>CM024545.1:13379972-13979972 GCA_014182365.1 Eucalyptus tenuipes
AGTCTTAATTAAGTTTATATGTGAGTTGTGTCCACAATTTTTAACTCACCTACCAGAGATGTGGTTTGAAAAAATGAGGAAAATATAGCCCAACGACATTTGCAAAGACACTTAAGAAACAGGGCCATATTTTCTGCTGTTCCTAAACGGAGGAAATTTCCTTCAACCACTTTTTTGTGCAAGTATGCATATTACTCACATTAATATTTAGTTAAGTTTGCTTAAGGATGATTTTGGTAACTTATAACCCACTAATAGAAGGTATGATTGGAGGAAATTTTCAAGGTTTGAAAGTACAAAGAAATTCTTGGTAATTTTCCTCTTTCGAGGCCTTAAAACATTGGGTCTTTCTCTCAACTCACAAGGATGCAGAGGATTAAAAAAAGTCCTGAACCTATTGCAATCATATCAATTCAGTTTAAACCTTTTGCATTCATGTCAATTCAGTTCATCTGATTAATTTTGAACAGGTGGTGTTGATGTGGATGCTAGGTGCACCGATCGTCGACCGACACTAACGTAAATAATCTTTGATAATGTTTTTTTTCGAATTTATTTATTTTTCCTTTCTCTTTTGTTTTTCCTCCTTCCTCCTTCTTCCTTTGGTCGGTCACTTGAACTAAGGCGAGCCTCGTGAGGGTGGGCGAGATCGAGCTCTCCTAGCCATTGGGGAGGTGAGCCCCACCAGATCTTGTGAGGACGAGCCTTGCCCCTAGCCACGGCAAGTGGAGCCCTTGCCAAATCGACTAGCAATGGCAAGGCGAGCCTTCCACTAGCCGCAAGGTCGCCTCGATCAGCGTCGGCCCGCCTCGGTCAATTCCCTCGATTTGATGACCAACCAAAGGAAGGAGGAAGAGGAAAATAAATAAAAGAAAGATAAGTTAAAAAAAGAAAAAAAGAAAAAAGAAAAAATTCAAAAAAATAATATTAAAATACTATAAAAAAATTGTCCATATTTGCGTTGGTAGTTTCATGTCAGCTTCGGTCATGCCATGTCGATGCCGATAGGGCAAATTAGGCTGAATGATTTGAATTAGGATGATTGCAAAATGTTTATGATTTAATTGGCTAAAAAAAATTAAAACTAAATTGGCATAATTATAATAATTTGAGGACATTTTTTTGATAATTTTCTTCGCATAGCATGTGACGTCTCTCAGGCGATTCCAAGGGGTGGAGAATGAAGATACCGTTAGAATTATTAATAGCCGCAAAAATTGAAAATAAGAAGCTAACATGGAAAAAGCTGTCTATTTTTTATATTGTTTTTTGGGCAACAGCAATAACTAGTTGGAAAGCTGATACTTTATCCTTATTTAATGGTTAACAATGTTAGAGTTTCTTGTGGGAGAGAGAGTTTGTATGAGCAACTATTTTGTTAAAAAAATTGCTAGATCATATTTTAAGAATATGTGAGAACCACATTGAATGACGTATCGTGATTGGTTATATTCATTGTATTATGTGTAAATTATGTTGATATTATATTTGCTCGAAGAAGTACAAGAAAAGCAGCCGAGACAGCACTTCGAAGAACGTGAATGCATGGTGGGCTCAAGCTAGCTAGGTGTGGCAGCAATTTGTCTTCCGCATGCATCAACGTGCTTTCGTTCTCGTAAATAGTACAATATGTCGATGGCCGTTCGATGGGCTCTATGATTTAAGGAGAAGGAGAGGAGGAAACTTTGAAAAGGGTTGAAGCACATTATTTATTGGCATGAATTCTTCACACTTCGTAGGAGAATCACAAAAGAGTTGTTTACCTTATGTTATGTACCATGATGATCTTGAAGACCTTTTATAAGTCTGGGTTTATTTAACTAATTCAACTTAAGCATCACATGACGATATTTCAAAAAGAAAAACAAATACATAATAACATATCAAGGAAAAACATTTTGCACGTATTGAACAAGTTAGAAATAGACAGAAAATTTTGGAGAACAAACGCAATAAAGTAGTTTGTTAGTCCAACTAATCCAAATTACATTTTCACATCTAAAGTAGCAAACACGGGATGTGTATGTTTGCTAGAGGAGTACATTGATGGCTAGGAAAATTGTAAGGAAGGTTGAGTTAATGAAGTTTCAACCCTAAATATATAATGCTAAGACAGTCTGGTCCAGAGTTCGAGTTTTGCTAAGAAAACTCTCGAAATTTTGAAGGCCTCATGGTCTAGAAAATTGATGGGTGCTTCAAAAGGTCCCAATACCCTTTTCAAAAAATGGTTATGCTTTCTTCCACTCACGGTCAGAGGGAACTTTCTTTAACAATACATCTAATTGTGAGTTACAAATTATTAAGGTCACTCATATCTAAACTTAATTAAGTATAAATATGGGGATATCCATATTTATATCCTAACCAATCAGAAAAATAATTTTTTTAACCAGCGATGAAGGAAAATATGACCTCATAAAACAAAGGAATGTCATAACACGGTTAGGTAAGATTCTCTCATTATTTTTTTGAACTTATTGAATCTTGTACTGGTTAGGTAAGATTCCTTCGGATTCTATAAATACCAAGCGTTGAGGCTCTCTAGGCATTTCCTCAGCCGCGTTCTCTCTCTCTCTCTCCCCCTCCCCTTCCTCCCACCGTCCCCGCCATGGCCCCAAACAAGGTTCTCTACGCCTTCGCCTTTCTTCTTCTGGCCCTCTCTCTAGAACTCCAGTCCACTCAAGCTAGGCAGTTGAAGCTAACCATGCAAAAGCAAAAGTCGTTCCCCAACAAGCTGCCAAATGTGCACAAACTCCTAGAAAAGGAATTTAGGAAAACCATAGCCGAGCAGAGCAAAAACTTGCATGGTGAAATTTTAAACAAAGCCACGAACACTGATGTGTCTACGACTCCAGCGCCGCCGCCATCAAGTACCATGGTGGCGGCAACAACACCGCCGCCGTCTCCCGGCCGAAGCGTAGATGACTTTAGACCCACGGAACCTGGCCACAGCCCCGGGGTTGGCCATTCGCTGCAGAACTAGGATTTTATCATCGATATTGTTATGTTCAATCGCGCATGTTTATTGTCGTCATGCATGTATCATCAATCTATCTTTGAGTAGGGTTAGATGCTTCGGTTTAAGTTTGAGGCGGTAGGCTAGTGCGTGTATGTCTTTTACGTATCTATGTATGTATTAATAATTTGCGAGACAGAAGCGTGCAACTCAGTTGTCTTTTGTCCATTTACTTTAACTAGCTCAGTTTGTGGTTATTTTATTTGTTCCTTCTATGATTGTTATATTCTCAAATATGCATTGTCATGCAAGATTGGTCCCCCTCAGTGACCTATATATTAGGTACGAGCAATGAACCATACCTATCTCAGCTCTTCTATACAGACATACCACGCAAGTAATTCACACGAGTAGAGAATTTTTTACCTTTAATTGGGATATAAAGAAATTCTATAAAGTATATTGGGTACGCTTATAATGTCAACGAAGACCAATGGCGATGCGGATGTTGCTTAAGCATGCATGTGGGGATGAGTGATGAAAAGTAATATGACGACGATTCTACCACATGAAATATTTGATCGAGAATGAACAAATTGAAACTTGACTAAAATATTTGGTTAGAAAGTACATACACTCCAAGAGACCCCAAGTAGTAGTGAATATTATTAGTAATTCCATGTTCGAGGCCTAAAGACTGCCTCTCTCAGCCCACAAGCATGCCACTCTTAAAGGATTATGTGACGGATCCGAGGGCTATTACAAGGGGTCAAGATACAGTTTGATTTGTTAATAGCCGCAAAAACTTAAAATAAGAAGCCTACATGGGAAAAGCTGCCTAAGAACCAAAAGCTAAGTAGTTCAATCACACCCAGCTTCTTAGTTATTACTTTTATTGTTTTTGTGCAACAGCACAAAGTAGTTTGAATGCTGATAATCAATCCTTATTTAATGGTCAATAATGTAATGGTGGAGAAGAGAGACATATAAGAAGTAAGAGCAAGTATTATGTAAACAAAGTCCGATAGATAAAATCAATCACAGAATTTGTGAGACTCATAGTGAATTTGACTAGAAGAGAAAAAGAGCCGAGACAACCTTTGAAAAACGTGAATGCATGGTGGGCTCAAGCTGACTAGGAGTGGCAGCAATTTATCTTCCGTAAGCATCCGAGACCTCGCACTCCCATGGTGCCTGTAACATGCTTTCATTCTTGTAGATAGTGGTGTGTTGATGACCGAGCGTTGGGTTTTGATGATTTGAGGAGAAAGAGGGAAGAAGATTTGAAAGGGTTGAAGCAAAACAATGCCATTTTCTATTGGCATGAATTCCTCACATCTCATCGGAGAATCACAAAAGAGTCGTTTGCCTTATGTTTTTATATCATGATAATCTTGAAGACTATATTTAAGTTTAGGTTCATTTCCTCCAAGGTTTTAACTTAATATCAGAAGATACGTTATTGAATATTGGCTCTTTTTCATATAGTTGGGACTTTGGAAGTATATTGATGATTATCTAACATATATTATATATATACAAGATGTCTACATATTTCCTCTAATGCATGTGTAGGTTGAAAGGAATAATAAATGCCTAGTACATGAGAGCGATCCAATATGGAGGGCGGGTAAATAAGCAACGCTGTTTATAGACGACATATAGATTGTTAATGGAAACGTATTCTCTAAAATGTTTTCGGTTCCTGTATTACATTCTTTGCGAGACTAATGATTCATTTAAAAGTTTGAGACCTATGAATAGAGGAACAGTTAAAGCATAGATTTAGCCCCCCATTCACGTAAATGCAATTGGCTAAACCCTAGCAAAATAAGTTAATGATATATAAGTAGGGTGGAGAAAGTAAATAATAATCAAATGAGTTAGGGAATTCCATGATTGGTGAATACGATTTTTCCTCATGTGTTTCTCCATTCATGATTTGATATTTTTGGCGTCCTAGGTATATTGGAATCACATTAATCC
The DNA here is from genome assembly GCA_014182365.1 of Eucalyptus tenuipes. Classification (NCBI taxonomy): domain Eukaryota; kingdom Viridiplantae; phylum Streptophyta; class Magnoliopsida; order Myrtales; family Myrtaceae; genus Eucalyptus; species Eucalyptus tenuipes. The sequence goes on from CM024545.1 coordinate 13,384,915, forward strand.
ATCTCAAACTGGGTGGTTGAACTCACTATCTGAAAAAAGATGTCGTGGCACCATTAGTTGGTGTATTCCTCGTGGCTTTAAAAATTTGAACTTACAATTGGGGGAGGGAAGGGGGAGGGGGTATTTTATGTCAAAGGGAATTTGATTTTCTCGTTATCTTCTTAAACTTATTAAATCTCCATCTAGTCTGGCAGGACTAGTTCAGATTCTACAAATAGCACTCGAGTTGGTGCTATCTAGGTATCTTCTCAGCAGCTGGGTATTGTCTGTCTGTCTGTCTGTCTGTCTGATTCTCTCTCTCTCTCTCTCTCTCTCTCTCTCTCACAGCCATGTCCCAAAAAGGTTCTCGTTGCCTTTCTCGAGCTTTCTCTCTAAAACTCCAGTCCACTCTAGTAAGGCAGTTGAATCTAACTATGCAAAAGCTAAACCCATTCCCAAACAAGCTTTCAAATGTGAAGAAACTCCTAGAAAAGGAAGCATGAAAAACCATAGCGGAGTAGAGCAAAAACTTGTGTGGCGAAACCTTGAATGAAGCCATGGTGGGGGCAACGATGCCGCCATCTCCCGGACGTAGCTTAGGTGACTTCAGGCCCACAGCTTCGCGCCACAACCCAGGCGTCAGCCATTCCTTCAGAGGATGCAATTGAACAATTGAATATAACAATATCGATAAAAATTCCGACCAAAAAAAAAAATTATCCATAAAAAACCTTGAATGAAGCCACAAACACTAACGCGTCTTCCACTCTGCCGTGGGGCTAACAATGCCACTGCCATGTCAAGGCAGCCTGAAGTCATCTAAGCTAAGTCCGGGAGATAGTGGCAGTAGCGGAGTGGAAGACGCAATCGTGTTCATGGCTTCATTCAATGTTTCACCACGCAAGTTTTGCTCTGCTCTGCCATGGTTGTTCCTGGTTCCTTTTCTAGGAGTTCATTCACATTTTGAAGATTGTCTGGGGATGGGTTTTGCTTTTGCATGGTTAGCTTCAACTGCCTTGCTTGAGTGGACTGGAGTTTTAGAGAGAAGACTAAGAAGAAGAAAGAGAAAGGCAACGAGAACATTGTTTGGGTCATCACAACTGCCATAGTTTTTGTACGGTGATTGTTTGAGTGCCATTACTATTTGTTTGACCACTTAAGTGTTATAATTTATAAAGTAACATTAATTTGAGTGTTGTAACTTTCAATCGATCACTTACATGGAAAAATTGTTAAAAATGTTTAGTTTGTATCAGAATTCCGACGAGATATATAACTTATTGTAAATGTTTTTAAAAACTTATATCACTCAAGTGATTGATTGAAAATATACATGGCACTCAAGTAGTTGGAAAAAAAGATGTTATGGCACATACGTAAGCGTCGTACATAAGTTTTGACACTCAACTAATTGAAAAAAATTATGATACTCAAGTGAATGACATCTGAAAGTTATAGCATTGTGGTAACTTTTGTCCGAGAGAGAATATTATATGTCAGATGGAATTTGATTTTTCATTAGCTTCTTAAACATATTAAATCTCCAACACGTCCGGCATATGTTTACTTTAGATTCTATAAATAGCACTCGAGTTGGTGCTCTTTAGGTATCTTCTCAGCTGGGTACTCCCTCCCTCCCTCTGTGCCATGGCCCAAAACAGGGTTCTCGTTGCCTTTCTCTTCCTTCTTGTAGCCGTCTGTCTAAAACTCCGGTCCACTCAAGCAAGGCAGTTGAAGCTAACCTCGCAAAAGCAAAACCCATTCCCAAACAAGCTTCGACATGTGAATAAACTCCTAGGAAAGGAACCAAGAAAAACCATAGCGGAGCAGAGCAAAAACTGGCGTGGTGAAACCTTGAATGAAGCCACAAACACTAATGCGTCTTCCACTCCGCCGTCGTCGCCGCCAAGTGCCATGGTGGGGGCAACTACACCGCCGCCATCTCCTGGACGTAGCTTAGATGACTTCAGACCCACCGCTCCTGGCCACAGCCCAGGTGTTGGCCATTCGCTTCAGAATTAGGATTTAATCATCGAAATTGCTGTTCAATTGTGTATGTTCTTCTCTTTCTTCAATTATGTACCAGATTTGTGTCCTTGATAAGGGTTAGTTGTATCGGTTTAAGCTTGAGTTGGTAGGCTAGTGCAAGTGTAACGTGTTTGTCGTCCAGGTATATATTAATTATTTGCGAGACAAAAGCGTGCAAATCTAAATTGTTTTTTGTCCATTTATTTTTACTAGCTCAGTTTGTGGTTCTTTTATTTGCTCCTTTTATAATTGCTAGATTCTCAAATATGCACTGTAATGCAATATCGGTCCCCCTTTCTGACCTTTATAAAGGTACGAGACATGAACTACAAAGTCGACGACCTACCCCCCCCCCCCTCCCCTCCCCCCCCCCTTCTCTCCTCTCTCTCCTCTCTCTCTCTCTCTGTCTCATACATATTTAGGCACCTCTATACAGACAAACTACGCAAGTAATTTGCAAGAGTAAAGAAATTTTAGCGTAAATTGAGGTATAAGGAAACTCTGAATGTCTGATGGCTTAGAAGGTCCTGGCATATTTATTTCTTCTGGAATTTTAATTGTCAGTCAATTACTCCGAACATGATCTTTTAGTTTGGAGAACGTTGTATAGATGCATGTAATATGAGCATAAACCCAAATCGACGGCACGAATGACTTACTGCAACCTCTTATTAGAAGTAAATCCACGAAGATCAATCGCACGTGATGTGGTCTTTGCATGCATGTGGGATTGCAGAATAATAAGTAGATGAAAATGAATCTAACCACATGAAATATGGTATGACTTAATTAAAAATTGATTTAGATACCTTCTGTTGTGCCCATCCCTCACCTGGTTGATATAATGGCGACGTCCTAGGACGCATCGCCGACCCTTTCATTTTTAATACGCATGTGGAAGCATATAATAAATCCCCAGACAATAAAACAATGTAATAGAAAAGTAGGGTTATATTTTTCACAATTGAAAAAACACAACCACACTTTTATACAAGGCAAACCACATAGTATATAATACAATACTATTCACAAGTTTGATCTACTATACATCCGATCAAAACTCAGAGTTTGCAAAATATGATGGGATCTCAATCGTCTTCCGGGTCATATTCAAGATCCTCCTCGAGGTCATCCTCCTCTTCCTCCTCCTCTTCTTCTTCTTCTTCGGGCTCCTCATCTTCAGGCTCCTCCTCGGGCTCATCTGCAGGCTCGTCCTTAGGCGCCTCTTCCATAGGCTCATGCTCCTGTCCCTCCTCCTGCTCAACAATCTCCCCTTCTTCTTCGCTCCAGTTGGCGTCTTCGATTGAGTACACAAGAGTACGGGCATCATCCTCTTCCTTAGGATCCTTAGCATCCACCACCGACCCACCTCTAGGATCTGCCGTCCCTTCACCAAATGCCTCTAGTATATACAAGGGCACGCTACTTTTCAGTATGGGACATTCTCTTCGCCCATCATGGTAGTGACGATACCATGAATGATACTTATGGGGCCTCAGGGCATCTCTAGCCACGTCAACCTAGACGGTCGACTTAACCTATACGTACTCCAATCCCTCGGGGTGGTTATGGATGTGAAAGTGATAGGCTATTTCTGAAATCTCCTTGGGAATGCCAAAGTGCATAGCAGGATGAGGAGGGGGAGGTACTGCCATCTAGGGACCTGAAATGTTGTCCCACAACGGGGTGAGACTACGTCTCAGCAAGTTCTACCCTCCTAAGACTCGATTAGGAAACCAATACACTATGGGTTGCCTATGCACACAGAGGGTAGTGGACTTACCTTGGCCTCATATTCCACCTGCAAGTTAGCACAGTTCAAATAGGCACCCAATCATATCATCACGAATTGATACCTCGATCAATCGACTTAGTCGATTACATGTCAATCGAACCATCCCTTGGTCATTTCCATCCATACTATACAATTTCTGAGATAGTATACCTAGTCACCAAGCCACGTGCATTCTCTAAGGCGACCTATTCGCCAAGGCAACGTACTTAGTCGCCGAGCCACATGCATTCTCTAAGGCGTCATATATGCCAAGGCGACGTACTAATCACCGAGCCCCGTGCATTCTCTAAGGCGACATATTCGCCAAGGCGACGTACTAAATCATCGAGCCACGTACATTCTCTAAGGTGATATACCAAATCACAAAGCCACGTGCATTCTCTAAGGCGACATATTCGCCAAGGTGACGTACTAATTGCCAAGCCACGTACCTTTTCTAGGTGATGTATATAATCCACGATTCACGTGCATTCTCTAAGGCGACCTATACGCCAAGGTGACCTAATTGGTCACCGAGCCACGTCATACAACATTCTTTCTCATCTTTTATCATACCCGACAAAATATCGTGTTGGCCTTAGCCAAAATATGATAATCTCCTTTCTATAAATTTCACCATTTTCTGTAGTCCATCAAAACATTTTTGGCATTATCGATCGATATCCAGTTATTTTTTAATTAATTTCCCAAAATTATTTAATTTAGGAAATAAATCCTAAATTCACAAATAATTCATTTCAGCACAAAATAAAGCTCAATTAAATAAACGGACTGCACCAGGACAATCAACATAAAATCTCGGTTACCGACCATCCCGGTTGAATTTCCGGAAAATAAATCAATAATTAATTTCGAAAATTAATAAATAAATACTAAAAATCCAATTTAGGCCCGTAATGCCTAATTAGAAGCTGAAACGAATCCGGAAAAATTCCAAGTGTCGTTCAATAATTAATAGGACATGTCTACTCGCTAATTGCACTAACCATTCTCCTAACATGCATAGGTAAATCCATAATTTAATTATTCTAATAAAATCTATCCATCTAATTGCACTTAATTAAATCTAATCAACCCTAAGTATCATTAGTCTACTAAGCGAGGATTAGTGAGTTAAACTTACCCATTTAATAATCCATTCGGATTGAAACGTCGAGAACGCGACGGGGACCAACTTTCCCAAAGGCGGGCCTAGGTTTTGAGGCTCGGAAACACCTCAAAATGGGCTTGGAAGCTTCTTGTGAAACCCACAAAAATCCTGGTGGCGCGCGCATGGATGACGAGTAGCCCGGCGGTGTGAACGGCGGCGTGAGGTGGTAGCGGGTGGCTCTCCGGCGTGCGACAGCTGCAGCTTCTTCGCTGGTCTTCTTGCTGGCTTGAGGCGTCGAGCAAGGCAAGGAGGAGAGAGGGAAATGGGGTGGATGGCAAGGAGGAGAGGGGAAGGAGTGAGGGGCAAGTTTGGCTTGGTGGGGCCTCCTTGGCCAAATCGTCCAAGGCCTTGTCCCCTTGACCATCTATGGCCATGCAACCTTCCTTGGCTCTCCTTAGGCCACCAAGGCTCACCTTTACAACCTTGAGATGGTCCATTTTGGCTAGGCCATGGGGGAGCTACGAATTTGACACCATCTCTCTCAATTGGACACCATTCCTCACTTGATCAAATCTCAATTGGCTTCAATAAATTCAATTGGTCATCCATCGATCATCTCGGCATTTTTCCTCACCCATATACTCATCATGCTTCCCAATTTTGCTATCAAAAGCGATCCTTGGCTTTTTCTGCACAAAAATGGCCCTGCGACGACTTTTTCCCAAAAAGTCTCGGGTGTCAGAAAAATCTTCTGAGACTGAGTCAACACTCCTATAATTTATTGTGACATGACAGGATCTTCAATTTCTAAAATCGGACTTGAATTCACAGTTAATTTCAACTTGGCGCGTTTTTAGCGTGACCTAGACTATTGGGTAACTTTCAGAAATTTTTAATTGCAAATGACCCGTGGTCGATTTTCTTCGAGCCACTATGAACCCACTCGACTCATTGGCGACTCTCGGTTGTCGTGAAAATCTCGAGGATCCAAATACGGACACAGGGTACCAAAAAAAAAAAGAAAATCAGTCTAGTGCCGGTCGACGAGAATTTTCCAATTTAGTGGTGTCACCCACGATTAGCCACACATTTTTGTCGAACCAGCCTATCTCTGATTTCAAATCGATTTTATACTGTGCCGTAATGGCCTCTAAAGATGGACATGGTCAAGTAGTCAATTCTTGGTCGAATTGTCAAGTCTATTGCATTAAAATTCCTTAATGGTTTCCCCCGATAGTCTAGTTATCTCGAGAGTTATCAGCTCTGAGAACAACCCGATAGGCGCATCAATGAAATGCCTGATTTATTCAATAGAAAACAAGGTTGAAAATTTGGGATGTCACAACTCTTCCCCTCTTATAAAAATATCGTCCTTGAAATTTAAATTTTTACCAACCCTTAAACAAAAAGGTGGGGGTGTTGTTGTCTCAACGAGTCTCACTTTTCCGATTGTCTCTTTAGTCCCGTGGTGTTGTTAGACCACTTTGATCAAGGGGACCTTCTTGATTCACAGAGTCCGATCTTTCTGATCCACAATCTGAGCCGGGCTTCCTACATACGATACTCTGTCGTCCACGCCTAATTCTTCAAGATTTAGCATGTGGGTCGAGTTAGGCTCATATGTCCTCAACATCGACACGTGAAAGACGTCATGCACTTGCGCCTATTTTGGCGACAATGCAAGACGATACGTTAGGATCCTGATTCTTTCTCTAGAATCTCAAAGGATCCTACGTATCTCGGTCTCAGCTTTCCCTCCTTGCTGAAACGCAAGGCATCCCTCATTGGTGACACCTTCAAAAAGATGCAATCACCAATCTGGAACTCCAAGGGTCTTCAATACTCAATGATACAACTTTCTTGGTGACTTTGAGCAATCTTACTCTGACACTGATCACGGCAACTGCAATCACTAAGTACTGAGCTAATTCCGAGCCTGTGATCTTTCTTTCCCTGACTTTATCTTAGCAATTGAAGTTCTGCACACTTTGCTATGCATTGCTTCAAAAGGAACCATCTGACTGTTCTGCTAAAATTGGGAATTCTCAGATCTAGATCTGACATAAAATCCATCCCTGGCACATCATACAGATGAACCATTTGACACACATACACTTCTGTATGCCTATTCGAATTAAGATCTTTCGTACAACACTGTAGTGAGTCGATTTCATCAGTTTATCAACCCCTATCCAAATGGAATCATTGCCTCTCTGATTCCCTGATAAGCTCGTCACAAAATTCATCGTGATATACTTCCATTCCCACTCGGGACTCTTGAGTGATTGTAAAAGTCCTCCTGGCTTGCATTACTGAACTTCCCCTTATTGGCACATTTGACACTTGCAACCTGTCCGTCGATATCTATCTTTATATCGGTCTACCTATCAAACTAATGCCGACTCTGACCTACTTGTACTATCTAGTTGAATACTGCCACTACTACAGTGAATCCCTGACAAAGTTCATTACCTGAGTGTTACATTGTCAGGTACACCCACTTGCTCTCGGAACTTGACTGTTCTATCCTCAGGAATCTGAAAGTCAGTCTTTTTCTTATCAGTATCCTTTTGTAGGATCTTCGAATATCCCGATCTGTCAACCGAAGCATCTGATTCTAACTTGAATATCCGGTTCAATTCCGAGGGTGGCCATAAGATTCGAAGGGTGGCCTACCTCAAATTTGAAAACTGAATTTAGAACTTCCTCAAGTAAGGTCCATACTTTGACCAGCATATGCACAAATGAAGGCTCTCGACTCAACGCATCAGTATCTTCTTTCGTCATTCCAGGGTGATACCAAATACCACCATCCTAGTCCTTTAAAAGTTTTGATTCACAGCGCGATCTCAGATTCAATTCCTTCTAAGAGAATAAATACTGGAGACTTTGTTGGTTAGCGAAGATCCATAATCTTTATCGACATAATTAACATTTCCAAGTCTCCAGTTCAAGAATTAATCTGCGAGTTCCAAGTCATGCGTCAGGTAACTCAACTCATGAGGTATCAACTGATGGGATTTGAATGTAGCACTCTACCACGTTACATAAAACGCTACCCAATCCTTTAAATGATGCATCACAATAGATCTCGCCTCCTCCACAACCATAAGGAATGATCGGCACAAGTGTGGTAGCCAGTTCTTGTTTAAGTTCTGGAAACTATCCTCGCACTTGTCTATTCATATGAATTTCTCTTCTTTCTTTAGAGGTCTAGTCCACGACGATACTAATGCTGAAAATTCTTCCACGAACCTTCTGTAGTACCCTGTCCAACCCATATAGCTTCTGATCTCTGATGCTATTATCGGTCTTGGTCCACTGATAACTGCTTCAATCTTGGTCGGATCCACGGAGATTTCCTGTCACGACCCAATCCTCGAACGCGTGCCCATCCCTCACCTGGTTGATTAATAGCGACGTCCTAGGACGCATCGCTGACCCATTCATTTCATATGCGCATGCGGAAGCATATATATTATCCCTAGACAATAAAACATTGGGATAGAACAGTAGGACTAAATTTCAAACCTTTAAAAACATTCACTCTTATATACATTGCAAACTAGTGCACCTATATATACAAGGTGAACTATTAAGTCAAATTCAACTTAAGCCGGTTTAAAAACAAGGTCTACAAGCAAGAGTGGGATTCTATAACTACGGATCCTCATCCTCCTCTTCATCATCCTCCACACTCCAACTGGACCCTGCAGCAGACTGCACCGTACTTTCGAGATCTTTAAAATCCAAGTCTGCTGCATCTAGGGACCTAAAATGGTTATTCAATAACCAATGAGACTACGTCTCGGCGAGTTCTACCTCACCAAGACTCGATTAGGAAACCAATACGCCACGAGGTTGCCTAAACACAGCACAACACGAGTTGTAGTACATACCTTGGCCTCAGATTCCACCTGTAAATTAGTACAGTTCAATAGGCACCCAAACAATCACAAAAGATCGAAACATCGATCAAATCGACTTAGTCAATTACATGTCAGTTGGACCATCTCTCGGTTATATCGATTCAATCAATCAATCCACAACAATCGGATCAAAGCATTGATCAATCGACCTAGTCGATTACATGTCAGTCGGACCATCTCTAGGTCATTTCACTCCACACTTTACAACTTCCAGTTGGGTACTCAGTCATAGAGCCACATGAATGCTCTCGGGCGTCTTTTTCGCCAAGGTGACATATCGATCACCGATCACGTGCATTCTTTAAGGCGCCGTTTTCGCCAGTGATATCCCAATCACCGAATCACGTATCTTTTCTAGGGCGTCGTTTTCGCCAAGTGATATCCTTAATCACCGAACCACGCTTGTCTATAAGTCACATACATTCTCTCTCTCTGGCGTCGTTTTCGCCAATGTGACGTATGTAATGGACAGTGTACGTGCGTTCTTTAAGGCACCGTTTTTGCACAGTGATATCCTTAATCACCGAACCATGCCTGTCCAATAACATCGTATCTGATTGGTCTCAGCCGAGAATTTCCCCAATTCACTCTCACAATTCTCTCCACTTTATAGCCCATCAAAGCAATACGGCGCTATATAGACATACTCGGCCATCTACCAATCAATTATCCAGTTTCAATCAGTTTAGGAATAATTCCTCAAATTTCACAATCAATTCAATTCCACGCAACGTAGAGCTCAAATAAATAAACGGACTGGACCACGACAATCAGCACGAAATCTTGGTCGTCGGCTATCCCAGCCTTAATTCTGAAAAATAAATAAATAAGTAAATAATTAATTTCAAAAATTAATAAATAAATACAATAAATTCGATTTAGGCCCATAATGCTTAATTGAAGCCCGATAAGGGTCAGGAAAAATCCTGAGAAGCATTCAATAACTACTATAGGCAATTCTCTAGCTAAGTAAACTAACCACCTAACTAACATGCAATGCAATTAACTAATAATCATTAATCCATTCTAATCTAATCACCTAATGCTACTTAATTAAAACTAATCAACCCTTAAGCATAATTAGTCTACTAAACAAGGATTAGTGAGATTACTCACCCGTTTAACGATCCGCTTGGATCGAAACGTTGGGAACGTCGCGAGGATGTTTTTCTTCAAAGCGGGCCTAGGGTCGAGACCTAGAACCACCTCAAAATGGGCCAACAAGGTGCTGCGAGACCCACGAAAATCTGGTCTGATCTTGCTGCAAAAACATAAGGAATCAAAGCTGGTTGGTGTTGGAATGGCGATGGTGGACCGGTGGATGGCTTGGAGAGGTAACCGGCGGCCGAACGGCGAAGAAACGGGTTGATCGGAGCTCCGGTGAGCGGGTGGTTGGCAACCGGTGGCTTTTGGGGGTCTTGGGGATCTTGTTAGAGGTTGGGATGGGCAAAGGAAGGCTGGAATGGGAGAAAAATGAAGAAAACGCGAAACAGTCCACTCGGCGGGGCTCTAGACGGTCCGGCGACCGGTAACTTCACGTCGGCGTACTAGACGGCCGGTGGCTCCGTTCGGGGTGAGGTTGGGCTTGATGGAGCGGTCTGGATGTCCTCTTCACGGAGATGGGTGGCTCGTTCGCTGATTCTGTGGCACCCCTCGATGGCCCCCGATCCGTTAGGGTCGCCACAATTCGCTTATCTTTCACTTTCCCTAATAACATGTCACTCTGATACCATTTCAATTGCAGTGGGTCCATACAACCTGGGGGTTTACATTTTTTTTTTATCGGTCCCTTGCGCAATTCATATAGCGGAAGCACATCCATCAACTCCCTTCCCTATATTCAGAAAACGATGCACACTAACTAAACATTTATAGGTAAAAGCTGAACACTTTTATTTACTTAAACCAGATGGACATCATTCATCGGTACATGAAAATGCCATGGTTTTCTATACTTGGCTATACTTCAAAAGATGACCGACATCTCCTCCAACAGTCGTATACTTAAAGTCCATCGATCAATGTCGGCGTCCAAAAGTTCCTTCCTTTGCTATCCTCCTCCTCGCGGTCATATCCAACCACTTGATCCATCTACTAGTGGTAGTGGCAGCAGAGGAATCTTATCTAGTCTGAAATGTTAATCCCCAAAAGGGGTGAGTACAACCACTCAGCAGTAAAGATCCACCAAACTACTCATTGCGTCAAACGAGAACAATCAAGGCATCATAACAAAGCACATATCATTCATGCATTCAAGCATAACTTACCTTGCAGCCATGCATATGTCATCATACCATATGTGCATATACCATCATGCACTCATCATCAAGCATCCATGCATATGTCACCATGCCATATGTGCATATACCACCATGCACTCATCATCAAGCATTCATGCATATATCACCATGCCATATGTGCATATACCACCATGCACTCATCATCAAGCATTCATGCATATCCATGCCATATGTGCATATACCACCATGCAGTCATGCATATCTCACCATGCCATCGTGCATATACCACCATGATTCATATCATCCATGCTATCAAGCATACATCGCCATGAGATCCATTCATGCCTTCATGATCGCATTTTCAATATCAAATAGCATTAATTTACTTTCATAAGCAGATCATGCATCATGCCATATGCATACACCCATGCACATGATTCATTTTCAATTCTTATCTTTCACAAGGATCTCATCAGTTTTCTTTCTAGGGACCAATGTTTGCATCCCACAATTTATCGCTCGCATCCAACCTGGCATCGCGAGGAACCTCCAGCACACACCTCCGGGCATTTGGCACCCCACATTCGGGCATCTCGTATCCCAAGCGGCATCACGAGGTATCCCCTCGGCACACACCTCCGAGGCTTCCGGGATTACGTACCGACATACCACCAGGCATTCCCCCTGGAATTACGTACCGTATACCACCGGGCATCTCGAAACTCCCGAGGACATCCGGGCATGTATCGTAATACAACCGGGCATCCGGCACCCCCACATCCCGGGCATCCCGACACTCCCGGGGCATCGTCGGCTCACACCTCCGACGGTATCCTCATTTTCATACTTTATTTTCACATTTGTGGCTCATTATCAACATGGCATATGATGTGATGGCAACAAGGTCAATTTCAGCTTTTGATTTTTATATGTAATGCCAAATATCATCACATGTGCAGCAAGATTCAATCACTTAAAAACAATATAAATTCATGGGGCAAACTCATGGATTATTGCTATTATTTTAGAAATGGAATGCGTTCTTTTAATTTACACTTTTTTAAAATTTAGTGATTGGCCCTAATAATACAAAGCAGAATAGTCCATGCATTACAGCTTTTGAAATTCGCACAATCCAGCTTGCACAGTTTTAGAAAACATTTTAGTTAAATACCCAAATGACCTTAAAAAATTATGAAATTTGAACATGTGATAGTCAAGACATAGAGGCAGATATTTAATGATGAACACTACACCAAAAGACCCCCATATAATCCGGTATAGACCATGCATCGCAGCACTACTATTCTAACAGTTTAACTTGCACAGTTTTTGAAACATTTTTGGTTAAATAGGCAAATGAAATTCAAAAAAATTACGAAATTTGAATATGTTGTAGGGAAGACATGAAGAGAGATATTTCATGCAGAACACGTTTCCAAAAGAACCTCATACAAAACGATATAGTCCACGCATTGCAACTTACAAAGTCCGAACACATCAGATTGCACAGTTTTAGAAAAATCTCCGATTAAATACCCAAATAACCTTCAAAAATTATGAAATTCGACTATGTGATAGCCAAGACCACAAGGTATATACTTCATGAAGACATCGAAGTCAGATTCGTCCTAGGTAATTAAATATAGGCGGTTAAAACTTCTGTTCCTAGTACCGAAATTTCCAGATCTAACCATCTCCGAAAGACCACGATTTCACCTACCTATTCCTGTTTGTTTTCTCTAAATTTTTGATATGTTCTACCTCAAGAAGTACACTACAACTTTCATTAAGAGATAAAGGTGAGATTTTAACAAGAAGGTTACTTTACAGACAACGAAACCACGGAAGGTCAGCACAACGAATTCCAGATCTAGTCTCTCCAAAGAAAAATCATTTTACTAACCATTTCTTGTTCGTTTTGCCTCAAATTTTAGTATGTTGTTCTTCAAGGTGTTCTCTACAACTTTTATGAAGAAATTAAAACAAGATTCCGACTAAAAAGTCACATGCAACACACAAACTCAAAGATGGTCAAACTGGTCTTCCCAGAAACAGCATGCATGACCAACGAATCCCTCTCCATAGCTCCGAAATTTCATCCCATCTACCACAACCAAGACTTACCATCTACTACAAATACACACAGCAATGCAAAGAGTAGGTTTTAGGACTTCACTTGCCTCAAATTCGAAGGAAACACAGCAAGACAAGGCGGGGCGAGGCGGCGAACGCCGGCGGACGTGCAGACTCCTTCTTCCTCTTCTCCTCTCGCTCACTCGCTCGCTCTCCCTCTTTCGGACGGTAAATCTCTCTCTACTCTCTCTCTTCCGGTCGCAATCCCCCTCCCCCTTTTCCTTTTAGTTGAATTAAAACCCTTGCATGCTTTACTTCTTGCATGGAGGGACACTTGGTTACAAAGGGGCAACACTTGGCAAGCTTTTCTTGCCACTTGGCATTTTTGCCATGCACATGGTGGGCCTTCATTTGGCTGGGCTTGGGCCAGCCTTGGTCGACAACTTCATGGGCTCCTTGGGCCGGGCCTCTTGGCCCACTTTAGGCCAACACTATTGGGCCTAAAGTCCAAACTTAAATGGCCCAAGTTTATTTTTAATAATACATCTTAATCCTCATTTAAATAAATACCTAATTGCATAATAAAATGGCCAAAAGACTTTGTGACATTAATCCATAAAATCAAATCTATAAAGTGCATAGTCAAGAACAAAGTCTCCTTTATCAAATTGTCCTATAGCACCAACCTTGATCATCCTTTAACATAAGATGTATTTCTACCCAAATAATTCTCCATTAAAATACTCGGCATTAATCTATTAAAATTCTTTGGTCTAAAGGCCATAACATAAATCAATAACACTTCCATCACCTATTCATGGTTCATGGTATATCTAGGGGTTATTATGTAATTTTGGGATGCCACAGATTCATCCGGGAAGTCTACTTTTTACTCGGATCTTTGGTCGTTTGGAGCAGAAATCGGCAGAAGTGAAAACAGAGGGGAAAATGGTCCGACGGTTTTCCTTGCTGTCTTCCTTGGCTGTGGTGTGCGAAATGGAGGGGTAGAGGGGATGAGGAGGCTGTCTTGGATGGCAATGAGGAAGAGAGAGAAGGAAGAGATGAGGTTGGAGAGAAAAGATCTAGGGGACAATGGCTCCACTTGCCTCAATTTTCCACCAAGTTGTCTCCCATTTGCTTGCCCATGAAGTCTTCATCCCTTGGCTGAGAATTGGCCACCCAAACACTCCATTCAACCTTTCAAATGGTCCATTTGGCTAGGGGGATGGGGGAGCTACGAATTTGGCATAATTGGCTTCAATTGGATACTTCATCTCTCTTGATTTAATCTCATATGGCTTCAATTAATTCAATTGGTACCAAAATGCTTCAATTGATATTTTTCCTTGCCCATGAATCCATCTTGCTTCCCAAATTTGCGACCAAAAATGACGCTCGGCTTTTTCTACGTAAAAACGACCCTGCGACAACTTTTTCCCAAAAAGTCTCGGTTGTCAGAAAAATCGTCTGAGACTGAGTTGTGGGTCTTAGAATTTATTGTGAAATGATAGAATCTTCAATTTCTGAAATCGGACTCAAATTTGTGGTTAATTTCACTTTGACGCGTTTTTAACGTGACCTAGGCTACTAGGTAGTTTTTAGAACTCTTTAGGACAAATGACCTGTGGTCGATTTTCTTCGAGCCACAATGAACCCACTCGACACAATGGCGACTCTCGGTTGTTGTGAAAATCTCGAGGATTCAAATACAGACACAGGGTACCAAAATGACAGTAAAATCAAATTAGTGCTAGTCAACGAGAATTTTCCAATTTGGTGGAGTCACCCACGATTGGCCACACATCTCAGTCGAGCTGACCTGTCTCTGACTTCAAATCGATTTTTAATTGTGCCGTAATGACCTCTAACGATGAGCACGGTCGAGAAGCCGATTCTTGGTTGAATTCTCAAGTCTATTTGCCTTAAAGTCCTTAATAGCTCACCTAGCTAGTCTAGTTATCTTGTGAGTGGCCAACTCAGAGAAAAGCACTGTAGTTGCGTTGATGAAAAGCCCAATTTATCCAATCGAAATCAGAGCCTGAAAATCAGGATGTCACATTTCCTCACCATTCTTAGATGTCTCTCGTGCTCCTTAACATTCCTTGAATACACCAGAATATCCTTGAAAAACACGATCACAACTGATCTAGATATTCTTAGAACGCTTAGTTTGTCAAATCTATGACAGCAGTTGGAACATTCGTCAGACCCTATGGCATTACATTACTCTCTCATAGGGCACTTCAAGTACGAAACGCTATTTTCAGTAGAACCTCCTTCCTGGTTCTCAACTGACAATAACCTGTTCTCAAGTTGATCTTTGGAGGTATCGACACTCTTTAAAACTAGTCACACATTTCATCGGTCTTCGGCAACGAACACTTGTCCTTGATCGTCACCTAATTGAGTTGATGATGGTTGATGCATGATTGCAACGAACCATCTTTCTTTCTCTCTCCAAAAAGCTGATGTTCCCTAAGGTAATGTACTAATATGCATGAATTCATCATTCATCAATCCTCACCTCTGCACCTTCGGTTCTATCACTCAGACAACAACAACTGGTAAGAAGCCTTCGAGAGTGGCTTTGTCTTGGTGCTAGCTCGATCGCAATTTCTATCTCTTTCTCTAACGATGGTCTGATAGTTCTTGTGACAACACATCTAGAAATTTTTAGACTACTGAGATCTCCTCCATCTTCAGTTCTCCAATCTGTCTTATCTATAACCATCACCAAGTAAACTTGGCAATCTCTGTCTAACAAGCGGGTTGCCTTCAACCAACGAGATTAATGAAATCGAAGATTCTTTTCAACTCCCAATAAACTCGACACTTTCATGTGCTAATGGACTAAGCTGGATTACCCCATGACCATAATTCGATACCACAAGATGCTCCATGAGCTCACTCTAGTGGCATCAAAGTTACGCCTCAGCAACTAGTTAAGCACAACTATAGTTAGTGTTTCCCCTTTCTTCCGCTTTATTTCAACAAATTGAAATTCTACAAACTTAGTCCAAAACTCTGCTGCGCTACTCTGATAAATTCTTCTTAAGAACATTCTTACTCATATTGGTATAGGGTTGGTTCCATTCCCGTTCCTTTTGCCATCCCAGTGGCGTCTTACCTGCGGTAGCGGCATTTGTTCTCCCTTGGATTCTCACTAACAACCCCTTTACCCAATGGCCGTGCTGGTCACAATCACAGCACGTTCTAGCCATACTCGGACACTGGATTTGTCCATGTTTCCTTTCACAATTGCGACACTCATTTGGTGAGTCTTTTATCTCCTGTTAGGTGCCAGCATACACTCTTTCTCGTACCGGAGACCTATTCCAAAAATCCACGGTGTGTCCTATGGCGCACTTCTTCTGATCTGTCCCATCGACGGTGATAGTATTAACTGTTACCGAGGTTCCATCTACCAGTGCGGACAATCCATAATCCAATGTCCGTGCTGGTGACAGCTGCCACAAATTCTTGTCCTCAGAACACATGAGATTGATCCATATCATCTTCCATGGGAACAAATGTTCCATTTTGTCTCGGTGCTGACCTAACTATCCCACCCTTCCTATTGGATGGAATAGAATACTCTTCTCATGGCATCGGTCTTTTCCCTGACCGATTTCTAAAATCTGCTTGAGCTAAATCTTGACTTGGATATTGAAATCTGTTCCCCAATCACCATTCCAGGTTGGACCTCAGCAAAGGTGGCAACAACAGCAACTTGATCTTGAGCTTGCTGACTCATCCAGTTCCCAAGGAACACTAGTGCCTGAACGATCCTATCGAACCTAGGGTCGCTCGGTGCTACTACACTAGTACCGACCAGCAGCAGTACTCTTACACTCGAGCTGGCCTGAGCCGACACTCTACTACAACCACCTCGAGTACCGACCTTTGTCGGCTCTTTACCCCGAGACACAGAGGCTACTGCCCTCTTACTAGGAGTTCTTTGCTCCTGCTCGCTCATGGTTTGATCTTTTACTGACACCTGCCCTTTGAATCCACACTGGATTAGAAGATGAGCGATTCACACACGACAAACAATTCTACCAATCAGCTATCATAGACATGCACCGGCATGAATTTAAAGGCCTTTCCTACTACTATCTCATAGGTCATCGCACCTTATCACTCCAATACCTAACCAGTGCTCTGATACCACTTAAACGAGATGTCATGCCCCGATCCTCGAACGCATGCCCATCCCTCACCTGGTCGATATAATGGTGACGTCCTAGGACGGATCGCCGACGCTTTCATTTTTAATATGCATGTAGAAGCATATAATAAATCCTAGATAATAAAACAATGGGATAGAAAAGTAGGGTTATATTTTTCACAACTAAAAAACCACAACCACACTTTTATACAAGGCAAACCACATAGTATATAATACGATACTATTCACAAGTTTGATCTACTATACATCCGATCAAAACTCAGAGTTTACAAAACAGGATGGGATCTCAGTCCTCATCCGGGTCATACTCAGGATCCTCGTCGAGGTCATCCTCCTCTTCCTCATCTTCTTCTTTTTCATCGGGCTCCTCATCTTCAGGCTCCTCCTCGGGCTGATTTGCAGGCTTGTCCTCAGGCTCCTCTTCCATAGGCTCATCCTCCTGTCCCTCCTCCTGCTCAACAATCGCCCCTTCTTCTTCGCCCCAGTTGGCGTCTTCGATTGAGTACATAAGAGTACGAGCATCATCCTTTTCCTTAGGATCTTTAGCATCCACCACCGACCCACCTCTAGGATCTGCTATCCCTTCACCAAATGCCTCTTCTAGTATATACAAGAGCACGCTACCTTCCGGTATGGGACCTTCTCTTCGCCCATCATAGTAGTGACGATACCATGAACGATGCTTATGGGGCCTCAGGGCATCTCTACCCACGTCAATCTAGATGGTCGAATTAACCCATACGTACTCCAATCCCTCTGGGTGGTTATGGATGTGAAAGTGATAGGCTATTTCTGAAATCTCCTCGGGAATGCCAAAGTGCATAGGAGGACGAGAAGGGGGAGGTACTGCCATCTAGGGACCTGAAATGTTGTCCCACAATGGGGTGAGACTATGTCTCAGCAAGTTCTACTCTCCTAAGACCCGATTAGGAAACCAATACACTATGGGCTGCCTATGCACACACAGGGCAGAGGACTTACCTTGGCCTCAGATCCCACGTGCAAGTTAGGTCAAATAGGCACCCAATCATATCATCATGGATCGATACCTCGATCAATCGACTTAGTCAATTACATGTCAATTAGACCATCCCTTGGTCATTTCCATCCATACTATACAATTTCCGAGATAGTATACCTAGTCACCGAGCCACGTGCATTCTCTAAGGTGACCTATTCGCCAAGGCAACATACTTAGTCACCGAGCCACGTGCATTCTCTAAGGTGTCATATACGCCAAGGCGACATACTAATCACCGAGCCCCGTGCATTGTCACGCCCCGATCCTCGGGGACACACCCATCCTTCTCCTTGGTCGATTTTATAATGCGATATCCCAGGACTATGTATCGCCGACCCTTTCATTTTATATTGCACATGCGGAAGCAGTTATAAATCCCTATACAATAAAACAATGGGATAGAAAAACTGGCCATATTTTTCATATTGAAATTCACAACCACACTTTTAATCTAAACAAAACTTATAGTATCTTACAATACTATTAACATAGGTCTGATCTAACGCCTATTCACAAGTACACAAGGTTCACAAAACGGGATGGGATCTCAGTCCTCATCCGGGTTGTACTCGGGATCATCATCCCGATCCTCCTCAGACTCTTCTTCACTAGGCTTGTTTTCTTTAAACTCTTCATCTTCTTCTTCTTGCTTATCCTCGGCTCTAGATGCCGGCTCATCCTCAGGTGATCTAGGGGCCTGAAATATTATCCCACAACCGGGATGAGACTACGTCTCAGCAAGTTCTACCCCCTAAGACCCGATTAGTAAACTAATACGTCATACGGTTGCCTAAGCATAACACGAGTCAGAGGACTTACCTTGGCCTCAGTCCCAACCTGCAATACAAGGTTATACACAAATGCCTCATATATCATATAAATTATTCCATCAAATCACGACATCGGATCAAAGCATTGATCAATCGACTTAGTCGATTACATGTCAATCGGACCACCTCTAGGTCATTCCATTCCTCACTATATAACCTCCAATAGTACACTTAGTCACAGAGCCACATTTATGCTCTCGGGTGTCATTTTCGCCAAGGTGACGTATGTAATGGACATCACTCGTGCGTTCTTTAAGGCGCCGTTTTCACCAGTGATATCCTTAATCACCGAACCACGTTTGTCCATAATGATGCATGCAGTAGACAGCAATCGTGCGTTCTTGGAGGCGCCGTTTTCACCAGTGATTTCCTTATCACCAAACCACGTATGTCTATAATGATGTAGGTAATAGACAGTACTCGTGCGTTCTTTAAGGCGCTGTTTTTACCAGTGATTTCCTTATCACCGAACCACGTATGTCTGTACCTTGTACCTGATTGGTCTCAGCCAAGAGTATTCCCAATCCACTCTCACGATTCTCTCCACTTTACAACTCATCAAGGCATTATTAATGCTAAATAACCATACTCGGCCATCTACCTATTAAAATGCAATGGGGGAGGTTTTCAGTGCCCGAGAAATGTACCTATGCTAAGGAGGAATATTGGAGTTAATGTGTATATTGGCATGCTACAAATCAAGATAATTCACCTAATTGTTGGGATTTGGATTAAATCAACTAGAGTTTTGGAGTTGAGATAAATATGGAAGTGCTTATTTTTCCAAAGTTTTACATTCATTTGTTTAGTAATGAATAACGTGGGTTTAAAGCAATTGTTTGTGATGTTGTTAGGATTCTTTCATTACTTAATCAAATCTATTTGCTAAATTGGCAGTATTATTCTCCTCTTTCTGTGAACATGAGTAAATTATTTTCATTACATGGCCTATAAAGTTTTCATTTTCAATTATGTCACAACCAAACATCAGAGTTAAAAGACAAGATCTGATTGATATCCTAGAGAAATCATTCTAACAATTGATAAGTTTTGGGACTTAATGACAAACCCTAGTTTAAGAATTTGTCAATTAACACAAAATCATAATCATGTGCAGCTTATAATTGCTTCCACTCACTTCAATGTTTGGCGCAAAAAAGCAAGTGTCTAGTAATAAAATATACAATATAAGTAAATAAATTGGACACCGGATTAAAGTGATTTGATTGGTATGACCTACTTCACGAGGAGACCACGATAAACTTATATCATGATAAAATGATACAATAGAGATTACAACCATTCCTGAGTCATTTGAAAACTCTCAGTGTCTTTTAGCCCCCAATTACATCTAAGGACTTACACATTATTATTTCTTGCCAAACAATCTTCAATCTCACAAATCATTGGCTTCAAAGCACTTTCAATTTCTTTGAGATGTAATTTATGAGAACGTTGCATAATCAATTGTTTACATTAAAAAAATCTACTCACTCTAATGTACAAAAAAATGACACCTACCTATATATACGTGTGTGTGTAATATTCATATCCAAAATAAGAAACTCTTAGAAATCTACCCAAGTTATGAAATCTAGTTAGATCAGAATTCCTTTACAGACTCAAACTTGATATATATTTTCAACAATTTCCACATTGGCTCGACGTTTCATCAATTGCTTCATTGGAACCGGAACTTCATTGTTACTCTCCTATAGTCCTTTATGGGCTCAATCGCCATAAACATCTTCCCAATTTACGCCTAGCTTGAACTTCACCAACTCATTGAAATACTAGCTCCTCGAGAATATATAGACAAAACCTCCTAAATCACTAATAAAGCAAAACCACCATTACATCCAAATGTTGAGAGATTGTATGTTCAACATTTCAAACTCAGTAGCTATAGACGTCATTGGTTTTATAGACTCCACCTCACTACAAGAACCATTTGTATCATTTCTAATGCAAGTACCCACAACGTCATGATTTTTTTATTACTTCTCCATATTCAGATAAATATTGTTCAAATTTGTATAAATAATGCCAAGATCACTCTTACCTAAAAGTATTGAAAATTTGTCAATGTAACTTCTTTGCAAATGAAAGGTAAATTAAATTCTAGGCACTATAGCCAATAACCTCCCTCAACTTGTGCATTGACAAGGGATATGCACTTTCTTACCCTTCCATTGAGTTTGCTATCACTCACTTGAACAAAAGACAAGCAATCAAATATTATAAGAATTGAATAATTTATAACATGACCTGACCACACACTTCTTCGAGAGTCAAACAACCTATTGCAGTCAAAAGAGATATAACAACTAGGTTGCTCTCTCTACTATTGAGGCTAACTATACAACCTAGAGGCGAGGTGAATAGGTTGTTTTCAAACTTTGATGATTATTTGCGAAAATTAGCTAATTGCTAAGCAAAGATCACCTCAACCTAATGTTTATATAAACACTCACTTATCATATACCAATGTATGTGAAAAGATGAAAAACAGTGGGGTGCAGAGAGTTACAGTGGTTCAATTTTATCCTTAAGTCTACATCCACACTTCAGACTAACAACCTCAAGACAGGCTACCAACAATATGCTTGGAAAGTTACAATTGGCTAGCACTGATTCTTCACGTGATAGATCACACTATTTGGACTCAGTTGCTACTCTTACATTTGTACACTTAATCCATAGCACAATAACTAAACAACATGATAATCAAAATAGTAAGAAAGAAAGCTTTTTGCTGAGAACAACAGTACGTAAGCTACTTGCTCTTTTATGTAGTGTACTCTCTTTTGGTTTCTCAATGCCTTCTCTTTTATACTCTTCCTCAATCTATCTGTTGAGGATGGTTTAGAGAAGTAGATGACCATTGTAGAGTTTTCTATTGAGTTGCTGCCTAGAAAGGTTCTGCCCATATAGCTTATTTCTTGGGATTTTTGGAGATTAACCAAAAATAGTGACTAAAAGAGCAAATTGTGCCCATATAGTTTTCTATTGAGTTGCAAATTGTGCTTTTTGTTCTTGTCATACTGACTCCGTTGATCACCTTTTCTTTGGGTGTTGTACTACTGGGGCATTAGCTATTTTTTGGGCTTTTAGATGTAATTTTGCTTGGCGGAATAGTTCGTGGATGGATAACCTTTGGTGGGCTATCAAGTATTTATCTAGAGATTCCTTCCACATCCCTCTCACTCTGTTCGCTTTTGGAGCTTTATGTAATATCATTTGGAAGGAAAGGAATGATATCCTTTTCCGTGATCAGACTACCTTCGTGCCAGCTATGAAGAAACGCCTTGACAAGGTTGTTAGGGATAAGGCTTTGACGTTCCATCGGTACTGATACCCTACGGACAGAAGATTGTAGCAGAGTTGGAGCCTTAGCTTGTCTATTTTCTCAGATTGAGTCGTGCTTTTGCTTCTGTTTTATTTACCTTTGCTTAGGGTGTGCCCTTTGTATTTTCTATGTTGAGGGTTGATGCTTTGTAGTTTTCCCTTTTCTCGTTCCTTTTAGCTCGGCACCCTTTCACTCTTTTGACTTGTTTGTCATATTGAGTGCATGTTGGTGCCTTGTTATTGTTGTTGTACAGCATTTTGGTTGAAAGTTAATACAACTTACCTTACAAAAAAAAAAAAAAAAAAAACCAAAAATAGCGACTACCATTGTCTTCTCACTGCAGTTTATGACTGACCTGTCAGACACTCTAATTATTTTGCTACATGCTTTATTCTAATTTTGCTGCTATGCGATCCAGATCTTTCAACGGCTCTTTAACAAATCCAATGAACATCATTTGATATATTTGGTTATTACATAACCATTAACTTGATCATTACTGCCTCGACATAAACAACATCAATACTTGATTTTTTTGGTTGACTGGTGCTGTTTGTAATAACATGACATTTGCAAACTTCTTTCTAATGGATCACACCATGGATGTTGCATAAAAGCATCTGCAAACAATATAATATGTAATATACTAAGGATAGTTTGGGCATCATCAAAATCACTAGAAGATGTTTTCTCCAATAATCTCCTCCTTTTTAATGATAGCAAAACTATCCCACAAATGTGAACGAATAGTAAGAATTGTTTAAGATAATTTGCGTAATTTAAAAATAGGATCTCTTTAGAATGTTTTGTAGAATGTTTTGTTGTAATGCTTTGGAGATATAACTTAGGTGATCTTTAGTAAGATAAGATATGATTGCACAAAAGATTTTCTACCTAGATTGTGTCATCATCTAAATTGGGGTTCATAAGACAACAGTTGGTTGCTCCCCTTGTTTTGATGATGCACTCGTATGCTCCTTCTGTCTTGGTGAGCAATTTAATTTCGAACTTCAGTAGGTTCAAAGAAAAACATCATGAGAAAAATACTTAGCAAATTATTAGTACTAGAGGTTGTGAGCATTTCATTATTTTCAACAAATATTCAACATTGTTGGGAGTTGATTTAGGAGCAAATGTTAAGCATAATTTTTCGCATCAAGTAACTCTCCCCCTTTTGTCATCAATTAGAGAAAATGAGAAACAGCCGCATGAATCAAAAGATCTGCTTCATTGATGGCAAGAGATACGGCGATACAAAAAAGTGGACCTAAGCATCGAACTGGAATAGATAAAATAGCATAAGCAAAACACTAGCCATTAAGATTTGAAAATGTTTAGGTGTGAGGGCATTTGCGCTGCTGAAAGGAAGTATAGTTTTCGAGTTCAGCGATCTCAGGTTCAGGCGTACAGGGTTGTAGCAATCTAAATTGAGGAGGGTATGCTCGATCTTCACCATGTTTGGAGTCAGAGGCAAGAGGGTGGTCTTGATTTTCTTGACATCTGCTTGTAGTTAGTTAAGGCTGGTAGGAGAGGTAAGTGCATCCACTGTTGGTGAATGTGATCTTTAAGGTCGAGGTGGATGAGCGGCCTTGGATGGTGCCGGAGCCTTAGCATGTTTGCACTTTTCTAGTTCAAAGAACTCAAAAAGTTTTTCTTCGAGCTTTGCCACTGTTCTATCATAGTTGCCTTGACCAATAAAAATGATTTCTCCTTTGTGATTAACTGATCCTTTTGGTGTCATCCTAAGCATCATCTTGTTAAGGGTTTTCTACCCAATCTCCACATTTGGCATGACAATAGATGAAACTTCAGAATAGTTGATCTTGAGATATTTGAAGATACGTGTCACCAAGGTATCATAGGGTAGCTTCCCTATCTTTCTCTTAGCCATACGATACATGTGGTTAAAGATCATGTGGGGGAAAGAAAATTATTTACACTTGTTCGAGATAGCCCAGATCACTCTTACCTCATATCGAGAGACATTGTTCGTAGAAAATGTTTTCGGATAGAGGTAGAGAGTGAGGATCTTTTGAATAAAGTTCATTTTGAGAGGGAGAAGATTCAGCAAGACAATTTTACTAGAATTGCGAGCAAAGTTGGGCGTTTTTAAAACAAAGCTGTAGGCCTCATTAGGTTCTACTAGAATGCATTTGAAAACATTGTACTCGGTTTGGATGATTTCAGCCAGTTCAACCAAAATCACAACATGGTTTTGACCACAAAAAGTGAAGACAACCCTATTTGAAAAATGCATATTTGAGTAAAACATTGTCACAAGATAAAGGTGAACCTCCTCTTTCATGGAGCAAAAATATTTCAGTTGAAGTGCTTCAAAAAGCTCAGAGAGAAAAATCCCATGATTTTTTAAAAAGTCAAAATCCCATCAATAATCATAGAAGTGATTTTTTGCAAATTCATGTTCCAGTGAAAGAAAGAAATTGGATTTGAACTTTGGATCTTTTTCAAAGCCAAGAGTAGGTTCTAAATTTTGAAATACTCAGTTGTCATCATCTTCTCGATGCTTGTCTCAAGGGGCTTCTCCCATTTCTTTTATGGCTTCGCTTCCTTGAGGCTGTGAGGTAACTAGCTCAGAGATGATATCCACCTCTTCGACAATTTGTTTGCCTTTGTCTTTGTGAGCAGTAGGTTCAGAGGTGTTTTCGTCTTTGGTTAAGGATTTCTAAGGTGAGTGTTGAGAAGGTTGAGATGGCTAAGTGGCTGAATGCAATGGTTTAATAGCTGGTTTTTCTTGAGCAGTTAGTGCTTGTTCAAGTTGTAGGGTTTCCAGTCCTATGGCTTCAAACTTGAGGAGTTTCTTTAGCTCTAATCCATGGGTTTCCAAAAGAGCAGCTAAGCCTTTCAATAGATCTCCTGGAAGTGTTTGGGTAGGAGCTGATGGCGATAGAATAGCTGTAACTAGTAGTGCCATCAGTGGTACAACGCCTCCGTCCTTTTCTGTAGGCAATCAAGATTTAGGGGTTTTCCTTATAGGGGTTTCTTTGTCTATGGTTGCCAGCAATAGTGTGTTAGCAATAGTTGACCCACTAACTTGGGTCACACTTTGACTTTGAGTGGCTTCTAGCAATTTTTCTCGTTGGGTGACCTCTTCTTTAGAGGTTTTAGACATTTGACAAATGGTACGTGAGGATTTTCGTATGACCTTTGAAGAGGGGTGAGCTTTGGTTACCATGGGTTTTGAGTGTAAAGGTATCTGTGCGCAAAGAGAATAGGAATTTGAGTAAATGAATTAGGAGATATGCAAGAGAATAGGTATGAGCAGTGTAAGTGAATGAGTGAATATTAGCTTTCTATAAGTAGGAGTAGTGTACTTCAAGAAGAGAGAAAGAGAAAATTCGTTGTTGTTTCTTCAACAGTAATTTTCTTATCCATAGTTATTTCTTATTCAAATTTTACTGATTAAGCAAGTAGTAAAATTGTGTTCACAAATTCTATGACAATAGTCGTATTAGCTCTAAGTAAGGTATAGATAGGCCCCGTTTGGTTCAGCATTTCCAAGGGGCTTTCAGTCCCGAAAGCCCCTTGGGAAAAAAATTTGGTGTTTGGTTCAGCTTTTGGAGGTGTCCTTGGCCAACTGTTGACATTTGAAATGTTGAAAGCCCAAAGCAGGTGGAGACCTGCTTTGGGCATTCAACATTTGCAGAATGCTAGTCCTCTTATTAATGAATTTCTTTTTTCTAGACATATATGACCATGTTTAATATTATGAAATGTCTTTTTCTAGTCAAATTTGTATGAGAGGAACTTGGTTTTTATTTTTCTTAATGAGGACCTCCTTTTTTTATATGCGGTGCTTACTCAAAAAAATTAGCATCCACAATCGGTCACTTCACCATCCACCGAATAAGTTCACCTTTTTTTTTTTATCATTTTTATCTTTTGACAATCAATAGCCTAACTTTTTATCAATACACTAGAATGATCATTAATTAATGAAGATGATTAATATTACAATAATTAAAAAAAAATTATTCAAAGTTTAAAACAAACCTAAAAGAACCCTAGGCCAAAAGTTGAGCTTTGCATCTAATCTATAATCAAATTATTTTAATATAATTTTTAAATAAATTTACTAATATATATCTTTTACATTGCTCTCAATATGAAAATGTAAAAAGGTTATGTAATCATTGTTTCTTTTTTTGCAATTTTAAAAATACTAAAACTAAAAAACTTAATTTGGTCACATCAAATATATGTTTACACCAAACAGTTTTGCATTTCCCTAAAGCACTTTTCAGTTATAGTTTACCAAACAGTCTAGCATTTCGGAAAATCCCTTTACCTCAAAGGTATTTACATTCTCCCAAGTGCATTTCCCCAAAGCTGAACCAAACGGGCCGATAGTCAAAATGGTAACATACATAGTACTTATAACGGTAACTTTTTTGAATTAATACAGTAGGTACATACCTATTGTTTTTGTCATACCCGATGTTTTTCGACATAATTGACACATTACTTGAATATTATCATTCCAGAGTATTGTATATTCCTAGTTCACCACGTATATATTTGAAGGCTGGCTTGTCCAGTGGTTTGGTGAAAATATCCATTAGCTGCTGTTTTGATTCTACAAATTGTATATAGATATCGCCATTGTTAACATGATCTCTAACAAAGTGATGTTTTACCTTGATGTGTATTGCTTTTGAATATATGATTGAATTCTTGGTCAAGTTTATAGCACTAGTGTCATCACACATGATGGGAATACATTCATCATCTTTACCAAAATCACTTAATTATTGCTCCATCCAAATAAATTGAGCGCAACAGCTTCAAAGAGCAATGTATTCAACCTCAGTGGTTGAGAAAGCAACTGAATTTTGTCTCTTCAAAAACCATGAGATTAGCATGTTTTTTAGCAGTTGGCAAGTACCTGATATACTTTTTCTGTCTACTTTACAATCTACAAATTCAGCATATGAGTATTCAAGTAGTATAAAATCTGTATATTGGGGATGCTAGATCCCTAATTTTTTAGTAATCTAATGTATCGAATAATTCGTTTGATAGTTGATAAATGTGATTTATTTGGATCCGATTGAAATCGAGCACATAAACAAGTGCTAAATAAAATAATGGATCTACATGCTATTAGATATCGAAGTGAACCTATCATACTTCTATATAGCTTAAGATTGACAAACTTGCCTTTCTCATCTCTATCCAATTTGATAGAACATGACATGGGTGTCTCGATTTTTTACATCATTCCAAACCAAATTTCTTTACTTTTTTTTTGCATACTTCTTTTGATGTATGAAGGTACCTGAAGGAGATTGCTTAATTTGAAATTCGAAAAAGAAGTTTAGTTTACTAATCAGGCTCATCTTGAATTCACTCTTCATCATTTTCGGAAAATCCTTGCATAGCATGTCGTCGATGGCTTTAACAATTATATCATCGACATATATTCGAACGATAAACAAATCTTTACCTTTCCTTTTGAAAAAGAGAGTGGTGTCTACCTTACTTTTTTTGAATTCGTGATTTGTCAAGAAATTACTTAATCTTTCATACTAGGCTCTTAGTGTTTGCTTTATCATATAGAGCGTCTTCTCGAGACGATAGACATCACCGGTGTGACATCCTAGATTTTCAACTCTGTTTTCTACTGAATAAATCGAGCATTTCATTGACGCGCCTATAGGGCTATTCTCGAGCTGATCACTCTCAAGATAACTAGACTATCTTGGAAAACCATTAAGAAATTTAGATGCAATAGACTTGAGAATTTGACTAGGAATCGGCTTCTCGACCTTGTCTATCTTTAGAGGCCATTACTGTACAGTTAAAAATTGATTTAAAATCAGAGATAGACGGTTCGACGAGAGATGTGTGGCTAATCGTGGGTGACACCACTAAATTGGAAAATTCTCGTCGGCCGGCACTAGACTGATTTTCTTATTGTTTTGATACCCTGTGCTTGTATTTGGATCCTTAAGATTTTCACGAAAACCGAGAGTCCCTAATGAGTCAAGTGGGTTCATAGTGGCTCGAAGAAAATCGACCACAGGTCATTTGCACTAAAATTTTCCAAAAGTTACCCGGTAGTCTAGGTCACGCTAAAAACGCGCCAAATTGAAATTAACTGTGAATTCAAGTTCGATTTCAGAAATTGAAGTTTCTATCATGTCACAATAAATTCTAGGAGTGAGTCTCAGAAGATTTTTCTGACACCCGACACTTTTTGGGAAAAAGTCGTCGCCGGGTTGTTTTTTAGCAGAAAAAGCCGAAGATCACTTTTGATAGCAAAATTGGGATGTATGATGGATGCATAGGTGAGGAAAAATGCCGAGGTGGTCGATGGATGACCAATTGAAATTATGGAGGCCAAATGAGGTGGGTTTGAGATGGGATGAGTGCCCAATTTGAAGCCAAGACTTTAAAATTCGTGTGCCCCCCAGTGCCTAGCCAAATGGACCATCTCAAGAGTGGTAAAAGAGTGTTTTGGTGGCTCAATGGTGGCCATGGGATGTTGGCTTGATGGACAAGCCTTTGGGGGACAATTTTGTAATATTTATGCATATGGTGGAGCTCTTGCCTCCCCATTCTTATCTCTCTCTCCCTCATCCCTTCTCCAAGTTGCCGTCCAAGACCCTCTCTCTCTCTCCAAAGCGTGCGACACCAGTAGTTGAAGGGAAGTCGGAGCAGCAACCATTGGCCAGCCAGCCACCGCCGCACGTCCACGCCGCCGTCGCCGTTCGCGCCTCCACCACCGCCCGCACCGCTGCTCGCCTTCACACCTCACGCATCCAGCCACCTGTTCAGCCATCGTCCAGCAGCCCCTCAACTCGTGTTGGAGACCGTTCAGCCTCGCCGGAGCCCCGCTATTGGCCGCTTGACTTGGCTGCAGATCTCCCGACCCTTGCACGCCTCAACCGGTTCTATTTTGGCCCTCAACCAGCAGCAAGCAGATGGTTTGGGTGTGGGTATTTCAGCGTCCTTGGAGCCCGTTTTGAGGTGCTTGTGGGCCCTGGACCATAGGCCCGCTTTGGAGAAAAACGTCCGCTGCGACATTCTCGACGTTTTGATCCAAGCGGATCATTAAACGGGTGAGTTTAACTCACTAAACCCCGCTTAGTTTGCTAATGATGCTTAAGGGTTTATTTGTGTTAATTAAGTATGATTACGGGGTTAGATTAGTTTAGATTGGTTAAATTAGTGACTTAATGATACATGTTAGGTGGTTAGATATACCCATTAGCTTGTAGACACGTTGTAGTATTTATTGAACGGGTCTTGGAATTTTTCCGGTCTGTTTTGGCTTCCAATTAGGCATTACGGGCCTAAATTGGATTTTTAGTATTTATTTATTTAATTTTCGAAATTAATTAATTAATTATTTTTCGGAAATTCAATTGGGATGGCCGGTGACCGAATTTCGTGTTGATCATCGTGGTGCAGTCCGTTTATTTATTTGAGCTTTGCATCGTGCCGAATTGGTTTAATTGTGAATTTTTAAGATATGTTCCTACATGAGTGTATTGTGATCATTTGATTGAGAAATCGTCGGGTATTGGTTGTCGTATCGAAAGTAACTCGGTAATCACTTGAGAGAAAGCACGTGGGCTCGGTGAATTGGAATATTACCTGGAGAATGCACGTGGGCTCGGAGACTCAGTATGTTCTCCTAGAGAATGCACGTGGGCTCGATGACTAGTTATGCCACCTAGAGATTGTACGTGGACTCGGTGGTTGAGTATGACATCGTAAAAAGGGCACGTGAGCTCGGTGATTTGATGCATCACTTTGGCAGATTTGGCGCCTAAGAGAATGCACGTGGGCTCGGGTATCATAAAAAAAGGGCACGTGGGCTCAGTGATTTGATGCATCACTTTGGCAGACTTGACGTCTAAGAGAATGCACGTGGGCCCAAGGATTTAAGTGTGGCATCTTGGAAGAGACACGCGGGCTCGGTGACTTGATGCATCGCCTTGAGAATGCACGTGGGCTCGATGACTAGTTATACATCGTGGAGAATGTATGGTACTGATTGATTGACCTGGGAACGGTTCGATTGACATATAATCGACTAGTTCGATTGATTGACGGTTTGATCCGTGTTGATTTGTTTGGGTGCCTATTTGAATTGTACTGACTTGCAAGTGGAATCTGAGGCCAAGGTAAGTCCTCTGACCTATGCGTGTTTAGGCAGCCATAGTGTATTGGTTTACTAATCGAGTCTTAGGGGGTAGAACTCGCTGAGACGCTGTCTCATTGGTTATTGTATAACCATCTCAGGCCCCTAGATGGCAGCGCCTCCACCTCCTCGTCCTCCGATGCATTTTGGTATCCCTCAAGAACTCACCGAGTTAGAGATCCACTTCCACATTCACCCTCACTTGGAAGGATTGGAGTATATTTTAGTTAAGTCGACCGTTTGGTTTGATGTGAGACAGAATGACCTAAGGCCCCATGAGTATCGGTCGTGGTACCGTGAATACTATGATGGGGGAAGAGAAGTTCCTATACCTGAGGGTGACGTACCTGTATACGTTCTAGAAGAGGCGTTCGGAGAAGGAACAGCCGATCATAAGGATGGATCGGTAGTGGATGTTATGGATCTGAAGTTTGAGGCGGAAGCTCATACTCCTGTGTACTCAATTGATGATGACAACTGGAATAAAGATGATGGTGAGATCGTGGAGTAAGAGGAGGAGTGGCAGGAGGATGAATCTATGGAGGAGGAGCCTGTGGACGAGTCGGCTGCTGAAGCTGAGGACGAGCCTAACGAAGAAGAAGAATAGATGGAAGAAGACGAAGAGCTAGAAGAAAATGAACTCAGTGAAGATGAGTCAGAGGAGGATCAGGATGATCCCGAGTATGATCCAGATGAGGACTGAGATCCTCTCTTGTTTTGCAAACTATGAGTTTTGATCGGTGTACAGTAGATAAGACTCGTGACTAGTATTGTATTATATACTATCTAGTTTGCTTTATGTAAAAGTGTGGTTATGACTTTCAGTTGTGAAAAAATATAACCCTACTTTTCTATCCCATTGTTTTATTGTCTGGGGATTTATTATATGCTTCCGCATGCGTATTAAAATCAAAAGGGTCGGCGATGCGTCCTGGGACGTCGCTATTAATCGACCAGGTGAGGGATGGGCACGCGTTCGAGCATCGGGGCTTGACAACCAGATCTTCGTGTTTCTTCAAAATCTGGTGGTTGCTTAATGTATACCATTTCTTTCATATAACTTTTAAAAATGCACTTTTGACTTCCATTTGATATAGCATGAAGTCATGAAAGCAAGCATAAGTTAATAATAAATGTATAGCTTCTAATCTAGCAATAGGGGGCATAAGTTTCATCAAAATCAATGCTTTCCTCCCATAGGTATCTTTTAGCTACTGGTCTTGTCTTGTTACGTACAACATTACATGTTTCGTCAAATTTGAATACGAATATCCAGTTGGTTCCTATTACAGTCTGATCCTTGGGTCTTACAACTAGTTCCCAAACATCGTTGACTTTGAATTGATGTAATTCTTCTTGCATGGCTTCAATCCGGCTTTCATCTTTGAGAGCATCTTCTACTTCCTTGGGCTCAAATCGGGATATAAGAGTTAAGGAATTGACTAGACTTTTGAGAGATGAACTCATCTGTCATTCATTTTTCCTATTATTTGTTCCTTAGGATGCGCAGTCTTAAATCTCCAATCTTTGGAAGATTGACCTTGATTTGAGAGATCGGTTGGTGGTTGTGGTTGTTGTTGTTTATGAGCGACCGGTGAAAATATATTTATGACATGTTCACAGTCATCAGTTTGTACTCCCTTTTGATCATCGATGAATCTCAAGTTTATGGATTCTTCCACTACCTTTCAATTTTTGTTAAAGACTCGATAGGCTTTACTAATAGTTTAGTTACCAAGAAAGATACTTTCACTAGCTTGTGCATAAAATTTCCCGATGTTGTCATTTGTATTCTTGAGAATAAAACAGTTGTCTATGAATACATGAAAGTAGTGCAGAGTAGGTTTTCTTCCTTTGTACATCTTATACAGAGTCCTTTCTATCATAGGTCTTAGTAATACTCTATTGAGAGTATAACATCCAGTGTCAACAGTTTTAGTTTAGAAATAAGTAGATGCATTACTTTCGGTCAACATTATCCTGGCCATTTCTTATAGTGATCAATTTCTTCTGTCTGCTACCCCATTCTATTGAGGAGTGTAAGTAGTGGAAAAGTTGTGTTCCACTCCATTTTTATCACAGTAGTCAACAAAGTTTTGATTGTCAAATTCTCCTCCATGGTTAATTTTGATGGTGGCGATGTTGCATCCCTTCTCATTTTGAACTTGTCGAGCAAACTTCTTAAATGAATGAAGTGCTTCATTCTTATGTGATAAGAACATTACTCAAGTGAATTTTGAGTAGCCATCCACTATGACCAAATAGTATTTTCTTCCTCCTAGACGGGTTGTTCGTGTTCGTCCAAATAGGTCCATATGCAGTAGCTGCAAAGACTATTAGTAACAATAGCTTTGGTAGATCTAAAAGAGTTTCTCACTTGTTTTCCCAACGTGCATGCATTACATGTGTCATACTTGCTGTAATTGTTTTTTGATAAGTCACGAACTATATTTTTAGATGCTATCTTTTGGATCTACTTTGGATTGATATGATCTAATTTCTTGTGCCATAGATCATGTTCTTCCTTGATAGACACTAAACAATATGATTCCTCAAAGTTGATGTCAAGTATGTTGCCATGCCTATTCCCAATGAATGTTTGTGGTTTATCCTTGTTGATGCCAATACACATACCTTTCTCAAACTTTATTTTGTATCCTTTGTCACAGAGTTGACTTATACTGAGAAGATTGTGCTTTAGACCTTGTACAAGTAACACATCTTCAACAACTAGATTTCCCAACCTGATGTTTCATTTCCTAATGATTGTTCCTTTATCTTTTCTTCCAAATGTGACTGTGCATCCATCTATTGTTGTAAGTGTTACAAACTTGCTATTGTCTCCAATCATGCATTTGGAGCACTCGTTGTCCACATACCACTTGTTTTTCTTCAAGATAACCTAAAATC
Organism: Eucalyptus tenuipes; assembly: GCA_014182365.1. Lineage (NCBI taxonomy): Eukaryota > Viridiplantae > Streptophyta > Magnoliopsida > Myrtales > Myrtaceae > Eucalyptus > Eucalyptus tenuipes. Next base: position 13,418,521 of record CM024545.1, read on the forward strand.
AAAGCAAATATCATTTTTTGTTGGTACCCACATAAGCTTGGGCCCCTTATGGTTAGGTTTTGATTTCAGATCAAGAGACCAACTAGTCTTCCGGAATTTCTTCTACTGTTTTGGACAATCCATTTTGAAATGGCCATATCCTTCATAGTTTGAACACTCGGGAAATTTCTTGCCAGTAGCTTTAGTAAAGTGTTTGACAAAATGAGATTTGTAATAGTGTGTAGGAGGTCTATGCTTTAATCTATCTTTTATTTTTGGAAAAGGATTCATCTCGTCTTCATTTCTTTCGTGTCCAAAACCTGTGATAGCCTGATTTTTTATTCTATTTTCAATTGAATGAGTTGGGCTTTTCATCGACGTGCCTATAGTCTTTTTTTTTTCTGAGCTGATCACTCACGAGATAACTAATCTATCAAGTGAAGCCGTTAAGGAATCTAAATGCAACAGACTTGAGAATTCAACCAGAAATCGACAGCTCAACCATGCTAATATACAAAGGTCAATACGACAACATCAAAATCGATCGAGACTAGAGATCGGTCGACTCGATAGAGGCATGTGATTAAAGTGTGGGTGATTCCACATAATTGCAAAATTTGTCGAACGGCACTAAATTGATTTTTCTGTCGTTTCTATATCTTGTGTGCGTCTATGAAATCTCGAGATTTTCACGACAATCGAGAGCCGCCAATGAGTCGAAGATGCACAATGTGGTCGAAAATAATCGACCACAGGTCAAATGTGCTAAAAATTCCTAAAAGCTACTTTGTAGGTTGAGTCATGCTAAAATCGTGTTAGGTTGAAATTAACCGCCGAATTGAACCCGATTTCAGAAATTGAAAGTTTTATCATGTCACAATTTATTTTAGGAACGTCCACTCATCCTCCGAATAATTTTCGGCAAGTCCGAATTTTCGGCAAAAAATCAAAATTGGGCATTATTGGATTGGGAAATTAAGAGGGCCGTTTTTGTGTGGATTTTTGGCGTTCAAGATGGATCCATTGGTGAGGAAAATCATGGTTTGATGTGGATGCCTTAGCTGGAATTTTTGGGCACCAATTGAATTGATTTGAAGTGAAATTGGGATTTGATTTGAAGGGGAAATGGGCAAATTCGTATGCCAAGGGGGCAGCAACCTTTTGGACCCTTTTTGTGGCTTGTTGAGGGAGCTTTGGAGGGCTAAGGGCTGCTATGGATATGGCTGAAGGTGGTGAGGCAGCCACTTGAGTGTTCTTGACATTTTGGTGAGCATTGAAGGCTTGTGCCCCTCCTCTCCAGCAGCCACCTTCTTCTTCCTTCTTGCCTCTCATTTCTCCATTGTTGTTGTTGTTTTGAGCTCAAGAATCAACAGAGAAGACCAGAGAACTTGCTAGCTTGTCGCCCGAACCGTCGAAGCTGTACGCCAGTCCAATGCTCGCATGCCGTGCCACTCGTCGTCGCACCCGATCCCGCGCATCCGCCGCCTGCTCCGCGACTCCAGGCTCAAGCCCCGGTCCGTGTGTCTTTGTCCTTGTCGTCGGTCATTCAAGCCATTTGTTTCGTCCCCGAGCCGCCACGGGTCGCCGTAGCTGTCCCCGCTATCGTCTACCATCCTGCCTTGCCGTTTCCAACCGTTCCAGCCACCCTTGGTCCAACCCTTCGGTCAGCCACAAAACCGAAGGCTAGTGATGGCCGTGAGGCTTCATGGCCCATTTCTGGCCTCTTCCGAGCCTAGTCAGGTGTCGCCGTAGGCTTGTGTTCCACTCGCCGTCGCCGTGAACTCACAGGCTTGCAAATCCACTGAGTTTACTTGCTAAACCTTGCTTAGGGGGGTTAATTATGCTTAGTGGGTAATTAGATTAGGCTAAGCTTTCTTTAGGTGGTTAGTTTAGTTTAATTAGTGATTTAGTTGGTTAATTAGGATCGTTAGGTGGTTAGATTAAATTAGTTAGGGGTTAATTAGATTGTATTATTTAAGTAGTATGGTGCATTATTTTTCTATACCCGTTTAGGTGGTTAAATTAAGGTTTAAAGCTTAATTAGGCATTTATTGGATTAAATTGCATTTATTTAATTAATTTTGTAATTAATTTAATTATTTAATATTTTTTGGAAATTATACCGGGATAGCCGGTGGTTGGAATTTCGTGCTGATTATCGTGGTGTATTCGGTTTATACTATTGAGTGATGATTGTGATTTTTTGGTTATTATTTCAAAATTATGAAATTTTGGTATTTAATTAGAAAATAATGGGTGTCGGATTTTGACGCCGAAAATATTTTTAAGTATTATATCAAATAGTGGGATTTTAAAAGGAATGATATTAATTTTTCTAGTTCAATCTGACCGTGTACCCACACATGATTATTTTACCGGGTGTTTTTAATACGAAGAAAACAGGCCAAGCACATTATTTTAATTGAGGCAATTGAATGCAAAGCACAATGTCCTTAGTCTGGATTGGATGTGTGCATGAATGTTATGAGAACCCATCACAAGCCTTAGGGCTAGACGATGTGTGGCATCCTAGAATTTCATGACAATCCCTAGATGTGCTATGAGCCATGGATAGGTGATGGAAGCACCATCAAAGTATTTTGTAGCCATTTGACCCATGATTTGCAATAGATTAAGGCCGAGCTTTTTAATGGATAATTATTTGATAGGGAAATTTTATTCTTGGCCATGTGTCTTATAGGTTGGATTTTATTGATTTATGTTGCAAGTTTTATGGCCCTATAAATTGCAATTAGGTATTTATATAAGTGCGGATTAAGATGGATTATTAAAAGTAAACATGGGCCATTTAAGTTTGGACTTTAGGCCCAAGAGTGTTGGGCCTAAAGTGGGCCAAAAGGCCCGGCCCATAAAGCCCATTGGGCTGTCGACCGAATGGAGGGGGAGGAGCCGGATGGCCTCCTCCATGTGTCTTCAAGAAGGAAGACACTTGTCTCCTTCTTGGAGACAAGTGTCCCTCCATGCAAAAGTGGAAGCATGCAAGGATTTTATTCAACCAAAAGGAAAAGGGGAGAGGGTGGTCGGAGCTAGGTGCCGAGAGAGAGTGAGAGAGAGAGTGACGCCGAGAGAGGAAGAAGAAGGCTTGCCCCGCCGTGCGTCCGCCTAGCAGCCGCCATCGAGCCCACCTCGCCCCGCCGTTGTCTTGCTGTGTTTTCTTTGGATTTGAGGCAAGTAGAGTCCATTTATCTACCCTTTGCTAGCTGTGATGTGTGTATGTTGGATGGTAAACGTTGGATGTGGTAGAGGTGAGGAAATTTCGAAGCATTGGGGAGAAGTGTCTTGGCTTTGCATGCTGTTTTCTGGAAAATCAGTCCGACCCTCTATGAGTTCGTGAGCTGCATGCGACATTTTAGTTGGAATCTCACTTTGACCTCTGATGAAAGTTGTAGAGGACATTTTGAGGAGTAACATACTAAAATTTGAGATGAAACGGACAAGTATTGCTTGGTGAAATGATTTTCCTTTGAAGAAACTAAATCTGGAATTTGTTGTGCTGACCTTTAGTGATTTCGTGGACTGTAAAGTAGCTTTTTTGTTAGAATCTCACTTTGACTTCTTAATGAAAGTGGTAGAGGACTTCTTGAAGTATAACATATCAAAAATTGAGAGGAAATGAACAAGTATAGGTTGGTGAAACCATCTATCTTTGAAGAAACTCGATCTGGAAAACGTTACCTTGACCTAGTATGATTCTGTGAATTTTTATAAAATCATCCAGTTGAAATTTGATCTTGTGCCCTTAATGAAAGTTGTAGATGACATCCTGAGGAATAACATACTGAAAATTGATAAGAAATGGACATGTGTAGGTCGGTAAAATGAATTTTCTTTGAAAGGACTTAATCTGGAAAAAACAGTACCGAGAATAGGAGGAACTAAATTGTCTATATCTATTAACCTAGAACGAATTGGATTTATATTTCTTCATGAGATATTTACCTCTTGGTGTTGTCTATAACATACCAAAATTTCAGAATTTTTGGAGTTCTTTTGTGTATTTAATCAAAATTATTTTTGAAACTGTGTAAACTGAAATGCTGAAATTTTGAAAGCTGTGATGCATGGACCGTACCAAATTGTATGAAGTTCTTTTGGTATGGTGTTCTTCATGAGATATTTGCCTCTAGGTCTCGTTTATAACGTGTCAAATTTTCAGAATTTATTAAGACCTTTTACAAATTTTTCAAGCATTTTAACTAAAGGAGTGCATTCTGTTTTTATCCGAAAATTGCTGTATTTTCAAAAATAAATGAATTGTTCTATGTGATATAATGTCTTGAGTGGTTGATCATGCTGCATATGTGGTGACATTTGGCATGCCATATAACATCAAAAGCTGGTTTAGACCTTTGATATTATTGCATCAAATGCCATGGTGAAAATGAGACATATATGTGAATATACATTGTGATATTGATGATACCGTCAGAGGTGTGAGCCGACGATGCCCCGGGAGTTGGGGTGCCCAAAGGTTCGAATGAGTCAATGCCCTTTTTCGATGCCTGGTTGTATTTTGAATACATGCCTAGAGGATTTTTCCCGGGAGTTTCGGGATGCCTGGTGGTATATTGGTACGTAATTCCGGAGGGTAGGGGTAACCATTTTCATGGCGAGCCGCGGAGATTCCTCGTGATGCCAGGTGGGGTGCGAGATGCCCGGAGGTGTGTGCCGGAGGTTCCTCGCGATGTCAGGTTGGGTGCGAGCGATTAATGAGGGATGCAAACACTGGTCCCTAGGAAGAAAGATGAAATGAGATCCTATTGAAAGATAAAATTGGAAATTGAATTATGCGCATGGGTGTGTGCATATGGCATGATGCATGATCTGCTTATGAAAGTAAATTGATACTATATGACATTGAGAATGCGATCATGAAGGCTTGAATGGATCTCATTGGGATATACACATGATTGTGTGGATGATATGAGTCATGCGTATGTATGTGCATATGGCATGGAATGAACCTCATGGAAATACAAGCATGACTACATGGTGGTGTATGCACGATGGCATGGTGAGATATACACGACTGCATGGTGATATATGCATGACCGCATGGTGATGTATGCTCGATAGCATGGATGATATGTGCTTTACTCGTGATATCTTGATTGTCTTGCTTGTTGCTTTGTGTAGTTTGATGGATCTTTTTGGCTGAGTAGTTGTACTCACCCCTTTTGGGGACTAACATTTCAGACTAGACAAGATACCTCTGCTACCACTGCCACCAGTAGATGGATCGAGCGGTTGGATATGACCGTGAGGAGGAGGATAGCGAAGGAAGGAACTTTTGGATGCCGACACTGGTCGATGGACCTTAAGTATACGACTGTTGTAAAAAAAATGTCGATCATCTTTTGAAGTATAGCCGAGTATAGAAGACTACGGCATTTTGATGTACCGATGAATGATGTCCATCTGGTTTAAGTAAATAAAAGTGTTAGGCTTTTACCTATAAATGTTTAGTTGGTGTGCATCGTTTTTTGAATATAGGGAAGGGAGTTGATGGTTGTGCTTCCGCCATATAAATTGCGCAGGGACCGATCTAAAAGATGTAAACCCCAAAGATTTATGAATTATAATGAAATTCCTTGGTATCAGAGTATTATATTATCAGGTCAAGTGAAAGGTAAGCGGACTGTGACGACCCTAACGGTTTGGGGGCCGTCGAGGGGTGCCACATGATACTCCTTCGGGAATGCCCCAAGTCAACGGATGCCGGTAGCAGTGGAGGCTGGGCTGATGCTCCTATTGGAATGCCGTCTAGATGTAGACGTTGCTGTGCTCGATGGTGCGAGACGACGCCTGGCTACGCCGGAAGACCGCTAACTATTGAGTCGGCCATGGCTGTTGGGTCGTAATCAATTGGAATGCATGATTGATTGAAATTGATGTGCCTGATTATGGGACAAAATTGTGTGGCACGGAATGGGACGTGTCATAACGATTTGGCCTTATAATTGGGACCCTTGTGATTGATTGAGATGTGTTTGAGGCGTTCCAATTGATGTGTGTATTTATTATATACATCTATTTTACGAACTGTATTGACATGCAGGAAGGAACTGAGGCGAGGTGAGTATTCTCTATTATGTGGTTAGATTGCCTCTAGGCGTATTTCCTTCCTAATCGAGGTTCAGGGCATGAACTCGCTGAGACATTTTCTCACCCCGTTGTGGGCTTAATCTTTTCGAGTTCGTAGATGGCTGTTCCTCCGGTTCGTTTTGAACAGCCGCGAGGGTATATAGAGTAGAGTATGGACGTCCCTATCCCCAAGAGTCTTTGGCTCCATGAGCTCATCGTGACCACTATCTTGGTTGATGAGGGCTGACCTCAGTTGGTACCTTATCGGCTCAGGGTGTGGTTCCATCATGGGCCTAATAGGGTCCGGGAAGGTCCCCTGCAGTGTTTCGACATACCCGCCGTTGCGGTCAACACCGCGGTGGGTGAGGGGGTAGCTGACCCTCTTGATGGTGTCGTGGTAGACCTAGAACCCCCGGAGGTCTCGGTTGAGGAGTCTTGTGCCTAGATGGCTTGGTGACTCTTCTTTTTAGAGTAGGCTTTTGTTTATAGACTAGTATTGTATATAAACCGGTTTGTTTATGAAAGTATGTTTTGTGAAATTTGTTGTCCTACTTTTCTATCCCATGTTTGTGTTGTTTGGGAATTGTCTATTATACGTTTCTTAATGTGCATAATCGATTGGGTCGGAGATGCGTCCTGGGAACGCCGCAAAATTTTATCAACCATCGAGGGATGTGCGCGCGCTCGAGGTTCGGGGTGTGACAAGACCACTCTTATTATAGTGAGGGATTTCAATTGAGAGAATGTGTTGTACTATTTTTTAATCGAGAGAAATTTTGGTGCTGATTTTTGAAATTTCATCCTCAACATTCTCATTTTCAACTTACAGGAACTTTACTTAATTTATTTGAAGATCAAGCTTTTTCATGTTGCCAATGAGAGTTTTGTTAGTGAGGTTTTCAGTGGTAAGATCATGTACCTCCTTTTTTAGAGCAAAAATTCTTTTTGAAGTCTTTTGGTGTTCTTCAAACGTTTCCCGTAAAAAATCGTGCAATTCATGATAAGACAGTTTAGAATCTTTTACCTCATCTTGTTCTAGTTCCGAGTCAACCATGAGACAAAGGTTTGTTTCTTCTTTATCATTTGACTCACATTCGGTGTCACTCAATGTTTCAACTTTTAGCGTCTTTTTCTTTTTCTCAAATTTCCCTTTCTTCTTCTTGGTAGATGGACATTCTGGTGTTATGTGTCGAGGTTTCCCATATTCATAGCACACAATGTCCTTACCTTTGGATTCTTCCTTGTTCCTGTAAGGTTTTTTTTTTTTTTTTTTTTTTTGTTAGGATGTTTAGATAATCTTTTTCCTTTGTAGTTTCCTCCTTTCGTCATGAAGCTTTTAAACTTTTTTGTTGGTAGCACCATCTCTTCATTACTTTCTTCATCATCAAAGGATATTTCTCCACCTATATCATCATGGTTAGCTTTAAATGCAATGACTTTATTACCTCTGGAGTTACTTTCTTCATTTTGAAGCTCAACTTCATAAGACATGAATGTTCCTATAAGCACGTCCATCATGATTGGTTGAATACTCATGATTTCCCATAGTGAAGTCTTCACGGTATTCCATTCCTTGGGAATGGCTTATAGTAGTTTATTCACTTTTTCAGCATCTGTGTAGATTTTTCCTTGAAGAGCAAGTCCATTCACTATCTCAGTGAATTGTGTGAACATTTATGTTACTATTTCATCACACTTCATCTTAACTAGCTCATAGTTCCTAAGTAGGATGTTTAGTTTTGTTTCTTTGACTCTTTCTATTCCTTCAAATCTCAGCATCATGCAATCCCCGATTTCCTTTGTTGTAGCATAAGAAGAGATTTTGTTAAACCCAAGAGGTGATAATGCATAATACAAGAGGTGTTTAGCTTTAGCATTAAGAGTAGCTCTTTTCCGAGATTCTTTTGTTATGTTGACAACTGTTGTTCCTAGCCATCTTGTTGAATAGGAGCTAGCACTTCTGGACTGTTTGCAATTACATCCCACATATTTTGGTCTGCAGCTTCGATGTATGACTTCATTCTTTACTTCCAATAGTCATAGTTGCTTCCGTCAAAGTATGGCGGCTTGTTGGGAGTTTGAGCATCATTAGTAAAGAAGCGACCACGGTTAGCCATAATAAATTATCTTTGTATTAAGAAAAAATACACTTAAGATAATGAGTAATAGAGTTCTGATACCAATTGTTGAGGCTAATAATACAACCTAGATGGGGTAAATAGATTGTTTTCAAACTTGGATAATCTTTTACAAAAATTAGCTAGTTGCTAAATAAAAATCACCTCAATTTGATGTTTATGTAAACATTCACTATATACAAACGTATATGAAAAGATGAAAAACAGTGGGGCATAGAGAGTTATAGTGGTTCGACTTTATCCTTAAGCCTATGTCCACTCTTCAGACTAACAATCTAAAGACAAGTTGGATTCCATTAACAATCTACTTGAAAAGTTACAATCTGCTAGCGTTGACATGATAAATCACACTATCTAGGCTCAGTTGCTGCTCTTATGCTTGTACACTTAATCCATACTTGTACACTTAATCCGTAGTACAATTGCTAAACAACATGATAATTAAAATAGTAAGACCAAAAACCTTTTGCTGAGAACAACAATACGTAAGTTACTTGATCTTTTATGTCGCACACTCTCTTTTGGTTTCCCTTCTCTTTTATACTCTTCCTCAATTTATCCGTTGATAATGGTTTAGAGAAGTAAGTGACCGTTGGAGAGTTTTTAGTTGAGCTGTTGTCTAGGAAGGTACTCCCCATATAGCTTTTTTCCCGGGACTTCTGTAGACTAACCAAAAATAAAAATCGTTGTTGTCTTCTCATTGCAGTTTCTGACTAACCTACTAGACACTCGGGTTACTCTGCTATATGCTTTATCCTGATTTTGCTATTATGCAAATCTATATCTTTTAATGGCTCTTTAGCTGACCCGATGAACATCATTTGATGTACTTCATTGATACATCACCATCAACCTGATCTTTACTGCCTCGACATAAACATCATCAGTACCTGATCTTTTTAGTTGACTGGTGCTGTTTGTAATAACAGGTATTTACAAACGTCTTTCTAATGAATTACACCTTGGATGTTGCGTAGTTCTTTGGTCCAAACATTTGTAAACAACATAGTATGTAATATAATAAGGATAGTTTGGTCATCATAAAAATCACTTGAAGATATTTTCTCCAACACCTACTAAACACATTTTAAGAATATCCAATCAATACATCACTAGAGAGCAATTTATGGGTTATCTTTAGTAATGTTCTGCTCATCAACTTTAAAACCAATTGCGGTTCATTGGCACCAAGGTACTGTATTACTATACCCTTCTATATGCATAATTTTTAAATAGCTCCATATATAACTTCATGCTATTGTCAATTCGTACGTGCTTGATTATTCTACCTCAAAGTTCTTAAATGCCTGATCTAGTATCAAATTTGTGCCTCACGATAAACATTTAGGTCTTTCTCAAGTAGTCATTCACAGCTGTTAGCGTAAATCTAGTCCTCTTCCTTGAAGGAAATCGCAAACAAACTACGAACGTCCAAACAAATCAACTCTATAATATTTGTGGTTTCTCTAGCAATTGAAAAGAACTACCCTATTTGTCATTTGCCTAATTCAAATTACCTGTATAAATTCAATTCCTCAACTACATCACCCATGACCTAATCCTTTTACTCAAAACCTTTAGACTTCTCTCGCCAATAATGTGTGTAAAAATGTATATGCCACAATTTAGACTCTCAAACATATGCACATGACGTCTTCACAAGTAATATGCCATTATCTCCCCTTCAAGCTCATATTGGCCATTGTGCTTGAATCCTATCATTTTCATTGGGAAAAGTACACCCCAAGTGTCAAAACTTGGCACGAATGGACACTTTAGTGCCAAAAGTTAGGAAAGTGACACTTAAGTATTACTTTTTTTTTTGAAAAGTTGGGCACTTAAGTGCCATTTTCGGTGAACCCCGCCGGAAATCTTATGTGACAATTTTTTATAATTTTTCTCACCTATGTGGCTCACCGAAGAGTTGACTCAGCAAAGAAACACAAAAATGACGCCATTCTGGCACGGATTCGAATTTTAATATAAAAATTAATTTAAATAAATAAATAAATAATTTTTTTAAAGGGAGGGAGAAGGGAAGCGGCTGAGGGTTGAGCCCTCCTCGCTGTCGCCAGCCCTTTTTCTGGCGATGGCGGGGAGGCAGGCGAGGCAAGGGCTCAGCCCTCGGCGCGTCCCTCCTCCCTCCCCACCTTTTTTTTCAAAAAAATGTTTTAAATAAATTTAGTTTTAAATTTGATTTAATTAATTTTTGTATTAATTATTTACCACTTCACAAACAAAACTACGTTGTTTTTGCATTTGTTTAGTCACGTCGGCATGCAAAATAACGTCGTTTTGCACTTATCTCGTCGAGAAAATCGCTACGTCGGCATTTTGGCTGGATTAGCACTTGCGTGATCCATTTTGCTCCAATTTTGGCACTTAAGTGTCACTTTCCTAACTTTTGGTACTTAAGTGTCCCTCCATGCCAAGTTGTGGCACTCCAAATGTCCGGCACTCCATTTTCATCCATTCATCTTCCATTTTGAAATGTGCCTCACACTAGTCAATAATTTTTCGACATTATCATGCATTCTAATTCTAATGTCATTAGTAACTACAACATTGCACTCAGTATTGTTTCCCAACTGTACTCTTCCATAATACACACATTGATAAGTTTTAAACCAATTCTTGTTTAGAGCAGCAAGAAAAACCTCAGCGAATTCTCTTTTATGGATACCTTTGCTCAATCAAACCATGTAGCTCATCAAACGTCAAACTTCTTAACCAAAAGGAATTATTAAATGCAATAATAGTTGAATTCCAACTATTAGGCAATGAAGATAATAGAATCAAGCATGTATCTTGTCGTTAGAGTCAATCTCATTGAAGTCAATTGACTAAGGATCTTATTGAACTCATTCAAATGCTCAACAATTGGTGCACCTTCACCCATCTTCGAGTGGAATAGTATTGCATCAAGTACACCTTGGTGATCACATAGTGCTTCCTATGCATGTTTGACAGGACATTCATCAAGTCTAGCAATGTGTCTTCTCTTTCATGATGTTAACCACGACATTACAAGCCAATGCTAGTTGAATAACATCAAACACCTATCTATCTAGCAAATCACTAATCAATGTGCTTCATTGATTTTGATTTTTTTTTTCCCAAATAGAGGTAAGTGCATATTCCTCTAGTACAGATAGTCCCAATTTGCATTGTTCAAAGATCAAAATTCTTCCCATCAAGTTTATTAGTTTTCACTTTTCATTCTTTTGTGGCCATAGATTCACATTAAGTAAACTGAATTTGGCTATAATACCAATTATTGCAGAAAAAAAAAAAAAGTATCGCAATAAAGTAAATAGAAAAGATAATAAATAGATACCGGATTTACATGATGTGGTCAATATGGTATACTCCACGAGGCGAAGCAGTATAGATTCCATTATAGATCAAATAATACAATAGAGATTATAATCACACATGACTTATTCAATCACACTCAAATTTTTACATCCCTCAATTACAAACAATAACATATGTAGCATTTAGCCTTTACAATTTCTTGCGAAAGAATCTTTCAATCTCACAAAAGACATCACAAATCTTCCCACAAGATCTATTGGCATCAAAACACATACAATTTCTTTAGGAAGTCATTTACAAGTGTGCTGCATAATTGATTATTACGGCCAAAAGTTCTCTGCTCACTCTTATGAACAAAAACCGACACCTGCCTCTTATAATATTAAGATTTAAAATAGGAAACCTGTTTTACACAATTTACTCAAACTAGGAAAGTAATCAAACTAGGAAATCTATTCAAACTACGAAACTTACTTGGATCGAGATTTCGGGTTTTTGCTTGAGACATATTTGTAAAAATGTTCAAGATTGGAAAAATTGGTAAATAGCCTTCAAACTATCAATTTAGATAGACAATAGGGAAATCTCTTGTTTAGAAAACTGCTGACGACAACTTGAAAAACATTTCTAGTACTTTGTACTGTTATATGACACAAATCCAATGCAATGTACTTCATGCTGTTTTGTGTGATTGAACCACCAGAAGTTACGATAACGACTTCATGAAATAGTCTTTCATAATCGTGCGACAAGTTATGATGATACCTTTTCTACACAATCTTTTTCTGATGCACTTTAATATGTTTATATCGTGGTATAAGAAAACTTCTAGTTCAGATTATTTTAAAGTGGTTCTTCGCAGAACATTCTTTGGACTCGTGAGTAACATTCCGTATAAGATGGATTAGTGGCACATTCTTATTTAATTCCAGTTCAGTGAACTTCGACACAGAAAAAGATAGTATATTAAGCTGGGAAAAACTAACTGCCAAAAAAAGGTGAGAAAGAAAAGTGAAATTGTATAAGCACTTTGGGTTTTGACAGTTGGGATTCCAAAGGTATCATAGGAGAAATGATCGAGCAATAAAAGAACTGAACTTTTGAAATTTCGGAATCGTTTTGAATATTGTTGTCTCGAATTCCGATGTTTCTTTTCAAATTATGCTGATAGATCACATTATTTATGAATCGTACTAGTTTACTAGCAAAATTTTACTAATAATCATATTCTTTCCAACAATTGCATGTTTATCATGATTTTCCATCTGTGAGAGGTGGGCAACCGAATTTGAGAAAGTGTGGATCAAAGGTTTTGTCTTTTATGTTATTATGGAATAATGTCTCATTTGATCCCTCTGTTATTGTTTGAGAATCAAAATCGCACTGTATATTTTGATGTTAAAAAGCCTCCTTCAACTTTTTAGAAAATGTCACCGTTGGTCTTCCCATTATACTTTTCTTTTCTTGCCAATCGATTTTTGTTGACATGTTTTTGCAAAAGTGCTGGCACGGACGTAGTAATACACATGTTGTGCAATGATTCGTTGAATGTTATTATATGACGCCAAATATTGCCAAATCAAACAACATAAATGAAAAGAAAATTGGGGAAGAGAGATGGGGTTGATCATAGCTCTTGTAGTCTTGGCTCAACAACAATGGATGGTCAAGATCAAGTTTGTCGATGCCATAGCCACTTGAACACGTGGCCGTAGCTGCTCAATTTGAGATCGAAATGGTCATTGACACGAGATTTTTCGAGTTGTGACGCTTGTAGTGGTCAAGTCCACTAGATCCTTTAAAGCCATGATGCTCAAGGCCACCATGACTTCTTGAGCCTCAAGCTCATAGTGACCATGGCCACTTCAGTTTCAAGTCACAACTCAAGACAATGGTTGCTCGATTTGAGCTCTCACTCAGGGTTGCTTGATTTGAGCTCTCATTTAGGGAATCCCAATGTGGCATTAGAGGAAACGCAACAAGTGAGTTTCTTCTTCCGAGAAATTTAACCAATTTCCCAAGGAAATTTAAAGGCAGAGAAGGCATCATCTCTTTTTTAAGAGGGACGTTGCCATTAGGTAATCTTTTCTCTTTGGCTATTTGTTCCAAGTTGTTTCATTGGCTTTACTGTTAGCAAAAGGATCACCCTAAGATGACCATCTTATTTAATTTTTTGAGTAAATGGCTGTGTTCAAGTTTCGGAATCAAAATTGGGTTGTGACGAATCTCTCTCCTATAGGGGAGATAACTTTGGCATGCGTAGACCTGACTCATGTGTATCTTATCCATAACAAATTATTGAACATGATTTAGTATGAGTAAGTTTCATGAGTTTAGCTACTGTGACATGTGACTTCAGTTGAATAATCAACCCCAATTAGGAGGGAAAATTACCAATGATATAAAAACCTTTGGACACAAGAAACGTGGTAGGAAGAAAGACAAGGCCAAGATGAAGTGCTTCAATTGTGGCAAGATGACTCACTTTGCTCGTGAATGCACTGAGCCGAAAGAGAAACCTTATTACTCCATTACTTTAAGTAATGCTTTTGTTTCCAGCACTGTAATGCTTGTTGAATCTCATCCAATCTGGACTGTAGATTCATGAGCAACAGATCACGTAGCTAGAGACTGAGAAGCATTTGTGGAGTATCGTCGAATACAGCCTGGAAGAAGTTGGATATATGTTGGGAATAACTCAAGAATTGAAGTGAAGGATATCGGCACGTGTAAATTAATTTTACATGGTAGTCAAAGTCTATTCCTATATGATGTCCTCTATGCTCCAGATATTCGACGAAACTTGGTTTCCGTAGTTGTTCTTCTTAGCCTATGTTATATATTAAATTTTCATGGTGATTGTGTTGACATTTTGTTTGGAACAGTTTATTATGGTTCATATAATATATTGAATGGTTTTATGGTGTTAGACATTGATTATGATTAGTACAATGTTAATGTCGATGGTTGCTTTTCTTTAATTGCATTTTCTAGTAATGTTGAGATTGATGCATGTACTTGGCATGCTAGATTAGGTGACATCGGGTTACAAAGAATGCAAAGATTAGCTAAATAATGCGTTTTAGGGTCACTCACTAATGTTAATATACCCGTATGTGAATATTGTCTAGCGAGAAAAGCAACTAGAAAACCATTCGGTAAAGGGACTAGAGCCGAATTTCCATTGCAACTCATACATTCTGACATTTGTGGTCCTTTGAATGTGATGGCGAGGCACGGAGCCTCATATTTAATCACTTTCATAGATGACTTCATGCATTTCGGTTATATCTTTCTGATCTCCCATAAGTCAGAAGCATTAGACTATTTTAGACGATATATAACGATGGTAGATAATCAATTGAACAAATCAATAAACACATTGAGAACTAATCGCGGACGTGAGTATCTATCGGAGCAATTCAAGACTCTTTGTGATGAAAAGGGAATTGTACAACAATTGACTATTCCTGGTACTCCACAACAAAATGAGATAGCTGAGAGAAGGAATGGAACCCTATTGGAAATGGTCAGGTCTATAATGGCGTAAGCAAATTTACATATTTCCTATTGGGGAGATGAGTTATTGATTGCTACCTATGTACTTAACCGAGTGCCCTCAAAATCAGTCACTTCCACCCCTTATAAATTATGGACTGGTAGGAAACCAGACTTAAGTAATCTACGTCCATGGGGATGTGTAGTTTATGTTCATGATTCTTTCCATAATTATGACAAATTAGGTCATAGAGGGAATAAATGTATTTTTATAAGATATTATAAACACTCCAAAGGGTACGTGTTTATAGGTGAACAAGCTGATGGAGGTATGACTGAAATGGAGTCACGAGATGTCACGTTCTTGGAAAACGATTTTCCTAGTAGAGGTGAGATTAATAAGGACTTCCAGTTATATGAGATAGAAGATCCTAATAACACAACCACTAATGTTGTAGAGAAAAATGAAGATTTACCTCAACATACAAGATCTAGTGGGAGGACTGCATTGCCTGACGAATTGAATTCAAGAGAAATTCAGTTATACAAAAGTAATCATAAAAGTATTCCTCATCGCCGTTTTGAGATTGAAGGGGAAGCATTTATGATTGCTCAAAAAGACGATGCGGAGCCTAAGACTATTCAAGAGGCTCTCTCATCCTCTAATAAGGAAGAATGAAGAAAAGTTTTGGAAGATGAAATTGAGTCAATGAGGGAAAATCATGTCTAGGACTTTGTTGATCTACCACCCAATCATAAGGCCATTAGAAACAAATGGGTCTTTAAAATTAAGCGAAGGGCGGATGGATCCATTGAAAAGTATAAGGCTCATCTTGTGACGAAAGGTTATACTCAATAAGAGGGTATAGACTATGAGGAAACCTTTTCACCAGTTGTAATACGCCTTATCCTAGCCATCGTTGCACATTTGGACCTTGAATTACATCAAATGGATGAAAGACGGCATTTCTCAATAGAGAACTAAATGAGGAAATCTATATAAAACAACAAATAGGTTTTAAAGCTAAAGGTCAAGAACATAAAATTTGCAAACTTCATCGCTCAATATATGGCCTTAAGCAATCATCTAGACAGTGGTATCTTCGTTTTCATCGAGCCATAACAACTTTTGGTTTTACGATGATCGAAAAAGATCACTGTGTATATGTCAAGCGGTCCGAAGATAAATTTGTGATTTTATCACTTTATGTGGACGATATTCTATTGGCTGGAAATGACAAGGTTTTGGTTATCACCATAAAAGAATGGTTATCCTCCATTTTTTGAAATGAAGGACATGGGAGAAGCTACTTATATATTAGTAGTTAAGATCGAAAGAGATTGATCAAGAAACTCCTTGCTTTATCACAACAGTCTTATATAATGAAGATTCTTGAACGTTTCAATATGCAGCATTGTTATCCCATTGATACCCCTGTCATGCAAGGTGAAGGCCTAAGTACTAAGATGTGTCATAAGACTCTGGAAGAAAATAAAGTAATGGAGACTGTTCCTTACACTAGTGCGGTTCGAAGTTTGATGTATGTTATGATGTATACTCGACCTGACATATGTTATGTTGTGGGATTGGTGAGCTGATATTAATCAAATCTCGGTCAAGCACACTAGAAAGCAGTGAAGAGGATCCTGAGAAACTTGAAATACACCATGGACTATTGACTTCTGGATATGCGTTCTTGCTCAATGGAGGTGCAATTTCTTGGAATAGCAAGAAACAGACATGTACAACCTTGTCTACGATGGAGGTATAATTTGTTGCATGCTCTACCGTAGTGCAAGAAGCCGTATGGCTAAAACATTTCTTGGAAAATTTAGCCACTGTCACTGAGGTTCTAAGACTGGTGATAGATTATTGCGATAGTCAAGCAGCCATTGCCTATGTGAAAGATCCCAAATATCATTGAAGGACGAAGCACATTGACATAAAGAACAACTTCATTAGGGATATAATAATGCAGAAAGAAGTGATCCTACAATACATTTCAACCAATAGAATGGTTGCTGATCTATTTACGAAGGCTGTTCCTAGAGACATATTCTTGACCCACATGATGTCACTAAGATTACGTAGAATGTGATATGTGTTATTGTAGAGGACCATTGGTTTATGTATTTGTGGACATATGTATTGTACTTGTTTATTAATTAATGACTTGATGTTTTATTAATAAGTACAAATACATTATGAGATTAGCACATACACATATATATTATTGAAAAATATGTCAGCAGGCAATGATTGGCTCACTCACACGAGCAATCACCTCAAGTGCTATATTTAGCACGTTGAGATAAGACGTTATGTACAAATGAATGCTGAAGAGCAAGTTTAGTACATAAAATAAGATGTCACCTTGATTGGAGTCAAGATGAGGTCTATGATTTGTTTCTAATAGGATCGAACATGATAGTCCTACAATCATGTATGCCTAAAAGATGCCGGATGCGAGTACTTAATTGGGCGCTATAGAAAGCGAGCTGATGTAGCACTTGAGCTAAGCATGAGCACGTGAGAAGCACGTGACTATATTTAGGCTAAGATCCATATAGTGGATATATTTAATAAATGACATACGCTCTTAAAGAAAAAGAAATCCACTATAGCATGTAATTCATACTACATGTGCATTGTATGACCGACAATGGAAGGTGAGTAAAGTTATCCCTATTTACTCGTCGTGTGAGCCCTTAAGATAATTTATGATTTACCTCATTTTGTGCCCTATGTTATTTCTGACTATATTCTCGAAGTGAAAGATCAATGTTGCTACTTTAGCATGTTACCAGCGGTCATGAATAGATATGGCCTTATGGGACATGTCTAAAAAAGAAGTTGTTCTGAAATGGAGAGAGACATGGAAATGGAGAGAGACATGAGTGCAAAGGAAGACTATTGCTGTTTTACATCTATCACATATATTTACCGGTCGACCAATTATATCGCCTTATGTGGTTGCGGATATAATTGTAAATACATGGTGTTTTTGAGAATAATCAAGTATAGCCTATAAGGGATATGTATACTTAGATTGATGTAACAAAATATATCTGGGGCACTGTGAGGGATCGATTGTTTTTTTCTTTTCGAGGTTGTAGCCATTATGTCATCCCTAACAGGTGCATAATTTGAGCTCCCAAGTGCATGTGTACTCACTGGTCGCACGGTTTACTTGCTAGTATGAATTGTTTTGTAAAGTTGATGAATGTTGAATGCCTTATATTATTGATAGAGTGCTATCAAGCCCATCATATCTAAGTGGGAGATGTTGTACTTAATTAGTACATCTATGATGGGGTGCGATTGGAATGCACTGTTTCGTCTTGATATGCTACGATGGAAAGACATCCTTTGAAAGGGTATGAGGGAGTCATATAAAAGACTCCTGAATGACAAACATTGGGTTGGTTGGCAGAATATACGCTAAAAAATTCCTCTCCTTTTCTTGTCCCCTTTCCATTAAAAGGAAAAGAAGGCGTTCCACTTTTTCTTTACAAGAACAATTGGTATTTACGCTGTGGAAATCAGATGTTTTTCTCGTGATTACATTCAGACCAACGTGAGGTAATATTGTTCATGATTCATCCGCAATTCAATGATCGTTCCGGGGTAAATTGTTGATTGCACATCGAAAACAGGTAAGTTGTCTTCCGCCGACTTCCTTCCTACACTTAGAATAAGTGGTCACACGCTCAACTTCAATATAGTATTGTAGTAGGAATTATAATTGAATCAATCTGCCATACTCGCTTTGCACGTGTTCGTGAGTTCTCTTCTTTATGCATGTCAACTTTCCACGACTCTGTAACCTACATGAACTGTTTGCTTGTTTAACAACTTTGTCATATTATTGGTCTTCACATGAGAGGAGGTTCAATTTTACGTATGGTCCAAGTGTTCTTCAACATATTAAACGTGTTGAACATGTAGCTACGTGCATACTCTATTTCAATCAAATAACAAATTTGTCAGACAATCTAGTAGACTGTGACCGAATACTTCTACTAAATGCGGTTTGCCATAATATTGTTTGGCTTGTGTAAATATCCTATAAGAATTTGTCCAACGATTTAAATAATAAATTCATGTAAACTTTGTTTTCATCTATCAAAATTCAAGCAATTAGGATCTTAAAAATGTTGAAGAGCCTCTCAATGTAAGATTCTATTTCATTAAAAAAAAAATGAAGTTGTTGGTACATGTCCATACTATCAACAAATAAAATGGAAGTAATTGCAAATCAGAGAAGACTAAGATTGTTGATAGTTATACACGGGGTGTCGGCATGTCCAAATGAGGATATTCGTGATCTCCCAAATTCCCAAAATGCCCCTAGTGCCGCCATTTCTGGTGAAGTAGCCAACCCTCTCTCTCTCTCTGCCTTTCCGCGCATGTATAGAGGAGCTCGTATTGCGTCAAGCTCTGTCCCCGTTGACCGTAATTAAGGAAGTGCTACCTTTGACCATCCTTGTATGGCTAAAGGATACAAATCTCGTTGCTAATTGATGAGATCCAACTCATAAGTTAGAAGGAATTTATGATTTGAGTGAGGGCGTAAATAATAATGATCCGATGTATGTAATTGTATACATAAGAGGCCAATCAAATTTCAAACAACATCAAATTTAATGAATTTTCTTTGGAAAAATTACAAATACCATTCTCCACTTCACACTTCATATGAATTATCTTCGCATTTCAAACCCTACCGTCACCGACATCACTTTTAACGGTGGACTTCAAATTGTATCTCCACCCATACATAATTTATCAAGTTGCGATTTTCTTTTCCAAATTACCCCATCCTCAACTTTACACATCAAGTGTGCATGAGGGAAAATAAGTCTTTCTAGATTAGTGAGATGTAGAACGTAAAATTTGAAATGGATAGACGGCATTTAATACGAAGTTTTCTTGAAGTTTTTATTACCCCCACAACCCACCGCCCCCCACCCAAAGAAAAGGAAGTTTCCTAATATATTTGGCTTATGATGTGACAGCACCATGGTATTATGTTTTGTCCATAACCAGAAACAGCCTGGAAGTCAAAATTCAATGAGATCTGATTACAAAAGTTCAACCAATCTCTGTGAGTCAAAATGGCATTCTCTTTTGGAAAATGTCGATTTCGATGATTCTCGTTGAATTCCGGTTCTCATCACCGAAGTTTCCCATCGCTGGTGGTTCAGGGGATTGACGGTTGCGCCTTAAGCTTTTGGTGGAATTTTTTTAATGAAAGTGCAGTTTGTCCATATGTATCGTGGGAATGTTCAAATCAGTAAGAAATGTTTGGCTATTTACATTGATGAATAATGCAAACAAGTTAAAGCTATTCGAAAGGTCAATTCTGCCAGACGACAAAGCAAACTTAATTTTGTGAAAAATGTACCCTTAACCATTATAAGCAGAGCACGAAAGTTCAGTGGGGTTGATTACTATCCCTTCACTTCATTCTTTTACATTAAATTGTAATCAGAACTGGCCTTTTGCTAGAAACCAACAAACAAATAACATCAACCCAATCGAGAAATTTTCAACATGTACAACTGAGATCTCTTTTACTGAATTTGTGATGGTTTACTCTAATTTCTTCTTTTTATTGTGATTATAAAAACCATATTTTTGGTAGATAGATTTAATATACGACAAATACCCCACTAACTTAAACTAGCTGGAGCCAAAACCCAACTTCTTTTCTTTTTGGTTGAAGCCAAAACCCAAGTTTTTTTACTTTTTTCTGTCTCCCTCATCTCTTTTATGTATATGTGTGTGCAATGCTCATGTGGATCGAACCATGGACCTGGATGCTTGTTGGCAAAAGAATCCCAAGTTGAGTAGTTCAAATATGAGATGGTTTTTCAATAGATGATAGAGAAATCGAGTCAATTCAGCCCCATAAGTCTAATGAACACACAAGACTGTTCTTTAAGCACTAAGCCAATTCAAAAAGGCAACAGGGTTAAATGTGTGCTAATTTCACCTTTTAGCTAAATAGGGGGAATACCAAGCACATTAGTACTAAAAGTTAATATTCTTGCAAATATTATCCAAAAGTCATAAACGTATTTTATGGTGGTTTATTCGGTCCTAAACCTTTTGATAAATTGCTAATTCAATCCTAAAAACTTCAATTGTGTCAACTTAGTTCTAAATATTTTAACGATTTGCCAAACTAATTCTAAACCTTTTTAAAAATGACCAATTTAGTCCTTCTAGCTTATTTTACTGATGTGACGATCTAGTTTGCATTGGCTGGCTGTCCTACGTAACACAGCTGACGTTGAAGTGAATAATATTTATAAAAATTTTCCAAACTTTTGTATGGAATATTTTATTTTATTACTTTTCCTTTTTTCCTCTTTTTACCAAAAAAAAAAGAAAAAAGAAAACAAACATAGGGCCAGTGACCCCTCCCCCACCCCCTCCTTGCGAACGCTCACTATGGCTAGTGAGGGAATCACGAGCTCTCAACCAAGCCATCGCAAGCTAGGGCATTGCAGTACCCTTGTAGGCCGTAGTAAGGGTAGCGACCCTTGCCTAGGGGCCAACAACTTGCCGGTCCTTGCTCAATGACCAACGAAGGTTGCCAGCTTTTTGTTTTTATTTTTATTTGTATTTTTTATTTTTTTGAGAAAGAGGGAAAAAAGAAAATAAAGAAAAGAATAAAGAATAAAAATTTGGAATTTTTTTGAAAGAATTAAAAATATTGTCCACGTTAACGCTGGTCGCACCACATAACACAGTTGACACTAATTGGACCTCCACATAATTGATTTCCAGCTACAATTAACCGAAATGACTATATTGACAATTCTTTAAAAGGTTTAGGACTAGTTTGGGAAATCATTAAAATGTTTAGGACTAAATTGACACAATTGAAAGTCTTATGACTGAATTGGTAAATTGTTAAAAGGTTTAGAATTGAATTAGCAAAATTGAAAGGTCTACGATTGAATTGGGCTATAGAATAGGTTTAGGAGTTTTTGGGCAACTTTCCCTGATATTTCCATGTTAATCGCGTGCTTCTTCTTTTGACCTTCCTTAACAAGACAAATTCTATACCGATGGCAGTGAACTGCACGTAATTCCAAGCTCCAATATATTTGGCCGCCACATGCTGGGGTGATGGCTCAGAATCCGATTTCTTCCAATCAGAGTCCCTTTTAGTGCAGCGCTCAAAAGAAAATGCAGCTCTAATTAATATATGAGTGCTCAATCTCTCGGGTTATTGGCGAAGAAATTACTCGAGTATGGCCATCAAATTGGACATTCTTTTTATTATCTTTTATAGCTTAGCTGGATTGACTTCGAGGCTTCGATTATATAACCACGAAATGTCAAGCTTTATGTTTCTAAGTTGAATTTGTCCTCCTCAGTTACGGGTAAAGACGGTATGTGTGCCATAATTATCATAAGGGGTCCATTTTGTTATCGAATTTTCAAACAATCATTTACATGCTACAACTTTCAAATAGTGACCATTGGAGTAGCTTTGGTTAACTGTACTTCCATAATTTTTCATTTTAAAGAGATTTAGAATCGAATTGCATTTGGCATGAGATGTCAGGGGCATACTTATCCCTAGAGTAAGAGCACTAAACTCTATGTACATAATGTGATCAAATTCTTAAACTTGACACAATTGAATCTTGAACTTTAGTAGTTGAATATAAAAATCTGCCTATAGGAAAGTTGCGGTTTGACACATAAGCAGTTCTTCGAGATTGTTGGTTAGAAGGGCTTGATTACACTCAAGAAAAAATATACATAATAGCACCGATTCAAATTTATAAAACTCATTTAAAACTATAAACGAAACATTTTGCCATGCCACCTTTAATGGTAAGCTATTAGCTACATATAAAATGAACAATAACTGATTATGAACTTTCGGCTTGTATGACCGATGAGATATATAGAGAAGATCCTCCAATAAATCTAATAGGCAAAATTCTTTGGAGAAGTCACTTTTGAAAGCAGTTAACACAGACCATTCAAATTCAAATTATGTGAACTCCATTCATTCAATTTAATAGATGAATTAGTGAGGATGGTAATGCTTTCATGGTTATAAATAGCCATACAATTATAAGTCCATTACCATCAACTCTCCGAAATCAAACCTGTCCGTACTTCATCCGTAGCCAAAACAAATTGAGTCCTATCTCAATTTCATCATCTCTCTCCTAAATAAAACCCAACTAGTCCTGACCAATCTTTCACTTTGCTGCTTCATCTTCTTCATTACCATTCTTTATTAAATTTTCTTATTTATCAGATATGGCAATATTGTCCCAAGCCATAGGAAACTGCTCTCTTATTATCTTTGCACTGATGATCTCTCATGAAATTCTTTTCATAGATGGAAGGCCAATGAATCCTCCCATAGCTCACAACGCCAATTCCCTTAAAGAAAACAACCAAATCAGTTCAGCGAAGCTCATAAACAGAAAAATCGATGTGTCACAAAAGATTGCAGAGAAAGGAGAAGCATTGTCGCAGGGTTTTGGCCTTGACGATTCAACAACTGCTGGTGTGGATGATTTTCGTCCCACAACGCTGGGAAACAGTCAGAGGGTCGGCCATTCTTTTCCTCGAGGAAGGGATGTCAAAACAGTAGAAATGAATGGAGGTGATAGGCACGTTGTTGCCGTGTCAAGAAACGACTTCCGACCCACGGGGCCCGGTCATAGCCCTGGTGTTGGCCATTCTTTCGAAGACAAGGCTACAGCAGAGCCAAATTCATAGTGATCTGGGGTTCATATAAGTAAGCTTGTTCTTCATTTGGATGGATGGTTCGTAAAGTTGTTTCATCAAGTAGTTTAGGCTCAAATCTTTTTATCAGTTAATATGGGATCTGTGCTGTTCCTCTGTCATGGAGAATTAAATGACAATGATTTATGTATCTGTTGTCAAGTGCATGTGTAAGATCATTGTCCGGAGACGCAGTACAGATGTTGTAATCTCTCTTTCACGCGCGCGCAGTCGAGTTCATGTCAGCTTAGTGCACTCTGAAAAACGCACTCTCTTAGGTGCATCCACATGTACCAATTCATTTTTAAAGATTAGAATCATTCTAATTTAATAATAAATCTTTTTAAGTTTTGCTAATTGAGTCTATCCATTTAATTTTGATTAAAAAAATGCTAACGTAGACGTCAACCGTCCTATATAGCACAATCGGTGCTAACGCAAACATTTATAATTTTTTTTTAAATTTTAAAAAAAAAATTGTTTGTTTTTTGTTTGTTTTTTGGACTACTAGCTGGCACCAACCCTTGGTAGGGTTGGCAAGGGTCTAGGCGAGGGCATCATGGCCCCTCCCTAGATCCCTTGCCAACCATAACAAGGGCATTGGCCAAGGGCTGCGACATCCTTGCCGACCATAGTGCCGGCGAGGTCTAGCCAGCAACTCTTGCCGACTTTCAGTCTAGAAAAGTAAATAAAAGAAAAAGAAAAAGAATAAGGCCGAAAAATCAAAATATAATTCAATAATGTCCACGTTATTGTCGGTCATATCATATAGGATGATGGGATATCAATGATTTTCTGCCAAAATTGATTGAATGGGCTCAATCGGCAAATGTGAAAAAGTGTAGTACTAAATTGATGCAATTAAAAGATTTAGAATTGAATTACACGAGTGTAATAAATTTAAGGCATTTTTATAGTTCTCCCCACACATATTAAGGATCTAGGCAAACTTAAATGAAATGGGCTTTTAAGCAATGGATTGGAGCTCTCGTAAGAACACTGTCTTCTTGGAGGATGGATGAGCGGTCGAGATGCATTTGTAGGCGGTACTCCATATCATAATCAGATAAATTTAGTAAATTTAATCCCTAACTTGAGCAAAACTCATTTGGATACTTAAAATGACCAATGATGGTTCCATTCCTTCAAATTTCACACAAGACATCTTCACAAATTATTTTCTAATTAACCTGAAAAAGAATGCTCATTGCGTGATCCCTGTTAAATTGTTCAAATTATTTCTTTCTCACTTCATCGTTAGGGCACGCCGTGTTACTATGTCAAAATTTTGTTATTTTCAAAGATGTAACTACAAGTTAGAGAAAAGGCAAGAATGACTATACCAATTTATTTAAGAGGGCCGCACCCTGAGCGGATTTGTATGAAGGAAGCCCGGACGGCATATGCCAAAAACTCTTATGACTTTCAGCATGCGTAGGCTGGCTTTCCACATAAGAGTGATGCGCATCATCATTTGTATTGAGAAGGTAAAGAATGGATTTGAAGAGATTTAAACAAAAGATGTCCCACTAAGATTTCATATTAAACTTTTAGATAAAGGCATCAGGTGATATCTACATATTCGAGCGAAACTATATTTCAAAGATGGTCTAGGGTGCATACGTGTCTCATTGATGTTTCAATATATTTCAGAGTATTGCCTCTCATTAAAGGTTCTTTACACATTTGCCATTCTTTATTTGTGAGACACAGCAAATTAATTAGGACTGTTGATAAGGGTCTCAACCATCAATATGACGTTAAATAGTCATTTGCAATACAACCTTAATTAAATGGCTGAAAGGGTAGTTCAAACGTTGTCATTTAAAGTACGTCTTGTAATCAATCATAATATAGTTGTATATGTACAAAGAAAGGTTAATATTATCATGGAAAAAATAAATGTGTGCATGCATGCACGTGCCCATCAAGGTCATAAGTAGAAATGAGACATCTGTGCAGATGGTCCAAATCTAGAGAAGTTTCTAAGCAATATGTGGGCTTCAAATCGGCGACTTTTAATTTTTGAAAGTAAAAAATCTCTAATGACGCAACCAATTACGTCAATTGTGAGAGATTAATTTTTTAAAAATTTTTGGGAAATACTAAAGAGAACAGTTAGGAAAAGGTTTCAAATTGGGGCGAACGGACAAAAGTTCGCTGGTTTATGGACCGTTAACAGTGGAGGAAAAAGTTGGGAGTTTGATAACATGAGGAGCCCAACCACTTTTTAAAGGTTTAGTTTCCGTGGAGCAGAGGTAACAGGAAATATT
Source organism: Eucalyptus tenuipes (assembly GCA_014182365.1). Lineage (NCBI taxonomy): Eukaryota > Viridiplantae > Streptophyta > Magnoliopsida > Myrtales > Myrtaceae > Eucalyptus > Eucalyptus tenuipes. The sequence continues at coordinate 13,444,605 of CM024545.1, forward strand.
CCACCCCGCACGTTCATCGGTGACGGAAGGCACATGGAAGCACAGGGCCAGGGGCGCAGCAAAAAATAGCTTAGTGCCCTAAATTTTAATTCTTAAAAACTAGAGAATGCGCAGATTCCTGTGGAATATGTCAATTGATTCTTATATCGGCCAAAGAATTGCTGGAGATCTTTGTTCGTATTCAGGGGCAAAAGCCGCCAGCCGCCATGTGCGACGGCTGGATCCTGCGGGAGTCTTGCGTCCGGTAGCTGTCAACAGATCTAAATTCCGGGAAATGTGTTCTCTGTCAGTACTTTCTACTAGTAAAGTTATTTTTGTATTAAACAAAGTTATATTCGGCTTTTTTCCAGCCACATACTTCTGCAAGTTGACAAAGACAGCGACAATCACTATGAAAAAGTAGAACATTCGGCAGAAAACCAAGGGGTCAAAGTTTGTCCATGTGCTGCTCTGGGATTCAACGCTAAAAGTTCCAGTTGTTGCAGCTGAGGCCCCATGCTTAAAAGCTGCCATGGACGCACAGTTTGGTTATATTTAGTTTTGATAGAATAAAAAATCCCAAATCATAGCCGCCAGACTCGATTTCATATGGGTCAAGCAAAATGTTTGTGAAAGATCACTTACGTTGATGACCATTTGGCGGTGGCTTGTACTTTAGAATCAAATAATAGATTTTTTTGCATTGAGTTGGAGACTAGGGGTGCTTTAATCTCTCCCCTTTAGAAAAAAAAAATCCTAATTAGTATTGACTCAGGATTTTGGACCACACTTAACAAATAGGATTCTTGAAGTGATTCTCACTGTATAGCATGCTCGTATCAAATGGATTTAAAAGGTGGCTTTCACAATTTATTAATTTGTCATGCAAATTATCATTCTTGTTGGCGTGCTACTTTAATAGTACTTATAATAAGTTGGGTCTCAAACTAAGTACTTAAATATGACTGGGGAAGGTCATGACTTTTTGGATATGAGTTGAACTTATGAATCAAACAACAAATGCTCTCTTATCCGAAATGCGAGGCTTAAGGTGCTACGAGTATCCTTGTTGAAGAGAATCCTTGTTGAAGGGAATCCTTGTGTAAATCCGATCCTTTGCGAATCTAGTCCATATCACTTGTTGATGATGGTCAGTCCCACACAAATTTCTTATGATCTACCCAATGTGATTATTTATGCATTGTCTTAGGATACATATACGGGGACCTCTCTTTTTATGAGGTAGTTATTGTGCCTTGAAAACAAAAGCTCGGACAGTTTAGTTCCTGGCAAATCCTTTTTCTCCTTCTCGGGAAGTGGGAATTCAGCGAGAATCCCCCAGCCTCACATTCTGGGATCACGTGTGAAGAGCTCTCAAGTACCAGCTTGCTACATGTACGAATTGATTTTTTATTAAACAAAAAAGCAAGGCCAGCGTGGCCTCAAGAACAAGCTTTCTAGTGGCTTTTCTCCGAACTAATAATTAAAAAAAAAAAAAAGAAGAACAAAAAGTGAAGACCAGACCTATAACCTGAGAAGCACGATACTCTCTTAGAGCCTTCATGTACACTCTCTGACACTCGAAAATTTGGCACCCGAAACTCAAGTATGGATTCTGACATACAAGTTTCCGACATATGAGATCAATTTTAAAATTTCAAAAAATGAAAGGTCAAAATGTGTATTTGTGAAAGAACAAAAAAAATAATAATAAATGGAGAAAGAAAAAAAACATAATATTCTTTTTTCTTTTGACTATTACTTACCATGATAGACAATTCACCTTCTAGTTTTTTTCTCTTATCTTTAACACGTCTAATACGCAAGTCCATAATGTGAATTACTTGTTTTTTCCTCCAAATTTTACAGATTATTAGAATGGAGTTGAATTTGTCAAATTGAAATAATGAATGATATTAATAAATGGTAGATTAATGTTTTTAATGTAAATTCATTCTAGGCTTTTATTATTATTTATTTATTTGTGAATTTGACTCAAATTAATATGATAATTTATTATGTATATAAAAATTATACATTTAATAAATAACGTGTCTCAATGTGTCGAAATTCTTTATTTTTTGAGAAATAACGTGTCGGTGTGTTGTGTCGTGTCGTGTCGGTGTCAGTGTTACTTAGCCTATAGCATCCATTAAAAACCCTCTATCTATGTTTGGGAGCTTCAGACTTTCTTGTAGCTTAATTAAGGCTCAAGTAAAGTACCCATCACCAAGTAGAAGTTAGTTAAAAATAACACAATCAATCTTAAACCTATTGAATGGATAACAATTCAGTTTTAAATTTTTAAATTTTGTCAAATTACTACAAAACCCTTTAACAAAATTCCAATATAGTCCTTATGGTCAATTTTCGCTGGATATCACTAACGTGACAATCCAATTATCACTGTTCATCTTACATGGTGCATTGCCATGTCATCAATTTCTAATGAAAATTGATCGAAAAGATTACAAAATGTTTATGACTAAAATGATAAAATTAAAGCGTTTAAGAATGAAATTGGGAAGATGATACTACAAGTACCATAATTTTCATAAGGCGCTTGATGCCAACTTTTTTTCCGGAATTACTTAAGTGTCATTTTTGAAAAAAGAAATGACCACTTAACCACCAACTTACTCCTTCAATCTTCATGAAGGGGAGGGTTTGAATTAGATCTCTCCCTCCTTTTTCTTTGGTTGATTTGGTTTTTTGTTATCTTTTTCTTGCTTTCCGCTTGTTTTGTGAAGCTTTTCTCTTCTAATCTAGTCTAGATCTAGAAGCTTCTCTCTTTTGTTTCGAGGAGATTTCTATCCCAATCTAGTTTAGATTTAGGGATTTTGTGCGTATAATTTTAGGATTTTGCTCTCCTTAGATTTTGTTGGTGTATAAGTCTAATCTTGAAGGAGATCGGAGGAGTTTCATCAAGTATTAGATTTATGCTTGTTCAACCTTGTTTCTCTAAATGGCGATGGTGTTGGAGACGTTGCACCTAGGTGTCACATCCCGAACCTCGAGCGCGTGCATATCCCTCGGTAGTCGACTAAATTGCGACGTTCCCAGGACGCATCACTGATCCAATCGGATCATGCATAAGCGAAAGCGAAATAAATAATCCCTAAACAACATACAACATGGGATAGAAAAGCAGGACAACAAATCTCACAAACACACTTTTATAAACACCTTAGGGCTTGCGGGCCCTCGCCGCAAGTCGGCCAAGGGTCGATGACCCCGGCCGACCTTCCCCCTCCGTTGCTGGCCCTTCGTGGCGGCGGTGGGGAGCCGACCGTGACGGCGAGGGCTCAACCCTCAGCCGCCTCCCTTCCCTTCCCCCCCCCAAATTTTTTAATTTTAAGTTTTTTATTTTTTAAAAATATTTTGAATTAAATTAAATTAAATTTTATATTAATTATTACCACATTAGAGACAAAATGACGTCGTTTTTGCATTTTCTAGCCACGTTAGCGTGCAAAACCACGCTGTTTCACACTTATTTCCCGAGAAATTGCCACGTTAGTAATTTGGCCTGATTTTGACCGGATTTGCACTTGAGTGATCCATTTTGCTCCGATTATGGCACTTAAGTGTCCCTCAGTACCAAGTTTTGGCACTCCAGGTGTCCAGCACTCGATTGAAATGTATTATAAGATCACTTCTTTCTGCGCTATTACATCTCTGATGAAGTTACTATTTATGTCAATGTGTTTCATCCTATCATAATACTTGAGATTTTTCACATAGGCAATGGCTGCTTGACTATAACAATATATTATTACTAGTTTTGGAATCTCGTGATAATGGCTAAATTTTCCAAGTATGTTTTAGCCGTACTATTTATTGCATTGTAGTAAAACATGCAATAAATTCTGCCTTTATTGTAGATAAGGCTATGCATATTTGTTTCTTGTTATTCCGAGAAATTGCACAATCATTAAGCAAGAATGCATCCCCAAAAGTTGATTTATGCTCATCTAGGTCTCCTCCCCATTAGCATATGAGTACTCTAATAAGTGTAAATTGTTCCATTGTTTATAAAGTCAATAGTTCATGGCACATTTCAGGTATCTCAATATCCTCTTCACTATATTCGAGTGTACTTGACCAGGATTTGATTGGTCTTGACTCATCAAATCCACGGCATAAATACACATCATAGCATTATTAAACTTCCGACTACATTAGCATAAGGAGTAGTGTCCATTTCTTTCTTCTTCTTATTTTTTTGGAGTCTTAGGACATTTCTTATAACTCAGGCCTTCGCCGTGTATGATAGGGGTATGAATGGGATTACAATGCTACATATTGAAATGCTCAAGAATTTTCATTATATAAGATTCATGTGACAATATAAAGAGTTTTCTTGATCGATCTCTTTCGATCGTAACTCCTAATATATAAGTAATTTCTCTCATGTCATTCATTTTAAAATTAGAGGACAACCATTTTTTTATTATGATAACCAAACCCTTGTCATTCCCAGCTAACAGAATGTCATCCACATAAAGTAATAAAATCACATATTTATCCTCAAACTTTTTGATATATACATAATGATCTTCTTCAATCATCATGAACCCAAAAGACATAATGGCTTATTGAAAACGAAAATATCACTTGAATTGCTTAAAGCCATGTATTGAGTGATAAAGCTTACAAACTTTACGCTTTTGACCTTTAGCTATGAAACCTATTGATTGCTTCATATAGATTTTCTCTTCTAGTTCTCCATTGAAAAATGCTATCTTTATATAAATTATAATTCTAGATCCAAATGTGTGACGATAGTCAAGATAAGGCATATGGAGGTAAACCTTACAGTTGGTAAAAATGTTTCCTCATAATTTATACCATCTTGTCGAGTATAGCCTTTCACCACAAGGTGAGCCTTGTTCTTTTCAATCGATCCATTCGCTCTTCACTTAATCTTGAAAACTCATTTATTTCCAATGGCTGTGCGATTGGGTGACCAATCAATCAAGTCTCATACAAGGTTTGTTCTCATAAACTCCATTTCATCCTCCAAAACTTTTCTCCATTCTTTATTGTCAGATGATAAGAGAGCCTCTTGAACTGTCTTAGGCTTTACATTGTCTTTAGAGCAATTATAAACGCTTCTCTTTCAATCTCAAAATGACGACGGGGATTACTTTTATAATTACTTTTACGTAACTAAACTTCTTGCAAATTTAGTTCACTAAGTAGAGTGACATTCCCATTAAAACTTATATGCCGAGGTAAACCTTCATTTCCCTTAACAATATTAATGGGTATGCTATCAGGTTCTTCCATATCATATAATTCAAAGTCCTTATTAATCTCATCTTTGCTAGGAAGGTCGTTCTCTAACAACTTGTTCACCTATGAATACGTTACGTATCCTTTGGAATGTTCATAATATCTTATAAATATACATTTCTTTCATCTAGGGCCTAATTTGTCATATTTATGGGAAGAATCGTGAATACATATTGTACACCCCCAAGGTCATAGATTACTTAAGTCTGGTTTTTTACCAGTTCATAAGTCATAAGGGGTAGAAGTGACTGACTTAGAGGGCACACTTTAAAGTATATATGTAGCATTTAATAACACGTCTCCTTAATACAAGATAGGTAGATTTGCTTGTGCTATTAGAGACCTAACCATTTCCAATAGGACTTTATTCCTTCTCTCAACAACCCCATTTTATTGTGAAGTACGAAGAATAGTCAACTGTTTTACAATTCCTTTTTCATCATAAAGATCCCTTAAATTGCTTGGATAGATACTTGCGTCCATGATTTGTCCTTAATGTCTTTATTGTTTTGTTTAACTGATTATCTACCAAAACCATACACCATCTAAAGAAATCATATACTTCTGACTTATAGGAGATCGGAAAGACATGATCGAAATGCATGAAGTCATCTATAAAAGTGATAAATAATGAGGCTCCATGCTTCGTCTTCACGTTCAATAGACCACAAAGTCAGAATGTGTGAGTTGTAATAGAAGTTTAGCTTGGTTTATTTATCAAATGGTTTTCTAGTTGGTTTTTTTTCCTATTAGACAATGTTCACATATTGTCATGTCCGCCATCCCTAGCATGTGCGACAGCTCCTTTCAACCCAAATCATCTTTTCTAAACTTAAAATACATCATCGGAAGTAGAAAAGATAGTAAAAAACAAGCATAGAATTGGGAGCAACCATCAAGCTTCATTTCTTTTCTATGATAGGCTTATTTATATACAAAGAGTTCCATCAGGTTTATCAAAAAGTAAATGACACGAGGCTTTTCAAAAAAAAATAAAAATAAATAAAAGAGAGTAGTAACCAAGCGTCTACATTATTGCCCTCCCTGGCCCTATCCTGAAGAACTCTTTCTCTCTCTTAAACTATTTGCTTATTATGCCGTCCATCCACCTCCATCCCAGCTTCTAGCTGCCCCCTTCCTGAGTTGCTTATCATGCAGGACCATCTCTATCGTGGCCACCACTATGTAATGGGAGAGGCCCCACTAAACATCCATCGACGTGACCATACAGTGCCATGAATTGAAAAGTGATGGGGCCTACAGGCACCCCTATGTCCATGATCATCAAGCAGACGACTCGGAGGAAAGTGGCTTTAGGCAAGTGAGGATCTTCCACCTCGTCACAGTACTAGGAGAAATTCATGGGCATACCATACAAAATTTGGTGGGAGGTAAATGGGATCGACATAGCTCAACCTGGAAAAAAATAATGTACAGTCAATCGGAGTGAGTAAAACTGAGCAAGTAGTGGATCCACAAACTAGGATATAAGTATAAAGCCATTAACTAATGAGAACCTTTCTACCAACATGAGTGGCCTTTACCAGACTCTCATAAACAATGACGAATGCTGATAGTATCATCTCATTACCAAAGAGTACAATGCACATGGGCAACAACACAAACATTAATACAAACCACTATATGCACATATGCCATCAGCCATGTTACCAAACATGTGACAGCTTAAATTTTCAATTCTATTTTTCATTAAATAAATTGGGCCTTTCATCGACACGCCTATAGTGCTATTCTCAGAGCTGATTACTCCTGAGATAACTAGACTATTTGGGGAAGTCATTAAGGAATTTTAATACAATAGACTTGGGAATTCAACTAGGAATCGATTACTCGACCGTGTTCATATGCAGAGATCATTACGGCAAAGTTAAAAGTAATTAGAGATTAGAGATAGGTCGGTTCGACAGAGATGTGTGGCTAAACGTGGGTGATTCCACTAAATTACAAAATTCTCGTCGACCAACGCTAGACTGATTTATTATCGTTTTGGTACCCGGTGTCCGTATTTGAAACCTTGAGATTTTCACGACAACCGAGAGTCGCCAATGTGTCGAAGAGGTTCATTATGGCTCGAAGAAAATCGACCATGAGTCATTTGCACTAAAAATTTCTGAAAGCTACCTAGTAGCCTAAATCACGCTAAAATCGTGCCGAATTGAAATTAACCGTAAATTTGAATCCGATTTCAGAAATTGAAAGTTCAATCATGTCACAAGTCATTTTAGGAACGTCGACTCAGTCTCCGAAGATTTTTCTGCAAACCGAGGTTTTGGCGGAAAAAGTTGTAATAGGGCCGTTTTCGATAGAAAAATCAGAGGACCGTTTTTATCGCGAAATTGGGATGCAAGTAGGTTCTATTGGTAAGGAAAAATACCAATGTGATCATAGACTCGATAATGGGATTTATAGAAGCCAAATTGAGTCGATTCAAGGAGGAATTGAATGGAAATTGAGACAATTGCCTCCAAAACTAGTAGCTCCCCCTTAGACCCAACATTTGGACAATCTCAAGACTTCTAAAGGAAGCCAAGGGACTGGAAAATCAGCTGAGGAAGATAGCTTCGTGGTGGGACCAAAGGAAGGGGACCAAAGAGGATAAGAGAGACCAAGGTGGCCTCCCTTGTAGCAGCCGGTTCCCCCTCTCCTCGCCTTCTCTACCCGTTGAGCTCACCCATTTGCAAACCAAGAAGCCTTCAAAATTTCCAAAAGATCGAACTTGCAAGCTAGCAGCTCGTCGGAACCACCGCATGCCATCGCATGCCACCGCCTCGCTGTCGTTGCCCGTCACGCGCTTAGCCACGAGCCCATGCATCACCGCCGTCCTTGGCCATCGTTCAGCCTTGCCCCCACGTCTAGCTAGTCCCTCAAGCCGTCCCCTCCATTGTTGCAAGCTACTTCAGTCGCCTGAGCCGCCATGAGCCACTGTCTGCCATCGTGAAGCTCCGCCAAAGCTCCGCCTACCCGCCGTCCAGTCCTTGCTCGCTCAGCCAGCCATCGGTCCAGCCTCTCTCGGCCTAGACCAGAACCAAACCGTGTGGGTCTCACAGCCATTGTTTGGCCCGTTTTCAAGTTTTTCCCGACCCCGCTTGGCGGTCTCGCTTTGGAGTTTGTTGTTCCTCTCCGCGTCCCCATCCTTTTGATCCGAGCGGATCGTTAATCAAGTGAGTTTAACTCACTAATCCTTCATTAGTAATTTAATGACCCTTAAGGGTTGGTTAGTTTAAGTTAAGTATGGATTAGGTGGATAGTTAGAATAGATTAGTGATTTAATCAATCTTTATTGCATGTTAGGTGGTTAGTTTAGTGTAATTAGAGCCTAGATAAGCTTTAGTATTTATCTAGAGTGGTTCGGAAATTTTCCGAGCCCGTCTCGGCTTTTAATTAGGCTTTTCCGGCCTAAGTTGCTATTTTTGGTATTTAATAATTAATTTCCGTAATTATTTAATTATTTATTTATTTTCCGAAAATTAGACCGGAATAGCCGATGATCGGAATTTTATGCTGATTGCAATGGTGTGATTGAATTATTTATTTGACTGCTATTTTGTGCAAATTGAGTGTGATTGGTGATTTTGGGGATTTATCCCAAAATTTATTTAATTTCAGTAATTAATTGAAAAATCACCAAAAATGAATTTGTGGACTGTAAAATTAGTGGGATTTTTAAAGGGAAAAATATAGTATTTTGGCTAAAGCCAACCGTGTACCTACATACGATTATTTTTATCGGGTATGATAAAAATGGTGAAATTCTCAGTTGGTGAGAACAGTGTACTATATCAGCCTGAGGGCTTTGATATATCAACTTAGCATGAGCAGTAGACTTTATTAGCTTAGAGTGAGCATCAGGGGTATACTATATCAGCCTACGTGTTGATATGTCAGCTTAGCGAGAGCAGTATACCGGTATATTATATCAGCCTGAGGGCCTCGATATATCATCTTAACGCGAGCAGTATACCTTAACCTTATAAGCTTAGAGTGAGCTATACTATCTATTATCAGCTTAGACTGAGCAGTCCTAACTATGATTGGACTTTATAGATAGTATTGATTGAGATGACCGGGGAATGGTCTTGTTGACATGGAATCGACTGAGTCAATTGATCGATGGTTTGATCTGAGTGGATGAATTGATTGGTTGAAATAACTAGATAGTTATCTGAATTATCTTGACTTGCAGGAAGGAACTAAGACCAAGGTAAGTCCTTTGACTCGTGGTTGTGATCAGGCAGCCCTTGGGGCGTATTTTTTTTTTCTAGTGAGGTCTTAGGGGGTGAACTTGCTGAGACGTCGTCTCACCCCGTTGTGGGATAACATTTCAGGTCCCTAGATGGCAGCTCCTCCCGAGCATTTTGGTCAGCCTAAGAAGGTGACAGAGCACAAGTATTTCATCCCTCTTCATGGAGACCCTAAGGGTTGGGTATATGAGTTGGTGAAATCTATAGTCTGGATCGATGCGGGTCTACCCAAAAAGGTGTCCCATCAATACAGGAGCATGGTATCCCTAGGAATGAAATGGCTAGAGAGAAGGGCCTATACCGAAGTCCGAGATCCCTTTTTTTGTGCAGGAGGTCACCTTTGGGAAAGGCATGGCAAATCCTCTAGGGGATTTCATGGTGGACATAGACCTAGACCTGTCAAGTCTAGGGTCCCCGGTGTATTCTGTTGAAGGCTCCAATTGGGATGAGGATGAAGATGAAGATGAGGATGAAGATCCGTAGTTTTGTGAAAACCCCTTTATTTTGTAGACTCTATGAATAGATTGGCTTGTATTGTATATATATGACTTGGTTTGTTATATATGTATACATAAGTGTGCTGTTTCGAGTTTGAAAAATTATGGCCCTAATTTTCTATCCCATTGTATTGTTGTTTAGGGATTATTTATCAACTTTTGCACGTGCATTAAAATGAATGGGTCGGCGATGCATCCTGCGACGTCACTATTTAATCGACCGTAGAGGGATGGGCACGCGCTCGGGGTATTGGGGTGTGACATCTCCGTTTAAGTGGTATCAGAGCATGGCTTAGTGATTGGAGTGATAAAGTGTGATGGTCTATGGGATAGTTAGTAGGAATGGCTTTTATTTCATGCCGATGCATGTTTGTGATAGTCGATTGATAGAATTGTTTGTTTGTGTGGGTCGCTCAACTTCTAATTTTGTGTGGAAATGGAAGGCATGTTTTAGTAGAAAACTTGTAGTATGAGCGATCAGGAGCGAAGGACTCCTAGGAAGCGTACCATAGGGCTCATGACTCGGGGTAGGATGCCGACGAGGGTCGGTACCCGAGGAGGCCGAGGTAGGGCGCCAGCACAAGCTAGCACTGGTGGAGTAGCACCACCTCCTGTCGGTGTTGGGGTAGCAACCCTTGGTGATCCGAGAATGATCGGGATCACGCAGGCGCGGGATGCAATGAGAGATATGATGGGACAACAAGCCCAGAATCAAGCTGCCGCCTTTACTGCCGCCGTTGCAACTGCCGCTACTACCGCTGCCAATGCAGTTATTCTTCCTTGCAGCCGCCGCTGCACCTGTTGAAGTTCCAGCTGGGAACTTAGTCGTGGAAAGGGAGAGACCGATCCGCAAGTTGGTAGAACAATTTCTGAAGCTAAACCTGCTGAGGTTCATGGGTACTGGAGACCTCGAAACTGCCTCGCTGTGGATTCAAGTTTTAAACAAGGCTTTTGCACTTCTGAGGTGCAATGAGGAGGAGAAAGTTGTCCTGGTAGTATACCAACTATAGGGTAACATGAATATCTAGTGGAGAGTCGCCAGAGATATAGTGTTTCCGGAAGGCGTGGTCCTTGTGTGGAACGTTTTCCTCCAAGCTTTCAATAATAAGTATTTTTTAGGTAACGCCCTTGAGAAAGAAGGTGGAGGAATTTCAGCATTTCCATCAAGGAATGATGATGGTTTACCAGTACGAGGTCAAATTTGTGGAGCTTTCTCAATACGCTTTGAGATTGATAGAAGATCCGAAAGAAAAAGCTTGAAGGTTCAAGAATGACCTTCGATTAGAGCTGATACAACCGTTGGTGCCGTTTGACCTGAAAGACTATTATGAAGTCTATAACCGAGCTCAGCTTCTTGAGAGAAGTCTGAACGAGTAGGTCGCCTTGTCTGGATCGAGGTTTAATTCAAACAGAGAAGGGATTCGACATGGGAAGAGGCCCATGACTAGAGGAAAATTCCATGTTTTGCCCAACAGGAAGGGTGAAATTAGAAAATCAGGGCCTAGTCAAAATGGTTTGTGTCACTCCTATGGAAGGCGACATGGTACAGCCCTGTGCCCTCGAAGGACAAGTGCTTGTTTTGAATGTGGCCAACAGGGTCACATGGCTAGAGATTGTCCTAGACGACCAAGAGGACAACTGTAGCTACCGCCGTCACCACCGTTGGGACAGATCAGAAGGTATGTACCACTAAACGCACTGCAGGGTGGGCAGCTTAGATCCCCAGCTCAAGGAACAGTATATGCCATCACTAGAGGTCAGGTTGAGGACGCGCCTAATGTGATTATAGGTATGGTTTCGTTGAACGACCATACTGCTTATACTTTATTCGACCCAGGAGCAACTCATTCTTTTATTGCTGAGCAATATGTTAAGTTGATAGGATTAAGTCCTGAGTTGCTGGAGTTAGTGACTAGCATATCTACACTGTTAAAGGATAAGGTGTTGTCTGCATTGGGTTGTTCTGGTTGCAAGTTAGCGATTGGTGAGTGAGAGGGGAAAATAGACTTGTTAGTCCTAGCCATGTATGACTTTGATTTGATAATTGACATGAACTGGCTCACCAAGCAATGAGCTAAGATGGACTACTATCGCAAAGCGATTCAGTTTAACCCGTTAAAGGGTGAGAGCTTCGAGTTTGTCGGGAATTGAGGAGGACCCTCGATTATCTTGATCCCGTCGCTTAAGGCAACCCGTTTTGTTAGACGAGGGTTGTCAAGGTTACCTGGTGACTGTCGTGGATATGACAGTTGAGGAGCTGAAAATCGAAAATATTTTAGTAGTGCAAGAATTTCCAGATGTATTTTCGAAGGAATTGCTAGGATTCTTTGCCAGAGAGAGAGAAATTGAGTTCGTGATTGAGCTAGCACCCGTGACAAAGCCAATCTCTAAGGCTCCTTATCGAATGGCGTTGTTTGAGTTGAAAGAACTGAAGGTGCAAATGCAGGAATTGTTGAATAAGGGATTTATAAGTCCCAATGCATCACCTTGGGGAGCACCAAATTTATTTGTAAAGAAGAAAGATGGTTCGTTGCGCTTGTGCATCGACTATCGCCAACTTAATCAGGTGACGATAAAAAACAAGTATCCATTCTCTCAAGGATCGACGACTTGTTTGATCAATTGCAAAGAGTGTCGATATTTTCAAAGATTGATTTGAGAATAGGATATTTGTGGCATTCGGGTTTTCGTCAAACCTCAAATAAGTAAGGGCTCATCACAGATCAACGGCAGTATCGGCAGATTGCGTCATTGGCACCATTTACAGACATTATTTCGTCATTGTCATCGTTGGTATAGCATTAGGCCATCATTTCATCACCACCCGTCGTTCTGAAACATCTACTTTCGGAGAGAAATTCCCCATGCATGGCCATGCACACGTCCGATATTAATCCCGAGCGGCCTCGCAAATCGACCGAGCTAAAGGCCCGTAGCACGCAACATTTTCCATGCAAGCCATCTTCGACTCACTTTCATTCGCATTTGTACCGAGTCAAGTGAATTATTTATGCCAGTTACTTCCCACCCCATGTGTACGTGAGGATTTCGAAGAAAAATGCTGAAGATTTCACCCTACAATTTCACGTACATTTATTCTCCTTTGTGAAGAGCCCATGCATTCTCCATGCACACGTCTAGCAAGAGTCAACAAATTGGAAGGAGTTGACTCATGAAACCGCAGCCACGTTGCTCCATCACCCACGAACAACAAATGAAGAAGTCAACCGGAAATGACTCAACTAATGGGTGTAAAATGGACCATGCAGCTATGTTTGCATGCAAGAACTGCTTACGAAGAAGTCACGTCCCACAATGGTCAACAAACGAAGAGTTGTTGACTGAGAGGAACCGAATGGCAGCCACGTTTTCTACCCTACTCAGCAAGCCGAAGAAGCCCCGTGAAGACCACGTCCTCCTCTAGCTATCGACGTGCGCGCACTCCTCTTCTCCTTCAGCCAGCACACCGAAGGCTTGAGCGATGGACTGGCACGTCCCTGCATGACGCGTGCATGGTGTCCCACGCACGGGCTGCCACCAAGTCCTATTTAGTTAACTATAGGGGTCAACTAACACGTATCTGCATGGAGAATCATGCTGTCGAGGATTCGTGCTGCCACGAGATTTGGGCTATTGACTTGCAAAGTCGGCCGAAGAAAGCAGCAAAAAGAGCGGCCCTCACTCTCAAACACCATTTTCCTAATTAGTCAACATACAGCAAATGATCTTCCTTCCTTCTTCTTCGTAGATGCCCAACCTTGCACCATTTTCACGACCACTCCAGCAACTTCCCGAACCAAAACCCTTGCGCCATTCTGGCCATACTCCACCGTTAGCCATCGACGTCGCAGCTCGAGTTCCACCGCCGTCCCTTTGCCGCAGCAGGACCCGAGAGACCTTGGCTTGCGTGTCACCGCACGCCATTATTGCCGTCACCGCTTCTCCTCGCCTCAACTGTAGCTCGTAGCTTGCGGTCTGCTCACCGTCAACGCCGTAGGACCAAGGCAAGTGAAAGTCTACTAACCTATGTAATGCACTGCCGTTGTTGTCTGATATAGTGCAGTTAGATTGGAAATACTTGGGTTTGGATGTTGACTTCGAAAATGACCGAATAGATTTGAGACTAGAAAATTGAGAAGTTTTCGTGAGTACCTCGATTTAAGCCTTTGATTTTTACACCAAATGTTGAGGTGGTAGCACCTTGAGACTTTGTTCCCCAATTGTTTTAGAAATCTTGATTTACATCAAAATTTATGGGTACTTGTGACACCGTGCCCAAATGTTTTAAGAAATGTTTTATATTTTAAAGATTTATGAACTTTTTATAGAAAACATTCCAAACCATTGGAGTTGGGATTGAGATTTGGATTTGCCAACGTGCCGATTTCAAATTACTTATGGTTTTGATAAATTGTTTTATTTCGAGCCGTGATACAAGTGCGACTCGAGGCTATTTATGTGGATTTCGAAAAGCATTTGAAATTTAAACGTGAAAATGGATTTTATGGATTTGGTATCATGTTTTCGATTTTATGAATTGATTTCATCGATATGAGATTGACCTATTTTTAAAGACTATTGTGTTGTAAACCATTGAAAGTCGGGTTGAATTTCAGACTTACTTTACAAGTTTTCAAGTTTACTTCTTTGTTTTGATAAATGATTTGTCGCAAACCAAGAGAGTGGATACTACTCTCGGATTACTTTTGATGGATTTTGAAATTACTGAAGGGTGAGTTGTGAAAATGGAATTTCGAAAAGAAGCCAAAGGATTTCAGATGTTATTGTTGTTTTGAAAATATTTTGGCATATGATTTCAAAGCCTCTTTGTTGTTGTATTGATATGCTTTTGAAAATCTCAGTTTGCATTGTTTGACATCATAAAAGGAAATTTTCAAGACGGCGATGTGCTTGGGACGTCGCAATGATAATCCGCAACTATGGGTCGGATTGTTACATTTTTGGTATTAGAGCAGGCTTATTAACTAGAGTGATAAGGTGCACTAGGAGTCATGGGGTAGTTAGCTAGGAAATTATCCCGTGCATGCAATTGCTTGATTGATTATTTTTTTCTACTAGTAGTTCATGAATACCAACTTCTTATTGTGATATAGAAAAGTTCCCTCATAATTCTTATAGTTGCCCTATGGGTTGGCAGCATGAGTATTCAAGACTTGTTAAGTTCGAAATGGAAAGTCGAAAGAGGACCCCTGACTAGATAGAATTCTATGAGCTCTTAAGACCAATGGAAGCTAAATGGAGCAGCAAGCACAACATCAAGTAGCCTCTACTTCTGGAGATGCCTCTGTAGCTAAGAATGGGAATGGAAATGGTCAATGTCTCATGTATGGACTAGTTGAACAATCCCTGAAGTTGCAACCCCTAGATTCGCCAAGACGAGATATCCCGAAGAAGTTGAATTTTGGATTGACAAGTTGGAAAAGATATTTGCACTTTGGAGTTGCTTTGATGAAAATGTGTGATGTTGGCGATATACCAGCTACAAGGTAACGCCAGTCACTGGTCGAAAGCAACAAAGGGAAGGGTTTTCCCTGATAATACTCCCATAACTTGGAATGCCTTTGTTGAGGCATTCAATAGGAAATATTTTTTTCTAAATGAACTCGTGATAAGAAGATAATAGAGTTTCTACACTCCAGTAGCGGAATATGAGAGTTGATTAATATGAGGCCAAGTTTGCAGAACTATTAAGGTACACCCCCGGATTAATAGAAGATCCAATGGATAGGGCGAAAAGGTCTTGAGACAACCTGAAACCTGAAATATGAAATCTGGAGTCAATTAGTGCTGCTGAATCTCAAGGACTACAACAAGCTGTATGAACGAGCCCAACTAGTAGAAAAGATTCATCGAAGTGAATTGTGGCAACAACTTTTCAAGGAAAGCCTTGTTCTTTAGCCTTTTAATTCGACCAGTGTCGTGGCAAGAGATCAATACAAGGAGAAAAATGTCCCATCGCTCCTAATAAGAAGAATCAGGATTCAAGGTTGACCTTCACTCAAGGTGAGAAATGTCGCAATTGCAGAAGAGGTCAAGGCAATGCTCCATGCTTGGCTTGAATAGGAGCTTGCTTTAGCTGTGATCAGTAAGGCCACATGCTAAGAGATTGCCTACAACGACGACAAATGATGCCACTACAACAGCCACAAATGACGCCACTATAGCAGCCACAAATGATTCTACAAAGTGGAGTCCCGCAGCATGAGAATACCTATTGTCCTCCGATTCAAGGAAAATAATACGCATTTACTCAAAAGAAAGTTGAAAACTCCAAGACAGTCATTTAAGAATGAAGAATAATAATCAAAGTGCACAACGGAATCGTGATTGAGCCAGAAATACTAAAGAAAATTAAAGCACTACCGCATACAAAAGGTCATATAGAAAGGACCATCTAAATGTTGGAAGATTTGTTAAGAGCTTGTGTTATCAACTTTAGGAGAAGATGGGATGAGCACCTACATCTCGTTGAGTTCGCCTATAATAATAATTTCCAACAAAGTATAGGTATGGCTCCATTTGAAGTGCTATATGGTCGAACTTGTAGAACTCTAGTCTGTTGGACCAAAGTTGGGGAAAAGAAAGTCACTAGTCTAGAGTTAGTCCAACCTATAACAAGACAATGTGCAAGTAAGTAGAGATAGGCTTAGAACTACCCAATATAGACAGAAGAGTTATGCAGATTAACTAGTACATGTTCTTTGGAAGTTAGTCCATAAATGAATAGAATTGGCTAGAGAACTCTAGAAGGTGTGCTTAGAAAACAAGTTAGTGAATATATGGTCATTATCACAAAAGAGTTGGCTTGGGGAGGAAGTTAATGTAGATGTGGTCATCATTACGATGAGATATTTCTTGGAGAAAAAGTAGGTTTGGCCTATAAATGGGGAGCCACACCTTCATTCTCACTAACCCTTAGCTCATTTTCTCCCATCTTCTCCTTCTCGCTTTCATTAGATAGCCATCTCTTTGTGAAATTGCCTTTAATGCATTAGGTAAGTGAAATATCTAATCTTTGGTGTGACATCCTAGATTTTCAGTTCTATTTTCTACTAAATAAATCAGGCATTTCATTGACGTGCCTATAGGGCTGTTGTTAGAGTTGATCACTCTCGAGATAACTGGACTATCTGGGGAAACCAATAAGGATTTTAAGGTAAATAGACTTGAGAATTCGAACAGGATTCTGCTTCTCGACCGTGTCCATCTTTAGAGGCCATTATGGCACAGTATAAAATTGATTTGAAATCATAGATAGGCTGGTTCGACAGAGATGTGTGGCTAATCGTGGGTGACACCACTAAATTGGAAAATTCTCGTCAACCGGCACTAAACTAATTTTCTTATTGTTTTGGTACCCTGTGTCTGTATTTGGATCCTCGAGATTTTCACGACAACCGAGAGTCGCCAATGAGTCGAGTGGGTTCATAATCGCTCGAAGAAAATCAACCACGGGTCATTTGCACTAAAAATGTCTAAAAGTTACCCGGAAGCCTAGGTCACGCTAAAATCACGCCAAGTTGAAATTAACTGTGAATTCAAGTCCGATTTCAGAAATTGAAGATCCTGTCACATCACAATAAATTATAAGAGTGTCTACTCAGTCTCGAAAGATTTTTCTGACACCGTAGACTTTTTGGGAAAAAGTCGTCATAGGACCGTTTTTTTGTAGAAAAAGCCGAGGATTGTTTTCGATTATAAACTAGAGAAGCATGATGGATATGTGGGTGAGGGAAAATGCCGAGATGGTCGATGGATGACCAATTGAAATTATTGAAGTCAATTGAGATTTAATCAAGCAAGGAATTGAATCCAATTGAAGCCCTTTCTTTCAAAATTCGTGTGCCCCCATTCCCTATGGTCTTCGGACCATTTCAAGAGGTCGTGAGGAGTGTGTTGGTGGCCCATTGTGAGCCAAGGGGCATTGCTTGGCCTAGGATGATTGTAGAAGATATTTTTTATGGAAAATAAGGCCAAGGGCCCCTCCATCTCTCACTCATCTCTATCCTCTCCCACTCTCTCTCTTTCCATCGTCCAAGCTTCCTCTCCTCTATCTCTCTCAGCCGTGCGACCACCAGCAGCAACCGAAGGAGAAGTTGCAGCCGCCCGGAGCCACCGTTGCACGTCAAGCCACCGCCGGAGACGCGCCGCTCGCCGCCATCTGCCTCCACCGCGCCAGGCTGCACGACCCCATTGTCCAGCCTCTATTCAGCGCTGCAAGTGGCAGAGGAAGGCCGTCGGAGTCCCCGTTCGAACCCGAAACCACCCCGTTGTCCATCCCCGAGCCTTACCGAGCCAACCTAGCTTATTTGCTTTTGTTTTTGTAGCTAAAACATATCTAATTTTAGTGGGTATCACAGCACCTTTGTAGGCCGACTTGAGATGTTTACGGGCCCCGGATCTTCGGCCCGTTTTGGAGAAAAACGTCCCCCACGACGTTCCTGACGTTTCAATCCAAGCGGATTGTTAAATGGGTGAGTTTTGCTCACTAATCACCGCTTAGTAGACTAATGATGCTTAGGGGTTGATTAGATTTAATTAAGTGCAATTAGGTGGTTAGATTAGTTTAGAATAATTAAATTAGTGACTTACGAATGCATGTTAGGTGGTTAGACCTACTCATTAGCAAGTAGAAATGTTCGGTTATTTATTGAATGAGTCTCGGTAATTTTCCGGGCTCGTCTCGGCTTCCAATTAGGCATTACGGGCCTAAATTGGATTTATTGCTAACTAATAATTAATTTTCGAAATTAATTATTTATTTATTTTACGAAAATTCAACCGAGATGGCCGGTGATCGGGATTTTATGCTGATTACCGTGGTACAGTTCATTTTTTTAATTAAGCTTTATTTTGTGCTGAATTGAATTATTTGTGAATTTAGGATTCATTCCTAAATTAAATAATTTTAGGAAATTAACTGAAATAACCGGGCATCGGTTGACAGTGCCAAAAATATTTTGGTGGACTACAGAAAATTGTGGGATTTGTAGAAACGAAAAATATGATATTTTAGCTAAGGCCGACCGTGTGTCCACACACGATATTTTATCGAGTATGATAAAATAGTGAAAGAAAATATTGTATGACGTGGCTCAGTGACCAGATAGGTCGCCTTGGCGAATAAGTCGCCATAGAGAATGCACGTGAGTCATTGATTATATACATCACCTGAAAAAGGGACGTGGCTCAGTGATTAGTACTTCATCTTGGCGAATATGTCACCTTAGAGAATGCACGTGGCTCGGTGATTAGTACGTCGCCTTGGCGAATGCACGGGGCCCGGTGATTAATGCGTCGTCTTGGCAACTAAGTCGCCTTAGAGAATGCACGTGGCTCGGTGATCAAGTATGTCACCTTGGTGAATAGGTCGCCTTAGAGAATGCACGTGGCTCGGTGATCAAGTATGTCACCTTGGTGAATAGGTCGCTTTAGAGAATGCACGTGGCTCGGTGACTAGGTATATTATACTGGAAAAATGGTATAGTATGGATGGAATGACCGAGGGATGGTCCGATTAACATGTAATCGACTAGGTCGATTGATCGATATATCGATCCGTGATAATATAATTGGGTCCTATTTGAATTGTGCTAATATGCAGGTGGAATCTGAGGCCAAGGTAAGTCCTCTGACTCGTGAGTTCATAGGCAGCCCATAGTCTATTGGTTTCCTAATTGGGTCCTAGGAGGTAGAACTCGCTGAGATGTTGTCTCATTGGTTATTGTATAACCATCTCAAGCCCGTAGATGGCAGCACCTCTACCTCCTCCCATGTGTTTTGGGTTACCGAAGGAAATCACCGAGGAGAAGTTACATGTGCCGATGCCTGGGAACTGCTGAAGGCCTGGAGTACATAATGGTGAAATCCATCATTTAGGTGGATGTGGGTAGAACCCAAATGATGCCCCATCAATACCAGTCATGGTATTGCTATTGTAGCGATGGGTGAAGAGAGGGCCCGATACCGGAGTTTGAGGTGCCTGTGTATGCTTTGGAAGTAGCGTATGGGGAGGGCATTGCAGAACCCAGAGGTGGAGAGGTGATTGATCCAGTGGCTCCCATCCTTGAAGGTCCAAGATCGTCTGAGTATCTTAAGGTGGATTCCAGCGGGAACGTGGAAGGAGGAAGGATCGTGAAGCAGGAGGAGAAGTCAAATGAAGACTAAATGGAGGACTGAAACCTCACTCTTGTTTTACAAACTATAAGTTGTGATCGGATGTTTTGTAGATCAGACTTGTTCATAGTATTGTATCATATACTATGTGGTTTTCCTTGTATAAAAGTTTGGTTGTGGTTTTTCTTCTTGAAAAATATAGCCGTACTTTTCTATAGCCCTACTTTTCTATCGCATGGTTTTATGTCTGGGGATTTATTTATATGCTTCCACATGGGTATTTGTGGCACCCTCGACGGCCCCGAACCGTTAGGGTCGCCAAAGCTCGATTGCCATTCTCTTGCTTGACCTGAAGGTCTATCAATCCTGGGGATTTATATCTTTTAGATCAGTCCCTACGCAATTTATATGGCGGAAGCACATCCATCAACTCCCTTCCCTATATTCAGAAAGCGATGCACACCAACTAAACATTTATAGGTAAAAGCCAAACGCTTTTATTTACTTAAACCAGACGGACATCGTTCATCGGTACATCAAAATGCCGTAGTCTTCTATACTCGGCTATACTTCAAAAGATGACCGACATCTTTTACAACAGTCGTATACTTAAAGTCCATCGACCCGGCGTCCAAAAGTTCCTTCCTTTGCTATCCTCCTCCTCACGGTCATATCCAACCACTCGATCCATCTACTGGTGGCAGTGGTAGCAGAGGTATCTTGTCTTGTCTGAAATGTTAGTCCCCAAACGGGGTGAGTACAACAACTCGGCAGTAAAGATCCATCAAACTACACAATGCATCAGACAGAACAATCAAGGTATATATATCATCCATGCAATCAAGCATACGTCATCATGCAGTCATGCATATATCACCATGCAATCGTGCATATATCTCTATGCAATCGTACATAAGTCACCATGCCATCTCGCATATACCACTATGCGGTCATGTTTGTATTTCCATGAGATCCATTCCATGCCATAAGCACACACATACGCATGGTTCATATCATCCACACAATCATGTGTGTATCCCCATGAGATCCATTCAAACCTTCATGATCGCATTCTCAATGTCAAATAGTATCAATTCAATTTCATAGGCAATTCATGCATCATGCCATATGCACACATCCATGCGCATGATTCAATTTTTCAATTTTATCTTTCAATTGGATCTCATCATTTTTCTTCCTAGGGACCAGTGTTTGCATCCCTCATATATCGCTCGCACCCAACCTGGCATCGCGAGGAACCTCCGGCACACACCTCCGGGCATCTCGCATCCCACCTGGCATCACGAGGAGTCGCCGAGGCTCGCCATGAAAATGGTTACCCCTGCCTTTCGGAATTACATACCGACATACCACCAGGCATCCCCTAGAATTACGTACCGATATACCACTGGGCATCCCAAAACTCCCGAGGACATCCAGCATACACCTCCGGGCATCCGGCACACACACTCCGGGCATCCCGACACTCCTGGGGCATCGTCGGCTCACACCTCCGACGGTATCATCATTATCACAATTTATATTCACATATATGTCTCACTTTCAACATGGCATTTGATGCAATAATATCAAAGGTCTAAACCAGCTTTTGATGTTATATGTCATGCTAAATATCACCACATATGCAGCATATTTAACCACTCAAGACATTATATCTCATAGAGCAGTTCATTTATTTTTGAAAATACAGCAATTTTCGGATAAAACAGAATGCACTCTTTCAGTTAAAACTCTAGGAAAATTAGTAAATGGTCCTAATAAATTCCGAAAATTTGACACGTTATAAAGGAGACCTAGAGGCAAATATTTCATGAAGAACCCATATCAAAAGAACTTCATACAATTCCGTACGGTCCATGCATCACAGCTTTCAAAATTTCAGCATTACAGTTTGCACAGTGTCGAAAATAATTTCGATTAAATACCCAAAAGAACTCCAAAAATTATGAAATTTTGATATGTTATAGACAACACCTAGAGGTAAATATATCATGAGGAAATATAAATCCAATTCGTTCTAGGTTAATATCTATAGACGATTTAGTTCCTCCTATTCTCGGTACTGTTTTTCCAGATTAAGTCCTTTCAAAGAAAATTCGTTTCACCGACCTACACTTGTCCATTTCTTCTCAATTTTCAGTATATTATTCCTCATAATGTCATCTACAACTTCAATTAAGGGCACAAGATCAAATTTCAACTGGATGATTTTATAAAAATTCACAGAATCATACTAGGTCAAGGTAACGTTTTCCAGATCCAGTTTCTTCAAAGAAAGATGGTTTCACCGACCTATACTTGTTCATTTCCTCTCAATTTTTGATATGTTATACTTCAAGAAGTCCTCTACCACTTTCATTAATAAGTAGAAGTGAGATTCCAACTAAAAAGTTGCTTTACAGTTCACGAAATCACCAAAGGTTAGCACAACAGTTTCCAGATCTAGTTTCTTCAAAGAAAAATCATTTCACTAACCAATACTTGTTAGTTTCATCTCAAATTTTAGTATGTTACTACTCAAGATGTTCTCTACAACTTTCATCAAGAGGTCGAAGTGAGAGTCCAACTAAAAAGTCGCATGAAGCTCACGAACTCATGGAGGGTCGGACTGGTTTTCCAGAAAACAGCATGCAAAGCCAAGACACTTCTCCCCAATACTTCGAAATTTCCTCACCTCTACCACATCTAACGTTTACCATCCAACATACACACATCACAGCTAGCAAAAGGGTAGATAAATGGACTCTACTTGCCTCAAATCCAAAGAAAACACAGCAAGACAACGGCAGGGCGAGGCGGGCTCGACGGCGGCGGCTAGGTGGACGCATGGCGGGGCAAGCCTTCTTCTTCCTCTCTCGGCGTCACTCTCTCTCTCTCTCTCACTCTCTCTCGGCACCTAGCTCCAACCACCCCCTCCCCTTTTCCTTTTGGTTGAATAAAATCCTTGCATGCTTCCACTTTTGCATGGAGAGACACTTGTCTCCAAGAAGGAGACAAGTGTCTTCCTTGTTGAAGACACATGGAGGAGGCCATCCGGCTCCCCCCCCCCCTCCATTCGGTCGATAGCCCAATGGGCTTTATGGGCCGGGCCTTTTGGCCCACTTTGGGCCTAAAGTCCAAACTTAAATGGCCCAAAAATATACTTAAATAAGCCCATGCTTACTTTTAATAATCCACCTTAATCCCCACTTATATAAATATCAAATTGCAAATTCATATGGCCATAAAACTTTGTAACATAGATCAATAAGAATTTAACTTATAAAGTTCATGGCCAAGAACAAAATTTCCTTATCAATTTACCCTTTAATACAATCCTTAATCTCACATGGACATAGGATGCATTTCCAACAAAATAATTGTTCCATTAAATGCTTGGCCTTGATCTATGGTAATTCATTAGTCTAATGGCTATAGTAAAATCCGATGGCGCTCCCATCACCTATTCATGGTTCATGGTATATTCAGGAGTTGCTATGAAATTTTAGGATGCAACAGTATTAAAATGAAAGGGTCGGCGATGCGTCCTGGGACGTCGCTATTAATCGATCAAGTGAGGGATGGGCACGCGTTCGAGGATCAGGGCGTGACATCCCGTTTAAGTGGTATCAGAGCGAAGTTAAGGAATTGGAGTGATAAGGTGCGATGACCTATGGGATAGAAGTAGGAAAAGCCTTTAAATTCATGTTGGTGCATGTCCGTGTTAGCTGAGTGCTAGAATTGCTTGTTGCTTGAATTGCTCTGTTCTAATTCGGTGTTGAATTGGAAGCAGGTGTTAGTAGATTAAAGCTACACTATAAGCGATCAGGAGCTAATAACACCTGCTAAGAGGGCCAGTAGGGCCGTGACTCGGGGTAAAGTGCCGCCCGGGACCGGTACCCGAGGTAGAGGTAGGCACGAGCTTAGGCCGGTGCCAGTGGAGAAGCACCAAATCTAGTCGATGTTGGGATAGAAGCCCCTGGTAATCCCAAGATAGATGGGATCATGCGGATTTTAGAAGTCATGGGGAACCGTATGGATCAGCAGGCTCAAAATTAAGCCGCCGCTGTCGAAGGTGCCGCTACTGCTGTTGAAGTCGCCGCTGCTGAGGTTGCCCATGCTATCGCACCTGCCGCTGCACGTGTTGAAGGTTTGCCAGGAATTGTAGTTGCGGAAAGACCAATCCACAAACTGGTAGAACAATTCTTGAGGCTGAATTCACCTCAGTTCACTGGGACAAGAAACCCTGAAGCTGCTACTTCGTGGATTCAAAAGTTGGAGAAAGCATTTGCACTACTGATGTGCAATGAAATGGAAAATGTAGTTCTTGCAACTTACCAATTGGAGGAAGTTGCAAACACTTGGTGGAAGACCACCCGAGGAGCAATATTTCCAGAAGGTGTAGTTTCGGAGTGGAACACCTTCTTAAAAGCATTCAATGACAAATACTTCTCAGAGAATACCGGAGAGGTGAAGATGGCAGAGTTTCAACGTCTTTGCCAAGGTTCCCTAACCGTAGACCAATATGAGGCGAAGTTCGCTGAACTTTCGCATATGCTTCAGAACTGATAGAAAATCCAGCAAACCGAGTGAGAAGGTTTAGGGACGGGTTTAGACCGAACTTGAGAAGTATACTAGTCTCTCTGGACTTGAGAACGTACAATGACATTTATGGGAGAGCCCAAAAGATCGAGAAGGATTAGAACGAAAGAGCTACCGCATTTGGATCGAGGTTCAGCTCCCATAGGGACATCATCCGCCAAGGAAAGAGACCTATGCCTGAAAACAGATTCCAAGTCCCACCCATCAAGAATGGTGGATTTGAAAGGTCGGTGCCTAGTAGGAGTGAAGCATGTCGCTTTTCTGGAAGACGACATGGGTCAGCCCCATGCCCGTCTAGGTTGGGTTTGTGTTTTGAGTGTGACCAACAGGGCTACATAGCCAGAAATTGTCCTAGAATGTAAAGAGGACAACCGCAACTGCCGCCGCCGTCATAGATGGGACAGATCAGGGGTATGCCCCTCAAAATGTGCCATAAGGAGGACAGCTAAGACCTCTAATTCAGGGCACCGTGTATGCAATTACACATAGTCAGGCCGAAGCTGCGCCTGACGTGATCATAAGAATGGTTCCATTGAATGGGCGCCAGCTTAGAGATGAATCAAGTATGCATTGAGCCGGATGGGCAGTGGCCCCAGAACAATTTTATCATAGTGGCATGGCAGAATTTTGGTTAAGTTTATAGAACTTCAGTTGTTGTAATGAAGTTACATAAAGCAAAATCACTGGTTATAGTTGTACTTGAATCCTTTGCCTATGTATAACTTTGATACCATATATAAAAAGGTTTGGCTCGAGGAGCTTTTGTTGTAATGAAGTGTTGTTGCAATGTGATATAGTTTAATCCGTTGACGGGGGAAAATTTTAAATTTATTAGAAGTCGAGGAGGACCCTTGATTTCCCTAATCTCGTCACAAGAGGCAAACCGTTGGGTAGACGGAGGTTGCCTAGGGTTACGTGGCGATTGTCATGGATATGACAGATTGGAGAATTGAAGATAGAGGACATCTCAGTAGTTTAAGAATTGCTAGATGTATTATCATAGAAATTGTCTGACCCGTTGTCAGAGAAAGAGATAGAATCTGCGATCGAACTAGTACCCGGACTGAGCCATTCTCTAAGGCTTATTATCAGATGTCATTGCCTAATTTTATAGAACCAAAGATGCAGATGTGAGGATTGATGAATGAGGAATTCATGCATATTAGAGCATTACTTTGGGGAAACTATAGTTTTGGTTGTGAGAAAAGAAAGACGGTTCATTACGAGTATGCATTGACCATCGTGAACTAGATCGAGTGACAATCAAGAACAAGTGTTCATTGTCGGAGATCGACGAATCGTGTGACTAGTTATAAAGAGTGTCGATACTTCCAAAGGGTAGACTTAAGGACAGGTTATTGTCAGTTGAGAATCAGGAAAAAGGTTATACCGAAGACAACGTTTCATACTTGATATTGCCTTTGTGAGAATACTGTAATGCCATTAGGTCTGGCGAACGTTCCAACTTCCGTCATGAATTTGGCAAACTAAATGTTCAAGGAATAGCTTGATCAGTTGTGTGAAGAAAGATTTTAGATCTTCACTTACTATTAAAGTCTCAAGTATTTGTTCTCTTAGAAGGAGTTGAACATGAGACAACGTAGATGGATGGAATTACTGAATGACTACGACTGTGATATCCTATATCACCCAGGAAAGGGGAACAAGGTTGCCGATGTTTTGAGTCGAAAGTCTTCAGTAGTTCATATACTGATTAAAGAGTGGAACTTACTAGAGAGAGCTCGAGATTCGGTTTTCAAATTTGAGGTAGGCCACTTTTTGAATCTTATGGCCACCCTCAGAATCGAACCAAAGGTCCAGTTTAGGATCAAGACGTTTTAGTTGACAAACCCAAATGTTCAAGAAATCCTGCAAGAAGATTCCAGTAAAAGAAAGGCTGACTTTCAGATTTCGGAAAAGGGAATGCCGAAGTATTGTGGGTGATGATAGGTGTTAGATGGTACGGAACTTGAGGAGGAGACCTTGTCAGGAATTCACTAATATTTGCAATATTCGACCAGACAATACAAATAGGTTGGAATTAGTGTCAACTCGATTGGCATACCAATGTAAAGATAGATATTGCTGGACAGGTTGCAAGTGTCAAATGCGTCGATAAGTGAAAATTCAGTAATGCAAACCGGGAGGACCTTTATAATCACTCAAGAGTTTGAGTGGGAATGGAAGTGTATCACGATGGCATAATAATTCCATTTGGGATTGTGGTCAACAAATTGACGAAGTCGACTCACTTCTTGGTTGTACGAAAGGATTTGGGCCTAGACAAACATGCAAAGTTGCATGTGCGCCAGATAGTTCGTCTACATGGAGTGTTAGTGATGGATCTATATCAAATCTAGATCAGATGGTTCCTATTGAAGATTGCATAGCAAAGTGTACAGAACTTCAGTTGTTGAGTTGAGGTTAGAGAAAGAAAGATCATAGGCCTAGAGTCAGTTCAGCATTCAGCAATTGTGATTGCCGTGATTAGTACCAGAGTACAAACCGCTCAGAACCGCCAGAATAATTGAATCGTTGAGCATTGAAGGCCCTAAGAGTTCTAAATTGGTGAGTGCATCTTTCTGAATGTGTCACCAAAGAGGAATACCTTGCACTTCGGCAAGGAGGGAAAACTAGAACTAAGGTACGCAGGTTCCTTTGAGATTCTAGATAGAGAATCAGGATTCTAACATATCGTCTTGCATTGTCGCCAAGGTAGGCGCAAGTGCATGACGTTTTTTACATGTCAATGTTAAGGACATATGAGCTTACACAACCCATGTGCTAAATCTTGAAAAGTTAGATGCGGACGATAGAGTGTCGTACGTGGAAAGCCCAGTTCAGTTTGTGGTTCAGAATAGATTATGTGAACCAAGATGGTCTCCTTGGTCCAAGTGGTTTGACAACACCACGGTATTGAAGAATCGACATGGGAGATTGAAGAGTCGAGGAGATAGTTGTACCCCCACCTTTTTGCTTAAGTGTTGTAAGATTTAAATTTCGAGGACAAAATTTTTATAAGAGGGGAAGAGTTGTAACATCCAAAAATTTCATTTCCGTTTCCTTCTAAATAAATCGGGCATTTCATTGACGTGTCTATAGGGCAATTCTCAGAGCTGATCACTCTCGAGATAACTAAACTATCTAGGGAAACCAATAATGATTTTAAGGCAAATAGACTTGAGAATTTGACTAGAATTCGGCTTCTCGACCGTGTCCATCTTTAGAGGCCATTACGGCCTAATATAAAATTGATTTAAAATCAGAGATAGGCTAGTTCGACAGAGATGTGTGGCTAATCGTGAGTGACACCACTAAATTGGAAAATTCTCGTCGACCGGCACTAGACTGATTTTCTTATTGTTTTGGTACCCTGTGTCCGTATTTGGATCCTCGAGATTTTCACAACAACCGAGAGTCGCCAATGAGTCGAGTGGGTTCATAGTGGCTCGAAGAAAATCGACCACGAGTCATTTGCACTAAAAATGTCTGAAAGTTACTCGGTAGCCTCGGTCACGCTAAAATCACGCCAAGTTGAAATTAACTGTGAATTCAAGTCCGATTTCAGAAATTGAAGATCTTGTCACGTCACAATAAATTATAACAGTGTCGACTCAGTCTCAAAAGATTTTTCTGACACCCGAGACTTTTTGGGAAAAAGTCGTCGTAGGACTGTTTTTTTGCAAAAAAAGCCGAGGATTATTTTCGATTATAAAATAGGGAAGCATGATGGATATATGGATGAGAAAAAATGCCGAGATGGTCGATGGATGACCAATTGAAATTATTGAAGTCAATTGAGATTTAATCAAGCAAGGAATTGAATCCAATTGAAGCCCTTTCTTTCAAAATTAGTGTGCCCCCATTCCCTATGGTCTTCGGACCATTTCAAGAGGTTGTGAGGAGTGTGTTGGTGGTCCATTGTGAGCCAAGGAGCATTGCTTGGCCTGGGATGATTGTAGAAGATATTTTTGTGGAAAATAAGGCCAAGGGCCCCTCCATCTCTCCCTCATCTCTATCCACTCCCACTCTCTCTTTCCACCATCCAAGATTCCTCTCCTCTCTCTCTCTCTCTCAACCGTGCGACCACCAGCAACAACCGAAAGAGAAGTTGCAGCCGCCTGGAGCCACCGTCGCACGTCAAGCCACCGCCGGAGTCGCGTCGCTCGCCATCGTCCACCTCCACCGCGCCAGGCCGCACGAACCACCGCCCAGCCGTGCCTGTCCAGCTGCTTTACCCCACTGTCCAGCCTCTGTTCAGCACTGCAAGTGGCAGAGAAAGGCCGTCGGAGCCCCCGTTCGAACTTGAAACCACCCCGTTGTCCATCCCCGAGCCTTACCGTGCCAACCTAGCTTACTTGCTTCTGTTTTTGCAGCTAAAACATATATGATTTTAGTGGGTATCACAACACCTTTGGAGGCCGACTTGAGGTGTTTACGGGCCCCGGACCTTAGGCCCGTTTTGGAAAAAAAGTCCCCCACGACGTTCCTGACTTTTCAATCCAAGTGGATTGTTAAACGGGCGAGTTTTGCTCACTAATCACCACTTAGTAGAATAATTATGCTTATGAGTTAATTAGATTTAATTAAGTGCAATTAGGTGGTTAAATTAGTTTAGAATAATTAAATTAGTGACTTACGAATGCATGTTAGGTGGTTAGACCTAGTCATTAGCAAGTAGAAACGATCGGTTATTTATTGAATGAGTCTCGGTAATTTTTTAGGCTCGTCTCGGCTTCCAATTAGGCATTACGGGCCTAAATTGGATTTATTGCTAATTAATAATTAATTTTTGAAATTAATTAATTATTTGTTTATTTTCCAAAAATTCAACCGAGATGGCCGGTGATCGGGATTTTATGCTGATTACAATGGTGCAGTTCGTTTATTTAATTAAGCTTTATTTTGTGCTGAATTGAATTATTTGTGAATTTAGGATTTATTCCTAAATTAAATGATTTTGGGAAATTAACTGAAAAATAACCGGGCATCGGTTGACAGTGCCAAAAATATTTTGGTGGACTACAAAAAATGGTGGGATTTGTGGAAAGGAAAAATATGATATTTTGGCTAAGGCCGACGGTGTGCCCATACACGATATTTTATCAAGTATGATAAAATGGTGAAAGAAAATACTGTATGACGTGGCTCGGTGACTAGATAAGTCGCCTTGGCGAATAGGGCGCCTTAGAGAATGCATGTGAGTCGTTGATTATATACATCACTTGAAAAAGGGACGTGGCTCGGTGATTAGTACTTCATCTTGGCGAATATGTCGCCTTAGAGAATGCACGTGGCTCGGTGATTAGTACGTCACCTTAGCGAATAAGTTGCGTTAGAGAATGCACGGGACCCGATGATTGATGTGTCGCCTTGGCGAATAAGTCGCCTTATAGAATGCACGTGGCTCGGTGATCAAGTATGTCACCTTGGCGAATAGGTCGCCTTAGAGAATGCACGTGGCTCGGTGACTAGGTATATTATACTGGAAAAATGGTATAGTATGGATGGAATGACCAAGAGATGGTCCGATTGACATGTAATCGACTAGGCCGATAGATCGAGATATCGATCCGTGATAATATAATTGGGTGCCTATTTGAATTGTGTTAATATGCAAGTGGAATCTGAGGCCAAGGTAAGTCCTCTGACTCGTGAGTGCATAGGCAGCCCATAGTGTATTGGCATCCTAATCGGGTCTTTATGGGGTAGAACTCACTGAGACGTTGTCTCATTGGTTATTGTATAACCATCTCAGGCTCGTAGATGGCAACACCTCTACCTCTTCCCATGTGTTCTGGGTTACCAGAGGAAATCACCGAGGAGAAGTTCTATGTGCCGATGCCTAGGAACGCTGAAGGCCTGGAGTACATAATGGTGAAATCCATCATTTGGGTGGATGTGGGTAGAACCCAAATGCTGCCCCTTCAATACCAGGCATGGTATCCCTATTGTAGTGATGGGCGAAGAGGGCCCGATACCGGAGTTTGAGGTGCCTGTGTATGCTCTAGAAGTAGCATATGGGAAGGACATTGCAAAACCTAGAGGTGGAGAAGTGATTGATCCAGTGGCTCCCGTCCTTGAAGGCCCAAGATCGTCTAAGTATCCTAAGGTGGATTCTAGCGGGAACGTGGAAGGAGGAAGGATAGTGAAGCAGGAGGAGAAGTTAGATGAAGACTGAGTGGAGGACTAAAACCTCACTCTTGTTTTGCAAACTATAAGTTGTGATTGGATGTTTAGTAGATCAGACTTTTAATAGTATTGTATCATATACTATGTGGTTTGCCTTGTATAAAAGTTTGGTTGTGGTTATTCATGTTGAAAAATATAGCCCTACTTTTCTATCCCATTGTTTTATGTCTGGGGATTTATTTATATGCTTCCGCATGCGTATTAAAATGAAAGGGTCGGCGATGCGTCATGGGACGTCGCTATTAATCGACCAAGTGAGGGATGGGCACGCGTTTGAGGATCGGGGCGTGACATTTGGCAAGGGTGATGTCCTACGTTATTGGGTTTGACTAGGACGGTGTTGTTTTATGTTGTTTGAGCCAGTTGTATTCTTAATCGTGCTCATGTGTTTCAATTATTCTATGACTTGTTCTTGCAATACTTTTTATGGTTTGCTCATAATTATGGATTCATGAGTGGAAGTTGGCCTTGGGCCATGGATGAGTCTCGCTTGGCCTTAGGCCTTAGATCAATACTGAGGCATGTCAATCTGAGCCTCGCTTGGCAAAGGGTCGACGCGTAAATGGATCGGTTCGAGCCACGAACCTTGTACCTTGCTCAACATATTATGTAGTTACGATATTGTAGAACATGACATGTACACACTAGTATGAGTACACCTATGGGTCTTGTATGCGTAGGCTTAGAGGAAAAATGATAAACCGGCTTGTGTGTTGGACAACATGTGATTACTAAATGAATGATAAGTCCCGTCGTCACATAAAGTTTGTGGTGATGCCTCATTCATGAGAATAGTATGCCTAGTGGATTTCAGATACCCGATGGATTTCCAATGTTTGATGGATTTCGAATGCCTGATGGATTCCAAATGAACTGTAGGAACGGTTAGATTGATAAATGAACTTCTTTGTGTATGCTTCTGTGTGTGTTGTTTAGTTAGTTTGTTTAATAAGTTTGATGTAAATCATGCATTGACGGTAAGCTGAAATGGTTCATTTATGTATGATGCTTGGCTTAATAGTCAAATGCCTTCGTTGAGTCAGAAAGTCCCTGAAAGTATGGGATTCTTGGCTTGAGCCTGGATGCCCAGCTTGAAACTGAAAGCCCCTGAAAGTATGGAAAGAACCATTGAAACGATTAATGAACCTTTTATATGTGTTGTCGTGTGTTGTTTGATATGCTTACTTGGTAAAATAGCTTGTTTGATGAGTTTAAGATAGCTTCCTTGGTAAAGTAGCTTGTTTAGTAAGTTGAAGGTAGCTTACTTGATAAGGTGGCTCGTTTGGTAAGTTGAAGATAGTCTATTTGCTAAGTGAATGGTAGTTTGTTTGGTAAAAAGTGGCTAATGCGTTTAAGGTAAGCTAATATGAACAAATGCATATAGTCGAGGTAATGTGACAGCTTGCCATTGATCTGCCATTGATGTTGTAGTGTTGAGATGTTCGCATGCTTAATTCAATAACGAGTCACCCTCCTAGATGAGGATTAGTGATTTTACTTAGAGTCCTCAACTCGCCCCTTTATTTTTCAAACTTATAGGCATAAAAGCCTCACACCAGTTTGGAAGATGCAATCACGCTAGAGGAGATAGAAATTCCATTGGCCTACACAAATATATAAGGATAATGTAAAACGAAAAGAGCTCGTAGAGAAAAGGTTTGTAAATGTACAAACGTAATATAGAAGTAGTGTATTTTGTGTTGTGCTTTCTTGGTTGCTTGTTTGTTATATGGGAGATTGATGTTGTATATGCTTCCACATGCTCATAATTAAAAAAAAAAAAAAAAAAACTGGATGGCGATGTGCCTAGGACGTCATAACAATAAACCCGCAACTATTAGTCGGATCATTTACTATATATAATGCTTACTTATATATTAACAAATCTAAATGAAAAATTAGGCTCATTAAGTTCGACTAATGGAATCGAGGTTACAGAGGTTTTGATCCCAAACTAGAAAGCGAAAAGAGTAGAAACAGTCGCTATCCTATCTTTTGAATTGAAAGTGTAAGAAAGGAGACTAATTTTATAGGGAAATCAACCAAATTCGACTGTGTCACAAATATGATAGCTACCGAGAGAACATGACACAATTTTACATGTGAATTGAATGATTCACCTGTGCGACATTTCTGTTTTAATAAACACTTAATTGTACATACAACTAACTCTGTATGTCAAAATTTTTTTTTCTAGTGTCGTTGCCCCTAATGAATATCATTCTTTTTAAATCAACACAGAAAAAGTACAGCCATAACTGAAAAGGCATATTCGTACTCACTCCAAACCGCGACCGAATTGATGAGGCATATATCTAGTATATATCCTCGGCCCTATTATGATATCTATCACGATATCATTTCTAATCGCACCGTGCAACTCCATAATAATTTGGATCTTATAATCCTTCGCCTACCCCCAACATGCAAATCAATACTAAAATGTAAATTCCCAAGATATCATTAACTAAGGAAAATGGGTCCCTCAATATAGTTGGTCTCAATTGGTTTATGAATCCAGCGCCATAAAAGGAGGAGGAAGAACACTTCAAATACCAAAAATTTTAAAAAGCACACTTAAGTGTCATTTTTTTAATATATATATTTATGTGTCAACTTTATTGAAATTTGTCAAAACTTTGATGTGGCATTATTTTTTAACAAAAGTGGTCTACTAGATTGCTAGAAATTTGACACTGTTGGCACTTAAGTGTTTCTTTCTTCTTTGATTTTGGTACTTAAATGTATCTTTTGGAAATTTTGATACTTATGTGTCCCTCTATGACAAGTTTTGACACTTAGAGTGTTGTTCACCTCATAAAAGGAATAGCAAAAGCCGTAGAGACCTCCACAAGTTGGGGAGAGAACCACAAAGACAATCACCAACCTTTTTAGGGCGCATATGGCAACTTACCAAATAGTGATTGATTCTGTTCTTTTATTTTTTGGAATAAATTTGGAAGAGAAATCTGTTTGGAAAATTTTTTGTTCTTGAAAACAAATTTATTCCTAGGAATAGATTTGAAATAGAAGTAAGAAGTAAA
Source organism: Eucalyptus tenuipes (assembly GCA_014182365.1). Taxonomy (NCBI): domain Eukaryota; kingdom Viridiplantae; phylum Streptophyta; class Magnoliopsida; order Myrtales; family Myrtaceae; genus Eucalyptus; species Eucalyptus tenuipes. Next base: position 13,478,616 of record CM024545.1, read on the forward strand.
AAAAAAAAAAAATTGTTTATTTATTCTCGGAAATAATTCCAAAATCAAGCCAACCCAAATTTTCTTTTTCTCTTCTCTTCTTTTTTCTTCTTATTCTTCTTCATTCTCTCTTCTTCTTCCATTGCCACCGTTGCTATCCACCATCATTAGTTGCTGGTGATTGGTTGGATGAGGTCCGGCGAGCTCATCGAAGGTTTCGCCCAATCACCGATGGGCCTTGCCTAGGTTGAGCAAGGCTCGCCCTACCATTGGTGAGTCTCACTTGGCTAGGCGAGACTCGATCTTGCTTAGATTTGGTAAGGTCGAGTTTGCCCAACTGTCAACGGGGCTTCATATTACTAGGCTACCATGAGGTTGGCCTCGCCCGGCCTCGCCCAACTACTAGCAAGGCTCGGCCGATGAAACACGATCTTGTCGAGCCTCGGTAACACTCTAGCAAGATCGCCGGTCCTCGTCTAGCCGATCACCGGTCATCTTGAGGCTGGCGACCGACCAAGGCTTAAAGAAGAAGAGAAAGAAATGAAAATAAAAGAGTAATAAAAATATTAAAATATCAAAAGAAAATTATTTTAATTAGAAATTTTGAGGACAACATCAAACGTAATTCTATTTTGAGAATAGAAATTTTGGACACTTACTAAATACTTTCAAATACTTATAAATTATTTTTGGGAATAAAATTAAAAATAATTACTTTTAATAAAAAATATTTTTAAAATAAAATAATTATTGAACGCATCATTAATAATTAAAATATTGTTCATATTGGGAACTTTTTTGAACCGACAAAGAGAACTCATTTTCAACTTGGGTGTCAGTACAAAGTAGGTCCATTGGCTGTAAAGTGAGCCTAGTCCACCTGCAAAACAAGCCGTCCAACTAAGACGATTGTACGACCAAAAAAAAAAAATGAGACGATTGCAGTTTAAGGACAGTTGGAGGACTAAGTGAGAAAGTGCAAAGCAGTTGGGATGCCCTTTTTTCTCTTAAAATATGTCCAGCTCCGTCCTGAGATCGACTCTTGAGTTCCTTTAATGGTAAGACTAACCTGTCCTAGGCTGCTACTAGTTAAATGTTTTGTAAAATATCCTAAATCCCTCGAGAGATTTCCCGCGGTTGTGTACTTCACTACTTTCCTTCTTAAGATTCAGATTCCCTGTCCACTTTCCCACTTTTCCACTTTGAAAAAAAAAAATATTTTATCTGCTGGAGTACATTCTTAAACCAATAGTTTTAGTGGTGACTTATGAATATGAATGATACTCAATTTATTTTTTATTAATTTTGTATGCGAGGACACCTATAATCCACCAATCGAAGATTTGACTAAAGAATTATCTTCTTAGAATGGTGATGAAAAATTGAGTAAGTCTTCAACTGATCCATCATCGATTTGTCCATTTTATGAGGGAAAGAGTGCCTTATATTATAGAATATTCCCTATACTCTTGTTATTTATAATGCATGGACATGAGAGTAGAGGGTAGTATACTTGGAAGTTATGGAACATGCCATAAACCCCATTAACCGGTTAAATCCTAACCGTTAACTTGTGCAGCCAGCACTAACCTAGAGTAGTTTGCACTTCGCCTCATCTCTCTCGGTGTTTTTTCTTTTTAAAAAAGTCCCTTTTGATGCACTATCTCTTCATTATTCTTCGGTCACCACCAAATCTAAGCAAGGATTCTTGGCGAAGCATTGAGACCTCCCTAAAATCTAGCAATCGTAGTCGCAAAGGTCTCATGAGATCTGAATAGTGCCTCCACATCTAGAGGCCCCTCTTCCAGATGATTCCCCGATAGCATAGAGCCTAGCATATGATATTGAGCTCCGTTGCGACAAACGTGAGCTCGGGAGGGAGGGAGGGAGGAAGTTTGGGAGTGTTCTGTTTGTAGGTGTAGCTAAAGACTTAGTAAAACTGACATATGATGCAATCTAGTGATGTACCGACAAAATCCCGGAATAGTTAACTAGAATTGACTTGATTTAAGAAGAAAAGTTTCAAAATAATAGTTGGAATGTACTTATCGAGCTGAACGAACCCAATAATGAAATTGGTGTTTGTTCCAACAAGATTTAGGCGTTTTTCTTCAATTTTTATTTTATTGTTTAATTTTATGTCTATTTGTGAGATTTTGTGACAACTTAGAAAGTGTTATTGAGAGACCAGAGTTATAGTTCGAGAGTACAGAGAATGTAATCTATTATCCAATGTAATCTATCATCCAATTTCGTATTATACGTTTTTCCTTATAAACCAACCACAAAAATCTGTTGAGTGTTCCATTAATTATCGTCGGTTATTATTTCACAAAAGAAGCGCGTTTACATTAATAAAATGTTAATTTTAAAGGACATTTAGTTTAGGTTGCATGTGGCCGCCCTCCTTGGGGGAGAATGGGGCACAACTTTTTATAACTAAAATGCACACAACCGCCTGTCAAACGCTCAATATTCATTTTTGATAGGTTGTGCTTAAACCCCCAACATTAACCATCCAAAATTGTTTCTCTGCCCTCCCTTTGGTTTGTCTACATCGCTTGGTTGTCCTGTAATGGAATATTCCCGCTAGTACAGCTCACATGCCCATTTCTCTATCCCATTTAGTATAATTAGCTCCCACTACATCGAGAGAGATTATAAATAGCACAGTTGAGTACATGAGTTTTACTCACAACCCACTAATCTTTCATTAATCATCTCGCTTGAAAGTAGATATAAAAGAAAAACGTTAGATTTTGGTCCAACTCTCTCATAACGCCAATGGCGAGACACACTCCCTTCTCCTTCGCACGTTGGTGCTCTTTGCTTTTGGTTTTGATTTTGTGCCAGGAAGTTTTCCATGTCGAAGCAAGGCATTTGAGGGAAGATTCAAAGACTCATCGTCATCATCACCACCACCATCATCATGAGACGGGTGTGAGCGTTGGAAGAAGTTTTGGAGGTGGTGAAGGAAGAAGTAAGAAGACGACTGGTAAGGTTGAGCATGTTGCAGATTTTCCATCAACCGAGCCTGGTCACAGTCCTGGTGTCGGTCACTCAATCAACAATTGAAGCTTCTTACTCTCTCTCTCTCACTCATTGACTTTCTTCGGGCTCAGAGGAGTTGGTCCTAACTATTTGCGGTTGTGATATTTATTTCTCATTGATGAACAGCAATGCTATTCCCATCGTTATCTTCCACGTAATTCTTCTTGGATACAAAAGCTCTCTCTCTCATTGACTTTCGTCGGGCTTAAAGGAGTTGGCCCTAACTATTTGTCGTTATGATATTTATTTCTCATTGATGAACAGAAAAAGCTATTCCCATTGTTATCTTCCACGTGATTCTTCTTGAATACAAAAGCTCTCTCTCTCTCTCTCTCTCTCTCTCTCTCTCTCTCTCTCTCTCTCTCTATCTTCCATGGTTTCTGGATGGTCGCCGATAGATGTACATTGCATGGAATGGCGAGGATGATCATTGCTCCATTGCAAACTGTTTTGGTGCACAGAAATAAGGGTAGATCAATGTAACTAATTAGTCCCAAAACTCTTGCATGAACTAGAAAAATTCAAATCTGTGATGGATGGCCAAAACTTGGGATAATCCTCAATCTACTGTCAGATTCCAGCAAGACCAGGATATCTCACCGGAGTATACGTACATGAATCAAATTAGATTAGGAAACAAACAAGTTGAAAATCCTTTAGAATTTAGGGGAAACTGTACCTTAAGAATAGTTTGGTTTAAGGACTGTTGAACATAAATTTTGACTGACCCATTTAATTATTCATCGTATAGAAAATATCAATCCCTATACAAAATATAGCTAAATTGCATTTGCATAATAGGGAACGTTTTCATTTAATAGTAATAGACTTATATAACTGCATTCTGATCGAACTGGTGTAAGGAGGTTCCAAACCCAATTGAACTAATTGGACTAAGCCGTACAAATTGAAAATTTGGGGAAGCCCATTGTTTCTCCCTCGTGGCTGAGATCCTCATGTGCTTCGCACGTGGGAATTCAAGAATTTCATTAAAGTAAACTTGGAAGGCAATCAAAGTACACTTACTACAAATTTCAGTCATCTCTCAAGAAGGAAAAGGTAGCTGTCTCATGATAAAATAATATGACGGTGAAAGTACTCACAACTCTAAGGAAAATGACCGTTTCTCACACAAGAAGTTGAAGATGACTGATATATCATCAGAATATGACTTGCCTTTATATGGGCTTATTACATGACTAGTACTCTAAGGAAAATGACCGTTTCTCACACTTTCCTCTTTTTCGTCGATTTCTTCGTCTGTCACATTGACCAAGTGTCTGACCCAAAAAAAAAAAAAAAAAAAAAAACATTGATCAAGTCAATATCGAGTTCAATATTGCAGATAAACTTTCCAATTTCAGCCACGCACTCCAACACATGGTAGGAGACCTCCGCTTCTTGAACGATAACTCGATTTAGAACATCCATAAAATATCCGGTTTGAAATGTTCAAATCTCCACAAAAAACAATTAATCTCAAGTCAAGTTTCATCTATTGGTCTCAAATTCGAGACATATATTTAACAATCTCCACCTTGACTTGATGTTTAAGGTAAGTCACAATCACTTCGCAAAAATCGGACTCTGTTGTTACTATCCCATAGCCCTAATGGGCTTAATCGGCACAGATATTTTGCAAGTCCAAGTCGCGGTTGGATTTCGCCATAACTGTTGACCTCATTAGAAGACCAACTACACATACGCCTTCAATTGCTATGCAAGGATTTTCCGATGCAACCTCTTTAACCGCAGATAAAGCAAAACCATTGTTGCATCTATATCTATCAAAAGATCAAATATGTACCTTATCAATATCAACAGTTACAACAACCATTGGCTCTACAAGCTCCACCTCGCTACAAGCACCGTTTGTCTCCATTACATTTTTAGTACTTGTACCAGCTATCTCAATAGTTTCTGGTTACAACTCCACCTCAAGTTGAATACCTGTTCAGATCTATACGAACACTACCATAAAGACTCTTAGTTAGAAGTACTAAAGACTTGTCAAACGTAATTTCTCTACTGACAATAGGTGAATTTGATTCCAAGCACCATAACCGATAGTCATGCTCACATTGTGCATAACCTAGGTAGATGCACTTTCTTGCCTTTCCATCAAGCTTACCATCACTAACTCAAATACAACATGAACAACCAAATATTCTTTGAGAAGAATAATAAGCAATGTTATCTAACCACACTTCTTTGTGAGTCCTACATCCAATCGTAATCGATGGGCATTTTATGGGCTGCCTCTACTAGCAATACTAGCACTAGAGATCATTTTATGGGCTACCTCTACTAATGTTTTGTTCATAAATTTTGCAACATATTGTGGTTCATTAGCGTCAGTGTGATGTTTCACTATTCATTCCTTCATGTAGAATTCGTTTAATAGTTTCAAGCAAAACTCCATGCTACTGTCATTCCACATATGCCTGATCATTTTACCTATCTCTTTTTCAATCAAAACTCTCAATTGCCTAATTCTGACAATAACATCAAACTTGTGCCTAAGTACAAACACCCACATCTTCATTAAGTAGTCATCAACAATTGTTAACATATATCTAGCACTCTTCCTCGAAGAAAATTGTGACAACTTGCAAACATTCAAGTGAATTAACTTTGCAATCTTTATAGTTTCTTTGACGGTCGTACTAAACTAAACTTTCTACTATTGATTTAAATCATAGCACCTACATACATTTAGTTCATTAGCAACATATCAACATAGCAGATTTCTTTCACTTAAAACCTTTAGGCTTCTCTAGCCAATGTGCCCCAAATGCATATGCCTCAATTCAAACTATTGAATGGATGCATTTGACGTCTCCGTAGCAAAAGCTATCACTGTCTCACCTTGAAGTTCATACAAGTCACTGTACTTGATTCCTTTCAAAATCACCAAAGCATCTCGAATAATTTTAAGAATTTCACATTTTGAAATATATCGATACCTAGCTGAATAAAGGGCATTCAAAAAAATTAAGTTCTTCTTCAACTTTGGAAGATGCCTCACTTCAATCAATGTCATCATGATATCATCAAGCATTCTAATCCTAGCATTGCCAACACCTATAACATCATACTTGGCATTGTTTCCCAATTGCACTTTACTACCATATGTACAATGATAAGTAGCCTGATTCTATTTGGTGCAAAGCATGAAAAGAAGAATTAGAATCCATAATCCATCCATCAAACGACGAATCATTAATGATAAACAAGATAAAATCAGTATTATTCGAATTACCATCAACTATGGCTGCAACATCATCTACAAAAATCAATTATAATTTCCTTACCCTTTTAGTTCTTCAGCTTAAGGCAATTTCTTCTAAGATGCACCCTCTTACCATAGCTTGAATAGATAGTACCACCAATCCGAGAATGATTATGTCTATTCATGTTTATACTACTCCTACTAACCCGTGTACTAGTTCTTCCTCTATTTTCATCTACTAAAGCAGCAGATACAAGTTCAGCAAATTCTCTTCTACGAATGTCCTAACTAAGAATTAAATCTTGAACCCCATCAAGTGTCAAGCTTGTTGACCTAGAGGAATTACTAACAGTAACAAAAATAGTATTTCAACTATTAGGCAATGAAAATAATAGAATTAAACACGTACTTTACCTTTAAAGTCAGTCTTAATTGAACTCAATTAACTAATCATTGAATTCATTGATATAATCTGCAATTGGCACCTTCACTCATCTTCAAAGTAAATAGACATGGTATCGAATAGACCTTATTGATCATAGAGAGCTTCTTGTACATATTCGATAGGGCTTTCATCACATTCACAGTTGTTTATTCTTTCATGATGTTAAACGCGACGATACAAGCCAAGGTCAATCGAATAACACCCATGGCTCATCTATTCGACAAATCCCAATCAGTTTGCTCCATCTTCTTTAGATTCACCCTAGACAAGGGCAAGTGCAGTTTCATCTGGTATAAATAATCTTCAATCTGCATCATTCAAAAACCAAAGTTCTTTCCATCAAATTTGTCAATTTTCACTTTTCCTTCTTCTGCTGTCATTAATTCGCTTCAACTTAGCCAAGTCTGGCTCTTATACCAATTGTTGTAGAAAACAAGCAATCAAATAATAAATTAGGCAGGATAAGAAAATAAATTGGACGTGAAATTTACATGGTTCAGTCATAGTGACCTACGTCCATGAGGAAAGCAGATACGAATTTCACTATAGATCAAGAGATGTATCAGAGATTACATGCTCGAGCCACTCAATCACACTTAGTGTTTTTCAAGCCCCAATTACATCCAATAACATATGCAGTGTTTAACCCCACAATTTTTCGCGAAATAATCTCTGAATCTCACGAAAGAATTGACAAATCTTGAACTTGCAAGATTTAATCAACTTGGAAAACGAAATCTTCTTGGTGTAATTGCACAAATAAAACCGATGAAGAAACCCATGGCCAAGCACTCAATTTGAGACAGCGCTGCAAGATTGCATGCATCACAACGGTGCCCTTCTAAGCACTCACATGAAGGTGGTGCTTCAGCAATCTCCAACAACTAGGTGCCTTCTTGACAACTTCAGAAGCCAACGTCAACAAGGATAGGAAATCATGGGATTTGGTCAAAGAAGTTAACACCTAGTCGGAAAATAAAACAACCGAACTGCACTTTCCTTTTTTTCGTCGATATCTTGGTTTGTCACATTGACCAAGTCAATATCGAATTTAAAGTTGCAGATAGACTTTCCAATTTCAGTCATGCACTCCAACACATGGTAGGAGAACTCCGCTTCTTGAAAGATAACTGAATTTAGATCATCCGTAAAATATCCGATTCAGAATTTTCAAATCTCCACGAATAACAATTAATCTGGGGTCAAATTCTCAAACTCAGGATATCAAATCAATATATATATATATATATATATATATATATATAACATTGTATTCCGAGGTAGATTCCTAGGAATTTACAAAACATTATACTAGAAATAGAAACACAAACAATCAAGATGCATGTAGAACATTTATGAATTTAGTTTAATTACTAACACTACTCCTTAAACCAAATTCTCCTCTTTCAATCATTCTAAGCAAGCTCTTCAACTTTTGAAAGGCCTCAATCTTGAGATCTTGAGTAAAAATATTTGCTACTCGGTCTCTCATCTTCAAATGCGAAACTTCAATTTTCTTATCTGTCACTTGTTCTCGAATGAAGCAATATCGAAAATTGATATGTTTGCCTCGTTTATGAAAGACTAGACTTTTCGCTAAAGTAATATAAAAAATATTATCAACAAATATCTTTGTTACTTTCTTCTGCTCCATATGAATTTATTTGAGTAGTCTTCTCAACCATATTGCATGACAAATACATGAATATGTTGCTACTTATTCAGCTTCACATGTTGAAAGAGTAATGCTGATTACTTATTTGATAACCACGTGAAAGCATTGTCACACAAGAAAAATAGAAAGCCTGTTGTGCTTTTTTTTTTACCATCAATATCTCCACCACAATCATTATCTGAATAGACTCCAAGTAGGAAGAATTTAGACTGATAGTAGTGTAAGTCATGAGCAACAATCGCTTTGATATAGTGAGATATCCTTTTTGCACCTTGAAGATGAGATAACTTTGGTTTCACGATATACCAACTCATATTTTAGTATAGTACATGATATCCAATCTAGTACATATCAAATATCTCAAGCCTCTATAGTACATTGAATCAACATCAACACTATCATCAAACTTTGGAAGCTTGGCTCCACACTCCATTAGTGCATTGGCTTGTGTACAATTCTTTATATTGAATTTTTCAAGAATGTTTTGTGCATATCCTTTTTGAGAAATTAAAACCCATCTACACTTTGCTTCACTTCTTTTTCTTGCTTCAAGTAAAGTACATGTTTGTATGAACTTTGAGAGAAGTCATTTACCTTAAATAAGTGTCAATGCTAGAATTTCATGCCCTTGGTTTTTGTTTAAACCCATATGGGGCTTTCTTCAACCTCACCGATTTGTCTGCATGATCTTTGATATCCCATGCATTCTTGAACATATATCCCATCATGAAGGATGTCATTTAAAAATGTTGATTTGACATCCACTTGATAAATTTGCCCATCATTTGGAGCCATAATAAGAATGATCAATCTAATCATTTTCATGCAGATGATAGGGGAAAAAACTTTGTCATAGTCGATCCTAGCCTTTTGCTTGTACCCCTTTGTGACTAATGTAGCCTAATACCTTATAACTTCCCCTTTATCATTCTTTTTAGCCTTATACACCCATTTAACACTAGTGCCTTTCTTGTCCTTAGGAAGATGAGCAAGCTCTTGTGTTGAATACTTCTTGATAGCTTCAATTTCTTCATTCATAACTTTCCTCCATTTCTCTTCTTTGACAACATCATCGTAGACAAGTGGCTCACAATCTGCGAGAAGGCATACAAGGTGAAGCTCATCAGCGGCTTCATAATGCTCAAACAATCTCCTCGATTTGGGTACTAACGGATCATCAACACTATTTGAAGAAATTGGTGATGATGGACTTTAAAAAGATAATGGAAAAGAAGGTGTAGAGCAATCCTTCAACTCCATTCCATTGGAATCACCATGAACATTCACTTCTTCTTTTGGATTGTCTTTTCACATGCCTTCTTCATTGAACTTGATATCTTTGCTTTTATATACTTTTTAAGTGGGATGACACTATAAGTGCAAATGTTGTGTACGATGCTCACTTTAGTATTAAAAGTTTTTTTCAAATCACTGAAGTGCCCTTTTAAAAAAAAATGGTCACCTAAATGCCAACTCCATGGAGATCTCCAAAAATCCAACATAGCCATATTTATTAATTTCTCAATCCTAAGTGGCTCACCGGCATGGCTAGTTAGCATATAACACTTAAACAATGTCATGTAGTAAGTTAAGAACTGATCACTTTAGTGTTAGTTGTTGTTAAAAATTGATCGCTTCAATGCCAAAAAAATGCCACATCAGGTTAAATTTTTAATTATAAAAGACACGTAATTTCTTTAGCCATAATTTCTCGTGAGAGGCACTCAAGTGATTGTTTTTTTTCTCTAATTTGATACCTAAGTGAGTCAGTGAAAACTTTTGTTACTAAAGTGAGTGTTGTACACAACTTTGGCACTTTTAATGTCATCCACTTTTTACGTGTAAGAATCAAATAATTTATATGTTTTGGACGAGGAGTCATACTTGATAAAAAAGGAGCTTTTTGCTCTTATCTTCTAACTTTGATCTTTTCATGTTTAAGACATGAGCATTGGAAATGCTTCCGAAAATTTCCAAATATGAAACACCAGGTCTTCTCCCACTCCATGTTTTTATTTTCTTTGTTCCCTTTTATTTTCTTTCTCTTTTCTTTTTCCTCTTAATTCCTTTTTCTTTTGGCTAGTCTCCAAAATGAGATGACTAGCTAGTGGCGAGCTAGGTAAGAGTGAGCTCACCTCATTGTCATTGGGCAAGGGAGTGCTCGCCCAGCCTCTCCGAATATGGTGAGTGCGAGCCTCACAAATGGCTCAATGAGCTCGACCTCATAGTTGCTTGATGAGGGCTGCGAGGTTGAACTCACCCAACCCCTGGCAAGGCAAGCTCCCATCTCACAACGCCAGTAGCTAGGCAAGTCAACCTTGCCCAATGATGGCGGGGAAAGCTTTGCCATGGGCAGGTGAGGTTGAGCTCGCCAGTGGTCAAGTAAGCTAGCCCTTGCCCAAGGATGGCGAGGCGGGTTTGCCTTGCCCATCTCGCCAGTGGCTAATTAGCTCAGTCTCGTGATCAGCCTTTGCCTCTAGCCGATCACCATCATTTGACTACCGGCTAGAGGATAAAGGAGGAAGGAGGAGAAAAAGAGAGAAAAATTAAAATAAATACTAAAATGTTTTCTACGTCAATGTCAGTTGAACGATAAGCATCCACATCAATGTCGATTGGCAAAATTTGGCCGGATGGACTAAATTGGCACAATTGTATGAGGTTTACGATTCAATTAGCCAAAAAAATTAATTTAGAGTGAATCGACACAATTTCAATAGATTTATGACTTTTTTGGTAATTCTCCCCCATCACAGCTATCATAGTCTTGGCTCAAGCTTTAGCTTATGGCAACCATGGATGTTCAAGCTCAAGTTTGTTGATGTTGTAGCCATTTGAACTTGTGGCCATGGTTGTTCAATTTGAGTTCGAGATGGCCAATGGCGAGAGATTTTTCGAGTGATGAAGCTTGCAGTGGTCATGTCCTCTAAATCTTTTCAAGCCATGAAAGCTCAAGGCCAGCATGACTTCTTGAGCCTCGAGCTCACGGCGACCATGGTCACTTTAGTTTCAAGTTACAAAACTCAAGAACATGGTTGTTCACTTTGAGATCTCGGTCAAGGTTGCACAATTGATGATCATCAATACATACAAGTGATAAATTTTGTATTTTTGTCAGTTTTCTTTAAGTTTATCATTTTCCTTATTCTATGTCTATTATACTCTAAATTAAGGAATCTGATGTAGCCCTAAATTGGTTACTCAAACAATAGGATCAAGAGAATGACTCACACATATAGGAATTTAGACATGAAGTCGAGCAAAAATTTCTATTCCGCGTAAGGTCGGGAAAATGGGCATAACTTTGTTGATTCAGATCAAAAAATAATTCCAAAGCCAAACAAACAAACACTCGAAGATCTACAACTTTCATGTTTTGAGTTTTCTCAATTAAGCACTATGAACTTGTCGAATTTTGATGGAAGCGAGCAAAATGGGAATGGAAAGAATGAAGAAAAGGATAACAATTTCAATGATTGCTCTTCTAGGTCTCCAAGGAAGTTAAAATGGGATCAATTCTTCGACATGATGGCTGCAACTCTTCAAGGATGCAAACTTTCAAAGCCCCGACTCTTCAAACATGGATAAAACTCTTCTAGGTTTTCAAAGGGGTTTGAACTCTTCAAGGTTCAAGATAATTGCATTAACCAAGATTTCATTAATGAAATTCGTTTGGTTTTTATAGAGGTTCGATGACCTTTTATAGAAATAAAAAAGAAGAGCACGAGACTAAAGTCAGACCTATAAACTATAAGTTACGTAGAAACTAGAAGTTATTAAATGTACAATATTTTCAATGCTTGTGGTTCTCCCAAAGAGTCTTGATACAAGTTTCTATGCATGAGAAATGACAAGTCTTTATGACAAAGTCAAAGATGAGGCCTTATCAATGAGAGTGTTTTCGATCTTGAATGCACGCCGATCTTCTTGGTTGAATGAATTGGTCTCGAATACGGGCTACATCATTCCCCATTCTTTAAAAGAATTCGTCCCCGAATTTGTATCATCATTATTGGATGAATCACCCACATAAGGTGTTAAATCCAAACATTGAAAGCGTCATGTATCTTCATATGAGGAGAAAGCTTTAGTTGATACGCATTAGGATTGATGTGATCAATAACTTTAAGTGGACCAAACTTTCGATCACTAAGCTTGTTGTAGCTTCGAACAAGATGACGCTCTAGTGGCAAGTAACCCTAAACAAAATCTCTAGGCTCAAAGATAATTTCATGTCGACGCTTGTCAACATTGTTTTTATAAGCCTGTATTTTGCTTTCCAACCGTTGACGCATTTCTTCATGAATTATCCTTATTTGAGCTACCATATCTTCCACCTTATCTATTGACTTTGAAGCAAAAGGAATGGGTGCAAGATTGAGAGCGGTCTTTAGTTGATGTCCATACACAATATGAACTATATCCAATGGTACGGTTCACCGTACAATTATATGCAAATTCTCCAAGAGACAACTGAGTTTCCTAAGAACAGGGGTTATTATCGATCAAAATCCTTTATGGGTTTCCCAAGGACCGATTGACAACTTCAATTTGTCCATCTGTTTAGGGATGAAAAAGACAGTACTATATTGTAGCTCAGTGGCAACATTCTTCCATATTTTCCGCCAAAAGTGACTAAGAAATTTGGTATCCCTATCAGAAGTAATAATCTTAGGAAGGCCATGCAATTTATAAATTTCTTTGAAGAATAATTCAGCAATCCATAAGGACCCATAGTTTTACGACAAGGAATGAAGCATGTTTTGAAAATCTATCAACAATCACAAAGATTGAATTCATACCTCTTAGTGTACGTGGTGGTCCAAGGAAAAAAATGTGTGTTTGGTTCAACATTTTGAGGGGACTTTTAGCCTCCAAAGCTTCTTGGGGAAATGTTGAGGTATTTGGCAACCATTCTCAATGAGCTTTCAAGTGAAAGCTAGTATTGAGAAGGTTGAAAAGTCAAAGCAAGTGGGGAATTGTTTTGAACTTCCAAAATTTTCAGAATGCTGAAAGGTTGAATTAATGATAATTAGTTAGTTGCCTATTTTTCCCTCAAAACATCATTAAAAATCCAATTTTACCCCTTTTAAACAGTAAAACCCTAGATCCAATTTGTTCTCCACGTTCCATCTTTCTTTCTTCTCTCAGCACCCTTCCAGCGCTCTCTCCCTTACGAAGACGATTCCTTGCTCGAATGTCCTCTTCACTCGATTGCAGCCTTTGCTCTACCGTTCTGTTCCGTGACTCGCTCGATATCTCCTATCCCTCTCTCTCTCTCTCTCTCTCTCTCTCTCTGTGTTTATGAAGTGTGTGGTTGTCGAAAATTTGGGAAACTTATGGCGGGAAGGGGGGCACCAAAGCCCCAGCCGTTTACTTGTAAGATTTTGACCCCTGACTTCATTTAATCTCGCCACACTTCGTTTCTTGGTTCTTTCGTGCTCAAATTTTGCAGTCGTTCTTGAATCCCATGTCCTCGAGAATTTCATGCCTCGCTGGATCTCAAACTAGTCTGTGCGTGAAACTACTTGCTTTCTAGCGACGAAACACATTCTTGGTTTCCCATCCCAGCTTCTTCTCCTCTGCTTCAGTTTTTGGCTCAGTACCACTGTTGTTCTGAAACTTTTTCTTTTTCTTTTTTTGGTTAATTTCTTTTGAGTGATGATTTTTCATTCATGGTTCGTGTGGTTCCAGCATTTGGTTCATGGGCATGTTGAAATAGCCGGTGAATTTCTTCACGGTTTACCGATTTAATGCCTTTCCATACCAGTGATCAAATGGTGCTTGTGGTTTTTGATTGCTTAGACCCATTGACATTTCTTGGTTTGGTAATGGAGACATGGGGTTCTCGAATTTACTTTGAATAGACACGGCACAGGAGTGATCGGGTGGCGTTGTTTCAATTTCTTTGGCCAATGACGCTTGTGATTGATGTATTTTGTCTTTGCGGCGCCTGGAGTAGCGAAAGGGGCGTATTGCAACCCAGGCGTGCATTCTTCTGGACTAACCTCTAACTATTTGTGTTTATGCCTGAGCCATCCAAACCAAAGATTTATTTGTTTGCGGACAATCTGAGGGCGAAGACCATATACTGTTTGATATCGCCAAGTTGCTCCGATTCTTGGTGGACAATTAAAAATTAACGATGCCGATAAATCCTCGAAATGGGTTCATTCTTTGTTCCTTGAAAATGGGTCCATCCACAAACTTCCATAGCCTCCTTTGTTGTTATTCTTGTGAAATATTGAATGGTCTCTCCATAGTCCTAAGCTGGCTGCTACTCAACGAGGTCCTCAACCGACAAGTTATAAAGAAGTGTTCAATTGTGCCCACTCTTCATATGATCCGAAATTGGGCAAGCTTTTAGAGTATTTGACGAAGAAGTGAAAGATTCTAAAGATTATGCCAAGTCATCCATACAAAAAACAAGTGAAAATTGTGATAGCAATTATATATGAAGAAATGCCGTGAATGATGCACATTTTGCTAGAGTAGATTTAGATCCCAATTTATATATAATGAATTTCGATGATGTAAGTGAGGAGGGTAATGCTTAAAATGATAATGTAACATCTGACATGACATGTTGACGCGATCGAATAACTATGAATTTAGGAAATTGTTAACGGTGTTTGTAATTTTTAAGGATAATGAATTTATTTCCTCGAAACATATGTTAGCTTGTTTATTGTAATGAAAGGTATTCTTCTTGAGAAAGAGATCACGTGAATTTTTTTCATTTGATATTTTATAGCCAAAAAAAAAGAAATTTAATTTTTTAATAAAATTGTTTACATGATATCTATAATGTAAATTTTTTAGTATTATAATGTAAATTTTTAGTATTAAACAAATACAAATTTCAAATTTCAAATTAATCAGCAAATGGGTTTTCAAATGTGTCTTCTACGAAACAACATTTCTTTCAAAGTTACTTATGAAAGTAGAATTTACCAAACAATCTTTGCATTTTCCTAAAACCCTTTAGGCTAGACTGATTTACATTTTTCAAAGTTCATT
Source organism: Eucalyptus tenuipes (assembly GCA_014182365.1). Lineage (NCBI taxonomy): Eukaryota > Viridiplantae > Streptophyta > Magnoliopsida > Myrtales > Myrtaceae > Eucalyptus > Eucalyptus tenuipes. The sequence goes on from CM024545.1 coordinate 13,494,018, forward strand.
GCGAAAGCTTAACCAAATACACTCAAAGTCCATAAAGATATCTTCCTCAGGAGCTTGTGGAATTGGTAACGGCAAATAAAGATCAGCATTAGTAGCTCGTTCCTTTCCAACTCGGCAACGTCGACACCTCATCACATTGCCGATGCTCTTAGTTGAAAGAAGAGTTTACTTTATACTATGCATTCTATTGTTATTGGATTTGACACTTTTCAAGAGTTGTATCAAGAAGATCTTTATTTTTCCAAGATCATTTTTGAACTCTCGGCCTTATGTTTGATAATAAACGTGAATTCCTGAACATATTCAGCCCATTATGCACGTCTAGAATTGAGCTTTTGTTACCTTGAAATATACTTGAGAGCTTCATGGTCAGTGTATAAAATAAACTCCCGTTGAACAAGATATTACCTACAAGTACTCAATTGTGCGAAATAATGTATAAAATTTGAAATCATAGGTGCTGTAATGATGTTTTGCACCATTCAATATTTCATTAAAGAAGGCAATGGGTCAACCTCCTTGACTTAGAACTCCTCTATGCCAATACCTAAAGCATCACAATGCACATCGAAGACAAGATCAAAGTTGGGCAAGACAAGGACCGGGCCTATGCTCAACTTTTTTTTTGAGAAGTTCCAAACTTTTTTGTGCTACATTTGTCCACTCAAAAACTCCCTTCTTTATGCAAGAGGTGAGTAGGGCTGCAATGGTGCGAAAATGCACAATGAACCGCCATAGAAAGAAGTTAGACTATAAAAACTTTGAACTTAATGCACATTTGTTGGAGTTGGCCATTATTTGATTACCTTGATTTTAGCATCATCAATTGAGATTTCTTTTGAGATTTGAAATCCCAAAAATAGAATTTGTAGCACCATGAAGTAGCACTTGTTAAGGGCAACATACAAGTATTCTCGTCTTAATACTCGTAATACTTCTTGAAGGTGCTTCAAGTGCTCATTAGTGACTTACTGAAAATAAGAATATCATCAACATAAACCACAACAAACTTCCCAAGAAATGGCTTCAAAACCTAGGTCATAAACCTCATGAATGTGGTTGGTGCATTAGACAATCTGAATGGCATGACAAGCCACTCAAATAGTCCATCTTTGTTTTTTAATGCAATCTTCCATTCATCTCCGGGCTTGATTTTAATTTGATGATATGCGCTCTTCAAATCCAACTTTGAGAAGATGGTTGCACTAGAAAGTTGATCCAAAAGATCATCAAGACAGGGAATAGGAACTGATATTTGATGGTGATCCTATTGATTGCCCTACTATAAATACATTCTCCAAGTGCCATTTTTCTTGGGCACCAAGAGAGCTGGAACGACACAAAGGTTGAGGCTCTTCCTTATAAAACCCTTAGTCAAGAGTTCCATAACTTGTCACTGCAATTCTTCATGTTCAGCCAAACTCATTCGATAATGAGCTAGATTAGGTAGTGAAGCATCAGGCATCGAATCAATTTGATGTTGAATGTCTCTTATGGGAGGAAGGCCGTGTGGTCAATTCGATGGAAAGACAACGTTAAATTCTTCCAAAAGAGGTTGAACTTGATGAGGTATGGAAGATACAGTATCCACACCAGTTTTGTTAAACAAAATATACACAATATTTACCTCATTCATGGCACCCTTTACTTTTTTTCATTGAGAGCAAAGCGAGGGATAAGGAATTCTCAACTAAAGGGGTCTTGAGAGGTTCCTTACTAGGCGCCAAAGTAATTTTCTTTCTTCCAAACTCAAAAGAATATGTATTATGATAACCATCATGGATAGTTTTTCTATCAAATTGCCACGGTGAGCCAAGAATAATATGACTAGCATCTATGAGTAGAACATCACACCATATCTCGTCAAAATAGATAGAACCAATGGAAAAATTGACAAGGTATCCTTTGAAAATGGTTACCTCGATACCTCTCTTCAACAAAGACAGTTTGTAAGGTGTGGGGTGTGCTTTCAATTCCAATTTCAGCTTGCTTGCCATCACTTTAGAAATTACACTTTCACAATAACCCGAGTCAATAATTAATTGACATACTTTCCTAGAAATATTGCAAGCCGAGTGAAAAATATTAGTGCACAACTGTCGATCTCCAGTGTTATCTTTAGGAGTGAGAAAAATTTTCCTCATCATGAGAAGTTTGCCAAATTCAACATGTAATACTTGTTCATCTTCCATAACAACTTCATCATCTTTCAATTCTTCTTTAGGTGGCTCCTTCGTGTCCTCATGCGATTCATTTTCCACCAAGAAATTTTTATCGGCTAGTCAATTCTTAGTGTTTCGACAATTACTAGCACAATGACCTATCTCTCCACAAGAACAACAACAGATATCGGAAGTAATTTGTTGTTTTGAAATGTTGGGCTGAGTAGAAAGCTTACTAATAGGTTGTACCGTAGTTTCAGCAACTTTGGCCGTGCCGGTGGTTCTTCTAGTTGCTCGGTTTGGCACAATAGAAGATTGTTGTCTCCTAGAGCGAGAACACTCCACTTTGAGTGCCCACTAATGTGCATCTCCCAAGTCCTAAATGTCAAGGACTTTTAAGGCATCTTGGATATAAAGTTGAAGACCATTCAAGTACTTGTTCATAAGCACCTCTTCCAAATCCTAAATGTTGTTGCGAATCACCAATTCATTAGTGTATTGATCTACCGTTTGCGTACCTTGTCGCAAATATCGGTACCTTTAGTAGAGCTCTCTCTTGCATCGTTTGGAAAGGAAATACTTTCTGAAAGGGCTAGTAACAACACTTATTGGGGGTGAATAGGTGTAAAAATAATTTTGCAAGATTTAGAATAAGTAATTCACTTTTAGAGAATGATGAACTTGAATGAATTCAAACTTTAGCAATTAGATAAAACTATAAACAAAATAAAGAGAGTTCAGGGAAAAGAATAAGAACACAATGTTTATAGTGGTTCGGCTTAGATCAAGTCTACGTCCACTCTCCACGCTGACAGCCCATTGGCTGGATTCCACTAAGAATCAAAAGAGATTTTACAATCTTGCAGTCTCGACTTCATTATGAAGAACCTCTACTGGTCTTTCACCAAGTCTCACTATAAGTTTCTCTCTTTTGTATACAACTTTAAGCTCAGTAAATGAAATAACAATGAACTAGGAAGTTTCAAACTTTGGAATTTTTCTTTCACGCACTATCTTGAACAACTAGAGAGTCCGCCTTAAATACTTTTTCATGCCTTCATGACCGTTGGCACATTCCAAAGGAATTGTTCCAATCTATCCATTGGACAGAATCAATTAAGGGGATCTCGAGTCGATTGATTGATTGAAATGAGAGCCTGTCAATCCTGTTCGCCCATACAATCAGGATCTTGGTTTCCATAAGTAGAACTTTCCAAGTTTGCTTGCCTTTCAAAAGATTTGATTATCGGAATTGATTCCATTAAGGATAATCAATTATGTAGGTGTTATATCCAACTAGAAAACCATTCATAAGCCGTATGAATCGAATCCTTGAAGAAATAAAGATAATCTCGCATATGGATAAGTCTTCATACTTCAGTCTAGAAACTGTCAGATTGGGCAGACTTTGAACCTAAAATCTGGCGGTCTTCAGACTTTGACACTTCAGTCTGGAAGTCTTCAGACTAGATTTTGTAAAGGTTTTGTCAACTTCAAGACAGTAAAGGAGTTTTCTCCAACACTTTCAAATCTTCTCCTCCATTTTTCTCCATGAAGTGACTGAAGCATTACCAACAAATTAGCAAGTCTGCTTCTCACATCTCCATCATGCTATGGTCTTGCCTCAGAATTGCATAGCGATGATGCCAACTTGGCAATCTTTAGGCACATTCCTATGCTCAAAAACTTCATTCACAAGTGTCAACCAACTGATAATTTCATTAGCAAAATCAATGCCTGAAAATTCCGAAACGTCTCTCTTGATTTCCTTTTCCTAATCCGACTCACGAACTTCTTATGCATGATATGGAGCATTCCTCATTTAGAGAAATAATTGAACTCTTTTTGAAGAAGAGGAATCACCACTAGATTCTCCGATTTTGGAATAGGGTGGAGGGTTGTTTGCTTCAACCCTCAGATGTTGAACTTCTCGAGTCAAGTTGTCAATTGGTTATTGCATATATTGCTACAAATTCTCAGCAAGTGTTTGTACTTCGTTCAATGGAATGGTTCTACCACCTCAACTTCTTGCTTGTCTTGGAGGAATTGTCCTCTCTCCTAAAGCTCTAATACCAAATGATGTAGCCCTAGATGGTTACTCAAACAAAAGGATTGGGAGAGTGACTCACACGTATGGAAACTTAGTCACGAAATCGAGCAAAAACTTCTATTCTGGGCAAGCTCGGGAAAATGGACATAATTTTATCAATTCAGATCAGAATGAGCTGATTTCAAAGCCAAAAGAACAAAGACTAGAATATCTACAACTTTTGTGTTTTGAGTTTTCTCAAATAAGCACTGTAGACTTGTAAAATGTTGATGGAAGTGGGGAAAATATGAATTGATAGAATGGAGAAAAGGATAAAAACTTCAATGGTTGCTCTTCTAGGCCTTCAAGGAAGTTGAAATGGCATCAATTCTTCGAGATTGATGGCTAACTCTTCAAGGATGCAGACTTTAAAAGCCCCGATTCTTCAGGGACGAAGTAAAAACTCTTCTAGGTTTTGAAAGGGGTTTGAACTCATCAAGGTTCAAGATAATTGCATTAAGCAAGATTTCGTTAATCAAATTTGTTTGAAATTTATAAAGGTTCAACAACCTTTAATAGAAATACAAAAGAAGAGCGAGAGACTAAAGTCAAGCCTAGAAACTATAAGTTACATAGAAGTAGAAGCTATTCAATGTATATTTCAAATGCTCGTGGTTCTCTAAAACAGTCTTGGTGCAAGCTTCAATGCATGGAAAAAGACAAATCTTTATGACAAAGTCAAATATGAGACCTTATTGATGAGGCACTTTTTGATTAGAGTGTTGTCGGTCTTGAGTGCACGCTGATCTACCCGATTGAATAAGTTGGTCTTGAATATGAGCTACGTCAAAATGCCAATGTGTAATTAGAGGAAACCCTATAAGTGAGATTCTTCTTCCAAGATATTTAACCGATTTCCCAGGGAAATTTTGATGGTAGAGAAGGCATTGTCTCTTTTTTAAGAGGGATTGTCACGCCCCGATCCTCAAGCGAGTGCCCATCCTTCGGTAGTCGATTAAATTTGCGACGTCTCAGGATGCGTCGCCGACCCATTCATTTTAATGCAGAAGCGGAAGCCAAACAAAACCCCTGACAACAACCAACATGAGATAGAAAAGTAGGAAACACATTCACAACCAAAACACTTTTATAAACACCCCGGTTTATATACAACACTAGACTAAAGCCTACTCAAACAGAAAAGCCTACAAGTCCTCTAGGCACTCGAATCCCCAACTGAAAACTTCGAGGTCTCCTAGGGACTCGGGTCCAGCACTGCACCACCAAGAGGGTCGGTTGTACCCTTGCCATGAGTGACGTCTATCACCGAAGCTGGGACCTGACAATCTTGCAAGGGACCCTCTCTATGTCCATTGAGCCTGTGACACCACACTCTGAATCGATGGGGTACCCTCTAAGGTAGGCCCGTATCGACCCAGACGGTGGTCGTCACAAGTTCATAGACCCAGACTCTATGGCCCCCGGGAACAAGAATATCAGTGACCTGCTCGGTGACCCTCTTAGGCTGACCAAAACGTTCCGGAGGAACCGCCATCTAAGGACTTGAAAAAGTTAAGCCCACGACGGGGTGAGACAATGTCTCAACAAGTTCACCCCCTAAACTCCTACTAGGAAGGAAATACGCCTAGAGGCAAATACACACACAAGTCAAAAGACTTACCTTGCCTCAGTTCCCTCCTGCACGTCAGTATAATTCATATACTCAATCAATTCAATTTAATCGATCATTCAATCCATTCAATTCGATACAATCGATACGATCAATATCATCTATCAATTCAATCAATTCGATCACTGCTCACACAAGATGAGGTATATTTATGCTCACACAAGCTGATATATATGGTTGCTTGCACAAGCTGATATATATTATAGCTCACACAAGCTAATATAAAATATTGCTCTCACAAGCTAACATATCAATACTCACACAAGCTGACGATCATTGCTCTCACAAGCTGACGGTTCAATGCTCTCACAAGCTGACGTATAATAATGCTTGTACAAGCTGACGATTCAATAATGCTCTCACAAGCTGAGAGATCAATGTGAACCAGAAAAATTGATATTCACACTTTTAAAATCCCATGATTCGATATGGTTCTCAAAACCATTTTCGGTGTTAAAAGCCGACACCCAGGAGTTTTCCAATCAAATATCAAAATTCCACAATTTTGGAATAAATACCCAAAATCACAATTACCACTCAATTTGCATAATTTTGCATTCAATTGCATAAACTAAGCATACCATTGTAATAAGCATGAAATTCCAATCACCGGTTATCCCGGTATAATTTCTGAAAAATAATAAATAATTAAATAAATACCAAAAATAATTAAATAAAAACAATTAATTACCAAAAATACCAACTTAGGCCGGAAATGCTTAATTAACCGCCCGAACAGTCCAGGAAAATTTCCGAACCTATCTAGATAAATAGTACGATCTAATTAGCCTTTAATTAAACCATTCTAACCACTTAACATGCACAAACGAATAATTAAATCACTAATCCATTCTAACTAACCACCTAAACCATAATTAGTCTAAACTAATCACCCCTTAAGCATCATTAACTCACTAAGCAAATTTTTGAGAGTAACCTCACCGGTTTAGCGTTTCGATGAGTCCACGACGATGGCGACTCGGAGACGGAAGACAAACACCGTGCGGCAACACCAAATGGAGACCAGAAGGGCCTGAAAACGGGCCTTGAAGTCTCACGGCCCTTGCTAGCCTTCAGCTTCTGCTCTTGGGCTGAGCAAGCTGGAATGGCGGCTAGTTGGGCTGGAAACGGCAAGGCAGGCAGATGGGCGGCTGCAGTGGGCTAGGCAGAGGTGGACGGCAGCTGGATGACGGCCAAGGGGCTTCGACGGTGGCCTGGGCAGCTCAGGGGATGGTGAGGTGGCTCAGGATAGGCAGGACGACCAGCAGGATGCGCGGATTGGCGGGGTGACACGCGACGGGCTTGGGCGGTGCGAGCGGCGGCTCTGGTGGCTCGGCGGGCATGCGACGGCAAAAGGGGAGGGACCGGTTGGTTTCTCTACAATTTTGAGCTTCTAAACACTCTCTAATGGAGAAAGTAAGTTCAAGGTAGAAGAAGAAGTGGGCTGAAGAGAAGGGGGGTCCCATATGGCCAACAAAGTCTTCCCTTCTATCTAATTTCACTCATTGGATGCCCCAACCACTTGGGCTGTCATCCATGGCCAATATGCAGCCCTCAAACTTCCCCCACACACTTCCCAAATGGTCCAATATGTCGGTGCACCCATGGCCTACGAATTTTGGGCCATTTTCCACAAATTGAATTCAATTCCCTTCCAATTGAGCCCAATTTGATGTCCGTAAATCCCACCAAGGTGCCATCATCCCAAACAACATTTTTCCTCACCAATTGAACAAACTTGAATCCAAAAAACGAGACCAAAAACAACCCTCTGATTTTCCCGGTCCAAAATACCCTTACTTTGAATTTTTCGCCAAAAATCCCGGTTTGCAAAAAAAAAAAATTCGGAGGATGAGTCAATGTTTCTAAAATGAATCGTGAGATGAAAGAAATTTCAATTTCTGAAACCGAGTTTAAATTCGCGGTTAATTTCAATCTAGCGCGATTTTAGCGTGACCTAACCTATCGAGTAGCATTTATGAATTTTTAGTGCAATTGATCCATGGTCGATTAATTTTTAGCCACATTGTACATTTTCGACACATTGACGACTCTCGGTTGTTGTGGAAATCTCGAAATTTCAAAGGGCATAGGATATCAAAACGATAGAAAAATCGGTCTAGTGCCGATTGACGAGAATTTTGCAATTAGGTGGAATCACCCACACTTAATCACATGGCTCAGTCGAATTGACCTATCTCTGGTCTCTAATCGATTTTTAACTATGACCCTTGCAAACTAGCACGGTCGAGCAATCGATTTCTGGCCGAATTCTCAAATCTATTGCGTTAAGATCACTTAACGGCTTCACCAGATAGACTAGTTATCCTGTGAGTAATTAGTTCAGGGAAAAGAGCTATAGGCGCGTCGATGAAAAACCCGATTCATTCAATTGAAAACAAAATTGGAAATTCAAGATGTCACGGGGACAGTGCCATTAGGTAGTCATTTCTCTTTGGATATTTGTTGCAAGTTCTTTTATTGGACAAAGGTGCCATTAGGTAGTCATTTCTCTTTGGATATTTGTTGCAAGTTTTTTTATTGGCTTTACCATCAACAAAAGGATCACCCTAATATGATCATCTCATTTAACTCTTGGAGCAAAAAATTGTGTTCAAGTTTGGGAGTCAAAATTATTGAACATGATTTAGTACGGTTAAGTTTCACGAGTTAAGCTATTGTGACATGCGACTCCATCCGAATAATGAACTTCTATTAGGAGGGAAAATTCACCAACGAAACAAGATGGATTGATTGCACATTCTCATTTTACTACAAGTATAGTGAACTTAGACACAGAAATAGATAATACAATGAGCTGGGAATAAACTAACTGCCAAAAAAGGTGAGAAACAAAAGTAAAGTTGTGTAAGCGCTGGTCTCGACGGTTAAGATTCCAAAGGTATGTTGGGAGATCCGTTGTCGCCTTTCAACAATTTTAGTGTAGTCGCAGTCACGAGCCTTTTTTAGGTTTGAAGGCTGACGAATTATTTTTATTTATTTTTTTCGATTACCAAGAATGGTTATTTAGTTAGGAAAAAACGTGCACTCCGGCTAGCTCAAGCAAAGAGAATCAAATGATTCTTCTTGCTCTGATATATATTTTTATTTAATTTGTCATATTTTCAGATTTCATTTATGTTTCGACACTGGTAGTGGGAAGGCGGTTGGGGTTCGCTTAAGCCTTCCCCATTTCCAGAATCCAACCCAACATCACTTTAATGTTTTTTACTTGTGATTTTATTTATTTAATTGGTGAAAAGTAGCACCTTTTCTGATTGGCGGTTTGAGGCATGGCGCTATAAAGTTCATCATTTCTGTCTTTGACTAATATGAAATTTCTAACGGGGGCTAGTACTGTGGACAGAGAATAGTGGTGGGGTTTTCAAAATGGGTTGGTCGCTCCTGTACCTTTGACTTGACCGCTTTAATCCCTGACCACATGTGCTGTATAATATAACGTGAATTGATAGTACATAAATTCTCTACTTATTAATTGGTTAGATTCAAAGTACAACTCCAACTTTAGTAACTTATTATGATCTGTTCGAAGGGATTTTACCCTTTAACGTAAAATTCTTTAGACTTCTCAAATTACATAAATTTTGACATATAGAATAATCTATACTTTTTTTCAAATTTTTAGAAAATGTAAAACATGGAATAAAATACTTTCTTTAATTATACACAAATAAACACTTACAATAAGTGCTTACACGTTTGAGTTCAATATAGTCTTGTAGTAGGAATTCTAGATTGAGCCAATGTCCCACACTCTCTTTTCACCTGTTTGTGAGTTCTCTTCTTTACGCATGTCAACTTTCCACTACTCCTTAACCTATATGCATGGTTTGTTCGCTTAACGACTTTGTCATCTTATGGTCTTCACATGAGAGGGAATGTTCAGTTTTACGTATGATCTAAACATTTCTTCAACATATTAAACTTGTCGAACATGTAGCTGTATGTGCACTCTACTTCAATTAAAGTAACAAGTTTGTCACAACATCTAGTAGACTATGCCCGAATACTTCTACTAAATGAGATTTACCATAATATTGTTTGGCTTGTGTAAATATCCTATAAGATTTTGTCAAACTAATTAATTAATAACTTCATGTAAACTTTGTTTTTTGTCAAAATTCAAGCAATTAGGTTCTTAAAAATGTTGAATAGCCTCTGAATGTAAGAATCTATTTCATGACCAAAATTAAGTTGCCGTACATGTCGATATTATCAAAAAATAAAATGGAAGTAATTCCAAATCAGAGATGTTGATAATTATATATAAGGTGCCAAATGAGATTGTAAACTTTTCAAATTCCCAAACTGTCGGTAGTAGTTGCTGTCTCCATTTCCTTCTATGGCTAAAAGATACAAAACTCATTGCTCATTGATGAGATCCAACTCATAAGATAGAAGGAATTTATGATTTGAATGAGGACGGAAATAATTACGATCCAATGTATGTAATCATAATAGGCAAATCGAGACAACATCAAATTTACTAAATTTTCTTTAGAAAAGTTACAAATATCATCCAACTTTACACTCCATATGAATTTACCAACATCACTTTTGACGGTGGACTTCAAGTTGTTTCTCTCATCCATGCGTATAGTTGGTATTTGATAGGGAGATAAATTTAAAGATGACTACTATAGTTATCTCATTTTTTAACGCATTGATACAAAGTTTTTCTGAATATTTGATTACTAAAAAAATGAAAAAAGAAGTTTCCTAGTATATTTGGCTTATGATGTGACAGCACCATGCAATTATGTTTGGTCCATTACCAGAAACAGCCAGGAAGTCAAAATCCAATGGGGTTTGATTGCAAAGGTTCAACCAATCATAGCCTAGTCGAAATGGAATGTCAGTCTCTCTTCGAAATGTCGTTTCCGATGACTCGTGTTGATATCAGGCTCTCATCACTAAAGTTTTCCATCGCTGGTGGTTCAGGCAGGGGATGTAACTTTCTTGCTTAATTTGGCTCTCGCGCATCATATCGTTTTGTGGAATTTTTTAATCAAAGTACATATTGTCCGTATATATAATGGTAATGTTGAAATCAATAAGAAATGTTAGACTAATTAAATGGATGAATAATGCAAACAAGTTAAGCTATTCTAGGGGCCCAATATTAAAAAAAAAACTTAATTATCATATCTAGAGCACAAAAATCCCGTAGGGTTGATTACCATCCCTTTACTTCTTCCTTTTTTCAGATTATAATGTAATCACAGCCAGCCCTTTGTAAGAAACCAACAAAGGAAAAACGTCGACCTACATAGCAAATTTTCAACACATTAAATTCCTATGTGATGGATTTTTCTTTTTGAATATGTGATGCTTTGCTTTTATTTCTTCTCTTTTTGTTTCTCAATGATATGGGACATCTCAGGTAGGTATTTCAAATACATGAAGTACCTGGCTATCTTCAAATTAGCGGGAGCCAGAACTCAAGTTGGGTAGCTTAAAATGTGAGATTGTTTTCATTAGATGGTAGAGGAATGGAGTATGTTTAATCTAGATACACACATCTATTCTTTAGTCACTAAATCAATTCAATAAATGCGTGTTAATTTCACCTTTGACTAAACATGGGGAATACCAAGCCGATCAATACTGAAAGGTAATAACATTTCGATGTCAATCACGTGCTTTGCTTAACAAAACAAATTCTATATAGATTGGAGTGAATTGGATGTGATTCCAAGTTCCAACATATTTGGCTGCCACACCCTCGGCGGTGGCTCAAAGTCAAGTTTCTTCCAATTCGAGTTCATTTAGTGCAGCGCCTCAAAAGAAAATACAGCTCTAATTAGTGTGTATATATATATATATATATATATATATATATAAGTGATATATATATAAGTGCTCAATCTCTCGGGATTGTCATTGGTGAAGAAATTGATTGAGTATGGCCATCAAATTGGCCAATCATCCCATGCTGGATTGGCTTGAAGGCTTCTCGACTAGATTACCGCGAAATGTCAAGCTTCATGTTTCTAAGTTGAGTTTGTCCACCTCAGGGAAGATTCCTGCTTGTACCCCTGGCACTCAATTGGTATTTGGGTTGATGCTCTCAATAACGTATATCCTCAATTTACCTTCCATAGAATCTTATAATCTAACTTAAGGGTGTCTGTGGTATTTCCTAGATTATGGCAAATATATCTATCCAAAATTATAATAAATACCAAGTAATCAAGACTCAACCACAGTGCATCAGAAAATTGACCAGATTTCAGTCAAAATGTATCAATTGTTAAAAATTAATAATAATAATTGAAAAATTAGTGCATTTGGTGAAATATGTCAAACTTTAGTGAATTGATTTTAAATACAACTAAAGTTCAGTGTGTTAGGATGCATGTGTGAGTTATGTTAGAGAAGTTTAATGTTGGAGAATTTGTGTGATATGGAGCAATTAATATATCAAATTTAGCCTGTAATTCATTAACTTAAACTTTTGGATGAAGGCAGGTCCAACTATATATATTGGTAGATTCAAACTTGGGCTCCCTTTTGGTGATCTCCACGGGCAAAGGTACTAGGTTTCTACTACATGCTCTTTACTAGAGGTAAATGGTTCCAGATTCTATATAGGTTTCACATAGAACTTGGAACCTATACATTAGAACATATTTCCTATTTTTTGGAATCTGGAATTTACCCCGCATACCCTAGAACCTAGAACCTACCTAGTCACAAGTTCTGAGGTCGGTTCCAAAATCTATCCAAGTTCCAACTATATTATTAAATGAACAATTCTAGCCAATTAAAATATTTAATAACCATCACTAGCTACTACAATTCACTGACCATTAAAGACACACAGAAAATATGAGCATTAATAAAGTAAAAGTCCTAGTCATAAAATGAATGTTCAGACTAGTGTTTCCACATTATACACTCATAATCGAATGGCATGGAGTATCTCAAGATTGTGTGAAGATATGAACCAAGACAATATTAAAACTTATTTTAGGTTCTAGGTTATAGGTTACAAGTTCTAGGTTCCAAGTTCTTCCAACTAAGAACCTAAAACCTACTCGTCAAAATAGGTTCCTCATTTTATGGAAGCTAAAACCTACCCTGCATACCTTGGAACTAAGAACTTATAGGTTCTCACCGGTCCGGTTATTAGGTTCTAGGTTCTACCCTTGAATTTTGCTCACCTTTACTGACAAATGGTATTAGACTGATGATTGATTGGTGGCCCACTTTTAATTTGTATCGGTGCATGGTAAATATCTCAATGAAAGAATCTTATTACCAACAGTTTTTGAGGAAGTGGGCATTATGGTATAGCAATGTGGGTTTGATGGTAGACTTAATGATTCAATCCGAAGAAAGAGGTTAGAGATGAAGTTGAGCGTTGGAGATTCAAATTGAGATAAGTTGATACAAAATAATAATTGAATTAAGAGGGAGCAAACCTAACACTAGAGCTCACATATGAAAGAGAGATGTGTTAGAGAAGTCTCACATCAAAGAATTGGTGTGGTGTGGAGAAGCTAATATATTCAAGTTGGTTCATAACTTATTTGCTTAAGTTTTTGAGTGAATATGGGCGCAACTAGATTTGTTGATAGACTCAAGCTTGGGCTCTCTTTTGTCGATCTCCTTGGAAGCAAGTGTTGTACTTCTGCTACATGCCCCCAACACAATGATTATGTATAGATAAAAACCATCTGCCACATGGAAATCTGCCCGGTTTAACACATAAGCTACTCATGACTAATGGGACTTGATTACACATTTGGTAAGAAAACATAATAGCTTAATTATTCAAGTATAATAAACTCGGTTGCATTCCCTACACATGATTTAAAACCATAAATCAAACATTTTCCCATGTCACCTCTAATGGTAAGCTATTAGTTACATATAAAATGAACAATAAATGAGCATGAACTTTCAGCTTGGATGAACTTAGAGATATATAGAGAAGATCTCCAAGAAATCTAATGAGCAGAATTCTTTTGAGAGGTCACCCTTTTGTTTTTTCTTTCGTTATGTGTCGAACCAACCAATGCCACTTTTGACAGCAGTTAACACAGACCATTAAAATTAAAATTATGTGAACCCCATTCATTCAATTTAATAGATGAATTAGTGAGGATGGTAATGCTTCCCTGGTTAAATAGCCATACAATAATTGAGACAAAACAAATTGAGACCTATCTGAATTTCATCACCTCTCTCCCAAGTAAAACTTAGCTAGTCCTGAAAAATATTTCAGTTCGCTGCTACATCTTCTTCATTACCATCGATTACGAAATTCCTTGTTTATTTGCTATGGCAATATCGTCCTTGCAATCTCTCTAATCATATTTGCAATGATGATTTTCCATGAAATTCTATCTATGTATGGAAGGCCAGTGAAGCCTACCATAGCTCACAATGCCAATTCCCTTAAAGAAAACCATCAAATTGGTTTAGCAAAGGTCATAGGCAGAAAAATCCACGCTTAACAAAAGATTGTAGATAAAGGAGAAGTACTGTTGCCAAGCACACCGGTGCAAAGTTTGATAGAGTTGCAGAGTCCGAAAGAGGAAAATAATATTCAAGTGCAAAAACAATTTATTTTAGGCAGTTACCAATTCTGTAACAGCATACATGTAATTTCAATATTAATTATGTATGTCCTAGACTCCTGCTATATATAGGGCAATATCTTTTATGGTTGTAACGCTGAAGCTTGTAACATTGATATTGATAGTGGAAGATTGCCTAGTGCAGCACCATGGTTTTTCCCTTTTCTTGATTTAGGGAAGGGTTTTCCCCGTAAAAATTCTCGCTTGTTTTCTTCTCTATTTTTTCTCATCAAATATTCACGTTCCTAACAACTTGTATCAAAGCCTGATTTTGGTGAAATAGTGGGAGCGAATATAGATGAAGGGAAGGTGCAAATCGATCGGTTTGATGGCAAAGACTTTGGTTTCTAGAAGATGCAGATTGAGGATATGCTATACCAGAAGAACCTGCATTAGCCTCTGCCTGGAGAGAAACAAGAATTTATGAATCAAGAAGAGTAGGAATTGTTAGATCGACAAGCGCTAGGTTTAATTCGTCTCACATTGGCGCAGAATGTGGCTTTCAACATTGCCAATGAAGCGACAACGATGGATTTGATGGCGGCATTGTCCAATATGTACGAGAAGCCTTCTCAATCAAACAAGGTATATTTGATGCGTCATCTTTTCAATCTGAAGATGGACAAGGGTGCTTCCGTGATAGATCACATCAATGAATTTAATGTGATTACGACTCAGTTGAGTTTGGTAGATATCAAATTCGATGACGAGGTAAAAGCTTTAATTTTATTATCTTTTCTACCTGAAAGTTGGAGTGTAACTGTGACTACAGTGAGCAATACATTTGGAACGAAAAAGTTGAAGCTTCAAGCAATCCGAGATTTGATTCTTAGCGAGGATATTTGCATAAGAGAATCGGGTGAATTTTTGGGTGCTACCCTAAATACTGAAGGTAGAGGAAGAAGCAATCAACAAGGGCGGAACTAATACTGCAGTAGATCAAAGTCCAGACGTAGAAGCAAATCTAGACCTCGTGGAGAAATAATATGCTGGAATTGCGAAAAGAAATGTCATTTGAAACGAGATTGTAGAGCCCCAAAGAAGAAATTTCAATATCGAGACTGAAATCAAGATGGAGAAAAATTTGTGAATGCAATTCTTGAAGAGACGCATGATAGTGATGCCTTATTTAGAGCATTGGCATTCCAATTGAGTCTTGGAGTCTTGACTTAGGTGCATCGTTTTACTCTACTTTGTGCAAAGAACTAATGACAATTTTATTGCTGGAAAATTTGGAAAGATTTATCTTGCTGATGATGAACCTTTAGATATTATGAGAAAGGGTGATGTTTATATAAAATCTAATAACAGATATCAATGGAAGTTGCATGATGTTAGATATGCTCCAAGACTTAAGAGAAATCTAATCTCTATGAGTAAATTAGATAGTACGGGGTACAAAACTATTTTTGGGGATGGCTCTTGGAAAATAGTTAAAGGTGCTTTGTTTGTAGCACGAGGAACAAAGTCAGGAATGCTCTACATAACTGAAAGTAGTAGAGAAACTGCGGCAATTGTTGAGTCCGAAGTTGATTCCAAATTATGGCACTACAGGCTTGGATACATGAGTGAAAAGGGGATGAAGTTGTTAGCATCTAAGGGAAAACTGCATAATCTAAAGTCCATAGATATTGGTCTATGTGAAAATTGTGTTCTAGGCAAGCAAAAACATGTTAGTTTTTCGAAGATTGGGAGAGAACCAAAGAAAGGAAAATTAAAGTTGGTGCATACCGATGTGTGGGGACCAAATCCTATGAATTCCCTTAGAGGCTTGCATTATCATGTCACGTTCATTGATGACTCCACCATAAAGGTATGGGTTTATCTTTTGAAAAATAAATTTAACGTGTTTGCTAGTTTTAATAGATGGAAAGTTGAAGTGGAGAATGAAACTGGCCTGAAGATCAAATGTTTAAGGTCCGATAATGGTGGTGAGTATGATAGCAATGAGCTTAAGCAATTTTGTGTCAAGAATGGAATCAAAATGACAAGAACTGTTCCCAATAGACCGCAGCAAAACAGAGTTGTTGAAAGGATGAATAGAACTCTGAATGAGTGTACGAGAAGTATGAGGTTGCATGCAGGATTACCCAAGACATTTTGGGTGGATGTAATTAACACGACTACATATTTGATTAATAGAGGACCTTTAGTTCCACTTGATTATGAGTTACTAGAAGAATAATGGAGCGGAAAGAAGATAAATTTCTCACATCTGAAAGTTTTTTATTGTGTTTCGTATGTCCACATAGATTCTGAAAATAGAGATAAGCTTGATGCAAAAGCTGAAGAATGTTTTTTCGCTGGATATGGTTATGACCATTTTGGTTATCGATTTTGGGATGAACAAAATAGAAAAATAATAACAATTGCTGATGTTACATTCAATGAAAATATGTTGTAGAAGGACAAATCCGTGCCAGAATCTATTGTGAAGAAACAAACGATGGAGAATAGAAAGATTAAATTAGAGGAGATTTCTAAGAGTGTTTTGGTTGAAATTCCTAAAACTGTTGCTGTTGATTCTAATCAAAAACCAGAACAAGAATTATGTACACCTAAATCCACTTTGAGAAGATCTAGTAGAACACCTAAACCTATGCAAAGACAGTCTTTGTCATTGCATTATTTGCTTTTGACTGACGTTGACGAACCATAAGATTTTTTGGAAGCAGTGCAGGTTGAAGATTTTGTTAAATGGGAGTTAGCAATGTAGGATGAGTTAAACTCACTCGAGAAAAACAAAACTTGGGTCTTAACTGAATTACTAGATGGGAAGAAAGCATTGCAAAATAAGTGGGTGTATCGGGTTAAAGAAGAACCTGATGGCAGCAAAAGGTACAAAGTAGGGTTAGTAGTAAAAGGTTTCAACAAAAGGAAGGAATTGATTACACATAGTTTTTTTTTTTCTTCTGTTGTGAATTGATTGCTATCAGGTTAGTATTTTGAGTATTATTACCGCTAAGAATTTACATCTAGAGCAGTTAGATGTCAAGACTACATTCATTTATGGTAATTTGGAGGAGGATATTTACATGATACAACCAAAAGGTTTTCAGGTTCCTGGAATAGAAAATTATGTTTGCAAATTGAAGAAAAGTTTGTATGGCTTGAAATAGGCTCCTAGACAGTAGTACAAGAAATTCGACATTTTTATGTGTGGTAATGTATTCATTAGAAGTGATATGGATTACTGTTATTACTTCAAGAAATTTGATGACTGTTATATTTTTTTGCTGTTGTATGTGGATAATATGTTCATCGCAATCTAGCATGAGGGAGATCAACATACTAAAGCAGCAATTGTCAAAAGAATTTGAGATGAAGGACTTGGGCACAACGAATCAAATTCTTGGGATGAGGATCATGTGGGATAGATCCACAGGAATTATATAATTATCTTAAGAAAAGCACATTGAAAAGTGCTAGACAGATTTGGAGTCCAAAATGCAAAGCTCAGAAGTACACTTTTAGGAAGTCACTTCAAGCCCTCAAAGAAGCAGTCATCGCAAACAAATGAAGAGTGGGAGTATATGGCTAAGGTGCCTTATGCATTAGCTGTTGGCAGTTAAATGTACGCTATGATATATACTCGACTATACATAACTCATGCAATAGGAGTTGTGAGTAGATACATGATAAATCCAGGAATAAAGCATTAGGAAGTTGTAAAGTGGTTATTATGATACTTAAGAGGCACTTTAGGTATGTCATTATGTTTTAGGAAAAACAGTGTAACTTTACAAGGCTTTATTGATGCAGATCTTGGTGGTAACTTGGACAATAGGAGGAGCACCTAAGGTTGTGTTTTTCACTTAGGTGGTATTGTAATCAGTTGGATGTCTGGACTCCAGGCATGTGTATCTCTCTCAACCATTGAGGTAGAATATGTTGCTATATCTAAAGCTAGTAAGGAGATTATTTGGTTAAAAAAATTCTGAAAGAGATAGGGAAGGAGCAGGGTAACAATGTTATTTTCAGTGACAATCAGAGTGCTATTTATCTTGAAAAGAATCTGGTATTTCATTCAAGGACAAAACACATTGAGTTAAAGTATCATCAAATTCGTTAGTTGATAGATGATAGGACGTTGTTATTGAAGAAGATTCCTGGTGCAGAAGATCCAGTAGATATGTTAACAAAGGTTTTCACTACCGAGAAACTGATGCTGTGCATTGCCTCAGTTGGCCTCCATGGTAAGTGATGAGGGAAGCTGTTGCACTAGGACAATTTGGGTTACAAAGATAAAGACTATGAAAGATTATTGCTATTTTATGAAGATCAGCCTCCAAGTAGGAGAATGATAGAGTTGTGGAGTCTAATAGAGGAAGATAATATTCGAGCACAAAAACAATTTATTTTAGCTAGTTACCAATCTTGTAATAGCATACACGTAATTTCCATATTAATTATGTATGCCCTAGACTCCTGCCATATATAGGGCAATATCTTTTATAATTGTATCGCTAAAGCTAAAGCTTGTAACCCTAGAGCTTGTAACACTGAAACTAATAGTAGAAGATTGCCTAGTGTGGCACTGTGGTTTTTCCCTTTTCACGTAAAAATTCTCGCTTGTTTTCATCTCTAATTTTTCTCTTCATATGGTTGCGTTCCTAACAAACTCTTGGCCCTGATAATTTGGCAGCGGTTTATGTTGACAATTTTCGTCCCACCACACCAGGAAATAGTCCCAGGGTTGGCCATTCTTTTACTCGAGAAAAGGATGTCGAACCAAAAGAAATGGATGGAGGTGATAGGCACGTTGTCGCCGTGTCGAGCAATGACTTCTGACCCACAGAACCTGGTCACAGTCCTGGTGTTGACCATTCTTTCAAAGACTAAGGTACTGCAGGACCAAATTTATAGGAATCTGTGGCTCATATATGTAAAGGCTTGTTCTCTATCTTGGTGAATAGCCTGTATCATTGTTTCATCAAGTAGTTTAGATTTTGGATTCAATCATTTAATCAATTGCTCTGGGGTCTGAGCTGTTTCTCTGTAATAGACAATTAAATGATAATGAACTGTGCATCCGTAGTCAAGCACTTGCATAAGAGGATGTCAATATACAGCCTCATTGTAAGCTCATTGTGCAGAGACAGAGTACTATATTGCAACTCTCTCTCTCTCTCTCTCTCTCTCTCATTCAGGTGCACGAACAAAAGCACACCTCGCTACATGCATTGCTTAAACAAATAAGGCCAGCTTAAATAGAATAGAGTTCAAAGAAAAGCATCGGAGACGCTTGAAAAATTGACTTCGCTTAAACCCTGAGAACATGACACTTTGTTCTTGGAGGATGGACCACTGGTTAAGATGTATTTGTAGGCGGTACTCCATATCGATTAGATAAATTAAGTCAATTCAATCTCTAACTTGAGCAAAACTCAATCAGATATCCGAAGTGACCGAAGATGGTTCAATTCTTCAAAATTTTGGAAAAATTATCCCAAAAGTCCTGAACTTATTACTCTTTTGTCAATTGAGTCATAAACCTCTCAAATTTGCCAATTAAGTCCTAAACATAATTAAGTTCATCTGGCCAACTATGATTGAAATTTGCTAATGTGGATGCCAACCATCCTATATGGCACGGCTATCATTGACATGGATATTTTTTAATAATCTTTTGAATTCTATTGTAAATGTTTTAGTTTTCTTTCCTTTTCTTTACTTTTTTATTTTGTATTTTGGATTGAGGCTGGCAACTCTCATTGACATTGGGTGAGGGCATCATGTCCCTTGCCTAGCCCAAATTTGGCAAGGCGTTGTAGCCCATGCTTGCCCTCACCACATCTAAGCGAGGGCTCACACACCCTTGATTTGGCTGGCAAGGGCATCGTGGCCCTCGCCCAGGACCTCAAGAGCCACAATGTGGGTGTCATGGCCCTCGCTAAGTCTGGACGAGGGCCGCAGCTCCCTCGTTATGAATGACGAGGGCATCGAGCCAAGGCTACCAAGCCCTCACATAGTGGTTGGCAAGGACATTGCAACCACTGCCCATAGTTGAAGAGGGCCGTGATGCCCTTGTCTGTGATCGGCGACCTTCATCGATTCTTAATCCATAATGCAATATATATATAGAAAGAAAAAGAAAGAAAAATTAAAAAAAATAAAAAATTACTAAAATATTATTAAAATTTGTCTATATTGGTACTAGGTAGGAGGGCTAACATCTACGTCAGCAATTTCTTATCAAAATTGGCCGAATAGACTAATTGGCAAATTGTCAAAAGATTTAGAATTTTAATTGGAAAAATTAAAAAATTTATGACTGAATTGATAAAAATATAATAGATTTAAAAAAATTTGAACAATTTTCCCTAAAATTTCACTCAAGTCATAATCGTGAATCTTTCCTTATTAACCTAAAAAGAGAATGCCAATCGCATCATCTCCTGTTAATTGCTCGAATCAAAGGTTTGTAGTTATGCTTGAAGACCTCTATATCGAAAGCTGAATATCACTCTAAGTTACTAGATCAATGTTAGGTTTAGTACTTAAAATGCTCTATCACTTCTGTCATGCCTAGAATGGCTTTTGACATAAGAATGATATGTTTAAATTACTTGTATTAAGAAGGAAAATAATTGATTTATAGAGATTTAAAAATAAAATCTCATGCTAAGTTTGCATCTTAAACTTTTACATAAAAGCATAAGGTGATGTTTACACGTTCGGACAAAACTATATTTCAAATGGTCTACGTGTCTACAACATATTTCCGAAGTGTTGCCTCTCGTTAATAGTTCTACACACATATGCCATTCCCTAGGCGAGTGTTTGTGCGCTCTCGCTTTGGCTGCAAGGAAGGGTTAGGCGCAAGTCTAGAGAGGACGTCGCGGCCCTCTCTGGATTTAGGCAAAGGCTTGTGCACCCTTGCTTTGGCCAGTGAAAATGTCGTGGCCCTCGCCAGGCCCTCAACATCCATAGTGAGGGTGTCATGGCCCTTGCCAGACTCGAGCGAGGGCCGCAAAGCCCTCACCAGCCACAACGAGGGCCGTGACCTCTCACTTAGTCGCTAGGCCCCACTCCAAAAGCTACAAAAATAATAGAAAAAACCAAAAAAAGTCAAAAAAATTATTTAAATATTACTAAATAATGTCAATGTCAGTGTTAGCCGTGCGACATAGGATGATTAGCAAATGTCAGTAATTTTTAGTTATAACTAGCTGGATGGACTTAATTGGCAATGTGGAAAAGTTTGAAACTCAATTAGCACAATTAAAAGGTTAAGAACTAAGTTAGTAAAAATGTAATATATTTAAGATTTTGACAATATTCAAATTGTTGTTTATGCAAGTGGCCCTGTCTATATATTCGTATGGGTGACCTTGAATTTCTGAATTAAAAGTGTCTAATTTCGCAACCAACCATGCCGACTTGAGATATTAAATGGTTATTGTTTGAGGAATATTAAAAGGAAGAGTTAGGAAAAGTATTCAAACTGGGGCAAACGGACAAAAGTCCCGCATGTTTATGAACCGTCAACAGTGGAGGAAAAAGTAGGAGTTCGATAACATGAAGAGCCTACTCGACTTTTTAAAGATTTAGGATGTGTGGAGCAGAGAGAACAGGGAATCAAATCTCGGCGCACGTTCACCAGTGACGGGAAGGCACATGGAAGCATTCGGCCACGGGCGCAGGAAAAGTAGCTTGGTTTTGCTTTCTGTAAAGTACCCTAAATTTTAAGTTTTATGAATGAGAATCCACATATTCCCGTGGAATCTCTTGCGATCTTGCTGGAGATCTCGCTCCTATTCAACGGCAAAAGCCGCCAGCCGCCACGTGAGACGGCTCGATCCTGTAGAAATCCCCCTGTAGGAATCCTAGATACGGTAGCTTTCAACAAAGCTAGATTCCTAGATCTGTGCTCGTCATTTTCTCTAACCATAAATTTGGACCTGGGCCTTTGATTTTGAAATAAAAAATTGAATTTTGCTTTTTCCAGTAGCTTGCAAGCAAGCTGACTAAGACA
The DNA here is from genome assembly GCA_014182365.1 of Eucalyptus tenuipes. Taxonomy (NCBI): domain Eukaryota; kingdom Viridiplantae; phylum Streptophyta; class Magnoliopsida; order Myrtales; family Myrtaceae; genus Eucalyptus; species Eucalyptus tenuipes. Next base: position 13,516,486 of record CM024545.1, read on the forward strand.
GCGACAATCATCGGGGAAAAGTAGATAATTTGGCCGAAAACCAAGGGGTCAAATTTTCTCCGTGTGCAGCTCTGCATTTCTACTTTGGAAGTTCCAGTTATTGCTATGTGTGGTGTTACTTAGTTTTGTTAGAATCAAAAACCTCAAAAGAAATATAACTGCTCAGCTCGAAAAAAAAAAAAAAGAAAGAGGTCACTGGAGTCAAACTACAAAGTCCTAGGATTAGGAGTGTCTTTTATTCTCTCTCATTTAAAAACCATCCTTATTAGTATCAATTCAACTACAAGTAGGATTCTCCAAGTGATTCTCACAATAGAGCACTTGTGGTGAATGAGGTTAAAAGTGGCTCTTACAACAAATTATTTTGCTTTGCATGGCATTTACCCTCCCACTTTTCCGATTGGCTTGCTGCTTTGATAGTACCTGTAATGACCTTGCTTGTAGTCTTATAATCCTCACTTGTTCGAAATAAGACTTTAGGTGTGAAACAGCAAGTGTCACTGTCGAGTAGAATCATTGTATAGTTGTAAAATAGGTTCATAACTTCATATCACTTGATAACGGTAAATCCTACACAAATTTCCTAAGACAATTGTCATAAGTTATGTACGGTCTAGGTCTATATGCACGGATCATTCTACAAGATAGTTACAGGTGTTTTGTTTAGTTGTAAGGTAGCAGTCATATCTTAAAATTGTTTAAATGTGGCGAGAATGCTACTTACACTCAGATTAATATAGAAAAATGGGTATATTAGGAGATATGGCTTACAAGTTGCCATTTCAATAAATATGTAGGTGATATTTAACAGTTACTTAAATCGTCATATTTGTAAATATATTAAGTTTGTAATCAAGTCTTAATATATCTATCATTATTGTATTTTAGAAAGAGTGCTTTATGAAACATTTGACAACTTTTTAAGTCTTGCTTCCTATCGGATTGTTAATCGAGAAGTCCCATAACACTTCAAGGAAATGCAACTTTCACATTATGTTGGCAAATTGCATATTCTGTGTACCATACAACACCACACACTTATGTATAGCACAACTACGATTGTATAGTAAAAAGACTCAAAATAGGTGTTCCACAAAAACTTAACTTCTAGCACACCCAAAATCAAACCCTTCTTCCATCTGCTTTTATTAAAATTACTCAATTTTACCTCAATGGACTATGCGGAATTCAAATCTGTTCTTAGAATTGGGACCTTTTTTATTTTTTATTTTTTTTGGTGACTGAGAATCCATTGGAGCATGCCTTGTAGGCTATTCAAGGTCTCACGGGCCTCCGTGATGGAGGACCTACAGTGCCTATACTTCGAGGGGAGCTGGCCCAGCAACCCACTGCCACTGCCCCCACATAAATCGCGATAGTAATGCGGGGATTCGATCTCTCGACCGCATGCAAAGTAGGGAGAACGAATACCAACACGGCTGCCCACCGGTGGGTTAGAATTGGGACTTATTGTGCTTCGAAAATGTAAACTTACATATTTTGTATGTTTTTATATGTACTACAGGCTTTTTGTATATCTCGAAAACTAGAATTTCGGTATATGTAGTTAGTATTTAACTGACTCGCTAGGTACACTCTTGAACAGTGAGCTCGGACAGTTTAGGTCATGGCAATTCCGTTTTGTCCTTCGGGGGAAGTGGGAAGAGAGAGAATCCCTCAGCCCCACATCCTGGGGTCACATGTCGAGAGTTCAAGTTCCAACTTGCTGTTTCATTACCTGCACGAACGGAACTTGGATTTTTTATTAACCAAAAAAGGGAAGGCCGGTGTGGCCTCTAGGACAAGCATTTCAGTGGTTTTTCTCCGAATAATTTATATATATATATATGGTCAAAGGTGTAAGACCGGACCACCAGCCCGAAATTAGACCTATCAATACGGATTATAGATCAATTTATTAACTCATATTTAATGGGCTAAGTTGTTATATGTGTTAGTCATATTTGGTAAATGGATCATAAATGAATTTAGAATAATAAAACCCAAAATAATATGAATGTTAGATGGGTTCACAACTACTTAGACTCAACTCATTTCTATAACTGGATCTCACTATCGCTCTACGCTCTTATCTCAATTAGGTATGAATTTTTTGAATTGAGTTAAATATGAAAGTACTTTAGTAATTTGAGAAGAGTTAGGTATGGGTTGGGTATAAGTCACTAAATTTGTATTACATGAAAATAGATCAAAATGAGTTAAATTGGTTAATTTGGGTCGGACCGATTTCGCCATGACCCAAACTCGACCCAACTTGACTCATCCATTTTACGGGTATACCCGAGACTCGTATCTTAGCTTAGTTGAGGCTCAACTAGGACTTGATGGGGTTGACAGGGGTCGTAGCTGGGTTCTTCGAGGTCAACGGTGGCCATCAACCCCAAGCTGAGGAATTGCAACGAGCAAGGGAGAAAAACAGACTGGGATTGAGGCCATTCGAGGAAGACGAAAATGACTTTGCGGCTGTTGTTGCACTTGGGATCGGCGCAGATAGGGTGAGCGCCAGCTAGGGAACGATGGACGTCGGATCACCACCTGACTTGAATAGTGGTAATTGATGATATGTCGAGAATTCTTTATCACCCACTAAAGTCTAAACCTGATCTTTTAATATATGTACGTGAATTTCGGCTGAGGGATCGCTTGCGAAAAGGGCAATAGCTCCAATAATCATTAAACTTTGATAGAAACATCGAAGCTATAAATTGTTTATAGAGGATAACTTTTCGAATTAAAATAATGTAGTTAAGTGAATTATAGTGATTTTACATTATTTGCAGTACTAATTTATGGAATAAACTTTGGGTTAATGAGAGTGATTCACGAAGAATGATACTAGGCATATACAAAGTTTAGTCTAAAAATTAAATATCATCGTTAAAAATCATTTTCATGAATAATATTTTCCTTTATCGAGTTTTAGTGAAACAAATGTACCATTAATGCTTAATTTGGCATTTGTAAACTCCTCTAATAGTTGGTAACTTACTACAACAAAAGCAAGCCTACATTACTGTTCCACTACTAGTATTTTGTCATAAGCAGCGAATTTTTTAGATAAAAGTTGACAACTTACAATTGCATTCAACTTTAGTGAATTGTTAAAGTGGTCAGTAAATTACCATCGGCATAATGATCAAGAAGTTGCCATTTACCCGATCTTGCCAACAAGGATTAAAATTTACCAACCTAGAAAATTACCACCTACAAAAATCTGTTCCATTTTATGTAATCAGAATATCAGATTTCTCTATGTTAGATAGGACTCATCTTTTAAATGCCCACTTATAATCGGTCACATTAGTTGGTGTATATCCTTGGACACTGGATTAGGTGATGGCAATTGTATGTAAGCTCATCTTCCCGACGTTGTTTGTGGGGTTAGCATTTCTTCAGCGACATGTTAATGAGGTTTTAGAGATTCAAATTACTTTAAGCAATCATTATGGATGAGCTACATGTTCACTTGGATCAAGTAAGTAATAATATTCCCAGATATATTATCGTCCAAGAAGCCATGCATAGTTGTGCAAATTTTATTATGAGCTTTGCGAGCATAAAAGGCTTTGGATTACTATGATTATAACTGCTTATTATGAGCCGCATATTTAAAGGAGTAGATCTCACAACAATTTATAATCATTTATTATTATTTTTTATGGTTCAAAGCAGACTATTATTTTTACAGTAGATTAATAATTGTCACCCAATGATTTCTCATCCATTATCATACAAACACCGTACCTAACAAAACCTCACCTAAATTCATGTCCAAACCCATGAAAGGCTTCGTCGTTTTTTGAGGAAATCTTCCTCAAAATTAGGGGATTTGGGGCATCACACGGCTCACTTCCTCAACTCCTATAAATACCAATGGGATGCAAGTGTTAGATTTCATCCCTCCCTTCCTCTCTCTCTCTCTCTCTCTCTCTCTCTCTCTCTCTCTCTCTCAGAGTAAGTTTTCAAGAAGCATCAATGGCCAAGCTCTCTTGCTTTCACTTGCTTATTCTATTCCTTATCTTCTCTCACCAACTCCTTTCAGCTGAAGGAAGGAAACTAACAGTGAAAACTGAGAAAGAGTGCGTAGATTGTTCGACGAGGACGTCCGAACCAAAGAGCTCACTGGGAGTTCACCCCAAGAAAAAACTCACGGGACAAGTTCCTAATCTTCATCACGCAACCAAGAGGTTGGACGACTTAGTCGAAGCAATTCATCCCACGAAGCCTGGACACAGCCCAAGTGTTGGCCATTCCAAAGAGAATTAGGCATCGACTCTACAATTCTGTTTCTGTCAACTAAGTGTTATCTTGTTCTTATTGTTGGAGTAGGGAGTGTTTTAATTAATCAGGCTCTTTTGTTTGAATTAGATTAGTCGGTCGTTGTACACGCGTTACATTGTCATGAATCATTTCCTAGTTATAATTAACGACAATGTGTATGCGTGAGATGTGCAAATGTATGTGTGAAGTGTGATCATTACTGAAGCTTGTTGATCGATAATTTCTTCACATGTCGTCTCAGACTCTCTCTCTCTCTCTCTCTCTCTCTCTCTCTCTCTCTCCATCCTTCATCAACGCGAACTGTCAAGTGCAACCAGTTAACCAACAATTGAGTTTCAACATGTTCTGCATGAATTGTGGTGCTCTAATCGAAAGAAACCTATGTGAGCCTAGTCGACTCTCTTAAGAATCACTTTGCTACCGCTATAGACAACTATTTGTAAGTAGTGCAACTCGATAATGCCTAGTAGCCCAGGCACATTAGCGTTCTGAGGGCTAAAATAAGAAACCCCGTTTTTAACTGACAACGTCTACCAACATTATTGTTGCTTTTGGAATAACTGATATTTATATTTTATGGCTTACCAGAGACTTAGAGTACTATGGTTTATATGAAATTACTAGTGTAGCAACATTAATCACTTTAAGATACCAAATAATCACCTACCAACTATTTACATTGCTTGGTTTTGAGAAGCACCAAGATTTCTTTGCTCGCCTAAGGCTCCATTTGTTTCATGGAAATGAATTATTTGAAAAAAATTCTTAAATTCGATTGCTTGTATTGCTTACCAAAGTGAAGGAATAAAAGTATTTCCAGCATTCATGAAAGTGTTTAGACCTAAATCATCGTCAATGACTAAAATATTTTTCATTGACTAATTATTTCAAGCAATACAAATGGTCACTTTTAAGGAAATATTTTCTATATCATTCATTTTCTACAAAACAAAGGAAACCAAAGGTTACTAACGACTTCAATAATCTATCAAAATTTATTCCTGTAACTTACCATGCCTTTGAATTTTCTAACTTTTATTTGAAATTATCGACAATAATTTGTCGGATATATTAACATTCTTCACATTCATATACTAACGTTGTACCCACATTTATTTAATACTTCCAAGATTGGCCAACTACTTTAACAATCTAGCAACATTAATTCTTGGGCCTTGCAAATACCTTTACAGTTAGTAATTTGTATTCGAATTTACTGATTTTATTGTTATTGACGCTCAAACATTTTGATACATAAAGATACCAATTATTTTTTGTCGATCAACAACTATCTCTTGATTGGTTTGGAAAACAACCAACATTATTTTATACTTTAAAAATTAGTATTTACTATAATAATAATAAAATTATTAGTGTGGCTTATACCTTTGAAGTCATTAACTTTTAGTCGAAATTACCAAACTAAATCAAAGTTATGTATCAATATTTGCTCGCATTAAGATACAAATTACTTTTAGTTAGTCACCAACTTTTTGTCTTGCTCGATCTTGATAAGTATGGTTTTTTGTTTGTACTTTTGAAATTATCAATTACTCCAATTATATATGTTTAGGGTTTACTGATGATTGTTAGAAAGTCCAATTCAAAAATCTGAACTGATATTAAATTGCTACATAAACATAAGACCCATTAAAGCTACATAAACAAGGGATATTGAATATATACTCTAGCAAGCTTTTTCATGTACAAACCAAACTGGAAATGGCACTTCGAATCTACGAAATTGGAGTGTAAACCTTGAGGAAAAATCCCAATTTTAATATGATGTTAAAAAATCAAACCCAAAAAATTAAACTCACAATTGAAGGTATGGACCTAGACTACATGAACTAAATCGGTTGAAACTCCATAAATAAATAATGCTTGATTATTTAAGACACATAACTGGGATAGGATCTATAAGATTTCTTCTGTTGTTGTGATGAGCTTCCCAGTTTGCCAAAGACAAATTATGCTTGCAAGACGAGAACCAATTACTAGACTACAATTTGGAGGTCGAACTAGACATGGAAAATTACCCAATTTGTCCTAAACATATTATACGACTGTCAGTTCAATTCCAAACATCTCAATTTTGCCAATTTAGTCCTAGGTGCCATGTTAGCAATTTCTAGCAAAAATTGAGCAATTTATGGTGAAAATTGACCATAAAGTGACGCGGTTGCAAGATGGGTGAGAGTTGTTTTGAGTGATTATAGATTATGGGTGACTATGTGGGGGGATGTCGATGGATGAACACGAATATAGGATAGAGTACAATCGGAACCAAGGTGTATAGGGGTCACACCTCGATCCTCGAGCATGTGCCTATCCCTCGGTGGTCGATTAAATTTGCGACGTCCGAGGACGCGTCGCCGACCCATTTATTTTAATGCGCATACGGAAGTGAATTACTAATCCCCTAACCACAACAAACGTGGGATAGAAAAACAGGACAACAAATTTCAAATCAATCAACCTAGCTTTTACAAACAATCTGGTCTCAACTCTAGGGTATAAGTATAGGAAGTCTATCTTCGAAAAGAACTTTTGAGCTACACATGCTCCTGACCCTTCCGCCTCAAGCTCCAAGTTCTTCACACTAGGGACTTGAAAATGTTGAGCCCACGATAGGGTGAGACAATGTCTCAGCAAGTTCACCCTCTAAACTCCAACTAGGAAGGAAATACGCCTAAAGGTCGTCTAAGCACACACAAGACAAAGGACTTAACTTTGCCTCAGTTCCTTCCTGCAAGTCAGTACAGTTCATATTCATAACACATCAATTCAATTCCATTCAGATCAAACCATCGATCAATTAGTCAATTAGCTTAATTCGATATCAACAATACTATCTGTCAATTCAATACGACCACTACTCATGCAAGCTGAAATAATTGGTCAATGCTCTCACAAACTACAATATATGGTCATAGCTCTCACAAGCTAATATAGATAGATAATAGCTCGCACAAGTTGATAATATAGATCGTGCTCTCACAAGATGATATAATGATCTTAGCTCACACAAGCTGATAAAGTATACTACTCTCACAACCGACGTATCAAAGCCCGTAGGCTGATACAGTATACTTCTCTCACAAGCTGACGTGCAAAGGGGCCTAAAAGCAGATAAAATGTATACTGCTCTCACAAGCTAACGTATCAAAACCCATAAGCCAATACAGTATACTGCTCTCACAAGTTGACATGCAAAGGGTCCCAAAAGCTGATGATAAAGCTGACATGCATATATGCTTTCACAAGCTGATAAATTACCAATTTAAAAGTACTCGATAAAAATAATCGTGTGTGGGTACACGGTCGGCCTAAGCCAAAAACACAATATCTTTCTTTTATAAAATCCCACTAATTATAATAGTCCATAAACACATTTTTGGCATTGTGAACCAACGCCCGGTATTTTCTAATTAAATACCGAAATTACTCAATTTTGGAATAAATACCCAAAATTACAAATCTCACTCAATTTACACAAATCAACACTCAATTAAATAAACCAATCATACCATTGCAATCAGCATGAAATTCTAGTCCCCGGCTATCCCGATATAATTTTCAAAAAATAATAAATAATTAAATAAATACCAAAATTAATCAAATAAAAACATTTAAATGCCATAAATGCAAAATTAGGTTGGAAAAGCCTAATTAAATACCGAAACGGGCCTGGAAAATTTTTGAAAATATCTAGATAAATAATACAACCTATCTAGTTGCTAATTAAGCCATTCTAACAACCTAACATGCAATAAGGAGTGATTAAATCACTAATCCGTTGTAACTAACCACCTAAACCATACTTAGCCTAAACTAATCAACTCTTAAGAATCATTAACTCCCTAAGCAGAGTTTAGTGAGTAAACTCAACGGTTTAGCGGGCCGATGAGTTCACAACGACAGCAGCCAAAACTCGAGCTTACGGCGAGGCCAACGAGAGCTCGGACCGAGCCGAAAAGGCCTTGCAAGCCCACAGTGAACTGCCGGGTTCTGCTTGACTAAGCTGGAACCGTGAGCTGGGCTATCTTCACGGGCTGCTGGCGGACCCCGAATGGGCTGGCCTTAGCTCGAACTCAATTGAAGACACGGCTGAACTGGAGCTAGTCGACTTCATGCAAGAAACGGTGGAGACGTGCTGCAGTTTCAACATCGAGGGATGCCATAGGGTGACTCGGTGGAAGGGGACACGGGACGGTGGAGCTGCATCATTGAAGATGGGCCGTGACGCTGGGGTTGACCGCACAAAATGGAGACACGAGCAATTGGGGTGAGGCGGCAACGAGGGAGAGAAAGGAAACATGGAGATGGAGAGGTGGTCTTCGCTGGGGAGGGGATTAACTTCGTGGCAGAGGAGATGGGCGTGTGGCAAACCAAATTCGTTGGTGGAGCAGCCGCATGGGAGTGGGGGATGAAGCTTCGAAGGAAATGATGAAAGAAAAGCAGAAGCAGCTGCTTTCGGTGGAAAGAGGTGGAGTCTTCGAAGGGAATGAAGGAAAGCATAAGCAGCCCGTCCAAGTGAGGAGAAAGGAAAGCAAAGAAGAAGCCGCGAAGGTGAAAGGGATCAGCTTGGCGTCCGAGAGAAGCTTGGAGAGAGGGGCAGGGGGGCAAAAGTCAAAGATAAACATCACACTTTCATCATAACTTAGTCCCCAAAAGTCCACATGCCTATCCTCATGGTCCCCTAACACTTTCTCAACATTTTAATCCCCCAAATAACAAATTTTGATGCCAAATGCTGAAGCCCCCATGCTAGCCTCCGAATTTCATCACTTTGGGCTTCAATTCTTCACAAATCTCTCCAATTTGTTGTCTAATTTTGTTGAGGAAGAAGTCCACACAATTTCTATAATTTCCCTTCACCAAATAGCTCACTTTGGAGGCCAAAAATTCCCTCTATTTGGCTCATCTGAATTTCCTTTCGTTTCCGAATCGTCCAAATTGATTTTTGTAAAAATCCTAGGCTCGCTATAAAATCTCAAATGATGAGTCAACGGTTCTAAAATAAATCATGACATGACAGAACTTTGAAATCGGGTTGAAATTTGCTTTTAATTTCAATTTGGCACGATTTTAGCATGACCTAGCCTACCGGGTAGCTTTTGGGAATTTTTTTTTTCAATTGACCCGTGGTCGATTTATTTTGAGCCACAATGTACATCTTTGACTCATTGATGACTCTCGGTGGTCGTGAAAATCTCGAGGTTTCAAATACGGGCATAGGGTACCAAAACGACAGAAAAATCAAACTAGTGCCAATCGACAAGAATTTTGCAATCTGGTGGAATCACCCACACTTTGATCCCACATCTCAGTTGAACTGACCTATCTCTAATCCATGATCGATTTTTAACTGTGATGTAATGATCTTTGCAGATGAGCACGGTTAAGTAATCGATTCCTAGTTGAATTTTCAAGTTTATTGCATTAAAATCCCCTAACCGCTTCACCTGTTAGACTAGTTTTCTCGTGAGTGGCCAACTCAGAGAAAAGTGCTATAGGCGCGTCAATGAAAAGCCTAACTTATTCAATCGAAAATAGAATCTGAAAATCAAGATGTCACAACTCTTCCCCTCTAATAAAAATTTTGTCCTCGAAATTTAAACATTTATAAATCTCTAAACAAAAATGTGGGGGTATCGTCGTCTCATCGAGTCTTCACTTTCCCATGATCCTTCTTCCATCCCGTGGTGTTGTCAGACCATTTGACCAATGGGATAGTCTTGGTGCGCAAAATCCAATTTTTAGTTTTTTTTTTTTTTATCTAGAATATGAACCAAGCTTTCCATGTACGACACTCTGCCATGCACGTCTAACTCTTCATGATTTAGCACATGAGTCGGGTCAGGCTCATACGTCCTCAACATCGACACGTGAAAGACATCATGTACTTGTGCCAACCTCGGCGACAATGCAAGACGATACACTAGGATTCCGATTCTTTCCAAAATCTCAAAGGGACCTACGTACCTCAAACTCAGCTTTCTTTTTTTGCTAAAGCACGAAGTACCCCTCATTGGTGACATATTGAAAAAGACGTGATCACCAACTTGGCATTCCAATGGCCTTCAATACTTATCAGCGTAACTTTTCTAGTGACTCTGAGCGGTCTTTAACCTGTCTCTAATAACGGCAATTGCAACCACTGACTGCTGAACTAACTCTAGGCTTGTGATCTTGCGTTCTTCGACCTCATTCCAACACACTAGCTTTCTGCACACTCTACCATACAACACTTCACAGGGTGCCATATGAATACTCTGCTGGTAGCTATGAACCTCGGGTCTCTATCTAATGTAGTACGGCACTCCATGCAGACAAACTATCTGACGTGCGTACAACTCTGCATGCCTGTCCAATCCAAGGTTCTTTTATACTGTGATGAAGTGGGCCGACTTCGTCAAACTGTCAACCACTACCCATATGGAATCATTATCTCTCCGACTCCTTGGTAAGCCTGTCACAAAATCTTTCGTGATGTGCTCCCATTTCCACTCGGGAATCTCGAGAGGTTGCAGAAGTCCTCCCGGCTTACAATGTTGTGGCTTCACTTGCTTTGCGACATACTTGGCAATGTCCGCCTTCATACCGGACCACCAATAGTGTTGGCGTAGATTCTGATACACCTTCGTACTACCAAGACGAATGATGTAACTACTATGATGAGCTTCTGATAAGATCTCATCTTTAAGCTCTGCATTGTTAAGTACACACATTCGTCCTCGGAACCTCAATGTTCCATCCTCAGAAATCGGAAAATCAGCCTTTCTCTTATCAGTATCCTCTTGCAGAATCTTCTGAACATCCGAGTCTGTCAATTGAAGCATCTTGATTCTGATTTGAAGATTCAACTCAATTCTGAGGGTGGCCATAAGATTCAAAAGGTGGCTTATCTCAAATTTGAAAATCGAATCTCGAGCTCTCTCAAGTAAAATCCATTCCTTAACCATCATCTATGCAACTGAAGACTTCCGACTCAAAGCGTCTACGACCTTATTCGCCTTTCTAGGGTGATACAAGATACCACAATCATTGTCCTTCAAAAGTTCCATCTAGCAACGTTGTCTTATATTCAACTCCTTCTGAGAGAATAGATACTTAAGACTTTAATGGTCAATGAAGATCTGGAATCTTTCTCCACACAAATAATGTCTCCAAATCTTCAGAGCAAAAATGATTGCTGTGAGTTCTAAGTTATACGTCGGGTAATTCAGCTCGTGAGGTCTCAACTGACGGGATGCGTATGCAATAACCCTACCATGTTGCATCAACACGCAACCCAGTCCTTCAAACGACGCATCACTACAGATCTCATATATTCCAAGACCATATGGAATTATCAGCACATGTGTGGTAGTCAGCTTCTGCTTAAGCCCTTAGAAACTACGCTCGCACTTGTCTGTCCACACGAACTTCTCTTCCTCCTTTAGTAGTCGAGTCAACAGCAAAGCCAAAGTTGAAAGTCCTTCCACGAACCTTCTGTAGAAACCCGCCAAACCCAAAAAGCTTCTGATCTCTAACATTGTCGTCGGTCTTGGCCAACTGATAACTGCTTCAATCTTAGGCGGGTTCACGGAGACTCCCTCCCCTGAAATCACGTGACCTAGGAACGCAACACGAGTCGACCAAAACTCGCACTTGCTAAACTTAGTGTACAATCCATGAATCCTCAAGGTCTGAAGTACCATTCTCAAATGCCTCTCGTGCTCCTCAGAACTTCTCGAATACACCAAAATATCGTCGATGAACACAATCACAAACTGATCCAAATATTCTTTAAACACTCGGTTCATCAGATCCATAAAAGCAGCTAGGGTGTTCATCAAACCAAATGGCATTACAGTGAACTCATAATGGCCGTATCGAGTATGAAATGCTAACTTCGGTATATTCTCCTTTCTGATCCTCAATTGATGATACCCTATCCTTAAGTCAATCTTTGAAAATATTGACGCTCCTTGCAACTGATCAAATAAATCATCGATCATCGGCAGTGGATACTTATTCTTGATTGTCACCTAATTGAGTTGACGATAGTCGATGTACAGGCGTAACGAACCATCTTTCTTCTTCACGAACAATTTGGTGCTCCCCAAGGTGATGCACTAAGACGTATGAATCCTCTATCTAACAATTCCTGCATTTGCACCTTCAGTTCTTTCAACTTGGACAACGACATCCGGTAAGGAGCCTTAGAGATTGGCTCTAACCCGGGTGAAACTCAATCACAAACTCTATCTCACTCTCTGGTGGTAGGCCTGGCAATTCCTTTGGAAACACATCCGGAAATTCTTGTACCATTGCGATATCTTCAATCTTCAATTCCTCAACTATTGTATCCATGATAGTTGCCAGGTAACCTTGACAACTCCCGTCTACCAAACGGGTTGCCTCAAGCGACGAGATTAAGGTAATCGAGGGTCCTTCTTGACTTCTAATAAACTTGATATTTTCACATGCTAACGGATTAAACTAGGTTACTTCACAACAACAATTCATTACAACAAGATGCTCCATGAGCCAACTCTTTTCATATATGACGTCAAAGTTATACAGAAGCAAACTAGTCAAGTACAACTGTAGCCAATGATTCTTCTTTCTGCAGCTTTATTTCAACAAACTTAATCCAAAACTCTACTGCGCTACTCTGATAAAATCACCCCAAAAACATTCTTCCTCTGATCAGTGAATGGTCGGTTCATTCCTATCCCTTTCGCCATTCTAGTGGCGCTCTATCTACGGTAGCGTGCCTGTGCTCCCCTGGACCTACACGAATAGTTCCTCACTTGATGGTCGTGCTGGCCACATCCATAACACGCTCTCATTATACCGGGACACTAGGTTGGTCCATGCTTCCTTCTACAAACTTGGCACACATCTAATGAGTCATTTGCCTCCTGTCGAGTGGCTGCATGCTTCCTTCCTTGCACTAGAGGCTTGTTCCAAATACCCCACTAAACGTCCCGCGACGCATTCTCCCTTTTCTGTTCTATCGGCGGCGGTGACACCTGCGATACCATTGGCCTTCTGGGATAATCTTTGATCAGGTGGTCGTAATGGCGATACCTCTAACAAGTCCTTTCCCTTTTACAACACGGGCAAATCCATGTATTTTCCTACAAACACAACACACATCGTTCAAGTTGGGTGTTGACTTTCCAATCCTACTTTTCAGGTTGGGTGGAATGGGATACCCTTCTTCTGACATCGGCCTCTTCCCCAATCGATTTTCGTCTCTACTGGATCCTAACCTCGACTCAGACGCAATGGCTCGCTCCCATATCACATCTCCATGCTAGACCTTAGTAGGTGCAGCAACAACAACGATTACAGACATTGGCGGTAGTAGTGACAGCAGCAACAGCGGTGGCTCGGTCTTGAGCTTGCTAACTCAACAAGTTCCCAAGGATCATTAGCGCCTGAACGATCCCGTCGAACCTAGGATCGCTCGATGTTGCTACACTAGTACCGGCTAGCGACGGTACTCTCTCACTCGTGTTGGCCTAAGCCTACGCTCTACCATGACCCCCTCGGGTACTAACCCTTGTCGACGTTCTACCCCAAGTAGTAGGTCCAATGGTTCTCTTTCTAGGAGTCCTATGCTCTTGATCACTCATTAAGTAGATTCTTTACAAAAACCTACTTTCCAATTCTGCACAAAATTATAAGCTAAGTGATCTCCACAAAACAATCTACCAATCGGCTATCAATCACATGAATCAGCATGAAATAAAGGGCCAATCCTACTAACTATCCCATAAATTTGTCGCACCTTATCACTCCAACTATCGACCAGCTCTAATACCACTCCGGGCAGGGATGTCATGCCCTCATCCTTGAGCACATGCCCATCCCTCGGTGGTCGATTAAATTTGCGACGTCACAGGACGCGTTGCCGACCCATTCATTTTAATGTGCATGCGGAAGCGAATTACTAATCCCCTGACCACAACAAACGTGGGATAGAAAAGCAGGACAACAAATTTCAAATCAATCAACCCAGCTTTTACAAACAATTTAGTTTACAAATAAAGGCCAACTCTAGGGTCTAAGTATATGAAGTCTATCTTCGAAAAGAACTTTCGAGCCACACATGCTCCCGACCCTTCCGTCTCAAGCTCCGGGTTTTTCACACTAGGGACCTAAAAATGTTGAGCCCACGACAAGATGAGACAATGTCTCAGCAAGTTCACTACCTAAACTCCGACTAGGAAGGAAATACGCCTAAAGGCCGTCTAAGCACACACAAGACAAAGGACTTACCTTTGCCTCAATTCCTTCCTGCAAGTTAGTATAGTTCATATTCATAACCCATCAAGTCATTTCCATTCAGATCAAACCATCGATCAATCAATCAATCAGCTCAATTCGATATCAACAGTATTATCTATCAATTCAATACGACCACTGCTCACACAAGCTGAAATAATCGGTCATTGCTCTCACAAGCTGCAATATATGGTCATAGCTCTCACAAGTTGATATAGATAGATAGTAGCTTGCACAAGCTGATAATATAGATCGTGCTCTCACAGGCTGATATAATGATCTTAGCTCACACAAGCTGATAAGGTATACTGCTCTCACAAACTAACGCGCAAAGGATCCCAAAAGCTGACGATAAATATGCCCGCACAAGCTGGCATGCATATAAGCTGTTACAAGCTGATAAATTACCAAGTTAAAAGTCCTCGATAAAAATAATCGCGTGTGGGTACACGGTCAGCCTGAGCCAAAAACACAATATCTTTCTTTTATAAAATCCCACTAATTATAATAGTCCATAAACACATTTTTGGCATTGTGAATCGACGCCTGGTATTTTCTAATTAAATGCTGAAATTACTCAATTTTGGGATAAATATCCAAAATTACAAATCTCAGTCAATTTGCATAAATCAACACTCAATTAAATAAACAAATCATACCATTGCAATTAGCATAAAATTGCGGTCCCCGGCTATCCCGGTATAATTTCCGAAAAATAATAAATAATTAAATAAATACAAAAATTAATTAAATAAATACATTTAATGGCCATAATTGCAAACTTAGGCCAAAAAAGCCTAATTAAATACCGAAATGGCCCGAAAAATTTCTGAACCTATCCAGATAAATAATACAACCTATCCATTCTAACAACCTAACATGCAATAAGGAGTAATTAAATCACTAATCCGTTTTAACTAACCACATAAATCATACTTATCCTAAACTAATCAACCCCTAAGCATCGTTAACTCCATAAGCAAAGTTTAGTGAGTAAACTCACCGGTTTTGCGGGCCGATGAGTCCACGGTGACGGTAATGCGACGGTGGCCGAAACTCGAGCTTATGACAGGGCCAACGGGAGCTTGGACTAGGTCGAAAAGGCCTTGCAAGCCCACAAAGAAACTACTAGGTTTTGCTTGACTAGGCTGCAGCCGCGGGCTGGGCTAACTTCACGGGCTACTGGCGAACCCCGAGTGGGCTGACCTCGGCTCGGACTCGGCTGAAGACACGACTAAACTAGAGCTAGCCGACTTCTTGCAAGAAACGATGGAGACATGCGGCAGTTTCAACGTCGAGGGATGCCGTAGGGTGACTCGGTGGAAGGGGACATGGGATGGTCGAGCTACATCGTTGAAGATGGGCCGCGACGCTAGGGTTGACCGCACGAAATGGAGACACAAGCAATTGGGGTGAGGCGGAGAGAGAGAGAGAGAGAGAGGAAACATGGTAGATGGAGAGGTGGTCTTCGCCAGGGAGGGGATTGACTTCGTGGCAGAGGAGACGGGCATGTGGCAGACCGAATTCGTTGGTGGAAGCAGCTGCATGGGAGTGGGGGATGAAGCTTCGAAGGAAACGATGAAAGAAAAGCAGCTGCTTTCGGTGGAAGGAGGTGGAGTCTTCAAAGGGAATGAAGGAAAGCAGAAGCAGCCTGTCCAAGTGATGAGAAAGGAAAGCAAAGCAAAAGTCGTGAAGGTGAAGGGGATTAGCTTGGCATCCGAGAGAAGCTTGGAGAGAAGGGTGGGGGGCAAAAGTCGAAGAAAAACATCACACTTACATTATAACTTAGTATCCAAAAGTCCACATGCCTATCCTCATGATCCCTTCATACTTTCTCAACATTTTAATCCCCTAAATAACAAATTTTGATGCCTAATGTTGCCGCCCCCATGCTAGCCTCCGAATTTCATCACTTTGGGCTTCAATTCTTCACAAATCTCTCCAATTTGGTCTCCAATTTTGTTGAAGAAGAAGTCTACACAATTTCTATAATTTCCCTTCACCAAATAGCTCACTTGAAGGCCAAAAATCCCCTCTATTTGGCCAATCCGAATTTCCTTTTGTTTCTGAATCGTCCGAATTGATTTTCCGTAAACCATGCTTATCGTAAATTTCTCGAACAATGAGTCAACGGTCCTAAAATAAATCATGACATGACAGAACTTTCAATTTCTGAAATTGGGTTCAAATTTGCGGTTAATTTCAATTTGGCGCAATTTTAGCATAACCTAACCTACCGGGTAGCTTTTAGGAATTTTTTTTGGTGCAATTGACTCGTATTTCAAGCCACAATGTACATCTTCGACACATTGACGACTCTCGGTGGTTGTGAAAATCTCAAGGTTTCAAATACGCGCATAGGGTACCAAAACGACAGAAAAATCGATCTAGTGCCGATCGACGAGAATTTTGCAATCTGGTGGAATCACCAACACTTTGATCCCACATCTCAGTCGAACCAACCTATCTCTGATCCCTGATCGATTTTTAACTGTGCTGTAATGATCTCTGCAGATGAGCACGGATCGAGTAGTCGATTCCCGGTCGAATTCTCAAGTCTATTGCATTAAAATTCCTTAACGGCTTCACCTGTTAGACTAGTTATCTCGTAAGTGGCCAACTTAGAGAAAAGAACTATAGGCGCATCGATGAAAAGCCCAACTTATTCAATCAAAAACAAAACCTGAAAATCAGAATGTGTGGCACCCTCGACGGCCCCCGATCCGTTAGGGTCGCCACAGTCACTACCTTTTTGCTTGCCCTAAAAATTTAATTCTTTGATACCATATGAATTTGACAAGTCCATGAAATCCTGGGGGTTTATATTTCTTACATTGGTCCCTGCGCAGTCTATATAGCGGAAGCATATTCAAAATCTCCTTATCCCATACTCAACAAAATAATGCAATGCACACCAACTACACATTTTATAGAAGTTAGAGCCGAACACTTTTATTTACATAACTTGATGGATATCATGAGTCGGTACATCAAAAGGCCAAGGCATTTCTAAGCTCGGCTATATCCAAAAGTACCCAACTCTACAGCAGTCATGTATATCGATCCATCATTTAGTGTCGGCGGTCCAAAAAGTGTCATCTGCTGTCTCGACTCACGATAAAATCTAGTCCGATCCGTCGGCCAAGGGTGGTGGCAGCAACCTCAGCAAGCGGCCATCCAATCGGACAAGAACTGAAACCAACTCCTGATGAACTGGGCCGGCGGCCAGACCAACATCAAAGGTCAGCAAAATCCTCGGATACGTTCGAACACCAATCCATGCACTCTAGGATGATGGTATTCTGACATCTCCCACTGCAGGTCAATCAGGAGCCCATAAAACGTACCAGGAGTCGGAGGCAGCAGAGACATTTTCTTTCTAGTCTGAAATGTTAGTCGCCAAACGAGGTAAGTACAACCACTCAGCAGTAAAAGATCCATCAAACTACACAATGCAACAAGCAAGACAACCAAGATTTCAAGTGAAATGCACATATCATCTATGCAACCATGCATATAAATCCATAAGGTTCATCCCATGCCTTAATAACCACATTTTCAATGCCAGATGATACCAACTCAAAATTCATAGACAATTTATGTACCATGCCATATGCACACACATGTACATGATTGATTTCTCATTTTAATATTCGAAAGAATCTCATTTTCCCGGGGACCAGTGTTTGCATCCCTCCGGGCTCTCGCACCCAACCTGGCATCGCGAGACTTCCGGCACACACCTTTGGGCATCCGGCACACACCTCCGAGCATCTCGCACCCCAACTGGCATCACGAGGCATCCGGCACACACCTCTGGGCATCTCGAAACTCCCGAGGACATCCGGCACACACCTCCAGGCATCCAATCGGCGTCGACTCACTCAACCTTATGGGCATCTCGACACTCCCTGGGCGAAAATATTCGAAATGGAAATCGATTTTTTTTATATTACGTCTCAGCCGTCCGATGGTATCATCAACATCACAATATATATATATACATATATGTCTCACTTTGAAAATAACATTTGATGTCATATGATATGCTAAATGTCACCGTATCCATTGTATAAATGACGATCCAAGGCATCACAACTCATAGAGCAATTCAATTGTTCTTGAAATAAAACAGTTTTCGAACCAAAACAGAATGCACTCCACTAATTGAAATTCTAGAAAAATTAGTATACAATCTTAATAAATTCTAAGAATTTAACATGTTGTAAACAAGGTCTAGGGGAAGAATTTTTATGAAGAACACCAAGTTAGGAAAATTTCTTATAAATCGCAATGGTCCGTGCATCACAGCCATAAAACTGCAGACATCACTATTGTACAGTTTTAATAACAAATTCGGTATAACCCCTAAATGAACTCAGAAAATTCTGAAATTTTGATATGTTATAGATAAAACCTAGAGGTAAAAGTTTCATGAAGAACTCAAAGTGAGATTCATGATAGATCAAGAGCTATAATCACTATAGCTCTCCCTAACCCTCGGTAACAGTTTCCAGATCTAACACTTCCAAAGAAAAATCGTTTCACCGACCAATACTTGTTCGTTTCTTCTCAAATTTTAGTATGTTACTCCTCAAGATTCGTCTACAACTTTCACTAGGGACACGAAGTCAAATTTCCACTAGATAGTTGCATAAAATTCACGGAGTCGCCAATGGTCAAGCTGTTTTTCCATGAAACAGTTTACTAGTCCTAAAGAACTACTCCTGTTCTTTCGAATTCCAACATCCAGCATCAAGTTCAAGCATCTCCAAAATCTATTACACTTCACACACAACCACAGCAAGCATAATGTAGATCAATGGACTTCACTTGCCTTAACTCCAACGCAACCACAGCAAGCAAAACAGCGACTTAAGGACTTCGGGCATGGCTCGATCGACGGCGAAACTAGGCGGCGTCGACAGCGGCAGCAGCGCACGCACGGGGGCTGGTCTCCTTCTTTCCTCGCCGATGCACCCTCACGAGCTCTCTCTTTCTCTCGGACTCTCTCTCTTTCTCTCGGTTACCCTCTCTCGATCACTCCCACGTCCATTCCGCCCCATCCTCTTTTTCTTTTACTCTCATGATTAGCTAGTAATCATGAGGTTTTGCATGGAGGATCTCCGGTGAAGCAAGGGGTGGCGACACCTCATGTAGTCCCTCCGCCACTTGTCAAATTCCATGCAATTGAAAGGGCCTCACTTGGCTAGGCCTTGGTCGACCGATCCAAGAGGAAACGTGGACAGGTTTGGGTGGTTTTTGGGCCTTGAGAAATCAGCCCACATCTACTCCTAATATTTCACTTTAATCCCCACTTATAATTACATAATCACCAATATTCGCATGGCCATAAATATTACAACAATACACAAGGATAATTCAATCCATAGGGTTCACGGCCAAAATTTCTTATCAACCCATCTTATAGTACAACCTCGGTCTCACATGAGCATATGATACATTTCCAACCAAGCATTAGTCCATTCAATGCTCGGCCTTGTTTAATTGTAATCCATTGGTCTAATGAAAATAATCTGCTTCTCTTTGTTCCTATACAGCCCGATGGTGCTTCCATCACTTAGTCATGGGCCGTAGTGTATCTAGGGATCGTTATGAGATTTTTAGGATGCCACAATTCTCCCCTCCTTAGAGAATTTCGTCCTCGAAATTAGACATCACTTATGTCACTTTAAACAAGTGAGGGTACCTTTCCCTCATCTCATTTTCACTTTCCCATGTGGCTTCCTCCACATCATGATGTCGCCATAATATCTTAACCAATGGAATTTTCTTGGTCTTGAGAATTTGCTCCTTTTGATCCAATACTTGCACAGGCTCCTCAATGTATCTCACTTCCTTATCCACTTTGATGGCTTCATGATCGAGTATGTGACTAGGATCCGGTTGATATCTCCTTAGCATCGACACATGGAACAAATCATGTAAATTTCCCAATTTAGGAGGCAGCGCCAAATGATAAGCTACATCTCCTATTCTTTCAAGTATCTCAAAGGGTCCAACAAATCTAGGGCTTAATTTTCCTTTTATTCCAAATCGAGATATTCCTTTCAGAAGGGGACACTTTAAGGAATACATGATCCCCCACATCAAACTCTAAAGGTCTTTTACGCTTACCTGCGTAGTCTTTCTGCCTACTCTGGGCTATTTTAAGTCTTTTCCTAAAAATTTCAACAGTCTCAGTAGTAATTTGTACCAGTTCAGGTCTTGTCAATCTCCTTTCACCTACTTCATTCCAACAAACAGGGGTCCTGCACCTTCTTTCATATAATGCTTCATATGGAGCCATGCCTATACTTTTCTGAAAACTATTGTTATAGGTGAACTCTACTAAGTGCAACTTTTCATCCCAACTTCCCTTGAAATCAATAATACAAGCTCTCAACATATCTTCCAGAGTCTGGATCACTCTTTCCGTTTGCTCATCTGTTTGAGGATGAAAATCAGTACTAAATTGAAGCTTTGTCCCTAAGGCATTTTGGAAACTTCGCCAAAAATTTGAAGTAAACCTAGAGTCTCGATCAGATGTGATCGTTACAGGAATACCATGTAAGCGTATTACTTGGCTTACATATATCTCAGCAAGTTTATCCATCGGGTAGTCTACGCGGACCGCTAAGAAATGGGTAGACTTAGTCAAGCGATCTACTATCACCTAGATGGAGTCATGACCACTTGATGTCCTTGACAGTCATTGCACGAAGTCCATCGTCACATGCTCCCATTTCCATTCTAGTATGTCTAATGGTCTTAATAGTCCTGCGGGTTTGCGGTGTTCCGCTTTCACTTGCTGGCATGTTAAACACTAAGAAACGTGTTTAGCTATATCCGCCTTCATGCCATTCCACCAAAACTGCTGGCATAAATTTCTATACATTTTTGTACTACCCGGATGAATACTATAATTACTCCTATGTGCTTCCGATAGAATTTCCTTCTTCACTTCCTCATTATCGAGAACACAGAGCCGTCCTTGGCATCTTACTATTCCATCCTTAGAGACTTGAAACTCTGGTCTTTTCCCTAAAGACACAGTGTTTCGTATTTTCACAATCTCCGGATCAGATTCTTGTAAAATCTTAACTTTCTAAATAATTTCGGGCTCAATCCTTAATGCAGTGAGCATACCGGTAAGGTGGTCTATTTCCAACTTGAAGTCTAAATCTGCTATCGACTTTAACACATTCCACTCTATTATTCTTAAACTAGCCACGTCCACAGCCAACTTACGACTAAGAGCATCTGCCACCTTATTTGCCTTCCCTAGGTGGTACCGTATTTCACAGTCATAATCCTTTAATAATTCCATCCACATTCTCTGTCTTATATTCAACTCTTTTTGTGAAAACAAATACTTCAAGCTCTTATGATCTGTATAGATTTCAAACTTCTCTCCATACAGATAATGTCTCCATATTTTCAAAGCGAACACTATAGCTGCCAATTCTAAATCATGGGTTAGGTGATTTAACTCATGAGGTTTCAACTACCTCGATGCATAGGCTATGACCTTGCCATGCTGCATCAAAACACATCCCAATCCTTTATGAGATGCATCACTATACACCGTGAATCCATCAGATCCAGATGGTATAGTTAGAATTGGAGTTGTAGTTAATTTCCTTTTAAGTTCCTAAAAGCTTCTTTCACATTCTCCACTCCATTCAAACTTTACATTCTTCCGAGTCAATTTCGTTAAAGGGCCTGCCAATTGTGAGAATCCTTCAATAAACCTCCTATAATAGCCAGCCAGTCCCAAGAAACTCCGTATTTTGGTTGGTGTCGTCGGTCTCGGCCAGTTCACTACCATCTCAACCTTTGCAGGGTCTACTGCAATTCCATTTCCCGACACCACGTGTCCTAAAAATATTATCTGGTCTAGCCAGAATTCTCACTTACTAAATTTGGCGTACAACTTATGATCTCTTAGTGTTTGCATTGCCATCCTCAGGTGTCGTTCATGTTCTTCAGGTTCTCTAGAATATATCAGGATATCATCAATGAAGACAATCACAAATTGATCCAAATAAGGTTTAAATATCCTATTCATTAAATCCATGAATGTCGCTGGTGCATTCGTCAATCCAAATGGCATAACTAGGAACTCATAATGTCCATAACAAGTCCTAAATGCAGTCTTATCCTTAACTGATGGTATCCTAACCTTAAGTCAATTTTAGAAAAGACTGAACTTCCTTGCAATTGATCAAATAAATCATCAATTCTAGGCAAGGGATACTTATTCTTTACAGTCACATGGTTCAGTTGTCTATAGTCAATACATAAACGCATCGACCCATCCTTCTTTTTCACAAATAGGACTGGTGCACCCCAAGGAGAAGCACTTGGCCTAATAAATTCCTTATCAAGCAACTCTTGTAGTTGCACCTTCAATTCCTTCAACTCCATCAAGGCCATTCTATACGGGGCTTTCGATATTGGTCTTGTTCCAGGCATTAGTTCAATTTCAAACTCTTGCTAAGATTCAACCTTAAACTTTTACATAAAGGCATAAAGTGATATTTACATGTTGGAATGAAACTATATTTTAGATGGTCTAGATAACTGTCTATTGCATACTTTCAAAGTATTGCCTCTCATTAATGGTTCTATGCACATATGCCATTCTCTAGGTGAGGGTCAGAACGCCCTTATTGACCACTATGCCAGGTAGGTGTGTGCAAAAGAACCGAGACCCGCCCAGACCGCCTAGAACCAAACCGGAACCGCCCGGAACCGATGGTTCTTGAGGGAACTGATCCGCTTCCCTGTTCCAATTTATGGGAACCGGTGGGTACCGGTCCGGTTCCTGGTTCCATGGGTGGATCCGTCCATCCGCCCACCCAGACCGAACCGAATATTTAAAATAATATATTAATTTTTAATATTAAAAAAATTGAAATTACTAATTAATAAACCCAAATCAAATAACTAAAAAAATTAAGCCAAGATCACAAAGAAGCAGGGCTGGCCCAAAAGCTAAAAAGTTAAAAGCCATCCAATGCAGGGCTGGCCAGCCCGACTGGGTAATCTCCAGTCAAACCAAATGGAGAGGTCCAAAAGCTAAAAAGTCCAAAGCGCACCTTGAGTCCTTGACAAAACACCGAGCAGAAAGCAAGCATGTGAAGAAGCAGGGTTGCAGGAGGAGGAGAAAAGAATAGGTCAGGCGAAGAACCAGCAATTTCGGTCAAAAACCAAAGTTGTTTCGCGTCAAGATCGGAGCTTTCGAGAAACCCAAGAACCCTCTCAGGCTAGGGTTCGTGAGGAAACCCTTCGATCGCAGTGGGTCCATCCATCCCTTTCCCTATTCAGGGGGGTGGTTTGATGCGAAGATGATAGAGCGTGAACATATTGATCGCAATTTGATTTTTGTCACCTTGTGGGGTCGGGCTGTGTTGTTGGACGAGGGATGAGGTCGCAAGAAGTGGTTTGTTTGTTTAATTTTTTTTGCAGCTAGGGTCCTGCAATGCTTGTCGTTGGATACCCTTGAGCGCTTGTGTTGTGCAGTTGCTTGTTAAATGTTGTGAAGACATCTTTTAAGTAGGCGGTTCCATGGATCCACTAGGGAATCGGACCGGACCAACGGTTCGATTCCCGGGTGGATCCATGCAACTAACAAGTGGATCCTGGTTTCAATTTTTCGGAACCAATTCTTAGTGAGCAGTTCCCGGTTCTAGGTCAGGAACCGCCCACCCGGACCATGCACACCCCTAATGCCAGGAGCATACGAGGGCTCACGCCTCCTCACCTAGTTTCAATCCTTGCTCCAAAAGCAAAAAAAAAAATATAATAATTACAAAAAAGGAAAAAAAAAGTGTGAAAAATTCAAAAAATTGTTTGATTATTTTTAAGTAACGTCGACATCAGCATCAACCGTATCATATAGTAATTTTTAACCAAAATTAATCACAATTAGCAAAATAAAAAAAGACTTAAATTTAATTTATATAATTAAAAGGTTTGAGATTGAATTGATAAAAATACTTAAAGATATTAAATGGTTATTGTTTGAGGAATATTAAAAGGAAAAGTTAGGAAAAGTATTCAAACTGGGGCAAACGGACAAAAGTCCCGCTGGTTTGTGGACCATCAACGGTGGAGGGAAAAGCAGGAGTTCGATAACATGGAGAGCCTACTCCACTTTTTAAAGATTTAGGATCTGTGGAACAGAGAGGACAGGTAATCAAATCACGCCGCACGTTCACCGGTGACGGGAAGGCACATGGAAGCATACGGCCATGGGCGCAGGAAATGTGGCTTAGTTTTGCTTTCTGTAAAGTGCCCCAAATTTCAAGTTTTTGGAAGGAGAATCCACATATTCCTGTGGAATCTCTTGCAATCTTGCTGGAAATCTCGTTCCTATTGAACGGCAAAGCCGCCAGCCGCCACGTGAGACGGCTGGATCCTGTAGGAATCCTAGGTATGGTAGCTGTCAACAAAGCTCGAGTTCCAGAAATGTGTGTTCTCGTCATTTCTCTTACTATATATTTGAACCTGGGCCTTTTGATTTTGAAATAAAATTTGAATTTTTCTTTTTCCAGTAACTTGCTTCTGCAAGTTGACAAAGATAGCGACAATCATCGGCGAAAAGTAGAGAATTTGGCAGAAAACCACGGGGTCAAATTCTCTCCATGTGCTCCTCTGCGTTTCTACTTTGGAGTTCCAATTGTTGCCGCTGAGGCCCCACGTGGGTGTTACTTAGTTTTGTTAGAATTGAAAACCTCAAAGAAACACAACGGCTCAACTTGTCTTTGACACCAAAAAAAAAAAAAAAAAAACTCATCACGGGAGTCAAACTAAGAAGCCCTAGGATTAAGAGTGTGTTTTAATCTCTCATTTAAAAACCATTATGGTTAGTGTCGATTCAACTGCTCTGGACAGTAGTATTCTCAAAGTGATTCTCACAATGGAGCACTTTTGTCATGAATGAATTTAAAAAGTAGCTCTCACGACATAATATTTTGCCTTGCGTGGCATTTAGCTCCCACTTTTTCGATTGGCTTGCTGCTTTGATAGTACCTATAATGACCTTGCTTGTAGTCTTAATATAAGTGTTCGGATGTGACCCCTCAAAGTTGTGACTATTTGGGAGTGAGTCCTACTTACAAATCATATGACTAATCCTTGCTTGTTCAGAATAAGAATTAACATCCGAAATAATAAGTACCATTGTCAAGTAGAATCCTTGTGTAGATCCAATCCATTGTAAAAGTGGTTCATATTAATGATTGTAAGTCCTACACGAATTTCCTATGACCTTTGTCATAAGTTATGCATGGTCTAAGTCCACATACACGGGAACTTATCATTCTACATGGTAGTTACGGGTTGTTTAGTATAGTTGTAAGGTCACATTCGAAAGTGTTTAAATGTAATGAGAATCCTACTCACACTCATATTAATATAGAAAAATGGGTATATTAGGAGATATGGCTTCCAAGTTGCCATTTCAATAAATATATAGGTCATATTCAATGACTAATAAAATTTTGTGATATTAGTAAATATATTAAATTTGTAATTTAGTCCTAATATACCTAACATTATTCTATTTGAAAAAAAGAGCTTTTATGAAATATTTGACAAATTTTTAATATATCTAACATAATCAGGTTGCTTTTCAAAAAGTCCCATAAAACTTTAAGGAAAAGCAACTTTAAAATTGTGTTGAAAATTTCATATATTGCATGCCATACAAGACCACATAGTTACGTATAACACAACTACAATTGTACACTAAGCAGACTCAAAGTAGGTGTTCCAAAAAACCTAAATTCAAGAACACTCAAAATCAAACACTTCCTCCATCTGCTTTTATAAAAGATACTCAATCGTACTTTAAGGCACTACACAACATTGAAATGTGTTTTTAGAGTTGGGACTTATTGTACTTTGAAAATATAAAATTATATGCTTATTATGTTTTTGTAGGTACTATATCTTTTTTCATATCTCGAAAACAATAATTTTTGTATATGTAGTTTTATATTTAACTGACTCGCTAGGAACAATCTTGACCAGGGAGGTCGGACAGTCTAGGTCAAGCCAATTCCTTTTTGTCCTTCAGGGGAAGTGGGAAGAGAGAGAGAATCCCTCAGCCCCACACTCCAGGGTCACGTGTGGAGAGCTCAAGTACCAACTTGCTGTTTCATTACCTGTACAAACGGAACTTGGATTTTTTATTAAACAAACAGAAGGAAGGCCTGTGCGGCCTCCAGGACAAGCTTTTCAGAGGCTTTTCTACAAATAATAAAAATAATTTAGTCATAGGTGTAAGGCCATACCACTGGTTCAGAATTTAACCTGTCAAAATGGGTTTAACTCATATTTAATAAATTGAGTTATTATAAATTAGTTATATTAAGTAAATAAGTCATAAATGAGTTTAAAATGATGAAACTCAAAATAATAAATATGTTAAATGGGTTCACAACTTATTTAGACCTAATCTACTTTTATGACTCGATCTCATCCTTACTCATTTTGCACTGTATGAGTTTCCTAAATTGAGTTAAACATTGAAGCACTTTAGTAATATAGGTAGAGTCAAGTATAGATTGCGTATGAGTTAATAAATTTGTATTGCACGGAAATAGGTCAAAATGAGTTAAATTTGATGATTTGTCTCGGCCCAGTTTCGGCATGACCCAACATAAACCCGACCCAACCTACCTATTTGACAAATCTACCCAAGACTCATTTCTCAACTCAGTTGAAGCTCAGCCAGAACTTGATGGGTTGGCAAGGGACGTAGCTGAGTACTTCGAGGTCAACGATGGTCGTTGACCTCAAGTCGAGGAATTGCAACAAGCAGGGGAGAGAGAGATAGACGGAGATTGAGGCCACATGAGGAAGACGAAAGCAACTAAGAGGCTACTATTGCACTTGGGATCGTCGGAGACGGGTGAGCGGCAGCTGGGGAACGATGGACATCTTATCACCACCTGACTTGAATAGTGATAACGGGTGATGCGTATGAGAACTCCTTATTACCCATTAAAGTGTGATTCTTAAATATATGTACATAATTTTCGGCTTAGGATCGCTTGCAAAAAGGGGGTTTCCCTTGAATACCGGTGCAATAGTTCCAATAATCATTAGACCTTGATAGAAACAATGGAAGCTTAGAATTTGTTCATAGACGAGTACTTTTCAAATTAAAATAATGTAGTTAAGGGAATTATGGCGCTTTACTTTATTTACGGGCACTCATTTATGAAATAAAGTTTGTGTTAATGAGAGCGATTCAGGAAGAATGATACAAGGTATATGCAAAGATTGGTCTGAAAAAGTAACTATTTTCCTTAAATATCATTTTCATGAAAAATAGTTTCATTTATTATGAAATTTTTAGTAAAACAAATGCACCATCAATGTTAAAATTAACATATGTAAACTCCTCTAATAGTTGGTCACTTACAATAACAAAAGCAAGCCTACATTACTGTTTCACTACTAGTATTTTGTCATAAGCGGTGAATTTCTAAAACAAAAGTTGACAACTTACAATTGCGTTCAACTTTATCGAATAGCTATAGTGGTCGGTAAATTACTGTAGGCATGCTAACCAACAAGTTGCCATTTACCTGATCTTACCAACAAGATTTAAATAAATTTACCCCCTTCATAAACCTGTTCCATTTTATGTAATCAAAATATCAAGTATCTCCATGTTAAAAAGAAACGATTGCATTATAGTCTTTAATCTACTGTGAGAATAAAAATCTATTCTTTAATATTAAAATAATAAATAATAAATAATTATAAATAATAGTAGGGCTCACTTTTTCAAAAATTTGTGACTCACAATAAGTTATTATTCTCACAATATCCCAAAGACGGTTATACTAGCAAAACCTCATGTTAAATATTACTCTTTTTTTTAAATGCCTGCTTATAATCAGTCACATTAGTTGGTGAATATCCTTCGACATCTGGATTAGGTGAATGGTAATTGCATGTAAGCTCATCTTACCTACGTTGTTTATGGGGTTAGCCTTTCTTGAGCGCCATGTTGATGAGGTTTTAGAGATTCAACTTTTTTTAAGCAATCACTTTTGGATGTGCTACATGTTCACTTCGATGAAGTAAGTGATAAAATTCCCAGATATATTATATATCGTCCTAGCAGCTGTGGACAGTTGTGCAGATTCTCTTATCATACTGACATCATGCCTAACAAAAACTCACCCTAGTTCATGTCCAAACCCATGAAAGGCTTCGTTTTCGTTTTTGGAGGGAATCTTCCTCAAAATTTGGGGCCTCACTTGCCTCACTTCTCAACTCCTATAAATACCAGTGGGATGCGAGTGTTAGATTTCATCCCCTCCGCTCTCTCTCTCTCTCTCTCTCTCTCTCTCTCTCAGAGTAATCTTTCGAGAAGCGTCAATGGCCAAGTTCTGTTGCTCTCATTTGCTTATTCTACTTCTTATCCTCTCTCACCAACTCCTTTCAGCTGAAGGAAGGAAACTAACAATGGAAACCGAGATGGAGTGCGTCAACTGTTCGACGAGGATGTCCAAACCGAAGAGCTCAGCGAGAGACCACCTCAAGAAAAAACTCACGGGAGAAGTTCCTAATCTTCGTCACGTAACCAAGAGTTTGGATGACTCCGTTGACGCATTTCATCCTACAAATCCTGGACACAGCCCAGGTGTTGGCCATTCCAAACAGAACTAGCCATCGACTTTTGTATCTCTGTTTCTGTTACCTAAATGTTATCTTGCTCTTAGTGTTGTGGTAGGGTCGAGTGTTTTCATTAATCAGGCTCTTTTGTTTGAATTAGATTGGTACGTCGTTGTACATGCCTCTCATCGTCATGAATCATTTCCTAATTATAATTAACGACAATGTGTATGCGTGAAGGGTGCTTAATGTATGCGTGAAGTGTGACCATTACGAAGTTCGTTTATCGATGATTTCTTCACATGTCGCCTCAGATTCTCTCCCTGCCAAAAAAAAAAACGACGGGGCTATGCTCCATCAACTTGCAACCATTTGAGCAACAGTGGAGTTCCAACATGTTCAGCATGAATTGTGTTGCTCCAAAAGAAACCTACGTAAGCCTAGTCGCCTGTCCTAAGAATCACTTCGGCACCGCTATTAACAACTTTTTTTTTTTTTTTAAGTTGTGCAACTCGAATGTGCGTAGTAACCTATGCGCATTTCTAGCGTTCTGAGGGCTAAAATACGGAATTTTATTTTTAACTGACAACATGTACCAACATTATTGTTACTTTCAGAATTATCAATATCTATTTTTATGGCTTACCAATGACATGGAGTACTACGTTTTATACGAAATTATCAACCTTAATTTACTGGTGTAGCAACATTCGTCAATTTAAGATACCACCTAACTTCAGTAATCTACCAACTATTTACAATGCTTGGTTTTGAGAAGCACCAAGATTTCTTTGCACTTTTAAAGCTCTATTTGTTTTACAGAAAATGAATGATTTGAAAAATATTTTTTTTAAATAATCACTAATATTGCTTATAAAAATGAATGAATAAAAATATTTCAGCATCCATAAATAACGAAAATATTTTCCATTGACTAATGATTTCAAACTATACGAATGATTATTCCTTAAAAAAATATTCTTCAAATCATATATTTTCCACAAAACAAACCAAGCCTAAGATTACTAACTACTTCAATAAACTACCAACATTTATTCCTGTGACTTACCATGCATTTGAATTTTCTAACTTTTATTTGAAATTAACAACATTAATTCGACCAATATACTAACATTCTTCACATTTAGATACTAACCAAATTAATCACTCGCTAGCATTTAATCTTGCTCAACTTGGAAAGTACCAACATTTCTTTATATTTCCAAGATTTACCAACTTCTTTAACAAGCTAGCAACATTTATTCCTAGGCCTTGCCAATGCCTTCAGTTAATAACTTGTATTCGAACTTACTGATTTTAATGTTATTGACGCACCGACATTTGGTTTCGTAAAGATACCAACTTTTTTTGTCGATCAACAACTTTCTATCTCTTGATTGATTTGGAAAACAACCAACATTTCTTTATACTTTAAATATTATTATTTACTATAATAATCTACCAATATTATTATTGTGGCTTACACCTTTGCAGTCATTAACTTTTAATCTAATATACCAAACTTAATTTGACTAATGTATCAATATTTATTCACATTAAGATACAAATTACTTTTAGTCACTAACCAATTTTTTTATCTTGCTTGATCTTGACAAATCTGATTTTTTTGTTTGTACTTTCAAAATTATCACCTACTTCAATTATATATGTTTAGGGTTTACCGACAATCATTAGAAAGTGTGACTCAAAAATTTAAACTGAGATTAAATTGCTACATAAACATAAGACCCATTGAAGCTCCATAAACAAGGGATGTTGAATATGTACTTTAGCACCCCGTTGCATTTGCAAACCAAACAGAAAATGATACGTGGAATTGACGATGGAGTGTAAAAATTGAGAAAAATCCTGATTCTAATACCATGTTAAATAATCAAACCCAAAAAATTTTACTCGCGATTGGAAGTATGGACCTCGATTAGATGAACCAAGTCCATTGAAACTCCATAAAAAAAGTGGTGTTTGATTATTTAACACACATAATTGTGACAGGATCTATAAGATTTCTTCTGTCGTTGTGATGAGCTTCTGAGTTTGCCAAAGAGAAATTATTCCTGCAAGTCGAGAACCAATAACTAGGCAACAATTTTGAGGCCAAACTAGACATGAAAATTTAGTCCTAAACATTTCAATTATACTAATTTAGTCCTAGGTGCCACATTAGCAATAAGGCGAAAATTGACTAAAAAAACTACATTGGAATTTTGCGTAAAAGGTTACAGCTAAGTTGAAAAAATTTGAAAGTTTAGGACATAAGTAAGATCCACATAATAGTTTTAGGATTGATTGAACAACTTCCCCTACTAGACAAAATTAAAGACGCAAATTAAAAGAACTCATAAGAAAAACTGGAGAATGAAAATTTATCTAGAAAGAGAGAGAACTTGTCCAAAGAGAATTTGATCAATCGGGTCATACTTGGTATGGGAGTTTGTAATCCAGTCAGATTGACTAAGGATGACGTCCGACATGCCAAATTCATCTATCGTGGCAGATGCCTTAGCCTCAATGCGGCATAGCTCAACATACAGGGCCAACATACCTATTGGGTTCATCAAATTCAACTAATGGATTTGAAATTGTAAAAGCTTTGATCCCAAACTAGAAAGCGGAAAGAGTGGAAATAGTCGCTATCCTGTCCTTGAATTTATTTATTTATTTTTGGTCTGAGCTGCCCTTTGAATTGAATGTGTAAGAGAAGAGACTAATTTGTGGGAAAATCAACCAATTTTAACTGTGTCATACATATAATAGCTACCGAGAGAACATGACAAAATTTCAACCAAAATAAGATAGATTAGAACCAGTCAAATTCTATGCAAATTTTATCTAAAGAAAAATTCAATAAAGAAAATAGTATTATCTAGATCACAAAAATAGCCTTTTTGTACTTGTTCTTTAAGCTTTATGTTTTTGAATCAACACAAAAAGTATCAGTTAAAATAAACAGAGATTCAAGATAAAATGAAAAAGTTAACCCTAATTAATCACTTGATGTTTCTAAACAAAAACAAAAACAAAAACCTAGGATCACTTTTTTTTTGTTTTTCTTTTTGTGTAACACATTCATCCTCTATCAAAATTTTACAACGAACACTGCTAAATTTTTTATAAGATTGCCCACATGGACGACAGAAAATAGATGATGCCGACGTAGCACTCATGTGGCAAAAATATGTCAATTTATTTTATACTTTTTTTCTCTTTTTTTTCATTTTTTTTTCAACTTCCCCCTTCGTTTTCTTCCTTGATTTGGCAACGGTGAGGGCAGTGGCAATGGCTACGGTAAGGGTGGTGGCGACGGTGAAAACGAAGGAGCAAGAGAAAAAAAAATCTTGACCAAGAGTAAATATGTGGTACAAGTCTAAATTTGTGAAGTTTGGTATTATAAAAAAAATGGTAAATATATCACATAAATACAAGTCTAGATTTTTTGCATTACAGAAAATGTTTAGGATAAATATTGCACATGAGTACAAGTTCAAGGTTTTGGTGTCACAAGAAAAAAATTTGAGGTAAATGTGTTATAATGGGCATAGTTTAGATTTTTATTGACTTTTACTATTCTTTCTGAATCAAAACAAAAAAAAAAATATACAATCATAACTGAAAGGCATATTCACTCTCGCTCCGGACCAGCATCTAAATTTTGATGCATACGTCTAGCATATACCCTTGGCCCCTACTATAATATCCATCATGATATCATTTCTAATTGCATCAAGCAACTCCAAAGAAAAGTTGGATCTTGCACCAATCCCAACATGCAAAGCAATACCAAAATGAAAATTCCTAAGATATCATTAACTAAGGAAAATGGATCCCACGAGAGAGTTGGTCTGAATTATTTTATGAATGCAATACCATGGAAAGAAAAGCAAAAACCCTAGAAACCGCCACAAGTTGAGGGGGCTAACCGTAAAGAGAATCTCCAAGCCTTTTAATAATTAAATTAAGGATAAAAGCCACCAAAAATTATAAACTATACATATTATGATATATTTATCAAATTTCCTGTACACTAAAAATCTCAAAGTTGTATCTATATAACACATTTACCTTTCGTCAAAGTTGTGTCAATAAGAATCGTTAAAAACTTACTACATGGATGCTAAAAAGCTAACGGTGTTAATATGATGCCTAGGTTACTTAAGTGATATGAAAGCAACGTAGTTTTGGCTGAAAAAAATCATATAATAGAATATTGACGAAGGGTAAATATATCACATAGATATCAATTTATAATTTTTTGTGACACAAGAAAATGTTTAGAGTAAATATGTCACGGTAGAAATAATTTGGATTTTTAATGTTATTTAAAAATTTTAGAATTAATGTATTACGATGGATGTAATTTGAGATTTTTTATAGCTTTTTCCTATAAATTAATGTTCATTTTTGGAAAGTTTTTGAACCGACAAAGAGGACTCATTCTCAACTTGGCTGGTAGTTCAAAGTTGGTCTCTTGGCTGTAAAGTGAGCCTTGTCCACCTGCAAAAAAAAGGCCGTCCAACCGAGACGATTGCGGGTTAAGGACAGTGGGAGGTCTAAGTGGGAACGTGCAATGCAGTTGGAGTGCCCTATTTTCTCTTAAAATATGTCCAACTCTGACCTGAGACGGACCTGTCCTAGACTGCTGCTACTTAATTCCCTCGTAAAAGATCCTAAATCCGACGGAAGAGTTCACGCAACCTATGTACTTCACTACTTTCTTGCTCAAGATTCAGATTCCCTGTCCCACTTTTCCAGTTCCCACTTCCACAAAAGAACATATATTTCTCCCATTGAATCATTGCAGGAATCTTTTTTAAACTATTTTACTGATAGATGAACTACGAATATGAACGGTATTCGCATTTATTTGTTAATGATTTTGCATATGAGGATATTTATAATCCATTAATCAAATATCTGACTAGAGAAATTTTCTTCTAATAAAAATGTGATAAATGGAATTAATGTTAACAAATCTATCATCTATATGTTCATTATGTGATGGAATGGGACTAATATTATGATATACTTTTCCTCTACTCTTTTTATTTATAACCCTGGACATGAG
Source organism: Eucalyptus tenuipes (assembly GCA_014182365.1). Classification (NCBI taxonomy): domain Eukaryota; kingdom Viridiplantae; phylum Streptophyta; class Magnoliopsida; order Myrtales; family Myrtaceae; genus Eucalyptus; species Eucalyptus tenuipes. The sequence continues at coordinate 13,550,804 of CM024545.1, forward strand.
TGTAGAGGGTTGTCTACTTGAAGGTCCATAGAACGCCTTATAAGCACCATAGTCAAGTCCTAATATTTGGATTGCATAGGTGACATTGATCTAAGGTAGTTTGCACATCATGTCATCTCCCTCCATTTGTTTTCTACTCAATCATCTCTCTTGCGATGCACTCTCTCTTTGTTGCCCTCAACCGTCTCTAGATCTTGGCAATGGTACTTGACTCAATGATGAGACCTCCCTGAAATCTAGCAATTGTTGTAAAGGTCTCAAAAGATCCTACTACAATGGTCAAATTTGGAGTGGCCACCAAATCTCAAGGTAGCTCTCCAAATCTCTCGACATAGATGATTTGTCGATAGAACAAAGCTTGACATGTGATATCGCGCTCCGTTACAACAAGCATGAGCTTGAGGCAAGCACGCAGAGAGAGAGAGAGAGAGAGAGTTTTCTACGGCGATGGCACAATGGAGGCCACTTCTTTTGAGGGGAGTGGCTAGAGACATTAGAGGTAGAAGCGGTCGTAAGTGAGTGTGTGTATGTTTTTTTTTCCAAGTGTAGCTAAAGATTTGTAAAACTTACCTGTGATTCGATCTAGTAATAGGACAGTCAACGTAATCCCTCAATAGATTATTTGATTCAAGAAGATAATTTTACAAGAAAATGTTGGAATGTACTTATCGAGCTAAATTGACCCATGGTCTTTGTTTGCAACTAGATTTAGGCATTTTCTAATTTTTTTTTCTTGTCTATTTTTTAGATGTGATGACTGTAACGACCCGAGCTCCACTGTGTGATATTGTCCGCTTTGGACACTAAGTCCTCACGGCTTTAAAACGCGTCACACATATTAAAGGGCCCAAGCCATTATATATTGGCTCAGGACTCCCCCCCTAAGCGATGTGGAACAAGAGGGAGAGGACCCCTTCCTTGCGCACGTCCGAGGACCGAGGCGCGGACGCACCGCCATCCCTCCTCCCCGAGCATACCCGCTCGGGCCGTCACACTCTCCCCCTAGCAGAACGGGGTCCTCGGCGCCGCCCCACACGCGGTCGAGAGTCGGATCTTATACCATTTGTAATGACCCGGGCCCCACTGTATAATATTGTCCAGTGGAGCCCGAATCGTTACAAATAGTATCAAAGCCGACTCCCGACCGCGTGTGGGGGCCACAGCGAGGACGCTGTGCCTTAAGGGGGGGAGAATGTGACGACCCAGACCCGGGGCAGTACGGAGGGATGGACTGAGATCGCCTTGGCAGTACGCGGGTGAGGCTAATGGCATGTCTCCCGTCCCACATCGCTTAGGGGGGGAGTCCTGGGCTAGTTTATAAAGGCTTGGGGTCCTTTTAATCTGTATAACGCGTTTTAAAGCCGTGAGGACTCAGTGTCCAAAGCGGACAATATTATACAATGGGGCCCGGGTCGTTACAATGACAACTTACATTGTGTTAGTGAGTGAATCATCATTGTTTTCGCAGTAGATGTAGATATCTGCAATCAACTCACGAAAATCTGTGAGTGTTCCATTAATCATTGTTCTTTATTGTTTCCCAAAAAAGCCTGCTTATGTTAATAGAATGTTAATTATAAAGGAAACCTAGTTCAGGTTGCATGTGCCCGCCTGCCATGGGCAAGAATGGTGCACAACAATATTGTTTCTCTGCCCTCCCTTTGTTTGTCTACGTCGCTTTGTTGTCCTAAAATGAAATATTCCCACTAGTACAGGCCTCACATGCCGTGGTTCTCTCTCCCACATGGTACATATTGACTCCCACTATAGCGTGAGAGACTATAAATAGCACAGTTGAGTACATCAGTTTCACACAGAACACACTAGTCTTTCTTTATTCATCTCACTTCGAAGTAGATATAAAAGAAAACGTGAGATTTTTGTCCAACTCTATCATAACCCAATGGCAAGACACAGTTGCTTCTCTTTCGCATGTGGGTGCTCTTTGCTTTTGGTTTTGATTTTGTGCCATGAAGTTTTTCATGTTGAAGCAAGGCCTTTGAGGGAAGATTCAAAGACTCATCATCATCACCACCACCATCATCAGGAGACGGATGTGAGCGTTGGAAGAAGTTTGGGAGGTGGTGAAGGAAGAAGTAAGAAGAGGACGAGTAAGCTTGAGCATGTTGTAGATTTTCGATCAACCGAGCCTGGTCACAGCCCTGGTGTTGGTCACTCAATCAACAATTGAAGCTTCTTTACTCTCTCTCTCTCTCTCTCTCTCATTGAATTAATTTGCGCTTCAAGGAGTTGGTTCTACCGCGTAACTCTTCTTCTTTGTATATAAAGCTCTCTCTCTCTCATTGAATTACTTTGCGCTTCAAGGAGTTGGTTCCACCGCGTAACTCTTCTTCTTTGTATATAAAAGCTCTCTCTCCATCTCTCTCTTCATAGTTTCTGGATGTTCGCCAATAGATGTACAATGCATGGAATGGCGAGGATGATCATTTGCTCCATTGCAAACTTTTTGTTTTGATGCACATAAATAAGGATACATCAATGTAATCAATTAAACCCAGAACTCTTGCATGAATTAGAAAAATTCAAATCTGCGATGAATGGCCAAAACTTGGGATAATCCTCAATCCCCTGTCAAAGTTTGGCAAGATCAGGATATCTCGCAGCAGTTACATACACGATCCAAATTTGATTAGGAAACAAAAAAAGTCGAAGATCCTTTAGAATTCATGGGAACTTGTACCTAAGAATAGTTTGATTTTAGGACGATTTAAAATTTTTATATATCTGAAAAGCTGTGGTATTGACAAAAGAAAAGGAGAAGAATAAGAAGACACTAATTACGTTATGCAATAAGGAAGAAGCTAAAAGCATAAATGCATTAACTCATTTCAGAGTTTAGAATGATTCCAATGTTGGATGCGAATTCCGCAATCCCTAGATCACCATAACCAGAACAAGAACATGCAGTAGAAAGATTAACGCACCTGTTTTGGGATCCATCGTTCTTGAAGCGGAAGCGGAAACACGATGTTCCATGCGCAAGTCCTTCTCCTCTATTGCCCTCCGTATCACTGGCTCAATGAGGCGGCCCCTCACGTTTAGCGTTAGGTAAACGCCCCTTAGGTGAGGATACGTGTGAAAATTAGGGTTAGAGGAGAGACTTGAGCACTATTTATAGAGTTTCCAGCCAGGCCCCCTCATTACGGGCCAGGCTCAACTCGGCCCACACTAGCCAGCCCCATATTAGACTAATTAAGAAACCTTCTATCTCACTTTAGACCAAACCCCGTAAAACGGTAACCGTTAAACGGTAAATTACAATATCAATTAATGTAGTCCACATTAGGAAAACTCTTACATTCTCCCACTTGGACTATATTAATTGAAATCGTATTGTATGTGCGCACATTGGTCTAGAGATAATTCTTAATAGTCAATCCTATCCCATAAAGTCTCAAACACCGAATCATGGTGGTAATCGCATGTATTCACACAGAGCCTTCCATGGTCACAAGTGCTTTCAACTTTATTGATATGGATTCAATATGGTAGTGTGTCAAATGGACAACATCTCTCGTAGAGAGATCCCATTTGTCGGGTCACCATTCTCTTACCTTAAGCGTCACAAAAACTTGTGCCACTAGAGAATGCCCATTCTCTTACCTTAAGTGTCACAAAAACTTGTGTCACTAGAGAATGTCTTTATGGTTCCAACGAACCCACATATGCCTTGTCCTTATGGTTAACCTTTCTTTATATATAACAAGGCATATGCACAAGGCTAATAACTGAATGCCCCTTAGCCTTCACTCAAGGTTTAAGCAATACCTTGAGACTTTTAACAATATATATATTCAACATAATAACAATCCATTCAAAAACATTTTATTGAATGCAAAAGTTGACATATATATATATATATATATATATATATATATATCAAAATGTTACTAAATTGAAACAAATACAGATGTAAACTTTATTCAAGAAAAATAAAACACAGCTCCCACTAAATAACAGCATCCCAAGATGCTCCTAGGCCCATGCTAATGACATGTCGCTCAAATACACACGGGCGTAGGCCTTTAGTTAGTGGATCTCGCAACCATATCATCTCGTAGGAATATGATCTACCGCAACGTCACCATTCTCGCACTGATTCCTTTATGGTCAAAAACTTGACCTCCATGTGTTTAGACCCCTTGAGACTTCTGTTGTTATTAATAGACAACACTGCAGAATTATTGTCACAATGCAATTGTATGGGCCTATCCATAAAATCATAAACTGATAACTCCCTAATGAGGTTCCGGAGCCAAATAGCTTGAGCAGCAGCTGAAAAACATGCTACAAACTCCGCTTGCATGGTAGAAGAAGATATAGATTTATGTTTCTCGCTCTTCCATGATACCGCACCTCCGCCAACATAAATATGTATCCAAAGTCATTGATTTCTTATCATCTTGACAGCCAGCAAATTCTGCATCTAAATACCCCGCTAGTTGCAAGTCTGGAACATGTCTATAAATCAGTATATAATCTCTTGTTCTCTTTAAGTACCTTAAAACCTTCTTGGCAGCAACCTAGTGATCATGTCCTCGGATTTGACCGATATCCGCCTAGAAGCCCCGTTGCAAAAGCAATATACGGCCTAGTGCAAACTTGAGCATACATGATACTTCCAAGCACACTAGCATAAGGTACATTCTTCATTTGGGCTCTCTCAAAATCTGAATTAGGGCATTGTGAAAGACTCAATTTATCACCCTTAACAACAGGAGCAATTCCTGGTTTGCAATGCTGCATATTGAATCTTTCTAAAATACGATCAACATACGCCTTCTAAGACAAACCCAATGAATGACGAGAGCGATCCCTATGGATCTCAACACCAAGAACAAAAGACGCCTCACCAAGGTCTTTCATGTCAAAAACTTTCGATAACATCCTCTTTGTCTCATGCACTAAACCAATGTCACTACTAGCAAGCAAGATATCATCCACATAAAGTATGAGAAAAATATATTTCCTCCCACTAACCTTGGTGTATATACACTGATCTACTTTGTTCTCAATAAATCCGAACGAAGTGACAATGCTATGAAACTTTAAATACCATTGTCTAGAAGCTTGTTTAAGGCCATAAATAGACTTTTTCAATCTACAAACAAGCTTACCTAAGTCATCTGCTGCAAAACCTTCAGGCTGCACCATATAAACCTCCTCATTGAGGTCTCCATTTAGAAAAGCAGTCTTAACATCCATCTGATGTAATTCCATATCAAAATGAGCTACCAATGCCAAGATCACTCTAAAGGAATCTTTAGAAGAAACTGGAGAAAATGTTGCTTCATAATCTATTCCTTCTCTTTGAGTGAAACCCTTAGCTACCTAGCCCGGCTTTAAACTTTTCAATTTTCCCTTTGGAATCCCTTTTAGTCTTGTATACCCATTTGCAGCCAATAGGTTTACAACCTTCGGCAATTCAACAAGCTCCCAAACACCATTGTGTTTCATAGATTGCATCTCATCTTTCATCGCATCTAGCCACAAATCTGATTGAGAACATGAGATGGCATCCGTATAAGTTACCGGATCAACAACACAACCAATATCATAATCATGCTCTCCAAGGTAGACTAAATAGTCTGGTGGTATAGCTGAACGTCTTTCCCTAGTTGATCTTCTGAGTGGAGCTACTTCATCCTCATTATGAATCTGAGGAGCTTGTGGAATTTCTTCAGGAACTGTCTCAACAATAGGATCCTGGGCCACAACAGCTCGGTTGTGGCGCAGAGGCTCCATAATTGTCTGCACAAGATGAGACAGTGATCCAGTAATCCCCACCATACTATCATCTTCAATAGTTCGTGAGCAATTACCATTTTCAGCTACGTCAAATTCTAGAAATTTTGCAGTCTGAGATTCCACAATTCTTGTACCTCCATTAGGGTTATAAAACCGATACCCCTTTGAATGATCTGGGTAAGATATGAAGTAACATCGAGTAGTTTTGGAATCTAATTTACTCAATGTCGGATTATATAACTTCACCTCTGCAGGACATCCCCAAACTTTAAGGTGATTTAAGCTAGGCTTACGTCCAGTCCATAACTCAAAGGGAGTCAATGAAACCGCTTTAGTAGGAACGCGATTTAAAATATAAAGAGCTGTTTTCAAAGCTTCACCCCACAGAAAATCAAGGTAAATTGGTCCTACTAATCATACTTCTCATCATGTCCATGAGAGTGCGATTCCGCCTTTCAGCCACACCATTTTGTTCGGGACTTCCGGCATAGTAAATTGTCCTATTATCCTTAATCCTCTAAGTATTTGGCAAACGGCCCTTTAAGTTGTCCAGCATCACCATGCCTACCAAAATACTCACCACCACGATCAGATCGACAATCTTTATAACTTTTCCCAATTGTTTCTCCACTTCAGTCCAAAAATCTTAAATTTGTCAAGAGACTCGGACTTTTCTTTAATCAAGTATAAGTGTCCATATCGGGAAAAGTCATCAATAAATGTGATGAAATAAAAATTTCTGCACAAAGTAGCCGTGTATGGTCCACTAATATCGGTGTGAATAACCTCCAAGTAAAGTCGAACTTCGAACAGCAAATTTCTTCTTTATCTTAGTCATCTTACCTCTACAACAGTCCACGCAAGTCTCTAAATCACTTTTAAGAGTAGGCAAGATGTCAGCCTTTATAAGTCTTTCCACTCTTTCTTTAGAGATGTGACCAAGACGTTTATGCCACAATGCATAAGACTGTTCCTTAGGTAGAGGCCTTTTGGAAACAACCTTTTCAGCTGAATAAGCAACGTACATGTCGTTGGGAGATAAGCTCAATCGATACAATCCATTGGATAAATTGCAACATCCAATCTTATTTGAATCATAAAACATGGAAATAGTACTACTCTTTATTTCAAAAGAGTATCCACACATGTCCAAACAAGACACATAAACTAAATTCCTCCTAAAAAGGGTACGTAAAATGTGTTTCTCAACATCATCCTAAATCCAGAATCCAAAATCAAAAGAACATCTCCCACGAACTTGACATCAACTCCAATGTTGTTTCCCACAGTGAGCTTTGATTCATCCTGATTTGGCGTCCTTCGGTTTATGAATCCCTGTATGGTGAACGCAACATGATTAGTTGCACCACTATCTAGCCACCAAGAATTGGTTGGGGTTTCAGATAGATTGGATTCACAAACAAACATCAAAGAATCATTACCTTTAGGCTCACTCTTAGCTCTCTTGGACAACCAAGCCTTAAACTTATTGCAGTGTTTCTTCACGTGTCCTCTCTCCCTACAAAAGTAGCAAAGAACACCATTGTTCTTGGTGAATGCTTTCTTAGGACCCAGCACGTTAGAGGGACCATCACCTTCAGAATTTCCTTTATAGTTGGAAGAACCAACACCTTCAGAATTGCCCTTGTGGGTATAGTTTTTCAACTTCTTACCCTTGTCACTTCCAGAACTAGAAGCATAAAGAGCAATGTGCCCTTTATCTTTCTTCAATTTCTCTTCCTCTACCACCACCCTTGCAATAAGGTCATTAACTGACCAAGTTTCATCTTGGGAACTATAATTGGTCTTGATAATCCCAAAATCAGGAGGAAGAGTATTTAGAGCTTGATGCACAATGCAAGTAGTGGGAATAACAACATTGAGAGCTTGAAGCTTTGTCTGCAAATCTACCATCCTCATAATATAATCTCTAACTCCACCAGAACCATCATACTTCATAGTAAATAGTGTTTGCAGGTGTGTTCCTATCTCAGCATTAGGCGACACATGGTTTCTAGCCATCAAAGCTTCCATCATTTGCCTAGTAGTGCAGTTTGCAGGCAAACCACTTTTCAAGTGTTCCTGAATGGAACGCTTCATGAACAACAAGCAAATTCTATTGCTCTTTTCCCAAGCAGCAAGGTTTGCTTTCGAGCCTCTCGTACTCTCGACGGTCAAATTTGCCGGTCGATCGGCGGTAAGAGCCATATGAACATCCGCCATCTCCATAGCAAACAAAAAATCTTCTCTCCATCTCTTAAAGTTTGAACCAGCAAGAACCTCAATAGTGACGGAGTTACCATTTATAGAAAAGGTGACTGAAAAATAAGCAATGTATATAATTAGCATCATGTGAGCATCGTGTAACTTGACGTACAAGTACACATCCAGAGAGTTACATGCAAAATCACATAATCACCTTTGGGCAGAATACATGACATGCAATTGTACACTCCCCACATGATAGCGGTAATAAGAATATATTCCAATTTTCGTGAATTCATCACCTTTGGGCAGAAGAACCACTAGGATCGGTCACTCCTCTACCACATCATCATGTATCCCTCCATGAACTAATACACAATCACCTCCTTTGGGAGTATGACTACGCATTAGATCAGGAGACATCCCAATTAATATACGAGACCGAAATTTCTTAAACCCAATCAAGTGTGCCACTTTGGCGGTCACAACTCAATTGAATCCTTGAAACTCTCTCATACCAGGGATATAAACTTTAAATCTCACATTCACCATTTATGTGATTTTGACTTTAGTGATAGGGGCAATAAATCACCAAAACCACATATCATGCTAATTACACTGCTTTATTCATTAATAAAAATTAAACTTTATAGTATATTATTAATGAATAACACTTTTATAATATGTATGTGATAGCATATCAACAATACAACATTTGTATTTCCAAAATCACAGAAAAATATAAGAAAAATACGCAAAAATACACTAAAAATTTCACGTATTTAGGGTTTGATATGCATTTTCACATCCATAAAATTATCAAACATGTAAAATAAATACACCACAAGATAGAGGACAATCATACGAGTCCAATGCTGCCGCCCACGCGCCAAAAAGAGCATCCACGCGCTCGCACGCGCCGTCTGAATGCGCGGCGCGTGGAGCCCACGCGCAGGCGTCAGCGGCCAATTAAATCCGGTCCGACCGGTTCCCGATCCGACCTTCTCCCTGGCCCGCCGGTCCAGCCGCCCGGTCCGACCGGAGTTGACCGGTCCGGTAGTTGACCGGGTCGAGTCAGGTCAACGGGTCGGGTCGGGTCGGGTCCTGGGTCGGGTCGAGTCGGGCTGGTCGCCAATCGGGTCGGGTCCGGGTTGGGGTCGCTGACGTCATCACCCGCGTACGTCGCACGCGCGAGCCGCGCCCCGCGCGTGGGGACGCGTGAGCGCGCGTGGGGCGCGTGCTCGACGCCCTGGCGGCGCGTGGCCGCGCGTGGGGGCGCGTGGGGCCTCCCCCGGCGACGCGCCGCCCACGGTTTTGCTCGTCTCACCGAGCCCAGTCAGAATATATAGTTTAATTTTGTTTTTATCGAACGAAAAAATCTCGAAAATCTCAAATTAGGGCAAAATTCAATGTGTTCGAGTTCTAGGGTTATGGAGGCTCTGATACCACATGTTGGATGCGAATTCCGCAATCCCTAGATCACCATAACCAGAACAAGAACATGCAGTAGAAAGATTAACGCACCTGTTTTGGGATCCATCGTTCTTGAAGCGGAAGCGGAAACACGATGTTCCATGCGCAAGTCCTTCTCCTCTATTGCCCTCCGTATCACTGGCTCAATGAGGCGGCCCCTCACGTTTAGCGTTAGGTAAACGCCCTTAGGTGAGGATACGTGTGAAAATTAGGGTTAGAGGAGAGACTTGAGCACTATTTATAGAGTTTCCAGGCCCCCTCATTACGGGCCAGGCTCAACTCCGCCCACACTAGTCAGCCCCATATTAGACTAATTAAGAAACCTTCTATCTCACTTCAGACCAAACCCCGTAAAACGGTAACCGTTAAACAGTAAATTACAATATCAATTAATGTAGTCCACATTAGGAAAACTCTTACATCCAATATCAATTATGAGTGTAAGTAATAAATAGTTACAAAGCATAAGAGTCAATTGAAATATAATAGAAATTGGATCGGGTTGAAAAATATTTTTGCTTTCATATCGTTCAATTTTCTTTAGGATATAATTTTTGAAATAAGAACTTGAGATTTTTCATTTGAAATGTTATGATATCTAATGCTCTAAGTCTTCTACGGTCAAAACTTCGAACCCCCAAAGCGGGGCTTGAAGATATTTATGCCTTGTCATAAGCCAAATTGTGTGTTGAGCCCCTAATTAATATGGATTGAACTTATTTGGACCTTATCATAGGAAAAATTATGGCCATAGGATAAAGACTGAGCAATAAGAGAACTGAATTTTTGAAATTTTTGAATCTTCGTTTTGAATATTGTCTCAAATTTTGATGTTTGTTTTCAAATTATGCTGATAGATCACATCATTTGTGAATCTTATTAGTTACTAGTTATCATATTCTTTGCGACAATTGCATCTTTACCATAATTTTCCATTTGCGAGAGGTGGGTGACCGGATTTGAGAGAGTGGGGAACGAAGGTTTTGTCTTTTTATTTTATTTAAGGAATGATGTCGCATTTAAACCTTTATTTTTGTCCAAAACTCAAAATTTCACTCTATCTTTTTTATGTTTTTAATAATCCTTCAACTTTTTAGGAAATGTTACCGTTCATTTTCTCGTTATTTTTTTCAGAGATGACTAGGTGACAATTTTTAATATACTAGGAAAATAACAGTCTATTTTGAACAACATAAAATCAAATAATAAATAATTATAGATTGTCGTGAAATCACTCCTTCAACAAGCTATTATTATCATAATAATCCAAAAACTATAATGTTAAAAAAGCCCTACTTTTTATTTACTTGGCAGTCATTTTTTGTTGACATGTTTTTACAAAATTGCTAGCATGGATGCCATATTACACATGTCATGCTATGATTCACTCAATTTTATTAAATAACGCCAAATAGGTGCCACATCAAACAAAATAAACGAAAACAAAATTGGAAAAGAGAGATGGGGTCCATTGCGGCTATCATAGCCACTCGAGCTTGTGGCTTGCAATAGCCGTGGGTGCGAGATTTTTGAAGTCGTGAAGCTCACAATGGTCTGTCCACTAGATCTTTTTCAGGCAATGAAGCACAAGGCCACCATGAATGCTTGGGCAGATTTTCTGTCGAAATAAATCATAACGATAAAAGATAAAAAGAGAAATATCAACAATTTTTATGCACCCATTAGACAATGTATTACAGGTACGACACTATAGCACCCAATATACAAACTATACCTAATATTCACCAATATATATAACCAACGGTTTACAACTTGAGAATTATTCAACACCTAGAATCTCGAAGCTGTGACCATCGGTTCACGATCTAAAATTAGAAAGATTCCTCTAAAATTGCTTTTGTGGGCCAATTGGTCCCACGGGCACTCATTGTAGTGGCAAACAAGTAGGTTTAAACTCAAGGCAAGTAGCTACTTCAGTCACTTTCGGGGATGTGATTGTTAATCGTAAGGGACAAAGATTCGTCTCTTTCCTTAATTAATCTCGAAAAGTCAGCCAAACCTTTTTGGTAGGCCTCACTCCAGAGCATCATTTCCATTCTGAGACAAACCCTCATGGCTGGAAAAGGCTAGTTGAAGCGTGCGCGGTGAATATAAAACCTTGATTTTGATATATATAAACCTTGATCCTGCATCACTAATGTATATGTCTCCTGTGAAGAATATGTTGACGGTTTGTGATTTAATTTAATCTGGGCCTTTTGTATATTTCCACTAGACTTCAAGATTGAATTTCAGAAATAAGTGCCCAAAGCACTAGACTCTTCATGCCTTTTGGATCTCGTACGAATTCCTTCATCAATGTTGCCAATTATGAGTTCTTTGGGGTGACTAGACTTGTGCTTATTCTTGGTTGGTTTAGACGGATCGATCTTTCTCTTCATCGGTTCTTCAATGTTTGTTCTTTGTTGATCTTAAGTCCGCTACCGGGGTTTAGACTTTGTAGAGTCTCAGTTCGGATTCTTCGGGTTGAGTCGGATCGATTGAATTTGTGTGAAGTCTTGAAATTTAACATTCATTGATTCCTCCACTTTTTGAGTCTTTTTGTTGTAAACTCGTAAGCTTTCTTTGGTGGTTGAATATCCAAGGAAAATACCTTCATCTGATTTTTCTTCAAACTTACCAATTCGATCATTTGCATTTTTCAATATAAAACATTTGCAACCAAACACATGAAAATAGGAAACAATTGGTTTCTTACCTTTGAACAATTCATAGGGAGTTTTCTCCAAAATAGGTCTTAAGAAAACTCTATTAATAATATAACAAGCTGTAGAAAGCTTCCAAAAGCGAGAAGAAATGTTGCTTTCAATTAAAAGAGTTCTAGCCATTTCTTGCGGTGATCTATTCTTCCTTTCCACAACTCCATTACGTTGCAGGTGTACGGAGAGAGAACACATGCGAAAACCAGATTCATCACGAAATTTAGCAAAATCTTGATTTTCAAACTCACCTCCATGATCTGTTCGTATACAAGAAATAACATACCCCTTCTCATTCTGTACTTTCTTTGCAAACTTTATAAAATAAGAAAAAGTTTCAGACTTACTTTCCAAGAAATATACCCAAGTAAATCGTGAGTAATCATCTACTATTACTAGGCAATATTTCTTACCACCAATACTACGGGGGTTACGATTGGTCCAAAGAGATCCATATGCAAGAGTTGCAGCACACGATTAGTGAAAACTTGATTTATTGGTTTGAAAGAACTTCTCGACCTGTTTTCCCGGTACGCATGGGGTGCATAGATCGGATCTTTCATATGTCGAGATTTGGTAGTCCACGAACAAGCTTCTTTGCGAGAGATCTTGGCTATTTGCCTCATGTTGATGTGGCCAAGTTTCCTATGCCATAGATTAGCTTCCTTTTGTATTGAGATTAGACATTGGGATTTTTCTGGTTTGATATCCGGAAGATAGATATTCCCATGTCTTCGTCTGTGAAAGTCGAGAGGAATCTCTGGTTCCTGAACATATTCCTTCTTGAAAATTAATTTTGAAACCTGTATCGCACAGTTGGTGATACTTAACAAGTTGTAGTTAAGTCCTTCTACTAAAAAGCGTTACTGATTGTGAGACTTCCAATCTTTTGTTCCGCGTCCGACAATTCTGCCTTTACTATTTCCTCCAAATGAAACTTTTCCACCATTAACTTGCATAAGCTTTATGAAACAACTTGAGTCTCTGTCATATGTCTTGAGCATCCACTATCCATCCAGTACCATTTGACCTTTTCTTGATAGTGACCTGCATTTAAAATGAAAACTCAAGCCTTTTTTGGTACCCATATTTTCTTGGGTCCAATGGTGTTAGTACAATATACGGTCTTTGCCCAAACCTTCTTAACAGGTTTCCAAACCATAGGACATTCTTTCTCAAAATGTTCTGAACTATTACACTTAGAACATTTAAGAGCATTGCGACCTACGGGTTTTTACAAAGGCTTTTTGAAAGTGAGTTTTATAAAAGTCTTTTGTATGTCTTTGTTTGATTCTTTCCTTCACTTTTGGAAAATCAATTAGAGGAATGGTTTCAGCAGTCATTCCTAAGCCTGATTTGTTAAAGTAAGGTCTTTGTGCTAAAAGAATCTTTTCCAATTTCTCGAGATCCTATAGAAAACCTTTTTGAGATGCTTGAAATATCATTTTTCAAAACTTCATTTTCTTTAGAAAGAGAGTCTGCATTTTCTTTCAAGGTAATGACACTTTTATCTAAATTTTCGACCTTTCCTCGATCTAAAATTAGAAAGATTCCTCTAAAATTGCTTTTGTGGGCCAATTGGTCCCACGGGCACTCATTGTAGTGGCAAACAAGTAGGTTTAAACTCAAGGCAAGTAGCTACTTCAGTCACTTTCGGGGATATGATTGTTAATCGTAAGGGACAAAGATTCGTCTCTTTCCTTAATTAATCTCGAAAAGTCAGCCAAACCTTTTTGGTAGGCCTCACTCCAGAGCATCATTTCCATTCTGAGACAAACCCTCATGGCTGGAAAAGGCTAGTTGAAGCGTGCGCGGTGAATATAAAACCTTGATTTTGATATATATAAACCTTGATCCTGCATCACTAATGTATATGTCTCCTGTGAAGAATATGTTGACGGTTTGTGATTTAATTTAATCTGGGCCTTTTGTATATTTCCACTAGACTTCAAGATTGAATGAACGCTTTTCAAGATTCATGCCTTGGGACAATGCGGAGCCATCTTTACATCTTACTTAAAAAAACAGTGCCTTATTCCTCCTCCTTGGAATATGAAGGTATCGAAGAGGTATCAACCATCAAGTAGCTCGATCTTTGGAGGTGTCAAAGGATGAAGAGAGATTATAATAATCAACAATTGAAATCGAATCTAGACCTTATTCTATTGTCATTAGCGGTCCAATAAACTCTTTTTGAAGTATATATCAGCTTATTCCAAGTACTATAATTTCGTTCCCGTATTTGTTATGGATTTTGATTTTTTACAACCTTGTGCGTTATGCCATTCATCCACTCATACTTCTAAAGAACTTTAGAAGAGATGTTTTGCCTTGTTATTTACTCCTCGTCGGAATTATGAAAAGTCCGGATACTAGAAAACCTTCCTCTTTGGGTCCACACCATAATTCGAAGAACTAAAACATAGAAGTTCCAGCCCAGGTTTCCTCTTCCAACTAAAAAATTTCCCAAGTGGAGATTCTGGCAACTGACCACACATGAATGGCAAAAAAAAAAAACCGCAATGATGTGATCATCCCAATGACATCACGTGATGCAAAATGATTTATAAATTTTGAGTTATCAAATAATCGTTTATCCTCGTTAGGGCCGGTCCCTCTTTCCGCCCTATTAATTACTTAGAAGGAAGTCAGTATTATTTATCAAAAATATCTAAGAGCAATGAGGCTTACTGGCTCATCACTAAGCTGAGGAATCTTCCCGAGTGGCTAGTTCAGCAGATGCCACGGACAGACAAAGAAAACTCGGATTATTGTCTGGAATTGGAATACTACTGATGTGGAGCCAAAGATGGATTTCAATACGCCAGTGGAGGATCTGTGGGACATCAAAGATCGACTTTCACTTGGTGTATTCTCTCGGAAATGATAATAATTTGGACGATCATTGCGATTTCGTTCGTCAATAGTTTAAGTTCCTGCTAACACTAGGGCTTGTTTTCCCGCCTACTTGCCTCTCTAGAAGGTCTTTAGGACCAAAGGGTAAGTCAATAGCATCCACTAAAGAAAGATTACATCAGCCGCTAATGGTTTTTTATATACGATGATGGGCCTAAGTAGGCCCGTCCGCCCATGTTGGGCCTAAAAGCCCGGCCCGCAAGATAAGGGCCCATGGAGGAAGGGTTGAGATATGAAAAGTTATGTCTTTTGGGGGAAACGTTTTACGTTGAGGGGTTACGTCTTTTGGAAGAGGCGTCTTAAGGGAAATAACGTATTCTCAAGGGGTACGTTCAGTTGACGCTCTCTCCCAAAAAAAAAAAAAAATTGATACGTACGTTCTGAAGACGCACTCTCCCCCTAAGAGTTTTCTCCCCTTCAAAGCAACAATACGCTCCTCGGTAGAACAGGATCGTGATTCTTCCTCAAAGATCAACATTGGTGTTTAATCTGTGGACAATAAGGTACGCTCGATTCTGTGGTGTATCTTTGATCGGTGATACATGTGATTCCTGGGCTCGTCTTCCGCATTCGTTTTAGGGTTTGATTTAGTGTCGAATCCTTTTAGGGAATCCGTTATTCCCAACATTGGTATCGAGCAAGAGTTCATGTTTCTCGATCCCCTTTTCATGTATGTAGTTTTGTTTTTTGGACGAATTTCAAGAAAAGCGCCGCCGATCGATCAATGGGGACGGAAAATCCCAACACCGTACTATTCCCCCTAGTATTTTTGACTTTATGTAAGTCGAAGTTTGTTTCTGGTAGCGTAGGGTTGAAGGTCTCGTCGATACGAGAAAAACGAGTGTCGGATCGCCTCCAAGGGATGCCGGACTCGCCGCCACGCACGGCCGGAACAAAGAGGGGTCGTCAGCGCGCATGCATTGGCGCGCGCATCGGACGCGCCATTTCGGCCCAGGCGCGTGCGATGCACGCGCGCAACGACTGGCACGTGCCACGCACGTGCCGGTCGGTTCATCCGACCCGGCCCGACCGGCCCGACCGGTCCGACCCGACCACCCGTTGACTCCGACCTGGTTGACCTCGACCCATCTGACCGTTGACCCCTAACCATTGACTTTGACCGTTGAAAAAAAAAGGAATGTGTTTTCTTTTTTTTCCAATTAAGTCAATGTGGATTATATGTAATCCCTTATTTGTTCTGCATTTGTTGCAGGAACAATGCCTCCCCTTAAGTTGCGCACACCTATTTGCGCAATTACCGATGAACAAAAGGAAAGGCTTTCTAGGTTGATAGCTAAGCTGACTAATTATCGATGGGAGAGTGGCGACTTAATTGATCATGTTCTTGAAGTCAACGGGAAAATACAAAAGGTCATATGGAATGGTCGTCCCATGCCACATTTTGAGATGGTGCGATTTTTCATGAACACTCTTCCACCAGAATGGCAAGGAGTGTTGAATCGCTTATGGGAAGTCAACAGAGCTACTTCGTATAGGAGACTTGTAATGGCTTTTATAAATGAACATTACCGGATTGTTACAAAAGAAAAGATCAAGAAATTGAACAAAAAAGGATCTTTCCCAGTTCATATATTAACTTGGTGTTAGATGTTTTGACTGGTCTTTATTTAATATGTTTTATGGACATATTATGTAAATGTTTTCTACCTAGTTGTTGTTGGTGTAGCAATTGATATGTTAGTTGTATTATGTGAAAGCATTATTATTATATCATTGTTTGATATCAAAATATTATTTGCTTTTGTTATTATTAACTGTTGTGGGTAGTTCTTAGAAATTTTTTTGTAATTTCAAAGAATTTATTTTGCATAGAATATTATATTAACAATAAGTCCAAGTTAGGATTTTGGATGATGATTGGAAACATAGTGACCTTTTGATTCTAAAACCTTGCTTGAAATTATTCATTAATATGATGGTTTTGTGCAAAATGGATACATAAATGATAAGCATTAATAGTTCGTGCATATATTTCTAATATGTTCAGATCGATGGCTTCAGCCACAAATAGCATAGTCGCCGAGCTGAACAAAGGTGAGAAGCTCAACGGCGATAACTATGAAATATAGCACATGAAAATTCAACATGTGTTGGAAGAGCAAGAGGCACTAGAAGCTCTTAACTTGACCATTGAAGAACCTGAAGAAGGAAACACTGCACAACATAATAGAGATTAGGATGCATTTGCTGCGTGGAAAAGAAAGAACTCTCTTGCTCGCATTACGTTGCTAAGTAGCATGGAGAATGATGTCATGCGAGAGTTCAGGCGTTTTGAGAATGCCAAAGAAATGTGGGAAGCATTGGCAGCAAGATTTGGTCATACTTCGGTGACCAGATTAAGGCAGCTCACTATTAGGTTTGACTCTTATAAGAAGCCTCATGGTCAGACCATGAAGCAACACCTTAGAAAGATGTCAAACATGATTAATGAGCTGAAGGATGCTGGTCATGTCCTGACTGATGAGCAGCAAGTGCAAGCAGTGATTCATTCTTTGCCTCAGAGTTGGGAGCATATGAAGGTGCACCTGACCCATAATGAGAATATCAAAACCTTTGAGGATGTAGTGCGTCATCTTGAGCTGGAAGAGGACCGCCTCTTGGCTGCTAAGCTGGAAACTAAAATTTATCATGTTGGTTCCAGCTCACATGGAGCTTCAAGCTCCAAGCGCAAATGTCCCAACTGGTTCGATAAAAGGAAAGGCAAGGGAGCAAGTTCTTCAGGGAAGAAACCAAAGGTTAACCAACATGAAAGAGGAAAGCGTCCTCGAATGAAGAAGCTGACAAGGATGAAGTGTTACAATTGTGACAAGAAGGGTCACTATGCTCGCGATTATCGCGAGCCAAAGAAGGTACACACCTCTTGTACTTTTGAGAACTTTGCTTATGTGTCAAGTTCTGTATTCTTAACTGAATCTAATCCTTTGTGGACTGTAGATTCAGGAGCGACAGACCACGTAGCGAAGGATAAAGAATCCTTCGTGGAATTCCAACGAGTACCAACTGGAACTAAGTGGATCTATATAGGAAACAACTCTAGAGCCGAAGTAAAAGGAATTGGCATATGTCAATTGAACATGCGTGGTGGACACACTTTGTTCCTACATGATGTGTTGTATGCTCCGGAGATTCATCGGAATTTAGTATCTGTTTTAGTGTTGGTTAAGCTTGGTTTTAATATGAACTTCCATAATAGTGGTGTGGATTTATATTTGGATACAAACTACTATGGTTGTGGTTATTTTCTAGATGGTTTTATTGTATTAAATGTTGACTATAGTAATGTCAATGTTTATTATTCCCTTTTCACATCTTCTAATTCATATGATAATGATGTGAGTGTGTGGCATGCTAGACTTGGTCATATTGGCCAACAACGTATGAATAGGCTAGCCAAAGAGGGCTTGTTGGGCAATATTGAAAAAGTCGATTTGCTTATATGTGAGCATTGCCTAGTAGGAAAAACGACAAGGAAACCATTTGGAAGGTAAAAGAGCTGAATTTCCTTTGCAATTAATCCATTCTAACGTCTGTGGTTCGATGAATGTGAGAGGAAGGCATGGGGCTATTTATTTCATCACATTTATAGATGATTATACTCGATTCGGATATGTCTATTTGATTTCTCATAAATCTGAAGCATTGAGTTGTTTCAAAAGGTTTATGAACTTGGTAGACAAGAAAATAAAAGTATTGAGATCCGATCGAGGTCGAGAATATTTATCTGATGAGTTCAGAAAATTATGTGATGAGAAAGGAATAATTATCTATTCCATATACTCCTCAACAAAATGGTGTTGCAGAGAGAATGAACAGAATCCTACTGGAAATGGTTAGGTCCATGATGGCGCATACTAATTTACCTATCACTTTTTGGAGTGATGCGTTATTAACTGCTGCCTATATACTTAACCGGGTGCCTTCCAAATCAGTTACTTCCACTCCATATGAGTTATGGACAGGTGGAAAACCGAACTTAAGTTTTCTTAAGCCATGGAGTTGTGCTACCTATACTCATGAGCCCTCTCACAAGTTTAGGAAATTGGGTCCCACAGGAAATAAGAGTATTTTCATAAGATACTCTGAACACTCGAAAGGGTATGTGTTTATAGGTGAGCAGGAAAGTGGAAGTATAACTAAATTCGAATCACGGGATGTCACATTCTTAAAGAATGAATTTCCTAAGAAGGGCGAAATAGGTGATGATTACTCCCTATTTGAAACCTTGGATCAAGATAATGAACTTAGTGGAGTTCGTCCAAGTGGGAGTAACATGAGAAGTGATGAGTTTAATTCAACTCACTCTCAATTACAACCACATGATAAGATGATATCATCATTGTCTAATCCAAGTGGGAGCATGATGGGGAATGATGTACAAAGTGCACAATCTCCCATACGGCAAACAAGTCGCAAAAGTATTCCCCGACGATGCTTTGACATTGAATGGGAAACTTTTATGGTTGCTTCACAAGATGAGGATGAGTCGAAAAATGTTAATGAGGCTCTAAATTGCCCTAGTAAGGAAAAATGGATGCATGCAATGGAAGAGGAGATGGAGTCAATGAAGTCAAACCATGTTTGGGAATTGGTTGATCTTCTAGAAGGACGTAAAGCCATTGGGAACAAGTGGGTTCTCAAAATAAAGCGTAAAGCTGATGGCTCGATAGAAAGACATAAAGCTCGCCTTGTGGCGAAGGGGTATAATCAACAGGAAGGAATTGATTATGAAGAAACATTTTCTCCTGTAATGAGATTTACCTCGATTCGCATTATTCTAGCAATAGTGACAAGTATGGATCTTGAGTTACATCAAATGGATGTAAAGACTGCTTTCCTCAATGGATAATTGGAGGGAGAAATATATATGGAACAACCTGCTGGTTTCATTATGGAAGGCCAAGAAGAAAAGGTATGTTGACTTTTGAGATCGATATATGGCCTTAAGCAGTCGTCAAGACAATGGTATATACGTTTTCATAATGCCATAATGGCATATGATTTTACAATGATTGATGAGGATCATTGTGTATATATCAAAAGATCTAAAGATCAATTTGTGATCATATCATTATATGTTGATAATATACTAATTGCCGGAAGCAATATGGAGTTTGTTAATACTGTCAAGAGTTGGTTATCTTCTAACTTTGAGATGAAAGATATGGGTGAGGCTGCATACATTCTTGGAGTTAAGATTTCAAGAGATCGTTCGAAGAGGTCATTATCTCTTTCGCAAGAAACATACATAAATAAGGTTCTTGAAGGATTTCGTATGCAAGATTGTAAACCCATAGACACTCCTATTGCAAAAGGTGGAGGATTGAGCCATAGACTGTGTCCAAGGACTCCACAAGAGAAGGAACAAATGAAACATGTTCCTTATGCTAGTGTTGTTGGGAGCTTGATGTACGCTATGATATGTACAAGACCTGACATATGTTTTGTAGTTTGAATGGTGAGTAGATACCAATCCAATGCAAGTCAAGCACATTGGAAAGCCGTTAAAAGAATACTAAGGTATCTTAAGGGAACTGCTGATTACAAGCTGAATTACCAAGGAAATGATCTGCGACTTGAAGGCTATTCAGATGCTGATTGGGGAGGAGATTTGAATGAAATAAAATCTACCTCTGGATTTGCTTTCTTACTGAATAATGGCGCCATATCATGGAGTGGTAAGAAACAAACGTGTATAGCCTTGTCCACGATGGAAGCTGAGTTCGTGGCATTATCAGCAGCTGTACAAGAAGGAGTTTGGCTTAAGAGATTTTTGGATCATTTAGGTGTTATTGGGAATGCTGCAAATCCATTATTGGTTAACTGTGATAGCCAAGCAGCTATAGCGTACACCAAAGATCCAAAATATCATGGCAAGACTAAACATATAGATACCAAGTATAATTTTATCAAAGATATGGTTGCACGAAAAGATGTGAACTTACAATATATATCTACGCATAGAATGGTAGCAAATCCTATGACAAAGTCCATACCTAGAGATGTGTTTTGTGGTCACGTAAAATCTCTAGGACTGCGTAGAGGCTGATGTATTGAATATTGTAATTTCCCTGTAGTGTTCACATTTAATGAATTTGTGTTTTTTCATTATTAATGCCTATGAATCTTTGTTTTGACGTTTATGCATCTTAGTGCTCAATGCATTATAAAAAGTTAAGAAAGTATGTCGGACAGATAAAATATTAGCCCATTTACACGGGTAATCGCCTCTATTTACTATGTGATAAATAGAGATGAGACAGTTTTTAAGCTTATTATCTAGGTGATAATTGAGAGCTGAAGCTTAAAAATATATATGTCACCTTAACTAAGTGTTAACATGAGGACATAATATTTACTATGTCCGAAAGTAAAATAACCCACATATTTTACTTTATCTGTCTATGATGCCAGATATGGGTTCTGATGAATTATGTGAATGAGTAGATATGTGAACTCAAGTTAGACATTAGGCATGTCTGAACTATCATCTGTACGGTATTGATGGTGTGGACATACGCTCCATGGGAAATGAGTTAATACCGTAATACATATTTCATACTACGTATGTATGAGACGACCAATAAGAGTGGCAAAAGTCTGATCTCAACTTTTATGCCGTGTAAGACTCTTGAGGAAAAAGGTTCCTCAATTTTAGTCCCCTTATGACTCTTACTTATTCTCAAGATTTTTATCCAGTGTTTGCTATCTTAGAATGTTGCCAATGATCATGAATTGATTCGATCTAATGGGACATTTCTAGAAAAGCAAGTTGAACTGAGATTGAGAGTTTCAAGTAAAGAGGAAGATCGAATTTGGAGAATCACATTTTAATTTTGTATTCACTGGTCGACCAATTATGATTGTTTTATGGGACAATCATAATTGTGAGTACAATATATCATTGTTTAAAAAGAGATCAAGAGAGATATAAATGTGATCGATCAATTTAGGGTACTGCATACTAAATCTACTTAGAGTGTGATGCCCATTATGAGCTGCTATATATTCCTAACAGATGTATGGCAACGAGCTTTCAAAGTATGCTGGTCGCATGGATTATTCATCGGTATGAATGTTGCAGGGAGGTAAAGAGGATCCTGTTCGGCCCACCATGTGTGAGTGGGAGATGATGGTTTTTTATATATGATGATGGGCCTAAGTAGGCCCATCCGCCCATGTTGGGCCTAAAAGCCCAGCCCACAAGATAAGGGCCCATGGAGGAAGGGTTGAGATATGAAAGGTTATGTCTTTTGAGGCAAACGTTTTACGTTGAGGGGTTACGTCTTTTGGAAGAGGTGTCTTAAGGGAAATAATGTATTCTCAAGGGGTACGTTCAATTGATGCTTTCTCCCAAAAAAAAAAAATTGATATGTACGTTCTAAAGACGCACTCTCCCCCTAAGAGTTTTCTCCCCTTCAAAGCAACGGTACGCTCCTCAGTAGAACATGATCGTGATTCTTCCTCGAAGATCAACATTGGTGTTTAATCTGTGGACAATAAGGTATGCTCGATTCTGTGGTGTATCTTTGATCGGTGATACATGTGATTCCTGGGCTCATCTTCCGCATTCGTTTTAGGGGTTTGATTTAGTGTCAAATCCGTTTTAGGAAATCTGTTATTCCCAACAGCCACCATTAATCCTTCGCGCACCAGCTCTCCCCTTGTATTTCCTATGTAGTTTGCTGCATCACTCTAAGATGCGAATTTCTACACTGATCTTAGCATGTCTGATGCTGCCCTTTGCATGATCGGTTGACAAGAACAAAAGTGCACTTTCATAAGGCTCCATACATTTAACAAAAAACAACTTTTAAAATGTTTAATGGATTTTTCGACATTCAGTTCACGGAAAATAAACTATGGAAAATTCCAAATGAAGACTTAAAGTGATCTCGTTTTCTCAAAGAAGCGCCCAAAGTGAATCGTATTTCAAATAAAGACCCGAAGTAGCCAAATCTTCTCAAATAAGAGCCTAAAGTAGAACTTATTTCAAATGAGGGCATGAAGTGACTATATCAGTTTCAAAAAAGTGCATAACTTCTCTCAGAGGTCGCCATAGGTCAACAATGCTTTGATGACCTCAGGTGAAGCTTGAGCCCCGCCAAACTCGCCAGAGGTTGGCAAGGCTTTGGTAACCTTAGGTGAGGCTCAAGCAAGATCGCGAGAACCTCACCCAGCTCGCTAGGCTCAAACAAGCTTGGCCTCATTGGATCAAGCCAGGCTTGAGCTCACCTGTGGCCAGCCGAGGAAGAAAAAGAATAAAAAGAAAGTAAAGAAAATGAGAAAAATAAAATAATAATTAAATTTTGATTTTTTAAAAAAAATATTGAATGAAGTACATGAAGGAAAAGATTTTCCTTATTGAACAATGGAAAATATTTTTAATTTCACTTTCAAGTTTTAGCCGAACACTGTAAACTAATCAATTTCCTAGAAGATAGCTTCTTGAAAAACGTTTTCTAGAAACACTACATTTTTTGCAAAATTAGTGGAGCCTAAAAGGAAAAATAAAATCATTTATTTATCCGTCAATATTGAGTATTATTAGCAGCGAATAAATTCACTAGCTTTCTAACATAGATCAATTTTTCAGATTAGGTAGGTTTGTTATTTCATGATGATGTCACATCGGGTATGCTTCTAATCATCCATGAAAATTACATCTTGTTAAGCCACATGCTCTATATAGGATAGAACACTGTGACATCTTCCGATGTAACTCTACAACATAACTTCACTTGGTCTTTGGGACATTTGATCCTCGGCATCTATGGTTTGCCTGTCACAACCTCCCTTTCGAGCGCCCACAGACGTAAGCATGTGCGGAGGCTAATAGCTCGCTAAGTTTTGGGCTTAGCCTGGGCTCTCCCAAGCCTACCAATTTACGACTTATGATTCGAGTTTCTAACCTGTAAATTAATTTTAAATATGAGTCGCTAATCGATGAGGGTGAGTTGATTAGAAACCCAAAAAATATCGGGAGAAATACTTCACTCCAGCGCAACCAGAAAAACTAGGATCGAGAACTTGATTACACTAATTAATCATTAATAACCTTCCGGTACCTAATCTTATTTAAACCAAAGGCCTTTTGGATTTTCAAGGATTTTCCATGCATTTGTGGAAAATATAACAATCTTTAAGGCATTTTTTGATTTTTTGAAGAACATAAAATATTTCTGGGTTTTTCTGAATTTTTGGAAAAATAAAAACTATTTTTTTATTTTTCTGATTTTTATTTTTTTATTATTAAAATATGTTTGATATTAAAATAATAATATATATTATATCATCTTATAAAAACATATCCAGGTTGGGCTACCAAGCCCAATTGAGCTCAGCCAGACCCGAACTGAACAGGGCCCGCCAAATTGGGCCCTTGTCACTAGTTTGAGGGACAAGGCTCTAAAGACAAGCCCACTTCGAATTTAATCTCCTAGACCAATCTCAAATGAAAGAAAGGCCAGGCCCATAACTTTGCAAGTCCACGTGTGTCTAACCCAACTCAACCAAGCCTAGACAAACAAAATCCTACTCGAATACAACCCATGCTCGACCTGATTCCCGGCCTCTACTACTCCTCTCATCGCGAGCCCTAACGGAGCTAGCCGTGGCAAGCAACGCCTGTCGCCGTGGCCGCGCACAGTGAGTAAGTTGCAGCTTGCACCGAGGGACCGGCAGACTCGATGGCGAGGTGGAAGCAACAGCAGGGACGGCAGCAAATCAATCATTGAAGGTATGTCCCATCTGTTGTCGGCCTACTCTCCCCTCTCTCCGTCGTAGATCATCCTCCGCGTGTCGACGACCTCTACGCACATGAGTTGTAGAGAAGGGAAGGAAGGAGGAAAGAGAAGAAGGTGGAGGGGCCGGGCCTGGGAAAATAAATGGTGGAATGGGCTCGAGCCCACACATGGGAAAGAAGAAGAGGAAGAAGGGGGGCTGGGAGTAGGCGCCCACGCGTGGTTCTATTATTTTATATTTTTCATTATTTTATTTTAAAAAATATCCGAAAATAGGGTAAGAAAAATAGAAAACAAAAACTTAGTAGATGTAAATAATATTTATACCTACGTGATGCGAAAATCCTTTTTGTTAGGGCCAAATTGGTCCCTAAATTTCTATGTAATTTTTATTCTAAATATTTTGTCAAAATCTATGTGTCAGCATTGCCATAAAAAACTTTCACAACAAGTCCCTCTTCTCTTTGAGTCGCTCTCTAGCCTTTCCTTTTTTATGTACTGATCGATGGACAACCTTGCGTGTGGCGCCACTTATACTTTTAAAGAACTTAAGAAGGGATGTTTGACCTTTTTGTTTACTGAAAAGCCCCGCTACCAAAAAACCTTCCTCTTTTGGTCAACAGCTTAATTTCAAGAACTAAAATATAGTATTTTCACCCACGAAGATTTCCTCTCCCAATAAAAAAAAAAATCCAATTAGAGATTCTGATAACAACCACCCACGAAAGGAGAAAAAACAAAAACCCATAAGTGATGCGATCATTCCACTGATGTCACATGATGCAAAAGGATTTATAAATTTTTGAACTATTAAATAATTGATTATTCTCGTTAGTGCCGGTTGTATTTCTGCGCCTTATTAATTAATAAAAAGGTAGTCGGTATTTTTTATTAAGAATATCTAAGAGCAATGAGGCTTTACTTGCTCAGCACTAAGCTGCGGAATCTTGTCGAGTGGCTAGTTCAGTAGATGCCGCAGACAGAGAGAACTCGGATCGTCGTCTGGAATTGGAATACTGCCGATGTGGAACCAAAGATGGATTTCAATGCACCAGTCGAAGATCTGATGGGACATCAAAGATCGACTTTCACTTGGCGTATTCCCTCGGAAATGATAATAATTAGGACAATCATTGCGATTTTGTTCGTCCATAATTTAAGTTCCGACGTACATTGGAGCTTGTTTTCCCTTCTACTTCCCTCTATAGGTCTTTGGAACCAAAGAGTAAGTCAACAGCATCCACTAAAAAAAGATTACATTACCCGCCATTAATCCTTTGCACGCTAGCGTTCCCCATGTATTTTCCTAAGCAGTTTTGCATCATTCAAGTTTGACAAAACTCAATAATTACGATTAATTTTTCATTTATTTGGTGATACATGATCATAAACGTTGTCTAATGTTGTGAACTTGTGATCTCATTAGAAAATGATTTTAATATCATGACTTTATCTCAGACAAAAAAAAATCGAATTTTTAATAATTTTCTTATTTTTGTTTTTATTTTAAAATAAAAATTTTAAACATATTTTTTTTCTTTTCTTTCTTTTTCTTTTTGCCCCTTCCTTCACTGCGACCAGCCGGCAGCAGCCTCAAGTGAGCTCCACCTTGCCGGGATCAAGTTAGCCTCGATCAAGCCCGAGCTCGCTTGGATCTAGTGAGCCCTAAGCTTGCCAGCCTCGGCCAAGCCATGAGCTCACCAGGATCAACCAAGCTGCGAGCTCGCTTGGATCTTAAATGCCTTGAGCTTGGTGGCTTCGGCCATGTGACATCATGAATTTCAACCCCGTCTTGATAATAGGAAATAGTTGTTTTGTCGACGCGCCGATGGTCATTTTACTCTGAGTTGGCCACTCACGAGTTAACTAATTTATTAGGTGAAGCCGTTAAGAGATATAAACGCGGTAGACTTGAGAATTTGATCAGAAATCGACTACTCGACCATAATAATCGGCAAGGGTCAATACGATACCGTTATAATTGAATTGTGATCGGATATAGGTCAATTCGAAGAAATCATGTAATTGAATTGCGGGTGATTCCGTGGGATTGCGAAATTCGTGTCGAACGGCACTAACCCGATTTTCTATGGAAATTATACTCGGTACACGTAATTGAAACCTTGCGATTTTTACGACAACCGAGAGTTGCCTACGAGTCGGAGATGTACAAACGTAGATCGAAAATTATCAATCACGGGTCAAACGCACTAAAATCCCTAGAAGCTACCTGATAGGTTAAGTTATACTAAAATCGCGTTCGGTCGATTTTAACCACGAAATTGAATTCGTTTTCGAGAATCGATCGTTCGAGCGTGTCACGATTTATTTTTAAGATGTCGTCTCACCTTTCGGGGAATTTTCATCGAGCCCAGAATTTTGCGGAAAAATCAAATTCAGCAAAAAGAAATAGAAGAAGTTCGTATGGGCTGCTGAATGGGATAATTTGGCCACCAAAATGGCTTGGTTTATGAAGAGTTGAAGGAAAAATTGCCATTGAATGATCCCTTGACAAAGTTGGGCTGAAGACTTTGAGGCCTTGGCACTTGAGTGTGTGGGATATTTTCCCCTGGCTTCCAATTGGCCAAAGCCTTGACTTCCCATGTCTCTCTCTCCCCCATCCCTTTCTCCTCTCCCTTTGTGTGTGCGCCCCTCCCCCTACTTAGCCGAACCACCCTCTGCATTCTTCTTCCTCATTTCTTCTTCTTCCTCATTTCATCTCTTCCATTTGTTGCCGCCACAACCTTCAATTCCAGCTCAATCGTCTCACTGTCCACAGCACCCGCCCAGCTCATTCCATCTAGCAACCTCGACACCAATCTAGCTTGCCAGCTCCGCCGGTCACCGAACAGCCGCGCCTCACCCTCACCGTTCGACCAGCCCCCACCCGTGTCCGCCAACCTCCAACAGTCCAATCGGGCTGAACCGAGACCCCAACAACCGTCCAATCCATTCCGCTTCGCCGCCTATAGCTGCCATCCACCCAACTCCTCCTTAGCCAAGCTGAGACCAGCTCAGCCAAACAACTCCAGAATCGCTCAGCAGCCTTGGTCGTGAGCCTTGTTGGGCTTTTCCTTCCGCCGTTTGAGCTCCGTTGGAGATGCAGTAGACTCAGGTCTTCACTACCTTCGCGCCGCCGTTGCTGTGAGCCCACCGCCATTGAATTCTAGTGAGTAAGCTCCCTAATCCCAAATTAGGTAGTTAATTACACTTAGAAGGTTAGTTTAGTGTTAATCCTAGTTAGTGTAACTAGTTAGTTAAGTTGGTTAGTTACCTAGGCTAGTTTGGTTAGAAGGTTAGTTAGTTAGCCTACCCTAGGTTAGTTTAGTTAACTTGGGTTAGGATAGTTAACCATGGTTATTTTAATTAACCGTGGTTAGTTTAATTAAGTTAAATTCAATTATTTAATTAATTATAATTAGCGTAAATTGTGACGGATTAGCCGTTTAGTGAAATTTTACGCTGATTCTCGTGGTTGAATTTATATGTGAAATTGATTGCTTATATGTGCAATTGAGTGCTTGATGATCGTTATGGAATATTATTGCAAAATTTGATTTGACGTTATTTAATTAGAAAAATACCGGGTGTTGGTTTTTGACACCAGAATATTTTTATGTACTATATAAAACCGTGGAATTTTAAATTGGGAGCATACTGTGTTTAATGGTTCGATTTAAATATGTGACCACGTACAATTATTTTACCGGAAATGTTTTATATGAAGAAAATTGGCCAAGTCCATTATTTGAATTGGAGGTGTTTGAGTGCAAAGCACGGTATTCTTGGCCAAGTATGGATGTGCGTGTGGTCACTATTGGAACCCATCACCTTATGAGAGTCAGGGAGGCGATACCTGATTAAGTTCGGATGCCCCATGTCAACGGATGCCGGTCACAGTAGAAGCTAGGCCAATGCTCCTGTGTGGAATGCCATCTAGGTGTAGACGTTGTCGTGCCCGACAGAGTGGGATGACGCCCAATTATGCCGGATGACCGCCGATTGTTAAGTTGGCCGTGGCCAATAGGTCGTAAATAATTGGAACACGCCTGAATGGTTGTAATAGCTGCGCCTGATTATGGGGCAAAATTATGTGGCACAAAATGTGAAATGTCATAACGGTTTTATCTTATAATCGGGACCCATGTGATTGTTTGAGAATGAAATAATGTGTTCCAGTTGTTAAATATGCTTGTTGTATTCATATGATATATGTGACGCACTAATATGCAGTGACGTGCCGAGGCGAGGTAAGTTGTGTGTGACGCCTGTTTAGGCTACCTCTAGGTGAATTTGTTTCCTAATCGGGGTTTAGGATTTTGACTCACTGAGATTTATCTCACCCCGTCATGATTAAATGTTTTCAGGTCCTTAGTATGGAGAGGCGACCAATTTGTTTTGGGGTATCGAAGGAAATAGATTGTGAGCCCTCCTACTTCCCTATTCCCGGGACCACCCATACCCGTGAGTTAGTTGTGACCACTATTTTGACGGACCTGCCGTCGAAACCGAGGACGAGGAGGTAGCTCACCCTATGGACATCTACATCCCAGATGATATCGTGGAGGATCCTGCACCCGAGGCGGAAGGGTCAAGAGGGTAAGTTGTCTAGTAGTTTCTTTTGGGTCAGACTTGTGTTTATAGACCTGTAAGACTAACTTGGCATGTATATGAAGTGTGGGTTTTGAAAAAAGCGTTAGCATGTTTTGACTATCCCTGTGTTTGTTGGTTGTTTGGGTGTTTGTTTAATTTGTTTCCACATGTGCTTAATTGAAAGATAAAATGAAATGGGTGGTGATGCATCATGGGAACATCGCATTTTAATCGACTGTCGAGGGGTGTGCGCGTGCCCGGGGTTCGTGACGTGACAGACCAGCTCAGGCTCCCCTAGATCTGTCATGTCCCGAACCCCGAGCACACGCACATCCCTCGGTGGTCGACTAAAATTTGCAATGTTCCCAGGATGCGTCGCCGACCCTTTTCATTTTATGCATATGTGGAAGCGAACTCATAAACATATACCCGGACAACAATCAAACATGAGATAGAAAAACAGAACAACCAATTTTCACAAATTACTATTTCTATACAAGCCAAGTCAGTCCTATAGGTCTGTACACCAAGGTCTGTCCCAAAAAGAACTACCGGACAACCTATACTCCGGATCCCTTCGACTCTGGCTCGGGATGCTCCACGACACCCTCTGGTATCTCCATACTAAGGACCTGAAAATTTTTAAACTACGACGGGGTGAGATAAAATCTTGGTGAGGCAACACCCTAAACCTCGATTAGGACAAGAATTCACTCAGAGGTGTCCTAAACATGCACCCTCCAGAACTTACCTCGCTTGGACGCGTCCCTGCACACTAATGCACCATATATCATATGTACACAGCAAACATAATCAATAACTGGAATACATCAATTCATTCTCAAACAATTACAGGGGTCCCGATCATAAGGCCAAACCGTTATGACACGTCTCATTCTTTGCCACACAATTTTGTCTCATAATCAGGCGCGGCTATCTCATATCGATGATTCATTTCACGCTCAATAATTAAACTCAAGACTCTAGAGATGGCTCCCACGAAATTACGTTATCGTGTAACACTTAGCCCTTGACCACGAATAGCAACACTACAAGGCTCTAGAGGTGGCTCCCACGAAGTTACGTTATTGTGTAGCACTTAGGCCTTGACTTCGTATGACAGTAGTGGAAGGCTCTAGAGGTGGCTCCCATGTGACTCAAGTTGCCATGTAACACTTAGCCCTTGACTAGAAGGCCCTTTATTCGTTTCCTACCCCGCGTAAAAGCATTAGGGTACTTAGGTTACCACACGAACATCCATATTCGGCCACGAACATCATGCTTTGCACTCAAATACTCACATTTCAAATAATGGACTTGGCATATTTTCTTCATATTAAAAATACTCGATAAAATAATTGTGCGTGGTCACACGATCAAATCGAACCATAAAACATGATATACTCTCTTTTCAAAATTCCACGATTTTATAGAGTACCTAAAATATTTTTGGTGTCAAAAGCCGACACCTGTTATTTTTCTAATTAAATACCCAAAAATTAATTTTTGCAATAATAATTCAAAACAACAATCCAGCACCTAATTGCACAAATCAGCAATCAATTTCACATGTAAATGTATCCACGACAATCAGCGTAAAATTTCACTAACTAGCTATCCCGGTACAATTTACGCTAATTATAATTAAATAAATTACAATTAAATAAATAAATTGTGTTTAATTAAACCGGACTACTTAATTAACCTGACAATGCAGACATGTCATCAATCGAGTCAACTTTTACCTTCCATCATATAGCCAAAACACTAAAATCCCCTTTTCTAAAAATAAACTTAGTAACTCTTTTTTTTATTCAAACTTTCCGAAATAAATTCGTACGGGGTCCCGTATTTGAAATTAACCTGCCAAATTTTGCACACATCTAGATTGAAACCTCACGGTTTTATTGAGCCCATAAAACTTGGCGTCCAAACCTGACACCATATTTATTTTCTAATTTCTTTTCCAACCTTAGTAACCCCTCTCTTTTTTTGTTCAAAATGTTTAGAAATAAATTTATAGGTGCTCACATACTCAAAATTAATCCATTAAACTCTGTATGCACCTAGTTTAAAACCTCATTGTCTTATTGGGAAAAAAAATTTGGTGTCCGGACCCGACATCTCATTTATTTTCTATTTAGTAGTCCAAAATGTCACATTTTGCAAAAACAATAAACCATCACCATGGAACAACCGCTCACATATTATCATGCATATGTTATAAGCATGCCAAAATTCAACCAAAGTACCAAATCAACATTATCCAGCAAGCAAGATACCAAGAACAACCACAAAATCACTATAGACCCTTACCGGCAGAAACTAGGCCACTCACGAATCTACACGTTTAAATCCAAAACCTAACCAAACGAGGTCAGAAAATTCCAAACTTTGAATATGTTCTAGAAGACACCTAAACGAACATTTTTTATGCAGACACCTTGACCCCAATCCTTCTAGATTACGAGAAGTAAATCGCTCAAACTGTTACAAAAACTGTGTCAGTTTCCAGAAATTATGTTTTCCAAAATCAGTTTGGTTTGTGGTCCAAAACTTATCCATTTGATCTGAAATTTGATTATGTTAAACTAAAAAAATGTGATGAACAACTTTTGTGAAGAAACCATTTCGAAAATCAAACCCTAAGGGTTGATAAAAATCCTTTGAACACCGAAAGGTCACCAGTTCCTGCACCATCTAAGATTCTGTTTGCAAATGACGAAGTTGAAATCTCATTCTTTTAAATCCTAAAACTCTTGAGTAAAATATATGCCATAACTAAGATGTCTAAAACATTTTTTGTGAAGGAAGCAACCTCAAAATCATAACACATTTTGATTCACAAAAATGGCAAACGGCGAGGATCTAGTAACCAGATCCGAGTGAAATCCACTAAATTGGACTAAACCACCCTCATTAGTGCTCATATCATCAATTAGATCAATACTAATCCATCTTAAGGCTAATATAATCAATCTAGATTAAAAATAATCCATCTTAAGGCTAATCTCACTTAATACTAATTTAACTAAGCTAATTAACACTAATCTAACTCTCTAAGTGCAATTAACAACCTAATCAAGGATTAGGGAGTTAACTCGCCGGATTAGCGAGATAACGGGTTCACAGCAACGGCGGCGTGACGGCGGTGAGATCGCGTGATTACCGGGCCTCCAACGAAGGACCAAACGGGGCCAAAAAGCCCTACAAGGCTCACGACTAAAGAGGAAGAACCGGTTTTGTTCTGGAGCTGGTTGAGCTGGATCGAGGGGCTGGTCGGGCTCGGCTTGGGCTGGTCTTGGTGGTTGCGGTTTGCTGGAGTTGCGCTGGACAGAGGGGTTGCGGCTGTGGTTGAAGTGGCGTTGGTGGGTGATGATGGAGATGATAGGAGCTGTTGGTCGTGACTTGGACGGTTGGGGCAGCAGCAACAAAAATACAAGGGAAGAAGGGGCCGGACGGTGGAGTGGTGTGCAGCAACAAGAAGGAAGGAGAATGGGGGCTTAAAGGAAGGAGGGAAGAAGTTGGTGTGGATGAGTGATGGTGGACGTGCGGCAGCAACCAAAAGTGAAAAGAACAAAACCAGCAGAAGGGAAAGATGCGTGAGAGAAGGAGAAGAGATGAGGGGGAGAAATTGAGGGGAAATGGGGGCTGTACGACTGAACAAGGGGGAAAGGGGATGAGCGTGAGAGAGGGAGGGGGAGAGAGAAAGAGGGTAAAGAAAGTCTATGCAAAATATCCTAAACACTCAAGTGATTGCCCAAAAAATCTTCATGCTCACCCCTTGTCTCCCAAATACTTTCTTAACTTTAATTTCCCAAAATTAAACCAAATAGCGCAGCCAAATAACACACCCCTCTCCCCATCCGAATTTCCACTTCTTTTCTAAATTGTCCAAAATCGATTTTTCCGTAAAAATTCGGGGCTCGATGGAAATTTCCCAAAAGATGAGACAATATCCTAAAAATAAATTGTGACACATGCTCGAACGTCCGATTCCCAAAACCGAATTCAATTTCATGGTTAAAATCGACCGGACGCGATTTTAGTGCGACCCAACCTACCGAGTAGCTTTTAGGAATTTTATTGTGTTTGACCCGTGGTCAATAATTTTCGATCCACGTTTGTGCATCTCCGACTTGTCGGCGACTCTTAGTTGTTGTAAAAATCTCAAGGTTTCAATTATGAGTATCGGGTACAGAATCGACAGAAAATCGAGTCAGTGCCATTTGACACGAATTTCGCAATCAGGTGGAATCACCCACAATTTAATTACGTGCTTTTGTCGAATCGACCTATCTCCAGTCTCTAATTGATTATAACGGGGCCGTATTGACCCTTGCCGATTAGCACGGTCAAGCAATCGATTTCTGATCGAATTCTCAGGTCTGTTGCATTTATATCCCTTAACGGCTTCACCTGATAGATCAGTTAACTCGAGATCAGCTCCGAGAAAAAGGACCATAGACGCGTCGACGAAATGCTCATTTCATATTATCGAGACGGAGTCGAAATTTAGGATGTCACAAGATCAGCCAAGCCTTGAGCTTGTCGGCCCACGTCATGGCCAATCGCCGAGGTGCTGGCCGTTGCCAAGGCATGCGGCCAATGGAAAAGAAGGAGAAAGGAATAGAAAGAAAAAGAAAAAGTTGGAATTTAAAAAAAATAATAAAAAATGCTATTTTAAAAAAATATATAAGAATAAATGTTTCGTTAATCAAAGACTTTAAAACTAGGAAAATATCTTAGAAAATGTTTTTTTAGTTCTTTCAATTGGAAAATCATTTTCCTAAATTTAAATTTTAGTAGGAAAACCTTTTTCGTTGACTAGGAAAAAATTTTCCGTCGACCAATTTTTCCTAAATAAACCAAACAATAAAAATGAGGAAAACATTTTCTACGAAACAAACGTATCCGCAAATTTCTACACTGGTCTTAGTATATCCGGTGCTTCCCTTTGCATGATCAGGTGACAAGAACAAAGTTGCAATTTCTAAAGGAAAAAATGAAATCCTTTTTTCTATCCCTCAATATTGAGTACCATTAGCAGCGAGTAAATTCACTAGCTTCCGACGGAGAGAAATTTTTCAGATAGGTAGTTTTGTTATTCCACAATGATGTCACATCGGGTACGCTCGTATTCATCCACGAAAATTACGCCCGGTTAAGCGACATGCTCTTTGCAGGACATACACCCCAACATCTTCCGACGTAACTCTACAACACAACTTCACTCGGTCTTTAGGACATTTGATCTACGATATTTATTATTAGCCATAAAAAATTTTCACAACAAGCCACTCTTCCCTTTGAGTCGCTCTCTAGCCTTTCCTTTTTCCATTTTTTTTTAACGTACAGATCGATGGACAATAATCAATGAGGACCGCTTCAACTAGTAGAATTTGTGTGTTACATATACACACCAGTGACATGAATGCGTGGCCACCACAATAATGGCTCAACATATACAATGCACAAAACGAAGGGAAAAACTTGAAGCATACAGCAAGCTCCTACAAAAGAATATCGAGACAGTACATACCTAAAGGCCACAAGCTCTATTTAGACTCTCCAACAAGCAGCTTCAACATCCTACGGAAGCATTTTATCCAGCAGCGCCTTCAATTACAGAGCAAGCAACTTGAAGCCTAGAGGATCGAGAACTCAAAACTTTCACATTGTGTGTATATATAAGAGCATGTTTGTATTGGGATTTTGTTTCGAAAAACATGAACATGCATGGATAAAATTGAATAAAAATGAACTACATCTCATTATAGCTAAAACAAAAGTGATTTTATTTTTGGGTCAATTTAAAACCTAAAATCGAAAAATTTGGAAAATAAAGTTCTTAATTGAATTTTGCGAAATTTTCAACCAACGAATCAAATTGACACTAAAAGAAGTGTTTTTGACATTTTTTTATATTTCAATTTTTTGGTCAAATATTTAACCAAAAGTCAACCATCGGTTGACTTTTCCTAAAAGGTTGATTTTTAAGTGAAATCTTTAAATTTTTGAATAATTGATTTGAGAAAAGTGAAATTAAGGCTAAATGGTATCCTTTTAGATGAAAAGGACTTTTGATTAAAGGGTTAACCAAAAAGTCAACCCGAAAGTCAATCATTTGACTTTTCGGGTCTTGAAAATGATTTGGAAATTACTAAAAAACAACAATGTAAAAGAAAGAGATAAAAACGACACCTTTTTTTTTTTTATCAAGAAACGAGCTTCGTCACAATTAGAAATCCAAATCTCAATTTTTTTATATTTTTAATGCGTCGATTAAAAATCAAATGTCAACACACAAAAGTTACAATCATTAGGGCGATGTAGTTACATTATGCTAATGGAGTCATATTATTATTATTATTATTATGTGTGTGTATGTGTATATATATATATATGCAATCATCATACATCATGCCATCGAGGATTATAAATAGATATTCACCATTCACTAATCAGGTACTTATTATGAAATTATATTCAATCCCAATGTTATTTCATATTTTTGTTACTATTGTAATTTTGTCAATGGTTTTTTCTAAATAGATGTTGGGGTATCACAATAAATCTCATAGAACCATTTCAAGTCAAGTACAAGTTGCGTTGATTTTTGTCTCATGAGATTACTTGAGACATATTAATCTTAGCAACTTGTTTAGTAAATTTAAATAAATTGGTAATTTATTTGTACAGAGCTCATCAAGCTCTTTTCAATATCCTTTGGTGAATGAATTGAATGATTCTGAAGAAGGGCGTACCAATTCACCATAGTCATTTCGTGCGGAGAACCAACGAGCTAGATGCTACAGAATTACTTGAGCACTTGCCAGCTCTGCAAGAGCTTCTTTTTCGTGTGCTTGGTTGTCAGGTATTTCTTGAATCTGCTACATTTAATGTCTTTTACCCCTCGTATTGTCTAGGTTTTTATGGAGATAATGTGTTCTATGTTTTGCCTATTAAAATGACATAGCTATCCATCTATATAGTGTCCTCTGCCTAATGAAAATAATGAATGTGTATTCTGCAGCCCCAAGGTGCAGCAGTTCATAATTTTGTCATTCAGTTGGCACTGTCAATGGGTGGTAGATATCATAAGCTTTGTTTTTCTTCTCTCAATCTAATTATGTCTTGGTCTTCCTATATGTCTAATTGTTCCTTAATTTGTATACGTTGCTTCTGAAAAAGAAAATATATCAAGCCATAAGTGACGGTACAGTCAATTTGGTTGACAAGGTAGGCTGTAGTCGTGACATTCAGGTCAGAAGATTTAATGTTAATTGTAAGTTGTGCGCAATATGACTGATGAAATTGTGGTAGTTTTTTTTTAAATGCAACGTCATGATACAATGGGGGCTCTTGCCATTTATAGGAGAGCTGGCCATTAGGTAATGCTAACTATATTGCTTGCATTAACTGATATTCCGGTGGAAAGGATTGAATCCTGTTGTGAATTGCATTTTTACAAAACTTTCACTCTTGTAGGCTG
Organism: Eucalyptus tenuipes; assembly: GCA_014182365.1. Taxonomy (NCBI): domain Eukaryota; kingdom Viridiplantae; phylum Streptophyta; class Magnoliopsida; order Myrtales; family Myrtaceae; genus Eucalyptus; species Eucalyptus tenuipes. The sequence goes on from CM024545.1 coordinate 13,587,736, forward strand.
ACAGACTTTCAGAATTCTATGAAATATGTAAAAATTTGGCTATTGGGCGTGGAGAGAGGTTTTCAAGATTGAACAGGTCTGTCTGTCTATCTCTCTCTACACATGCACACAGGCACGCAGGGCAAGCCTAGTGTGATGCACTCAATCCCAGATTGTTGCTATTTGTGACGGCCGTAGTGTACTGGGTGATGCACTCGATCCTTGGTGTTGGTGTATGTTGTCTGAACCTTTTCTCTTTTATTCAGCTTTTCCTTTTTCCTGCAGTCTATCAATTGCTTGATTCATTCCTGAAATCTAACAAATGAAATCACTGTAATTTTTGTTTGTCAAGGCGATGTGTTCTGAAGTATTGCTATCATCTAAGTTAGATTGACAGGGGCATCTTTCTAAAATGAGTTAGGCCATCATATTTTGAGTTTCTGACCCAACCATGAAGTGTATCGCATTATCATCATCGTCCCTGTAAAAGAAGGTAACATATTTTTTAAGAGAGCGACACTTTTATTTTCTTCTTTTTGTTTCTGGTGCAGTTGTTCAACCGAGTTCTGCTGGTTTTGATCATGCTAATGGAACTATAGGTTGGGAATTGGCGCCAGTAAGTTGGCAAGCAATGACAGTGCCTCAGCTGTCAGCAAGTTGGTAAGCTCTTATTCTACCATCTCTTTGAGAAGTTGTTTGAGATGGTTTGCTAAACTCTCAAGTGTATCCCACTGGTTGTCTCACATTTTTCAAGTGTTGCGGAATTCTTGCAACATCACATTTAATTATTTTTTCTGTGTTTACTAATTTTTCACCGGTTGGGTTTGTAACAAAGGCAGGAGGACTCGACAAGCTTACACTTGACAGCTTATATGATGATGCAATGAGAAGAAACAGTCAAAGCTCTAGCTATAATCCCTGGGAGCCAGCCCTGATGGCCGGTCCGATGATGCAGCAACCAGCACAAGACCCGTTCTCTGTCCCAATGCTGTATATGCACCTCTTCAAGTCCAAATGGCAGCAATGCACCAACAGCAGGCCTTCACGTTGCAGCAGCAGCAGATGATGATGATGATGGGCCTACAGATGCAACAGCCGGCAAATCCTTTCGGCAATCCATATGCAGCCAATGATCACCCATACAGTGTGGTGCCTGTGCAGCATTTAGCTAGAGCTTTGGGTGATGTTCTTCACCAAGTGGATCGGTCTGATCCTTTTCTTATGCTGGGTGCTCTTCGAATGGATCCAAGACATTCTTGAAGAAATAAGTGAGAGACTTTGAAAGAGAAATAGAACTGCACCTACTCAACATGTTAACCATCCAACGGAGAATTTATGAACTATTTCTACACTGACAGCAAACATGATAAAAATCCACATTATAATATGAAAAGAGTCAACCACTCCTGCTTTCGTTTGTGCTTTGATTTTCATTAGTTTTGAGCACTCATTTCGTTAAAAGCAGTTCTCTATTGATTTTTGAACAATGAACAAGAAACCCGAGCTTCATGAAGAACCAAATTTGGTATCCACAAAATCGCCGATGAATTTGCATAAGTTAAGCATTATAATGGTTCTAAATCTATGGACAGAAACTCTCAACATATGCAAGAAATCCAATGATCTAAAGTCTTGTATATAGAAGTGGAAAACCTAGAAGTTGAACTCATACTGTGTACCTGATTGAGCCATACATGATTTTGATCTGTGGAGGACGGACAAAGGTAGGTCTTACTCTCCTCCTTTCTTAAATGGTATTATGAGTGCTTTTGAATAAGTAGTGGAGATGTTAAGAAATCTCATTTTCACCCGACTACTCGAGTATGAATCAATATGAATCACCCAAGTACTAGCTCTCATGAGCCAAAACCATGGTGAAAAAAAAAAAACCATAAAAAATAATTAAAAAATCAATATCAACAATTTTCAAAAATAAACTCAATTAGTACAATATAAAAATATTTAAGACTAATTTGGTTCAATTGAAAGATTCAAGACTGAATTAATACCCATAAAATAAGTTTATGATTTTTTGGTAATTTTCCTAGAGTATTGCTCCTCAAAAGCATACATTCATAAATTAAGGATACTTTGTTCCACAAAAAAAAAAAAAAAAATTGATTTGGAAAACCAGTTCTTAAAAATAGTCAATTATATCACTTATAAAAATGAATTAACAAAAAAAAATTTCATCATTCACAAAATTATTTAACATAAAATTATTATCAATAATGAAAACATTTTCCTCAATTAATTAATTCAATCTTTATGTTATATGAATGGGAAAGATCCAGACACTCTCAGACCAGAAACTTCATGGTTTCCTTACTCATAAAAAGCCTAATGAACATTAACTTCCGCGGGCGTGCGGAGTGCGTGTGTACGAGAGAGAGAGAGAGAGAGAGATTAAATAAGACAAGTAGAAGCAAGATACTTTGGGATTGTTGGTAAGTCAGCCCAGTCCAATATGTCAGAAAATCAGTTAACAATCAATTCTTCTCTAAACCAGTTGAGTTTGAGAAATATTTCTCACCTGCAATTGACCCACTCGGCTACAGCTTTTTACAAGAGGAAAACACAAATGCCTAAGCTTCATTTCCGACTGCGCAACATTTAGTAATATACTTCTGGTTATGCACACTCATTGCATCTAAGACTGAAAAAATACTTCTGTCCAATCTGGTCAAACACTGCCAAACCGTATGTATCTTCCAATGCATACGAACGGCATGGATTCCCTCTCTGCAGGACCATCACTTTGTCACAGGAACCTCAGGTAGGGCACGTACGGGCTTGAACTTAAAAATTTATATCTGCTTATTAAGTTTTTGCAAGACTTCGACTTGAGACGCCATGCAACAATTTCAAAAAGCCATGAAAGCTCAGTTTTCCATCGGTATGTCTGATCCAATCGTGGAGTACAGCATACACAGGGACTGAACTGCTCACACCTAGTTCCTGCAAAAAAGATCAAAGATGTCAGGTGATGTCAATAGCCTGATACAGATTCCGAAGTATGAGAACACATCGCTTATGCATAACTGATCATGCACCATAGCAAAAGCATAGATATGCCCCACTTTCACTTGTCAACACATAAAACTAGAAGGAATCAGGTTAGAATATCATCTTAGAATCCGCATTTACATGGAAACGATCAACTGAAAGAAACTAGATATTAGACAATCATGGATATACACATAAAGTTACTCCATAACCTCATTACTGATAAGCTGCAGGAGCTACAGGGAATCTTTTTGACGGGCAAAAGGGAGAAGCCAACCAAAAGATAAAATAAGTATGGAAAACCATGCAATTCACGAAATGGGCATATATCAAGAGCAGCAAAAAAATGTAATGCATGGGTGACTACTATATAGTTGCCAATTCTTGCAAAGTAGCTGAAACCAACAACGTACCGAAGCCAACTCATCAATGACGATAGCCCGGTTTCCTTCTTTTTCAAAAATTTCATAGGCACAACGAGCATGTTGTTCCCATCTATCAAGAGCTTCAAGTTGATGGACGCTTAGAGTAGCTGCACGAAACTCTTCAAAATCCATCCTCCTATATTGAAGTGCACTAAGCTGTCCCAAGGTAAAGAAGAACAATTCAACATTCAAGATCTACCGTTGACAAAAACAGAAAATGGTATGAAATTAACAAAGCTCGATGATTAGGGCTATACTGATGTCAAGAAATCTAGGACACGAGATTCTTTCATAGCATCCGTTGCATTCCTCATCAAGGCCTAGCAAGATCGAAGTATGTAAGACCACAATCTCATTAAAACCAAGGGGGGAAAACAATGACACTACCAAGTGGTGATACCAACCATTTTAATGTTTTCAAATCCTATGGTACCATTCTTGTTTGGTTCAAATAGAGAAAACTGCTCTTTCAGATAAAATAGCTCATCTCCAGTCAATGTTTTGGACAAAGCCTGTAATAAACACATGAACGAACTGTCAGTAAAAACTAAGTATAATCACTTCAATAAAAGATTAAAGCATGCCTTAACATCCCTTCTTCCACATATTATCTCATTGTAGCTCCTTCTCTTGTTTCTGTCCGAGATTCTCCTTCAGATTTGATGTCAGAGTCCATTAAATAAACCATATTTACACTAACCATACCCATCCTTTAATCATCCTTTGCCACTAATAACTCAGAAAACTGATTATTAAAAATCTAACATGCCCAAAACAATAACAATGCTAAATAAAAGAGAATTAAAAGATAAGGGAGCAAAAATTAGCCATAGAAGATTGGATTCAACCCCAAGACTCTGATCTTGGTAAGAGTGAAGCATCACTAGGCTAAGTCTTGCTCCTTCATTATTCATACCATGCCAAGTTCCTTTCCTAGAAAAGTTCTCCTAATCTAAGCAACACAATCTGCAGTAGCACACAATAGAACCAGCTTGAAGCTCCAGAGCAACGGAGAAAGCAATTCTAAAGGTACATTATATCGTTAATCTGAGGAAAAGAGTCCGAAGCTTGTCCAGAAAAAACAAAACACAACAATGTGGCAAAGTTTTCGACATCCATTTAATTGTGAAGCAACAATAGATATGAAGTAATTTAAGTTCATTGCAATCACAATGAAGATCCTGCTGATAATTAATTGCTTCACGTTCCTTGAGCCATGTTTTAAATTCTAATTAAAGATGCCAGTGCATCAACAGAACCAGTTCCATTTCCAGAACAGACAAACTCATCAACGGCTAAGTTACATTATTTTACATACCCTTAAGGCAGCTCTTCTGAGTGTGGATGAACGCATATATGCCTTCATGAGTTTGAATATAAGAATATCTAGAGGCACTTTGATCTCTTTATAATTCTTTATCCACGGATGGCCTGCCAAAGAAAATGTTAGAATTACATCATAAAAGAACTGGCATCTTCATTAGCAGATGAAACCTACTTAGAGCTTGTGCAGCTGTCATCCTTTTCCTGGGATCTTTAATTAATAAGCGCTTCACGAAGTCTCTTGCCTCGGAGGACAGTGAAGGCCAAGGTTGTTCGTCAAAACTTGGATCAGCTTTTAGAACAGCTCGAAAGATCCCGGACTCACTTCGGGCCCAAAAGGGACGACTGCCACAGAGCAGAATATATGCAATTACACCTATGCTCCAGACATCTGCCTCGCTAGTGTAAGCTCTATGGAGAACTTCAGGAGCTACATAGTACGCACTACCGACAATATCATTTAGCCGCTCATCTGTATAGCAATTAGAACGATTCTCAACATTAGGTATTTCTTGAGCCCTCAAACCGATGCACCAAAGCTGCTATAAACTAAAGGGTTATGCATACCTGGTTTCACAAAATCTGACAAACCAAAATCTATGGCCTTCAAAGTAGAGGTTTCATCCTTTGACGAGAAGAGAAAATTCTGATCAAGCAATTAGGCACACTTCCATGAGAATAGGTCGATCAAAAATATTTTGAGAAAGCTGATGCAAAGCAGCAAATTATGGCTAACATTTTAAAAGCAATTCTTCTCTCTTTTGGTTTATATCTCTTTTTCCAAAAAAATGAAAATTGTTTTAAGTTAAACATAAGTTTGGGCCAGTAATCAGAGTTAGTACCTTTCCCTTACTCAGGTGATTTTTATATCCAACACAAAATGGGATACAAATGAAGAAAAATGAACATTATGGCGAAAGAAAATAATTATGTGGAGGTAACTACGTCCAAGCACGAAACTGTCTTCAAAAGTATGCAGCTTGATATCATGTAAACCATAGTCATGCATACGAATAACAGAAATATCATGATAAAAAAATCATTCTACAGATTCCTTTTGTTCAAGTGTTCAAGAAAGAAGAATTGACAAAATGTGAGTCAACAAATTACAAGCGCAGTTTCTAGAAGATCTTAAATATAATTTGTCAACTTTAAGACTCCTTCAAACTTGAGCATACATGATTGCATCAAATCAAGGAAATGGTATAATTGCAATAAAGTTGGGTGTACTGCAATTTAGGCAACAATAGTAAAGTCGACCAATAAGATGACCATTTCCCAAAATTCTTAAGGCCAAATAGGAATCCAAAAACCTTTTCAGGGAAGAAACAAAAGCCACAGAGAGGATAAGGAAGAGAGGTTGCTCTATTGTAAAACGAAAATGAGATTACAAATTTCACACAGGAGAGGATCCTCAGTACATATGAAACAACCGTGCAAAAAGAAAAGGAGTACATGACCACCTCAGGTTTCAGATCCCGATGCACCACACCTTGCAGGTGGCAAAAAGTGACAACATTTAGTATTTGTATCAAAACAGCTCTTGCATCATCCTCTGAGTACTTCCCGCCCCTGATCAAATAAGACACCAGAAAATGAGCCTCTGGCAATACAAGATCTCCATTTTTAAGGATCATCCATCTATAAAAATTCATCTATTATCTATGGCTAGAATAAAAGAAGCTAGCACAAAAGATAACCTCGAAAGTATTCTATCCAAGAGTTCCCCTCCTTCACATAACCTGAAAGATGCATGAAATTATCAAAACTTTGAGTCACAGTATGCAAACATCCAAAAAAATTTACACTTCCAGTCAAAGCTCAGATAAAGTCCAGCAAACAGAGCTTACTCCATTACAATATAGACATTATCATGGTCTTCATATGCATCATAAAACTGCACGAGATTGTCATGTCCAGTCAAAGCTCTCAATATTTTGACCTCCCTTCTCACATCCTCAATAGCAATTGCAGTCGTCATCTAAAGAGAAAAAAAGCATATCAAGATCCATCAGAAAATTAAGAAACAGGCAAGGAAAAAAACTATGGTACTTGGCAAAATTTCTCTGCTTTAACCAAGTAAAGAAAACTAAAATAAGGCAAACTTGAGGGAATACTAGCAAATAGGAACATGGCACCAAAAAGATGTGCTTCACCAATTTCTTCCAAGTAAAGCCAAATCCTCCAGAGTCTAGAGCATATACTGAATCAGGAGAAATACCAAACTGGATGTGCATTTCTTTGCAATTTTATCACCATAATTCTTGTGTACTTTGCTCATAACATAGATAAATGTTCCTTTTCCATTATCAATGAAACCTATTCTCCAGCTGAAAGTAACATTTTGGTCCCTTCTTGAAGACAAATGAATAACTGAAAAGATATTTTTTCATTAACAGAAAGATCAGTGCCTACCACTGATCAGACACAACAGTAAAGGATGGATCCCAGAAGGCTATCTCTAAGTCCTATAGGGTAAAAGCCCCCTAGATAAAGTTGCACGCACAATTCCATGTTTTAAGTTACTGGAAGTGATTATTGTAGTGACTTGGTTCGCGCTACTGCTTTCTTTGCAACACAATGCTTTCTTTTAATTAATCAAACAACAAGAATGTACAGAAATTAGGGTAACCACACTGTAAGTGATAGCTCATTGCTAAGTTCATGAATCAGGCCATTAGGTTCGCCAATTGAATTACTTCCCTCTGAATTTGAAAACCGGCTAATTTACTTGGGCTTCCATTGTGATATATGTATCTTTCATGGAGAGGGCAACCCATAACAGGAGAACCTCACAAGAAAGAGCAACATCAGTTTAAGGATTATTGTCTTCATACACACTTCGAAGTGACAGAACTTCAGAAGAAAGAAATCAAACAGGAGACACTGTTGCTGTGGTTGTGGAGGCAACACTAAAGATGATCTAGGTCATTTTTGTCTTTCCAGATCTATGTTCTTCTAGTACGGTTGAGTACGTATCTTAAAGTCCAGTTTTAAAATTATAGAGTATAGATAGAACGGCTGGTTCAACTTTATGCAATCGAAAGTGACATCCCATATTTATCAATAAAACTATATGCTGTACAAATGACCTGGTAGAGGTATTCAAAGAAAAAAGGCAAGGACCATGCTTGGGCTGATACTTCGCATTCTTTATTCAGCACTTCTAGTTTGTCTTGCTTAACTTCATGTGACATTGCAACTAGCATTATAATATGACAACTTCACCAATAAGAAAGCAAGTCGAAATGGATTACCACCAATTCCACTGAAATACTTGAAGACAAAAGCCAAAAACAGAAAAACCAGACAAGTTTCTGACCAGGCTTCGACATCATCTCCAATGGTATAAACCGACACAAAAGATTAAAAATCACCAAAGCAGGAATATTTCTCGACTTGTCACTAGCTGGTGGTAGAACTGCCTCTGTTCTACGGATCAACCCCCGCCATAACATAATACTCACCCACCACAGGTGATTTAGGACAATAAAATGACACAACTCAAGGACAACACATGAGAAAAAATTACTCAAGTCACACCCGAATGTCATACGACATAAACAAGAGAACCTCCAAATGGACGGGACCCAACATGATTCTTCACCTTCTCTCAAAAGACCCATTTCACATCCTATCCATTGAAGTTCCAGGAAGTTATTCAAGAGGTATTCTTTAGCAACTACAGGGGATCACATACGACAGGACCCCCTCAAAAGACGGCCCAAGGAAAATGAATTCCAAGCTCAACAAATCATCACTTATCCCAGCGTACTTGAATCCACAAAAATTTCCGACATACATAGAAGGCCATAATGGAGAAGATCAAACCTTTGCTTTCGGTATGACTTTCACAGCAACCTGTTGACCCTTAAGCTCACCCTTCTTGGACCTTGCACGGCAAGTATACCCAAAATGCCCTCTCCCCACCTCGTCCCCAAGCTCATACTTGCTCCCGAAGTTCTTCGAGAACCCGAAGCTCTTGTCGAGCCCCGTCACCCGCCCCTCGCGCTCCGCCTCGCTCCCTTCCGGGATCGCCGCCTCGTTCGCCTTCACCGTCCCGCGCCGCAGCGCAAGCGCGGCCTTAATGTGCTTCGCCGGCGACGGCGGCGGGAACGGCCGCTTGAAGAACCGCTTGGGCGTCGAGTTCGCGCTCGCGTTCGCGTTCGCCGGGGACCGGCCCGCGGGGACTTCTTCGAGAACAAGTAGTGCGCCGGGCTGGGGCTGTAGAACGGGAAGAAGGGCGACTTCCGCCCCTCGCCCCCGGCCTCCTCCTTGGGGACGTGGTTGCCGGGGTCCCCGCCGTTGATGGAGCCCGAATCAGGGTTCCGCCGCTCCTCGGCCGGGCCGGCCCCGCCGTTGGCGGCGGCGATCCCTCGCTGCCCGGATGCGGGAGAGGAGAGATCGAGCTGGGAAGTGGGCTTCGAAGTGCACAGCCCCATCCTCCTCCTCCTCCCTCTCCTCCTCCTCCTCCTCGAACGGCGGAAATGCAGAGAGAAATTTCGAAGCAAGTGGAGGGCTAAAGCATTGCGGAAGAGAGAAATTGAAATGGCAAAGTTCGCGAGCCCCTCCTCCTCGTCTTCTTCTTCTTCTTCGATGGCCGGAAAAAGCAAGAAAAACAAGAATCTAGAGAGAGAAAGTAGAGGGAAAGAAGAGAGAGAAAGTGTGTCTGCAGTGCGACTTCTCTTTCTTTTTGTTTCTTTCCTTTCCTTTTTTTTTTTTTTTTTTTTTTTGTAGGAAAGTCGGGGAGATCTGCAGAAGAAGGAGAAGATGATAAAAAGGAAGAGGAGACGGTGATCCGCTCTGCTTTTCGGGGGGTTCCTTTTCGCGGCCGATGTAATTAAAAAAATATATAAATGAAGATGAAATCCGGAGTCGTTGGACTAAATTTTTTTTTTTAATTTAAATTTTGAAATCGATGGATCGGTTAATAATAAAAAAAAAAAGGAAAATGTAGAGGGCGTGCAGGAAATAAATAATGATAATGAGAGTAATAAATGGGGCGACGAAAATTAAAAATTAATTCAATGAATGTGGATTGAGCCGCACTCGATGTGAGGGGGGCGATGGGAACGTGTGTGGTGGTCCTGCCGCGTGACAGCGGCGTGAGCCACAAGTGATGTTTCTTTTGCGGTGCCCGACCGGAGCTCGGGTTTAAGGATTGCATCTGGGATGAAATAATGTCATTTCTCACTTTTCTTACCTCATTTTGTAGATGAAATAAAATCATCATACAACATATTTCGTGAATTTTACGTGTTGAAACTTGGTACAATGCAAAAGGCTTTCTATATTTTGAATTGGAAAAGAGACAGGATATAGGAGTTATGATGATTTGAGAAAACATGAAGTGATTGTTTGGACAAATTGGACCGTCACTAAACAACTTAATATTAATGTCACTCGTCCGTGAAATGCCAGATAGTGTGAAAATCAAATCCCCCTCGCGTGCCTTGTTGTTCACCGGTTATAGGCTCCATTTAAATTTCGTCAAAAAATGGCTAGTGACTACGTGAATGAAATTCGAATGTGATTTTAAGAATGTGAGATTCCAATGACACATTGGCCAAGGGAAGTGCAATTTTTCTTCTTGTTTCTATAATTTGGCTAATCATCATAATTAGTTTTTCACCTAAAGAAAAATTAGCATAAAAGCTCATCGTTAATGGTCTCTTGAGCCTCGACTTGAACCTAAGTTCTCCAACATAGAAATTGGAACCGTTTACCATCGATTCAAAACTGAAAGTACGGGAATGCCTTTACTTCTAGGTCAATCCCAAAATGGGCTAAATGTGATTTCTAAGCACTTACCAAAATGTATGACACAAGCGAAACCAATTAGTAAACATCAAAATGCTTCTGCTAGGGTTTATGTAGTCTTTATTGTTATGATGTCATTAATAAATGAGACTACGAGGTGATGTCTTGTCATAAAAAATGTTGATCATGAATTAATTACTTGGTTATGCTGTGTCTTTCTTTTCACTTCCTTTTTTTTTTTTTTACAAATGGTCACTATTGAAATGTAAGTTTTCATTCGACCAAAAATAAATTGTAACTTTTCAGGAAAAAAAAAAAAGAAATGTAAATTTGCGTGAAAAGGACATATAAACAGTCTGCCCTAAAGTACAAATTTGTACCGTCGTTCTTGTTCAATTGATAATAATATAGGCGGTAGGGTTAAAGTCAAACAGCAAAGGTCCAAAAGCAAAGGGGGAAAATATCATTGTTAAATACATAATATGGTTTTATTATTTGTACTTTGCCCGGTAACTTTATCTTCTCACTCTCTCTCTCTCTCTCGGTTACAAAATCTACTAAAAAGGAGCTGTTTCAAATTTCAAAATCCTGAGAAGGGTTTTTCTTTTTTCATGGCTTAAAAAGGAATATAAAAAAATCTTTACTAAATATGCCGCCCAAAACATCTTATTTAAGTATTCAAAATTTTATATTTCTTTTCATGGCTAAAATAAGAAATTTATAAAATCTTTCCTAAATAAGCCGGAAAAAAATCTTATTAAAGTATTCAAAATTTTATATTTCTTTTAATGCCTAAAAAAAGAAATATATAAAATCCTTCCTAAATATGCCCCAAAAAAACTTATTCAAGTATTCCAAAATTTTATACTTCTTTTCATGGCTAAAAAAAGAAATATATAAAATCTTTCCTAAAAGTGGCCCCAAAAAATCTTATTTAAATTTCACAATAAACGAAAATCCTCCATAATGTATGTCTCGGAGCTGTCATTTGTAACGAGAAATCCACAGTACTTGAGTACATGGAGCTTCCCTCTTCATCAATGACTTGGAATCATTTCGCATGTTCACTCTTTATTGAAGAGTTTTGAGGATGTCAAGAGTAGAAGATACGTCGGATTCATGCTTTGATCAATCTGTAATTACATAATACGCAATCAACTATGTCATGATATATTCAAACCTGTTTGGATTGAATTTCACATTTTTACATTTTTTTTTGCTTAATTTAAATATTGTGGCCAATGTATTTTGACTTTTCTTTAATCCAAAATGTCCATGACTTTCACATCATCCAAATGTTAGTATGCAGATTAGCATACCATTTTTTTCATAATTTTTTCAAAATTAAATAATATCTCAAAGTTTTGCGAAAAGTGGCACTTAGGCTTAAGTGTTAACAAATAGCCTTAATATAGAAAAAGTAAACCTGTAATGGGTAATTTATATTGACACTTAGTCTTATTTGTTTTGTGGAAAATATTTTCCTCATTTTATAATTTGTGGATCGATTAGGGAAATTAGTCAACGAAAAATATTTCATAGTCAATAGAAAACGTATACTTAAATTAAAAAAAAAATGATTTCTTTTTTAAAAAATGAGAAATCACTTTCCAAAATATAACTAGAAAATGACACTTGGACTCAAAACTTTGCCCTTGGATAAGAGAACCCCAACCCTCATTCCCAAGCCCTTTGCAATGAACCTAGACCCAGATGCCGAAGCTAGGTTTACCGAGGTCCATTGAGGCTAGCTCAGGTGCAAAGAGCTCATGTCAGAACTCCAATGCTCAAGATTGGGTAAAAATAAAAGTGGGACTCAAGACACTACCTCAACGCCTTTGGCCGGTCCTTAACACTCAAGTCTAAGTCCAAGGAGCCTAAGGCCAATACCCTAGTACTGTTGCTCAGCTTCATGGCACCACAACCTGAGACCTCAACGCCCGTGCCTCGAGTTCCTAACACTTGTGCCTCAGTCCATGGAGATGAACCCTAGCTCCATAAAAGCCAGCCTTAGGACCCCTAAACTCATGCCCATATCCCTCACGCCTAAGCTCGAGTTTAAGTCCACTAAGGTCAAGCCTAGGACACTAGCGCCCATGCTCAAGTCTCTGCACCTAGGCTTGGGTTCATAAAGGTGTTGACACCTAAATTTTGGCGACCCGTTTAGTCATTTATTGCATTAAAAATTAGGGGTTAATTTTATCCCTGAAAAAAAAATATTAATTGCATAGCATATAGATTTAGGTGCATTTATTTTTAGTTTGCATGTTTCGCATTTATTTATTGGACCGGTGGTGGATGGATTTGAATTAGTGGTTCTGAGCTTTAATAGGCCGGGCTAAGCCCACGAAGCGAGCAAATTGGCCCAAGCCTTTTTTTTTTAATTATCGAAAATTATCATGCATATAATCCCTCCGAAAAGTGTGACTATCACATGGGACTTTCATAGCAAACCCAACAAGCACAAATTGAGCATCTTAAGCGGAAAGTGAAAATGATTGAAGCGGAAAATAAGAAGCTTCGCAAGGCGTTGGAATCCCGAAAGCATATAAAATGAGATGTCTTGAATTTTGATTCTTAGTTCAATGTTTAGGGACTTTGATTTCTAGCTCAATGTTTTCAATTTTTAGATTCAATGTTTAGGGACTTGATTTCAATTCTTAGTTCATTGTTAGGGAATTTGGTTCAAATTTCAATTAAATCTTGAATAAAATGAGGCGATTAGACCATTGTCACAAAATAACCATTCTAAATGAGAGTGAGTGAAAGTCCTTTCTAACTGAAAGTCTCTCATTTAGTACTTTTAAGAAATCCATGTCATTGTCTTGAATGACAATTATCTCCTGTGGAAATTTGGGTGATGCAAATGTGGTAAAGTCATTATGCATAAACCTTGATTGAATGGATGGAAGCTCCACTGAACTTTGAAATGTGCATTCTAGAGTAGCTCAGATGGCCTATCTCTTTGATGAATGTATATCAGTTTTTGCTATAAATCATGTTTGACAGGTAATTCAAGTTCCTTTCAGAATGCCTCATGATATTAGGAGATGAAAAACCTCCACCATGAGGTGAAAGACCTCCACGGGATATCTAAATTCCAAAAGACATATCCTCAAGAATCAGAGATATCACCAGGTAGGTATATCTCTACCATACTCTAAATACTTGTCATTGTGCAGGTATTCTCTCTCAAGTGCATCAACACTTGACTTGGTCAAGCTGTCCAGTTATATCGACCTGGCGTGCTTTCGTAGCCCAGAGTCATTTTCATCCACTCGGCGTGCTTCCGTAAAAAATAAGAATTTGAAAATTATCTCGTAAAAAATAAGAATTTGAAAATTTTCGAGATATGATGGGATTTTTTGGATATGGCAAGTGGAAAAAACGAATATTGCAAATATTGTGTTTGCGGAAAAAAAATCTTTGTGGATATCAATTTGAAAAAATTAAAATCCTAATATGAGGCTTATAAATAAATTATTCGTGTAGGGTTTTAGGGAGGCCACATATTGAATACACGGCCACATTAGGGACTTTTTCTCTCGATGGCTCCGTCAGAAAAAATTCAAGCCAAAAGGAGGAAAATTTCACTTCGTTTTTAGGGTTTCATGGGAGTAAAAGAAGGCTTTGCTTTGGCTGAAAAAAAAAGAGGGAAAAAAGGTAGCTTTGCAGAAGGTGACTTTCTGCTGACAAAAGAAGAGCAAAACAGGAAGAAAGAGAAGAGGTCTGCGAGGGAAGTGACTGGCCAACAGAGGGAAAAGAAGAAAAAAAGGGAAAAGAGAAAAGCAAAAGGGAAGGAGGGTTGTTCATCTTCTTCTTCGCGCAGCCACATCTGCCGCGCCTCTTCAGCCGTCGGACGTCCCCCGCGTCGGACACTGCCCGCTCAGCCCGTCCGTTCGCGAGCACCGCGCCTCCGCCTTTGCTCCACCAGCCCGACGAGGCTGCCTCTGCGCCGATCCGTGACGACCCCGACGACTGCTGTTGCTGCTCCCGTAACGCCCCTGCATCGCGCGCCTCTGCCCTGCTCACTTGACATCCTGCCGCCCGAGCCCCTCTGTTCTGCTCCGCGTCTCTGTCCGCCGCCTGCAGGACCCCTGAACGACCCCCTGCAGCAGCTCGCCTTGGCCGCGATCTGCAGATCCCGCGGGTACCTCCACTCCGAGCATCAACGACGCCGATCCGCCCAACGCCGGCCCTACCCGTCCGGACCCGAGCCTCCTTAGCTTCGCTCCTGTGTTGCTGCCGCCACCGGTTCATCTCGGCCGGAGCCCCCTTTGCCGAGCCGATTAGCCGCTGCCCTTGGAGACCCACGAACGTGCTTGGAAAGGAAAGAAGAAAGAACAAGAAAAAACAAAAAAAAAAAGGAAAAGGGAATTAGGTAGATTTTTTATTTTATTATTATTGCTTATCTAGTTATAGTTTTTTTTTTATTTTCCTTTATATCTGGTTTTGTTTAGTGGAATTGTTCCTCTTAAATATTTGATTGAGATTCCAACATGAAAGTGTCCTCAAATTAGGGATTGACAGATCCGATTTTGCGCCCGAAATCCGACTCGCATTCCTTGTAAAAATCGCCAATCCGATCTCACGCCCGAGATTCGATTCGCGATTTAATTTTAAAATTGGCCAACCCGATCTCACGCGAGATATGGTTCGCCGATTTTGGATATCAATCTTATCTTGCTTGATTTATTGTCGTGGTGTTTGAGTTAATTTTATTTTAAAAAAAAAAAAAAAAAAATCCAAAAAAATTTTGAATTAGGATTAGGTTCGTTTTAGAATATTCTTAGTCTTAGGGTTATCTTGCATGTTTAGAACTGCAATCTTATTTCGAATTTTTAAATTAAAAAAATCCAAAAAAATGCGTTCATTTAGGATGTTAGTTTTCTATAATTTAAATTGCACGTTTAATTATGTGTCAATTTTTAATTTCAAATTTCATAAAAAGAAAAAAAGAAAAAGTAGCATCCTTTGCACGTCATTGCATATTAGGATAGATTGCATGCTCATTAAGAAAATAAAAAATCATGTGCACGTCATATAGAATTAGTTTCATGAAATTGCACGTCATTTAGTAATTGTTATTAGGTTCATTTAATTAGAAATTGCTCGTCATTAGAATTAGTTCATTTTGGCTAATTTAGATTGCATATTTAATTATCGCATGTTCATTAAGAAATCACAAAATTTTTTACTCATTCATATAGTTTATGACATGTTGCCATGCTATATCATTTCATATTAGATTAGAAGCATTGCATTGCATATGAATTATATTCTCATTAAAAAGTGAAAACAAAAATTGAGTGATGGCGTGTTAATGAGAAATCATATCTAGGATTGCTGATGTGAATTTCGATCTAACAACGCAGATGCTTTCATTGCTATGAGGTAAGTCATGCATTTTTTTATTTGCTTCCTTGAGTGTTAAATTAGTAGTTTGCACACCCGCATGATAACCTAACATGTTAGAGAGGTAAATTAAAATCAATTCAAGCTACTTGCCAAACATTTTTTCAAAATAAAAGAAAAAGGTACCGAAAGGGTGTTAGAGAAATCTAGCGTAATCAAGTCCCCGAATCCAAAATCTCGGTTCGTAGAAGTAAAATAATTCTCCCATTATTTTACTTAGGTGTCTAATCGACCTACCGAAAATAGATTAGTGGCGACTTCTAATTGAAAAATCAATTGCATGTTAAGAACTTGAACCTAAGTCGCGAATTGGTATGGGCTTGGGAGAGCCCGAGCTAAGTTTAGACTTAGTAATCCATTAGCCAAACTCTATGTGGTTCGGCACTCGAAAAATTGGTCGCGACAAAAGGCCAAGGCAATGATCGATGCCCATGCTTAGGTCCCTAGTGCCTCGACTTAGGTTCATTGAGACATGGCAAGGACCTTAAGTTCATCCCCTAATCCTCAACGTGGAGCTTGAGACCTTAGTGTCTATGCTCAAACCCCTCACACCAAAGCCGAGGACCTAGTCCATTGAAGTCGAGACTAGATTTAGGACCTTGGCACCTATGTCTAGGTTCATGTGCTGGAGACCAGGGTGCTTGAACCTAGGTTCATGTGCTAGAGACCAGGGCGCTTGAACGCAAGTCCAGTGAGGTCAAATCTAAGACCTTGGTGCTTGTGTTTGGTTTCCTGGTTATTTTTGCGCAAGTCATCAGTGCTTAAATAGTGCGTGTGTATGTGAAAATAAAATCATATTTTTCTTTTGAAATAATGGAAAAATTTTCGATTATTTTTTAGATTTCAGTCAAACAAAAAATATGGCCATTTTCCTAGAAAATGACTTTTTAATGTTTTTTTTCAAAATTGTAATATTTTTCATGAAACAAATAGAATTTTAATGTAATATGCATTGTTGCACTAGAGGTGTTAATATTTGAGTTGTATTTGTCCCAAATAGGATGAACAAGTCATCGGAAGGTTGGGTTTATTCTTGTTGCTATAAACCAAGCTAGGATTTCCACATTTTGGCCAAACGCAAAAAGAGCATGGTTCACTACGAGAGAGTATCAAGTGTAACTAAGAGTTAGAAAATATCAACTATATGTTAAGGGAATATATTCTCACGATATTACTTTTCTTGTACGATATTACTTGTTCACAACAAATTATTTTATTGTTTTTATTATGAATAGTCACATCAATTACTTTTACGATATTTTCTATCATTTACTTCATAGCCATTCCAATACATCATGACCCACGATTGACGACATATCCAACTTGAATTATGATATTAAAAATTCAAGGTACAAAACGATTGATTGTGGAGACACACAAAATAAAGAAAGGAAAGAACTCACGTAACACATCAATTTTTGGATTGTGTAAAAAGAAGGGGGAAGAGGGGGTGAAGATCACAAGAGATGGATAGGAGTTAATGAATGGATAGAGAGAGAGAGAGAGAGAGAGAGGAGAGAGAGAGGGGGAGGTATCAATTTATTGTCAATCCCAAGACAGCGACATTTGACCTTCTCCCATTAAATACCAATCTTCACTTACTTGCAACCTCCACCTAAATGGTGAAATAAATAAAATTAAAAAGAGCAGCATTTAACGAAACCTTTTTCATCGGACCCATCTATTCCACGACCAAAAATAGGCACGATGTCCGATGTCAAATTAACCTGTGTTTGGTTACAGATTTAACGGGAGATTTGTTGGGTTCCACTAAGGGCGTAGAGGACGACACATGTCCCAAAAAAAAAAAAAAACAGTTCGGTTAGTTACGTAATCAATTCCTACGCTTTCCCTATTTGATGATGACGATAATAGTCATTTTTATCACGGACGGCGGACCTAACGAGATCCCAATAATGAGTATTTTCATGGTTGATAACATAAAAAATTATTTTCATTTTCCTTGAAAAAATCTAAAATAAAGACCCAAAACACCATTCTTTTCTTAAAGAAGGATATGAAGTCGAGTTTATTTCAAATAAAGAAGTGAAGTAGTCATTTAGTCTAAAATAATGACTTGACTTGCCGGCCGATAAATAGATGCATTCTCCAATGAATATTCTGATGGCCTGACTAGGGGATATTTGTCCAAAAATATTATTTGTTCACTTTTCGGTTGTCCTATTCTTTTTTTTTTCTAGTCAATGATTGTCCTATTCATAATCTTCTTTGTCCCCTATTCATCTTCTTTTTGCCCAGATCAAGAACATAGGAATTGGGAAGGGCCAGCAAGCACTGGCTATAGATAAAGGCCGGCGAGGGTTGGCCTCACCTAGGGCTAGCAAGGGCTCGACGCCCATTGCTAGTAGCGGGCGAGGGCCAATGAGCCCTCATTGGTCGCAGGTGAGGGCTTGTAGGCCGACCCTCGCTAGTGGCCTTGGCCGCAACCGGCAAGGGTCGTTGAGCCCTCGCTAGCGGTGGGCGAGAGCTTGTAGGCCCTCATCGGAGGTGGATGGGGGAGGGCAACCTCACTGATGGCTGTGAGGGGTGGCCTGTAAGCCCTCGCTCGCAGCCAGCGAGGGCTTGATGGCCCTTGCCCACTGTAGTGATAGGCGTCAAGCCCTTGTTGGCCCTTACTAGTAGCCATCACACGCCAACCCTTCCCCAAGTCCGATGTTCTTGATTTAGGCAAGAAGAAGATGAATGGGGGACGAAGAAAATGATGAACATGACAACCATTGACCCAAAAAAAAATGACAATTGAAAATGAAAAAAGAATTTTTTTGGACGAAAAAACCCTAATCAGGCCATTGGAATATATATCGGAGATGCATCTGTTTACCAGCCGGTGAGTCAGATCCTTCTTTGAAACTAAATGACCACTTCGTGTTCTTATTTGAGATAGACTTCATTTCAAGTTATTTTGAGAAAATGATGGCACTTTGGGTCATTATATGAGATATTCTATTTTCCTCCTAATAAATCTTTGATGTGTACATAAATTAAGATTAATATTACAAAAAATCCCGAACTAGTACATTTATAATAAATATAACCGTGACAAATTCACTATTCTTTAGTTTCAGTTTAGTCTTATTGTGAAATTGACATGTGGCAATCAATGAGTGCACAAATTAGGATTTTACACTCCATTCATCACAAGTGTACCGATTTATATTTTTTTGCGATATTAATCCAATTTACTGAAAATTAACGGAAATAAAATTTATCACAAATGTACTAGTTCGAGATTTTTGGTTGTCAAAATATTAGTTTGTAGTAAATTTGTTACAAACATACTAGTTAGGATTTTTTGTGTTAAAAAATTAGTTTGAGATAAATTTGTCACATGTATACTAGTTTATGATTTTTTGTGATATTAACCCTATCTAAAAGATAAACCCTAAGCGTCATCCTTTAATTCTCCAATTTTGCATTGAGTGTCTCCTAACAATTATTTTTCCTACCTTCGATTTTGATTTTGACACATGAACCGCATGTTATCCGAAATAAGACTGGCTTCATACGATGCCCGAAAGGGGTCTATCTTTTTGACATCGATGGTCAAATTTATTAGTATTTTTTTTTGTAGTAAAATACCATTAAGACTTGATGGGCAAGTAAACAAGGGGGGCAAAGGGAAGCTTCTTGCTGTTTACGGAAGCTGAAAACGACTCTTAAATTAGTTGGTGCACTTAATGAATGCCTTGGTCGCTCATAGAAAGGTCTCTTAGCTATCCCTCATTGACTTTCCAAACCATTCACTTGGTCCATATCCTGAAGCCATAGAAATCTGCAAAAAAGGGCCTGTTGTTCCACGTTTAAGATGTAACGCATGCATAGTGCGACCTTTTGAATTATCAAAATATTTAGACGTGTTTAACATGTGCAATTATAAAATGTAAGTGCATAAATCAAGACCATTTCCATGGTCAAAGTGAAGAAACGAAATCCAATCTCCACTTCTCTTTCCGTTTTTCTTTTTCAAAATTTATGGCTTTTTTTTTTTTAAGTATCAAAAGGAAAAAATAAAAAAGAATAAAGGAAAAGAAGAAAAAACGATAATGGGCAAGGATATGAATATGTCAATTGTGGCAGACAAGATCAACTACACAGACATATGCACAAGCAATCACTCCGAAAGCACTGATTGGAGTTGGCTATTTTAATACCTGGTTTCAACCTTGAACGTGGTAAACAACACATTCAACTCACCGAATTTAATATACTCTGAATAGCTTCTTGGGCCAGTCAATTACCTCGTGGATAAAGAATCTTATCTAGTTCAGGTAGAAGAAACTTTACATTCATATATTCGTGAAAATTACTCGAGTTAGTTGAGATTCATATCTAACATTATAAAACAATATTAGGATATGAATATATTTGTCGGTGATATTATATATTGCCATAATTATTCATGATTCTATCAATATAATTCTTATTTAAGATTTTTTTCCTAATCAAATAGAATTGTTGAGGTCAAAAGCTGCGATATTTTAATACGGTTTTAACTCTACAAAATATTTTAAAAAGTGGGAACTTTATTATCATTTCTTTTCTGCCAACGAACTATATTATTATAAATTGCAATAAAAAGAGAGAAGCAATTTGACCAGCCTTGTTGTTGTTGTTTTTTTTTTTTTTTTTTTTTTTTTTTCGCGATGCAGTTCCTCTCGAGGAGGGTTTGACTTTGAAAACTAATTTAATAAATTAACCCTAATTTTCATTGTCAAGGTGTGCAAGTCATACATCACGATAGACCGAATCTAGTCAACGATCTCCGATCCTGCACTACCCGTATGCATGTGAAACAATGAAAAATTAGTCAACGATCTTATTAAATTTCTCCACTTTTTCTTCTTCCATCGTCTTTTGTTTAATAGTATTTATCATTTTGGGGTCATGCATAATGCAATTGCATTTTGCCTTTTGCCTTTGGGGATTGATACAATGAATTCTACACACGAGTCTTTTTGTCTTATGGGCGTATCCATCAAGATGAAATATATTCCCCTTCCTCTTTTGGGGATTCCATGGCAATCTCGAGAGTTTCCGTCTCAGATTTGTTGTTTGCCAAGTTCTCCAATGACCTGTCGAGCAGTAAATTGAATAGGGATTTGCTCGATGAAGTACTTGATTCATTTTATTGAAACCATGACACATAACTTGCAAATTTTACCTAGGAGTTATCAATTTATTTCATAGGAAATGAATCGATTTGCTTAGATACTAAAAGGTTCCATCCTTCAAAGAAAATCAGGAGAAACCAAATTAGTAAGGAACAAAGTCAAAACCCGAGAAAGAGTACTCATTTGAAATTGTCTGAAGTGGGGTTTTGTAAATTTCTTGATGTTGGTGAGGCCATCTTGTTAGTACACACATGCGACTCATAAGTGTTTGGTGCAATCGAGCCATTAATAAATTCGATGACACTCATGGAGGAGTAAATTATAATGGCTCGCAATATGTATCAAACTTTTATGAATCATGTACTTGCAAGAATAAGCTTCTTCTTATAAGGCCTCCATCATCATATTGCCACCCATTCAACCCTCCAACCATAATTGCTCCTAAAGACTATGCGCATCTCCTTCATGATCAATCTACTTTTCTTCTCCTAATTCAACTTAGACACGACACTTCACCAAATCCAAAAAAGAAGAAGGGAAAGTTGAATTGAATCTAAGTAAATAATCATATTTCACGATTTACTTTGTTTAATATTTTATCTCTTTATCTTGTTGCTAGTCCATACTATAAGGATTTGTAGTTTGAAGCACACTATGCTAAATTTGATTTTGCCGTTCGAATATCGATTTTGGGATTAGATCTACCCACTTCCGCATGTAGTCACATCTCATTAGATGAAGGTGAGGACTCCTCACCAAAGCTTGAGGGCTCGAATAAGGCATAGCTCCTAGTTGAGAGCATGAGTGAAAGAATCACACAAGTTGAACTGACAAAAGTATCTTTGGAACATATATCTATAATACCTATTAAATATATACATAGCCGTTTACATAAAATGGCCCAAAGATTGTCACACGCATTTTGAATGATAACTTTGGAAACTTAAATGTATACGTTAACAAACGAAAACGACAAACCTTGTCAACCGAACTTCACACAAAACTCTCCGTGTCCTACAAGATGAAAATTCTTTCATTTTCCTTTCCTGTGAAAACCCCTTTTTCCCATTGCGTGAGATTTTCCATGTTTCCCTCAACTTTTAGCTTACCAAAACAAGGCCTTTTTGACTAACAACATGAGTCCGAGCACTCGTGCCCCGAATTGTCGTGGCACGGGCGCTCGAATGCAAAACACATGAACTCCCGTGGACATTATCATGGCACTTTTCGCCACACGGAACCGGCCGGTTTGACTTTGGATTACAATGATGGTGACACTGACAGTGTGATGATTAAGCCCTGTCTCATCCCTCATGTTCAGCCTTTGGCGCCAAAAATCCCCGTCGGCCATTATCCTAGCTTCTCCCCAGAATCACGTCGATTGTCGTCAATTGAGCCAAAAAGGCTTTTTCTATTTGAGCTACTAGATTATGACCTTAATGTATCCTCTGATGACCTTTTCTTGGTCCATCGAATTCAGCAAACTCGACGGTCAGGCATGTACGTTACACTCATGCACTCTCCACTCCCTGATGATGCGCCATTGAGTCTGTGAACAGGTGAAGGGCAATTATCGTTGCATGATTAGAGGGATGTAACGGATTATATAGACCGAAATCGCCTTAATATTTACATATATTAACATCTTATCCTTAAATATAGCGGCATAACTCCATCCTCCACAAAAAGAAGAGCAGTCAATAAACAATCTCATGAAAAGTCCACTATCGTACGTCTTAATGTGCCACTAGCTGAAATCAATGGATTATTTTACTTCCCCACCATGACTTTCGGTCCCTTTTTCCGATTTAAATTATTTCTCATGTCTATTGTTTCCCATGTCGTCTTTTGCAAGGTCATAAAAAGAGAAGCTACGAACATTTGGTATGTCTTAAAAGGAATCCTTGAACCAAAAGTCAAATGATCCCATAAATATAGGGCCGAAATTTACTATAAAAAACAGAAGAAAAAAGAACAATTGTTTAATAAAAAACAAGACATCTCTGTCGAGTTGATGCTTAACCTTCTTTTGAATCCTGGGGATTGACCATATGGTCCATTGTGCGAATGGGGAAACTAAAACCCTAGAAACATGGCCCGTTCCTGATGATTTTTAATGGGCCATGAGATCAGAACGACTTTGGAGTTTTTAAGATGCTTTGGTTCTCCATCACATCCTACCCTTTTATGATCTTATGAATATGATCCATTTTGAACATGTAAGTGATTGAAAGAAATCGAGAATGAATTTTCCATGAGGTGATGTGTAAACTTGAAATCCTATCTCATGGCCATTATTGTTGGACGAACAAGCGATGCATTACAGCAACAAAGACGATATTAGGTTGTAATATCATGTTAGTAGCTGAGGAGTATTAACATAAATTCCAAGGAAGCAAAGTTGGAAAGTTGAGGATCCCGGGATCGCCCCCAACAATAAAGGTACATTTTAGCATGACCCTCAACGACAATCATTCATATTGCTCAGTGACCGATATAGAACCTTAAGCAGCATTATTTTGTTTCAACCACCTGATTTTCTTTGGTCGAATTGCTTAGCTGAATTCTCTGTTTTGGATCCTAGCTAAATACATCGTATGCGCCATGATTTTGACCTCTTTTATGTAGTTCAGGAGTACTAGCGAATTCCAAAAATCTATGGAGCTAAGGACACCCATGTAGCACCTCATCCTCAATGGGCTCAATGCTCTAGACCAAGAAGCAGATTGTAACTTTCAGTATTTGCCAATATATAAGCCCAAAACTAACAGCCCGCACAAAATGCACTTGTAGAAAGATAGGCCGCAATTGATGTTCTAACCACATTGGTGTGGGAAAAAAATCAATGAACGCTGGGAAGGAAATGGATCTTCATGTGAAGAATGGGCAGGGAATGAAGGTTGGCAAGATTGAACTTTTTGAAGGTGGTTTGCAATAAAGTTGATGGCCGCTTTCTGATTTTTTAGTGACTTTCCGAGGAGACACGAACTCTTGATTTCAACACGAGGAACTTAGACTCTTTTGAGCTTGCTTTTGCTGTTATGCTCTCAGGTGTCTCGGCTAGTGATGGTTCTAGCGGTAACTTGCAGCCGAAGCACCCGCTGCATATCAGGCAATGTCGAGCTTGGACATCAACACGGTCAATGCATGCTTAGAGAGAAGATTATTCAGTAGAGCTGCAACTAATTGCAGAAGTGAACATTGACAATTACTGATGATACTTATCGAATATAATGTAAATACCAGCATTCAAACGTATTATATGGTGTCATATCCTATAAAGATACGAAAAATGGTATTGCCTGGGTATCTGGACATGCTTGATTATGTCAATCACCTAGCAATGTCTAACGAGTGGGTCTCTTGCACAGTTTGGCTGAGCGACGATAAATGACCCTTTAGGTTTAGGTCTCGCCACGTATCTCATATGCTAGTAGAGCTTGTCTTCTGTATGGTTGAGATGGCTAATATCGAACCAGGACTTTATGACCCAGTCGTCCCCACCCAAAAAGTGAAAAAACGCTGACGGAAGCGTTTTCAATCTTCGGTCCTGAACGACCACCATTCGGGCGAGCTTGCCGGTAGAGACATGCGAGAACGCTTCCATGAGTGAACATTACTACTCCCTCCCCTGCACGGTGAAGGGCAACTTCGTTCTAGATTATCGATGTTTCCGAGCTAATTAAAACTGAATCTTCCTACATTAAAAGTGTAATGTACACGCACATTCATATATATATATGTGTGTGTGTGTGTGTGTTAAGGGCAGAAGTATAGACACAGACATACAGTTAGGCAACTTTAGACAAATATAGACGCACAGTTACACACTTTGTGTGCTTAAATTTGGTGGCTAAGTCTGCTTTTCCGCAAATAAGCAACATAGACACATTAATCTTATGTATGCATGACTTCATAAGATATTATCAGGCTACATTATGCAGGGATAAATCTAGAAATCAGAGGCTAGAAGAGCCAACATTAGTGTAGGTTTTATTGGGATGATCGCTGACTGTTAAAAAAAATTTAGGTTGTTTGACTAAGGTATGGTGTAATCATTGAATACTCTTAACAATTAGTAAAGCTAGCACGAGCCTATCCTAGGTAATGCATAAGCTTAATGAAGTTTTTGCAAGTTCATTGACATTGAGCAATTTTCTAGTCGAATTGCATCTGCGGGTAAGCTCAGAGTAGTTCATAAATGAGTTTTAAGTTCTAGTAGCCTACAAGGTAACCAGCTCTAATCTTATTGTGCATATTGAAATTCACAAATGGCGTTGACATGGATTAATGACGATATTTCATGACAGCATTGGTTTACCTTTGTGCTTCAACTCAATGTTTTGCAAGCAAGTTGTGCATACCGATCCTTACTTTCACCACCACCCTGCACATAAAACCAATGAATGCGAACTGTTGATCAGACAATTCTCTTTTGATGAACCAAATCAAAGCTAATATCTTTTCCTAACACATGAATATGTTCTTTAGAAATGGGTTAAGGTGAGCTTGACTCCCTTAATGAGCTTAAAAGAGAGGGACCAAAATGCCTTTTGTGCAGCATAGTGAAAGGAACGGAAAAGGATGAGACCCTAGCCAACCATTTGAATGTCAAGTCGATACTCAAATTATCTTTGCGTTTAACTTGCTTCTGCACTGACATGACAATTGACAGTATATTTTGGAACTCTTGTTTGGTAAAAAAGCACATGGGAAGATAGTTCACTTAATCTTTGGTCGAGTTCATACCGGGATTTCTTGATCCCTCCTGCGGGATCGACAGGCCTCATAAGCCTGAAGATAGACATTAGCTGCGTCACTTCTCTTAAGGCCTTGAAGAATTCCTGCATTTCGATCCCGTAGAGCTGGATCTTTGATAACCTGATGTTAATTCAAGAAAAGATACAGTAAATTTCATTAAGTGTTCAGCCACTTCCATCCCGACAAAGGATTAAAGATCTCTTTTGAAAGCATTCTAATTTTTACCACTTTGTTAAGTAGCGTATCGCCTATTCCTAGGTAGTGACAGTTGGATCTCTTATCCTATGATTTTGATGATGACAAAACTGCATTCTTGGTTACTCACATGTTTTTTTAGAGGAAGCAAGCAAATATACGTATGTCTTAAGTGCTCTAGATGCCGGTTATAGTAAAGGATGGCATTTACATCACAGCATCCAAGGATGCGGAGGCAAGACACAATTTATGGAAATGTTTAAAGTTGTGCATACCATGGCTCGGTGTTGTACTACTTGTTTAAACTGTTGAATATCATTCATGGATATTGTCTATGCCATGGGTAATTGTCATCACACATAATTTTAGATAAATATATTCGGATACGTCCATACCTCCACCCCACCACCAACAATTGCGATGAATTCTGCTGTCTCAATAGCTCATTTTAGGTCAGACGAGTAAATTGCAGAGATCTCACATTCTTTTAGTGTGACCCATTAGATCATTCCGACTCAAAAGGGATAGAGAGCACCAAATAAGTGTACTTACCGTATGTGCTTGTAGCCTTCCCACCTCATTTAATTTCACATCTAGATGGCCTTGCTCAAACAAGAAAATTATTAAATACTCTCGGTTTACATGTGCCCACGCCATGTGAACTATTCGATCATGACGGTCGTTGAGTTATATCAGACCCATGTGATCTAATGACTCATGTGGAGTGAGTTCATGACTATGTAAACCGTAAATACCCAATAAAAGCTCACTCAAGGGAGAGCTCTTGACCAAGATCCATGAATGGAGGGTAATCACAATCGTCGAATCTTGTGGACCCATGTGTGACTATGAGGATCAAGGGCTGTAATTACCTTAATCTATGAAATATAGAGACCAAACAAATATTTCCGCTGTTCAACTTAATTATAATTGTAGAGTAACATGGTAAATAGAAAGATGTGCATAAATAAGTTCAAAACCGAACAGGGCAAGGTGCGAGATGACATGTTAACAGACTCAAACCCGAATTGTCAAAATAAAATAAATATGATAGCAAACTGGACTAATTTGAACCCAACTCAGTCTTCTAATGGGGCCGTCTTGGGCACAGTAGAACTCCGTGCAAAGCTATAGAAGGTTCATTTTTCCGACTTCCGACGAATTAAAGGCCCCGAAGAGGACAAAGACAATACGCAACACTCCTGCCCATGAACTCGTAATTGAAAGGAAAATGCGATTATGAAGATTAAGCCTGTCTTCGGTTCGTACCCCAATAATTTTCTCGACATTCCACTGTCTGTCCATGACGCACGACGACGATCTGAGCACGATCTATTCTGATGGGAACCGATCGACCATCTCTGTCATGATTCAATTCAACAGCATCGCTAACAGGATCACGAGTATTGAAATGAGAGAGAGAGAGAGAGAGAGAGAGAGAGAGAGAGAGAGAGAGAGAGAGAAGGAGAGAGGGTTGATCGTACCTAAAGTCTGAACAAGACGCGGCTGTCTCGGCCGATTTGACTATGTGCATCGCGTCCTCCATTGCTGTTGAACTTCAGATTCGGCAGGGAGAGAAAGAAAATTTTCTTGACAGGAAGGTTTCTTGTCGGACTTCCTTTCTGGGGTCGGTGCAAGTTCAACAATCGGGAGCAATTGAAGAACAAAGCCACGTGGGTTTGCTCATGATGCGTTGGTCTTCGTCTCCGACAGAGCTGATATTTCGTAGAAAAGTTCATGATTGACCGATAATGGACAAAAGCACAAGTCGTCTTTTTCTTCATGGTCTGAAGGTCTACATCACACTCCTCTCTCTCTCTCTCTCTCTCTCCGCGGCCAGATTTGAGGCCATCGCAACCTTGGAATGAAGGTTGGGATTAGAAACCTTCCGGGAAAGAAGTGATCTTTCGGTCTCCCAAATTGAAGTTCAACAGCAAAGGCGGACGTGATGCATATACTTAAATCGGCCGAGCTGGACACTCCCCGTTGTTTTCGTTTTATAGAATACGTCATTTTGGACTGCGTTAAAAAATTGTCAACAAACTCTTTGAGACGACTTCGATAAACAGCAATATTGATGGTGCTTTCCACCAGTGATTATTTATCTCGATTTCATATCACTAAGGGATATAACACCGTTCATTAGGTGCCAAAAAATGTGCTTTTTACACAAGGAGTAATGGTTTATGATGTCCTCGAATTGATTTCTCTTTGCTCAATAGTGTAGCTTAACTTGGTTTTTTAAGTTTAGTCTTTGAACATTTTATAATGGATTCCATTTGCCCTTTCCATTAATTGTTACTCCATATCACATGGCTCTTTTCAACATGGATTACTAAATAAACTATGACTGGTTAGAAAATGACATATCTTGGCACTAGAGGTGTTAAAATGAGTACACAACCCATTTATGGATTCATGTTTGCTTAAATGGATCGTTAATGGGTTATGCCTTATTTCCCAAGGCACCCATGATGGGTTTTAAAAATAAAATGACTAAAATATATGGGTCTTAAATAAGTTTACTCTGTAAACATTTAAGACCAATCTACCAACCCATTAAAGATAACCCACGATCTAGTCTACCCTACTAGAGGTGGTAAAATTATAATTATTTTTTTTATTTTTTTATTTTATTTTTTCTTTACTTTTTTTTTTCTTCTTCCTTTGGTGGCCGGCACGGCGATGGCTGGCGATCGGCCAGGCAAGTCTCGAGCTCGCTGGATTTGGTGAGGCGAAGGCCTCGCCAACGTTCGGCGAGGCTCGAGCCTCGAGCTTGCCGGCGTCGGCGAGCTCGGGCGAGCTCGAGGCTCGCCTATGGCCGACAGCCAACCAAAGAAAAAAAGAAAAAGAAAAAGAAAAAGTATATTTAAAAATAAAAATAAAAATAATTAAAAATTTAATTTTTTAAAAATAAAAAATAATTAAAATTCGATTTTTTAAAATAATTATTGTAAAAATGATAAAAATTGTCCATTAAATTTGTATTGTATAATATATAAGAAATGAGCTTGAAAGTATTTTAGTAATATAATCTTAAACAAAAAAACATAGGAATAAGTTTTTTTAAATTTGGTTAAATATGAAAATATTTTATTAATATGGGTGGGTCGGGTGTGGGTCGAAAAATTTACATTAGACATAAATAGATCATAAATGGATTAATGGGTCAATTTGGATTGGACCATTAATGACTCGACCCAAACCCGACCCGACCTATCCGTTTAATAGCTCTACTTGGCACATTACGTCTTTTTCTTTAATCTAAGGGTCCGTTCGTTTCGCGGAAAATGACTTCCGAGAAAATGTTTTCCGGATTTTCTGGTGTTTGTTTCACGGAAAATGAACTAGTCAAGGAAAATGTTTTCCATCATTGGAAAAAACAACCTTTAAAGTGAGGAAAACGTTTTCCACTTTTAAAAAGTGGAAAACGTTTTCCATGACTTCTTCCCTCTTACTTCTTTTTATCAATACATTTTCGTTTTATTTTTATGCTTTCTTTTTCTTTTTTCTTTTTTTTTAAATCGAGTTTTTAATTTCTTTTCTTTTCTTTTTTTCTTTTCTTTCTTTCCTTTTCATCTTCTTCTTTGGCGGTGGCTGGTGGTCGGTGACCGGCCACTGTGGCGTCCGGCGACTACCGCAAGCCGGCCGGCCGGCCGGCGAGAGCTCCGCCTCGCCGGCCGGGAGGAGCTTGCGGCTCGCCGATCCGGCAAGCCGGGCGGGGCTTGGGCCTCGCTTGAGCTCGCCGTGAGTTTCGCCGGGCTCGGCGAATCGCGAGCTCGCCGGATCTCGTGGCGGAGCTCGGCTCCCGATCCGGGCGAGCTTGAGCTCCGTCGCCGAGCGGCAAGCTCGCGGCTCGCGGCGAGCTCGTGGCGAGATCGAGCCGAGCCTCGAGCTCATCGGATTTGGCCACCGGGTCTTTGGTCGGCCGCGGGCAGCCGACCATCGTCGGCATGAAGGAGGCGGCGGCGGCGGAAGGAGGAGGAAGAAGGGGGAGGAAGGAGGCGGCGGTGGAGGAAGGAGGAGGAGGAAGGAGGAAGGAAAAGAAAAAGAAAAAAAGAAAAAGAAAAAGAAAAAGAAAGAAAAACTAATAAATAATAAAAATTTTGTTGTAAAATATTGCGTTGTGGTGAATATATAATAGAGAAGCGATTGAGAAGAGAAAGCAAGTGAACACCAGAGATGGTAGAAAGCCAAAGGAGAGAATTTTATTTCCAAAGGATCATGTTGTATCGATAGTTGTTCTATTGTACATCAAAACTAAACTCCTATTTATAGGAGAACAAGAATGTATTTATCATTAATATCAATGTATCGAATGATACATGTATTGGATAAGGGAGATGAACGTTCATTGTATAGGGAGATGTACTTAGAAAGTATGATACAAATGTACCATAATAAGTACATTAGATAAGATGAATATAATGAATATTCATTCATGTATCTCATTTATTCATGTATTTCATAACACTCCCCCTTGAATATTCATTGTATTCATTACGAATTGTGCATCAAATGATACTGCCTCATTAAAAACCTTAAGCCGGAAAAACCCAATGGGACAAAAACCGGACAAAAGGGAAAAAGAGTGCAGAGCACAAATGTTATGATCTCTCCCTTTTATGGATGCATTAATTGCCTCGTTAAAAACTTTAAGCTGGAAAAACCCTGTGGGAAAAAATCGGACAAAAAGAAAAAAGAGTGCAATGCATATATAGCCACTGCTGGGGCTAATCAATCTTGCATCTTGTGAACTCGCCGCATATTAATGCTGCAATGCATAGTTCATAATATTTCCCCTCAATTGAGCCATATAGCCACTTCTGGGGCTAATCAATCTTGCATCTTGTGAACTTGCCGCATACCAATGCCATATACTAATTTCTCAAAAGTTGATGTTGGCAATGATTTGGTAAAAAGATCTGCAAGATTATTTATGGATCGAATCTGTTTAACATCAATTTGTCGACTTTCTTGGAGTTCATGAGTATAGAAAAATTTCGGCGAGATATGCTTGGTCTTATCACCTTTGATATATCCTCCCCTAACTTGTGCAACACAAGCAGCATTACCTTCATAAATTATAGTGGGAGAATTTGTGACCGGTATTAAACAACAAGAATTATGAATATGCGTTATAACGGATCTTAACCAAACACACTTTCTTCCAGCTTCATATAAAGCAATAATCTCAGAGTGGTTAGAAGATGTAGCTACTAGCGATTGCTTCGTAGAACGCCAAGAAATAGCGGTGCCGTTATAACAAAATAAATACCCCGTTTGAGAGCGAGCCTTATGTGGATCGATTTATATCCAGCATCGGCATATCCAACTAAACCAGAGTTAGTGGAATCCTTGGAATAATATAATCCCAAATCTATGGTTCCTCGGAGATAACGGAAAATATGTTTAACTCCATTCCGGTGTCCGAGTTGGCTCGTAACTAAAACGTGCCAATAAATTTACCGCAAAAGCGATATCTGGTCTTGTACATTGTGCCAAGTACATTAAAGCCCCAATTGCATTGAGATATGGTACTTCAGGACCAAGTATCTCTTCATTTAATTCTCTAGGACGAAATGAGTCCTTTTGGGGATCTAGAGACCTTACAACCATAGGGGTGCTCAATGGGTGAGCTTTGTCCATATTGAAGCGTTTAAGCAATCTTTCAACGTACACTGATTGATGAACGATTATTTCATTTGCTTTATGCTCAAGCTCTAGACCAAGACAAAGTTTGGTTTTACCAAAATCTTTAACTTCAAACTCCCTTTTCAAATACTCGTAGTTTCAGCTAACTCTTCGGAGTTCCAATTAAATTTATATCGTCGACATAAACCGCTATAATAGCAAATCCGGTTTCTGATTTTTTAATAAACACGCATGGGCAGATAGGATTATTCTTGTACCTTTCCTTAATTAGGTACTCATTTAGGCGTTCATACCACATGCGACCGGATTGTTTTAACCCGTACAAGGATCTTTGCAATTTTATTGAGAATAAATTGCGGGAGTGCATGCTTCGGGCATTTTGAATCCCTCGGGAATTTTCATATAATTATCGAGTCTAATGAGCCATATAAATATGCCGTCACAACGTCCATAAGACGCATTTCCAATCTTTCAAAGATTGCTAGGCTAATGAGAAAATGAAATGTAATCATATCCATCACAGGTGAATATGTCTCATTATAATCAATCCTATGTCTCTGGGAGAATCCTTGGGCAACGAGTCGGGCTTTATACCTGACAACCTCGTTTTTCTCATTTCGTTTTCGGATAAATACCCATTTATATCCAACGGGCTTTACATTATCGGGGATACGAGTTCCAGGTCCAAAAACCTCTCGTTTAGTTAGGGAAGCTAATTCAGCTTTAATTGCTTCCTCCCACTTAGGCCAATCTTGCTTTTGACGACATTCAATAATAGATTGTGGCTCACAATCATCATCCATAAGTTTATGAGCAACTGAGAATGCAAAAGCATCATCAATGATGATTTCATTTCGATCCCAAATTTCATTACAATATGTAATGGAATTCTCGGTATTCCCGGGGTTAGTGTTCCTTTCATGGGTTTGCGCCTCTTCTAGGACAATAAGCTCTTTGGGAGCAAGCACAATGCCAGGCTCTTCTGGAGCGGATTCCTGATTCTTTCCCCTTCGTTTTCGAGGAGCAGTATCTTTTGATCCTATCGGTCTACCACGCTTCAAGTGCGGGGGATTTTGATCCATTTTAGCTTGTCCTTCGGGAACGGCTATCCTAGCTGGAGCATTTGCAGCTGGAATATGAGACTTCGTTACCTTAGTAGCATCATTAAATGCGTCGGGAAGTCTATTGGCCATAGCCTGTAAATGGATTATGCGTTGCACCTCGATTTCACATTCAGGAGTCCTTGGGTCTAATTGAGATAAATTTTTCTCATTCCAGGAGAAAACCTTAACTGGTTTTTGTTTTGCAGTCATGGAAGTTGTAGGTATCCCAATTGATGGAAACCTAGTCTCATCGAAATGATAATGCAAATGCGGCAAAAAAAGATCACCGCAGTAGTTGGCTCCAAGAACCTAATGATAGATGGTGAATTAAACCCAACATAAATGCCCAAACGACGTTGGGGACCCATTTTGGTTCTTTTTGGCGGTGCTACGATGTGCACTGTCTTGCACAACCAAATGTGCGTAGATGTGAAATATCGGTTCATAACCAAGAACCATTTGAAGGGGAGATTGTAAAAGATTAGCAAAGTGGGGGCGTAATTTTATTAGAGCTGCCGCATGCAAAACTGCATGACCCCATCTTTGTATCGTTGAGATTCGTTCTCAATAATAGAGTGCGGGCAATGACTTGGATACGTTTAATCAAGGATTCTCGCCAATCCATTTTGAGTATGAACATATGCAACGGGGTGCTCAACCTCGATTCCGAGTGAAGCACAATATGTATCAAAACTCTTTGATGTAAATTCACCAGCATTATTCATCCTTATGCTCTTAATTGGATAATCAGGGAATTGTGCCCGGAGCTTTATAATCTGCGCAAGTAAATGTGCAAATGCGACATTGCGCGTAGATAATAGGCAAACATGGGACCATCTACAGGATGCGTCCACTAGTACCATAAAATATCGAAATGGTCCACTTGGTGGTTGTATTGGTCCACAAATATCACCCTGAATTCTTTGCAAGAATAAAGGAGATTCAAGATTAACCTTTGTTATAGAAGGTTTGATGATGAGCTTTCCTTGTGAGCAAGCCTCACAAGTATAATCTTTGGACAACAATACCTTTATATCTTTTAAAGGGTGCTCTTTTGTATTTTGAATTATCCTACGCATCATTGAAGCGCCAGGATGACCAAGGCGATCATACCACAGTCCAAACTAATCAGGGCTTACCAATCTCCAGGATGTGGTAGCGTAGATTTCAACAGCCTTAATCATAACGCAATACAAACCCATAGAAGAAGCTTCTAGCTTCTCATGGATGGTCTTCAGGCCCATCTTATAAGAGGAAATGTCAATATATTCTTTATCTTGCTCATAAATAGTCTCGATATAGTACCCATTACGGCGTACATCTTTGAAACTGAGCAGATTCCTTTTGGATCTAATGCTTAGAAATGCATTTTCAATATGCAGGATGGTGCCATTTGGCAAAATAATTGTGGCATTTCCAAAACCATCAATAATCGGAACATGACCTGATATTGTATGGATTTGTGCCTTACGCAATGTCATACTCGAGAAAAAGTGTCTACTACGAAATATAGTATGTGTTGTTACACTATCAAACAAACAAACATCTTCCTTTTTCTCGGTATTTTCCATTTGCATTTATATTGACAACTTCAGGTGTCAAATATCATAACATTCGAAGTTTAAATCATCATCCACCAATCTGATAGCTCATCAAAGTAATCAAAGGTCCTCACATTTGCTACTTCAGGAGCAAGAGGAGTCCCACCAACGGAAATATTGTTGGTCTCAACGGTGGTTATGGCGTAGGATTGATTTCAATGGCATGAAATTCACCATGCTTGCCCGTATTCTTTAAAGATGCCCGGTATAGGTCAACAAAATGTTTTGGCGTACGATGGGTACGTGACCAGTGCCCAGTCATGCTACAGCGATGACAAATACTTTCATTAATCACCTTCTTTGGCTTCTTTTCTTTACCATGATTCAGGCCATAGTTTGATTTTCTAGGGCGGTTAAATTTCTTGCCATCCCTTCTAGGATGATGTTCTTGCTTGCGCTTATAGCCCTTAAAATGGCCAGTATTTTTCTCAAAGTTAGCATGTGCTTCGAGGCAATGCTTTTGAGCCAAAGCCGAGTCTAAGATCATGATTTTTCAGCAGCAATTCATTAGTTTGCTCGGCGGTAAGAAGCACAGAAATTAATTCGAGTATGTGGCAACCGACATTTGTCGATATTGCTGTTGCAATACAATATTTGAAGCATGGAAGGTGGAGAAAGTTTTCTCTAACAATTCCGCATTAGCGAGTTTGATACTGCATAACTCAAGCCGAGAAACGATATCAAATAAAGCGGAATTATAGTCAGACACTGATTCAAAATCTTGCAGTATGAGATTTTGCCAGTCATATTGTGCTTGAGGGAGGATAACGGTCTTGGTATGATCATACCTATCCTTCAACCTCCTCCACAAGATATGAGGGTCTCGAGCGGATAAATATTGAGTCTACAGGCTCTCATGCAAATTACGGCGAATAAAAATCAGCGCATTTGCTTTATTCTTTTCATTTGAGGTTCTATCCTCCGTGATTGTATTAGCGAGACCTTGCCCTTGAAGATGCATTTCCATGTCAAGGCACCAGGATAGATAATTCTTTCCACTCACTTCCAGGATGTGGAATTTGGGCTTTTCAATATTTGCCATAATCTTTGCAAAATGAATCCTTAAATTAATTAGAAGGATTTCTAAATATCCACCGCTACTTCAGGAGCAGAAGGATACTTTTAGATTTGAAATTTTGGCTTCGGGCCAAGAAAAAATAAAAATGAAGAATTGATAGAAGAAGATGAAGTATAAGTTGATTAATAAAAAGAATACCCACCTTGCAAAAATTTACTTACTCAGTCGGTAGATCTTCGTGCTGATAATGTGTTATAAAATATTGCGTTGTGGTGAATATATAATAGAGAAGCGATTGAGAAGAGAAAGCAAGTGAACACCAGAGATGGTAGAGAAAGCCAGAGGAGAGAATTTTATTTCCAGTGACTGTTGTATCTGATAGTTGTTCTATTGTACATCAAAACTAAACTCCTATTTATAGGAGAACAAGAATGTATTTATCATTAATATCAATGTATCGAATGATACATGTATTGGATAAGGGAGATGAACGTTCATTGTATAGGGAGATGTACTTAGAAAGTATGATACAAATGTACCATAATAAGTACATTAGATAAGATGAATATAATGAATATTCATTCATGTATCTCATTTATTCATGTATTTCATAACAAATTTCGATTTTTTAAAAATATAAATAATTAAAAATTCATTTTTTAAAAAATATAAAAAATAAAATTAATTTTTTGGTCAATTAAAAATATTAAAATTCAATTTTTGATAATTTTTCCCAAACAATTAAATGAGCTAACGAATGGTGGAAAATATTTTTCACTCAAATTTTAGGTTTTTTTAGTAGAACTTTAGGAAAATAAAGTCATTTTTCCGAAAAATGACTTACAGGAAAATGTTTTTCGGACGTGATATTTTCCAGAAACGAATGGACCCTAAGTTAGGAAAATTTCTCTCGTTCTTTTTTCCTTTTTCAGGCCTTTCTTCTTCTCCTTCATTTTTGCTCAGCTATTGTTGTCATTGGATTTCATCTCCATCTCTGCAAGTTGTATTGCAATTCTTGGATTTCCATCTGGGAGGAGTTGGAGTAACAACCTCCGTTCCCTCTTCTGGCGATTGGAACCCATGCCATTGCTTCAAAGAATTTCTCCAATGCTCCCTTCGGCGCCATTAGTCGCTGGCTATCCTCATCATTCCAGGGCCATGTACTCGCGGTTCTGCTCTCCCCTGTTTCATGGCCGAGGAACTGAAAGAACGGCAACTTCAATTAGAACTCTGCTACGAGCTCTGATTTCGATGAGCAAAGCACCTGAAAAGCCACTTTCTCTCTTTGAATCTCCGAGACGTTGCTCCATTCGATTTCAATAGTAAGGTAATGATATAAGTTGAAAATACCCTGTTTTGAGAGAGGAATAACTGAGAATACCAATTCTCTGTGGATATAGAAACTCGATTATTAGGGTTTAGTTCAATGACTAAGAATATCTGGCTTGAGATTAACCTGAACTTAGGATGTAATTTAGGTTTGAAACAGTTGAGGTTCTCTTCTTGATCAGTTGCATGCCACCTGTTTGATGAAATCCCAAACCAAATTCATATATATGTGATTCTAGTTTTCTGACCGTTGCAAGTGTGTATGGTCATGGGTTGCACGACCGAAGGATTTTATTGATTACTAAACTTGACTGTAGTCTGATTTTTTTATTGCGTTCTAACCGTGTCCTTTTTGTTCTAAAAATCATGATGAAACACCATCGAACACAACCCGATATCAAAATGTTCAGACAAAAAGGATTGGAAGTCCTAAAACTTATCATGAAAGTGCCAATTAAATCATAAAATTTTCAAAAAGTGCAATCAAGTTCTAAAACTTAATGCGAAAATGAAATTAATGGAATGATTTGATTGAAAAGTTTTATGACTTAATTACATTTTACTGACAAATTTTAGGATTTAATTGCACTTTTTAAAAGTTTTAGGATTTAATTAGCACTTTCATGACTAGTTTAGTAGGTGAACAACTCTTTGTGTTTCATGTGAAGTGATCTTTTGGAAGAAATGCTTTGGATTTCCTGCTTTGTGGCTGCATGCTTCCCTCTAGCTATGTTCTTCATTCTTGAGCGGCGTGCGTTTAGAAAAAATTAATGCACAAACAAATAAAGTAAAAAAAAAAACAGAGCATGGACATTCGTAGAGTTGCTTGGTTTAACTTGGATTATGTTTGTTCAATGGACTTAAACTCGATATATATTTTAACAATTACAAATATTCTAACACATTCATAACTCCACCCAACCACAAGCAATTGGAATGAATTTTGCTGTCTTGGTAGCTCGTCTTAGGTCAGACAACTAAATTGCAGAGATTTCACATTTTTTTGTATAGTTTATTAGTTAACTTTTAATTTCAAGAGAGACATAAAAATAAGAAGCGAGATCCATTAGATTATTCCAACTCCAAAGTGAGGTAGGGCATGAAATAAGTCCACTTACAACATGCGCTTGCAGCCTCCCCACATCATTTATTTCCACATCCAAATGCCCTGCTCAAATGGAAAATTATTAAATACTCTCGACTTACATTAATCAACGTCATGTAAACCGTTCGACTAGAGTGAACTCATGACTAAGTAGGCTGGGAAAACCTGATAAAAGCTTGCTCCTAAGAGAGCTCTTGACCAAGATCCATCGTGAATCTTATGGATCCACGCGTGACCAGCAAGATCAAGATCAAGGATTTTACCTCCATCTATGAAAGATCGAGTCCAAACAAGTATTTGCCCCGTTCAACTTAATTGTAATTGTAGAGTACCATGGTAAGCTCATCCAAAAGTGTAAAGTCCAAGATGACACACTAACGGACTCAAACTCGAATTGTCAAAGTGAAATAAACAGGTTAGCAAACTGAACTAATTTGAACCCAACTCAGTCTTAGATTAGTCAATGCCCTCGTTGGGTACTTTGGCCCCTCACCGTTCGTTAGTAGGTAACGTCGTAAAAAAAGGGACTATTGGACTCTGATAGGTTGAACTTCTAAATGGACCATCTTGGGCACAGTGGAATTTCCGTGCGCAGCTGTAGCATATGTTCTTTCCCTTTCGACAAATTG
Source organism: Eucalyptus tenuipes (assembly GCA_014182365.1). Classification (NCBI taxonomy): domain Eukaryota; kingdom Viridiplantae; phylum Streptophyta; class Magnoliopsida; order Myrtales; family Myrtaceae; genus Eucalyptus; species Eucalyptus tenuipes. Next base: position 13,626,172 of record CM024545.1, read on the forward strand.
AAGGCACCAAAAAGGAAAAAAGATAATACGCAGCACTCCAGTCCTGTCCATGAACTCGGAATTGAAAGGAAAAAAGCGATTATGAAGATTGACTCTGTCTTCGATCAGTACTCGAATAATTTTCTCAATGTTCCACTCAGTTTGTGCGTGGCGCATAACGACGATCTCAGCACTGTCTCCGCTAATGGGAGTTAATTGACTGTGCTCGGCCGATTTGACTATGTGCATTGCATCTTCCATTGCTGTTGAATTCAGATTGGGTAGAGAGAGAGAGAGAGAGAGAGAGAGAGAGAGAGAGAGAGAGAATTATTGATAGGAAGGTTTCTCTTTGTACTTCTTTTCTGGGGTTAGTGCAAGTTCAACAATGTGGAGGAGAAGTTGAAGAACAGAGCCGCCTGGGCTTGATCATGACGCGCCGGTCTTCGTCTCGGTCTTCCCCGAGTAAACGCTAAAATACGACGAACTGATATTTCGTAGAAAAGTTCATAAATGACCAATGATGACGGAGAAGGGCTAAGGAAGAATAATGGATAGGGACAAGGGCTAAGGAAGAATGATGGAGAAGTAGAAAGGACCAAAGAAGAAAGAAGGAGAAAGGACATGACGTGCTGACCATGTGATTTTTCTATTCAATCATCACTTACTTAGCAATCCACATCGAAATAAGTCAAGTAATATGGGGTTAGAGGTGATAGAAGAGCCACATTGAACCCCCTTTAGAAAAAAGTTAGAGAACTAAATTTAAAAAGTAATATTAACAAATGGTATCGAACAACAAAAAATAGTTTGAGAACCTCAGTACCCCTGGTGTTGAAAGAGCATTTTCTCACACCTAATGAATGAGTCATGTCTTGTAATAACATGAAAATTGCTTCAATAATTGCTATCATGGACCTAAGCAAGTCTTTAAAAGATTACATCCGAATCCTCCTTCGAATCTCAAGATCACTTGGATGTAAAACAACAATAGTGTATTGCCGGGTACAGGGGCAAGAAAAAACATATTGTACCGATTGGGGGCACAAGGACACAAGATGTGTAGGCATTGACACAAAATAAGGAATGTATCCATGAAACCTACCATCCCAATATATCAAAAGGGCAGGCTGTGGAGGCTCCTGATGCGTGAGTCATATCCTATAGTAACATAAGAATTGCTTCAATAACTGTTATCTAAGATCAAAATTACAACTGGCTCTACTCTTACCAGGACATTTCGAGTGATGTATTGAATAAAAATTTTCCAAATTAATTACTTGATTCATTTAATTAATATCATGACTTATCTCTTGAATTTACCTAGATGTCGCCAATCTATTTCCATAGAATTGAATCAATTTGCATCGATACTAAAAGAGTTCCATTCACGAGACAAAGAATTGGGAGAAACCAAACTAGTAAGAAACGAAGTGGATACCCTGGAAAGAGTACTCTCTTGAATATGTTTGAAGTGTTGTTTTCATAAATGTCATGACGTGGGTGAGGATCTTCTTTTCACCATGAGGATCTTGTACTCCTTTGAGCTTTGCTTTTATTGTTGTGCTCTCAGGTGGTCGGCCAATGGGGTTCGAGCAGTAACTTTCAGCCGAAGCACTAATGTATGTCAAGTGATGTTGGTCTTGTTCATTAAAAAAGCCAGTGCTTGCTTAGAGAGAACGTTTCTAAGTAGAAACACAACCAATGGCAAAGGTGGACATCGAAAATTACTGAAGATATTTATCGGATATAATATAGATATCATCACTGAAAATGTATTTTACATAAGGTATGGTATCATATCATATAAGAATATGGAAAATTTTATTGCTCAAGTAACTGGACACGCTTGACTCTGTCAATTGTCAAGCATTGTCTAATGAGTAGGTCTCTCGCATACATTGGCTAAGTGACGACATGACTCTTCAACGGGATCGAAATGGATACAGAACTAGTGTCAAGTAAAATACCCAATTTGCCTCTCACCATATATCTCAAAATGCTACTAGAGCCTATCTTCTGTTTGGTTGAGATGACTATGATCACCCCAGGACTTTATGACCCAGTCGTCCTTGCTAAACAAGTGCAAAATGCTGATCGAACCATTTTGCACCTTCGGTGAAGGGCCTTCATTCGGGCGAGCCTGCCGGTAGATAGACGTGTGCACGGTTCCATGAGTGACGACTACTACTCGCTCCCCTGCATGGTGAAGGGTAAATTCATTTCCGATTGCCGATGTTTCCAAGCTAATTAAGACTCTTTCTAGGAATAAATGTCAAGGGATTAGAATGAAGTGTCTGTCGATAGTCCCTTGTCTAGTCTACAAATTTTAAAACCATTGAAGCAACAATTTTTGCTCCAAGCCATCCAAGATTCTCTCTCTCACACACACACGCATGCGTGCATGCATCCGGGTATAACCTTGAAAGTTGAATGTACACGCACATTCATATTATATTGAGTAACTATAGACGGACATTAACATAGGCATCTTCAGACAATTATAGACGCGCAGATATTTACCCTTTGTGTGCTTAAATTTGGTGGCTAAGTGTGTAGTTTTGGCAAATAAGCAAGGTAGACACATTGATCTTATGCATCCATGACTTCACAAAATATTGTCAGGCCATAGCCTGTAGGGGCAGATCTAGAAATCGGAGGTCATGAGAGCTGTCATTAGCGTAAAATCTATGGGACTACTACAACTCTTAAAAAAATTTTAAGTTGTTTGATTGATGCGTGGTGTAACGGATAAATAGTCTAACAATTAGTAAAGCTACCACAAGTCTATCCTAGGTAAAACATGTCTTTATAAAGTTTGTACTAAGTCGTTTATGTCGTGCAATTCTGTTGTTAAATTTCAATTGCGGGTAAGCTCAAAATAGTTTGTGAATGAGTTTTGTGGTCTTCCACTCTACAAAGATACCGGCTCTAGCCTTATTGTGCAAAGAGAAATTCGGAAATGGCTAGACATGGATTAATGGCAATATTTCATGATAATGCTGGTTTACCTTTGTGCTTTAAGCCAATGTTTTGAAAGCAACTAGTGCATCGCTGGTAAACTTGATCCTTGCTTTCACCACCATCCTGCGTATAAAAGCAATCAATGCGAAGCCCTGATCAAACAATTCTCCTTTGAAGAACCAAGTTGAAGTCCACGCTCTCCAAGAATCTAATATCCTTTTCTAACACACGAATATGTTCTTTAGAAATGGGGGAAACATGTGAGTTTGACTTGACTTAATGAGCTCAATAGGGATCGACCTCTCGCGCATTTTGACCGGCATAGTGAAAGGAACAAAAACGGATGAAACCCTAGCTACCATCTTCTGAACCGGATGAAAGTCACAAATTGATACTAAAATCTTATCCTTGCGTCACTTGCAAAGGTTATCTAGGCACTGAAAAATAATCAGTTCAACTCGCTTCTGCACTAGCGTGACAGCATATTCTGGAACTTCTTGAACTTGTAAAAGACTCACATAGGAAGTTAGTTACGTATTAAAGTTTAGGGAGGCCTAAATAAGAATCGATGAGCAATTAGCCGTTTGATTTTTGGTTGAGCTCATGCCGGGATTTCTTGATCACAACTTCTGGACCGGTAGGCCTCATAAATCTGGGGATAAAGGCTAGCTGCCTCTTTTGCACTAAGGCCTTGAAGCTTTCCTGGATTTTGTTCCCGTAGATCTGGATCTTTGATAACCTGATTTTGATTCAAGAAAAGATTCAGTAAATTTTGTACAGGTGTTCAACCACTTCTATATTTTCCAAGGATTAAACGGCAGCTCTTTCCAAAGCATTCTAAAGCGTATGACTTTATTAAGTAGCGTGTCGCCTATTCCTAGGACTTGGAGTAGTCGATGATTTAGATGATGACAAAACTGCATGCTTGGTTACTCACATGTTTATTTGAGTGAATGCGAGGAAATATATGTATGCCTTAAGTGCTCCAGGTGCAGGTTATGGAACCGTAAGATATTTACAGCACAACACCGAAGGATACGGACCCTAGACACAGGTATTCACTCATTATGGAAACCTGGCTGTACTAATTCATTGGAAAGAAGACTTTGCACTAGGAAAGTTTTCAAACAAGTGTACAAAGTTTCATCCAGCTCAAATGAAGAAAGAATATTTCTTATCAAGAGAACGAGTAACAAGTAAGGAAAGATTTTTGAAGCTGCATAAATTGTGACTCAGTATGGTTTTATGTGTTCAAGTTGTTGAATAGCATTCATGGATATCTGTCTATGCGATGGGTAATTGTCATCCAACATAATGCTAGATGATGATATGGTGATAGTTCATACCTCCCTCACACCACAAGTGGCTGCAATCACTTCAGCTGTCTCGATCGCTCGTTTTAGATCAGACGAGTAAATAGCAGAAATTTCACGTTCTTTGGATAGTCTATTAGCTACCTTTTTGGTTTCAAGATAGAAATATAGTAAGAAGCAAGTGAGACCTATTAGATCATTCCAACTCTAGAGGGATAGAGAGCATGAGATAAGTCCACTTACCGCGCGTGTTTGCTGCCTTCCAACTTCATTCTTCCCCCTCTCTTCTCCTTCAACTGCCGCCACTGCGGCCACCCTCCACTGCTGCCATCCGCCATTGCCGGCCACAGTTGCTAATTGTTGGCGAATGGTCTGGCGAGCTTGCTCAGCCACTGGTGAGGCTCGCTTGACCTGGCGAGGCTAGGCCGAGCTATGCCCAACTACTGGCAAGGCTCGACCAACGAGGCACAACCTCGCCGAGGGCCGGCGATGCTTCGATGAGGTCACCGGCCCTCGTCTGGCCAGTCACCGATCATCCCAAGGTTGGCGATCGGCAACCTTGAAGAAGAAGAAGAAGAGAAAGAAAGGAAAAAAAAAAGAAGAAAAAAGAAAAAAGAAAAAAAATAATAAAATTATTTAAAAATGAAAAGAAAATGATTTAGATGAGAAATTTTGAGAACGGTACCAAACGTAATTCTATTTCGGGAATAAAAATTTTGGACAGTTACCAAACGGTTTAAAATGCTTAGAAATTGTTCTCGGGAACATAATAAAAAAGAATCATGTTTAATCAGAAATTGTTCCTGTGAACAGAATGATGATCAAACACGCCCTCAAAGGCTTGAACATTGAGGCTGTCAATGGTCTATACCTGAATTCTACGATCAATGTTCCAGTCTGTTTGTCCATGACGTACGAGGACGATCTCAGCATGGTCTACACTAGGGTGAACTGATTGAGCGTCTCTATCATCATTCAATTCAACAGCATCTCTAACAAAATCGCAATTTCAAATATGAGGGTATCATCATTCAATTCAACAGCATCCCTAGCAAAATCGCAATTTAAAATACGAGAGAGAGATTTCAAATACGAGAGAGAGAGAGTACCTAGACCCTAGCTCGATCGATTTCGCTCTGTGTACTGCGTCTCCCATTGCTATGGAACTTCAGATTCGAGAGAGTAAAAGAACGAACTTGTTTTCAGGAAGGTTTCTAATTGGACTTCGTTTTGGGTGTTGGTGCAGGTTAAATAACGTGTAGGTGAAGTCGAAAAATAATGACGTTCGGGCTCTTGGTCTTCCCAGACTTCCCAGTGGAGACGGCAAATATGAATACGAGAAGTTGCAAAACAAAGCGGGGTGGCTTTCGTACAAAAGTTCATAAAATGACCGATAATGGAGACAGCACAGTTCGCAACCGACAGAGAGAGAGAGAGAGCTGGGTGGTGTTATGAATTCAATATGACAGTGAGTGGCTGGGTCCGCTGATTTGACTGTGCGCATCACGTCCTCCATTGCCATTAAACTTAAATTTAGGAGGGAGAAAAAGCACTTTCTAGGAAGGTTTCTAAGGGTGCGTTTGGTAACATTTATATTAAAAAATTATTCCAAGAAGAAAATAGAAAAAACTATTTATGTTAGAGGAATAATTTTTGAATGAAGAACGCGTTTGGTAAACTTGTTTCGGAATAAAAAAAAAACGAAAAACACGTTTGGTAAATTTGTGTTCTTTTTTTGTTTCTTTTAATTTTGAAATATTTTTATTTTATTTTATTTTTTATTTTTTCTTCCTTTTAGCCGGCGGCCTCGCCCAGCCACAGCGAGGCTCGGTGATCCCTAGACGAGGCTCGGCCTCGCCAAGGGCCGGCGACGCTCGGCCTCGCTGGGGGCCGGCGACGCTCCAGCGAGGTCGCCGGCCCTCGACGGCAGGTCGCTGGCCATGGCCGAGGCCGGCGACCGACCAAAGAAAAAAGAAGAAGAAAAGAAGAAAGAAAAGAAAGAGAAAAAAATAGGAGAGAGAAAAATTGTTTTCGAAAGTGTTTGAGAAGTTTTTCTTGTTTTCTTGTTTCTATTCTAAATTTGTTCCGGAAACAAAAAAATAGATTTGGAACAAAAACCAAACAAACGCGTTTGTTGCCTTTTTTGTTCTCGGGAACAAAAAAAACAGAAATTGTGTTCATAAACACGGGCCACGAACACAAACAAACAGCCCGACCTCTTTTTTGGGCTTTGTTTCGGAGGCGTTGGTCTTCGTGTCGGTCTTCCTCGAGTGAACGGTAAAAAATGTCCGACCGATCTTTCAAAAGAAAGTCTATAGATGAACGATAATGGAGAAAGCACAAGTCATATTTTTCTTCATGATTTGAAGGTTCCTCGTCTTCCCCGGTGCCAAGCCAATCACTCGAAATGATTCTGGCAAAACATTTCGGATTATTATCATGTTAAAGTAAAAGGACTTCGAACTTTTTTTAATTGTTCGATATGTTGTTTTTGTTTTTTTAATTGTTCCATATGGTCTTCGTCTTCCCCCGTCACTATCCATGGCCCCTCTTTTTCTTGTGGCTGAAGACCACAACCACCACTAGACTAGACCCTGGAATTTCTGACTTGGCAACGACTCCTCGCCCTCCCTCGGATTGAATGTTGAGACAGTCAAGATATCTTAGAGATTGTGATGGCCTCAAATTTGCGATCGCGTTACAAGGAGAGAGAGAGAGAGCGCAACCTGTGGAAAGGGGTTCCTTGCGAGGCTTGCATATGCTGCAATGGTCGTGTCTCCTGTCGATCTCGGTAATGCACAACAACGAGGTCATGGATGGCGACGATAGATGAGGAATAATGAAGAAGAAGAAGAAAGGGCTAAAAAAGAAAAAAAAATAACAAGAAAATTTTGTCTGTCTTGGATAGATGGACATGAGGTGCTACGCCAGGTGCTTTTTCGTTCTGGTGACTACCGGTGTGTTTGGTAACGTTCATTCCGTGGAACAATTTTTGAACATAAATAGGTTTTTTTGTTTCTGTTCCAAGGAACAATTTCTGAGTATAAGAACGTGCTTGATAATTGCAAAAAATTTCTACTCAGGAACAGAAATATATATTTGGTAAACTTATATAATTTTTTTGTTTCTTTTAATTTTTCAATATTTTTATTATATTTATCTTTCTTTTTTTCTTCTTTCTTCCTTTTGGCCGACGACCTCGTCGGGCCACCGTTAGGTCGGCGTCGCCCAGCGGTGGCTCGGCGAGACCGAGCCTCGCTAGTGGTTGGGCAAGCTCGGCCTCGCTAGATCTAGGCGAGCTTGAGCTCGCCCGGCGGCCGGTGAGGCCGAGCCTCGCCGGCCGGCGCGAAGCTCGGCCTTGGCAGGCCACGGCAAGGCCGACTTTGTGCCGCCCGGGTGAGGCCAAACCTCGCCGGTGACCTCGCCGGCCACCGAGGCCACCGGCGAGGCTTGGCCTCGCCCGGGCGGCGCGAGGCTTGGCCTCGCCGGGGCCGGCGATGCTCCGGCGAGGTTTCGGCCCTCGACGGCCGATGGCTGGCCATGGCCGAGGCCGGAGATCGGCCAAAAGGAAGAAAAAAAAAAAAAAAAAAGAAGAAAAAAGAAGAAGAAAAATGAGAAGAAAAAAAAAGTTTCTCAGAAGTGTTGTGGCATCCTAAAATTTCATAACGATCCCTAGATACATTGCAACCCATGAAAAGGTATCGGAAGCACCATTGGACTATATTATAGTCATCAGACCGATGGATTTCAATTAAACAAGGCCGAACATTGGATGGATTGTTGTTTTGATTAGGAAATGTATCCTATATCTAAGTGTGATCAAGGATTGTACTAAAGGATAATTTGACAAGGAATTTTCTATCCTTGGCCGTGTACTCTATAAGTTGGATTTTCATCGATTAATGTTGCAACTTTATTTGGCCATGTGAGTATTTGAGACTATGAATTTAAGTGGGGATTAAAGTAGATTATTAAGAGCAAATATGGGCTTATTTAGTATTATTTTTGGACCATTTAAAAATTAACTTTAGGCCCAAAAGTGTTGGGCCCAAAGTGGGCCAAGAGGCCCGGCCCAAGAAGCCCCAAGGGGCCATTGACCGAAGGAAGGGGGGGAAACTGGATGGGCCTCCTCCATGTGTCTTCAACAAGAAGACACTTGTCTCCCTCTTGGAGCCAAGTGTCTTAGCATGCAAAATTAAATCACATGCAAGAAATTAATCAACCAAAAAGGAAAAAGGGGAGGGGGGCGGATTGAGCAAGGCACTGAGAGAGAGAGAGAGAGAGAGAGAGTGAAGTCGAGAGAGGAAGAAGAAGACCCACCGCCGTGCATCCGCCTAGCTGCCGCCGTCGATCGACGCCGCCTAGCCCTGCCGTTGTGCTTGCTGTGATTTTCATTGGATTTAAGGCAAGTAGAGTCCATTAATCTACACTTTGCTTGCTGTGATTGTGTGCGATGTATGGTGAATTTCGGATGTGGTGGAGGTGAGAATTTTCAAAGTTATGGGAGTAGTGCCTTAGTCTAGTAATCTGTTTTATGGAAAAACAGTCCGACCTTTGGTGATTTCGTGAGCTGCATGCAATTTTCTAGCTGGAATCTCACTTCGTGTTCTTGATGAAAGTTGTAGAGGACTTCTTTTAGTTTAACATGTCAAAATTTGAGGGGAAACGGACAAGTATTTGATGGTGAAACCATTTTTCTTCAGAGATGCTAGATCTGGAAACTGTTATGTTGATCCCTTGCGATTCTGTGAATTTTGTAAATTTATCCAGTCTGAATTCGATCTCGTGTCCTTGATAATAATTGTATATGACATCTTGAGGAACAAAATACTGAAACTTGAGAATAAACGGACAAGTATTGGTTGGGGAAATGATTTTTCTTTGAAAGGGTTAAATCTGGAGATTGAGCTGAGGGTTAGGGTGAGTTGTAATAATCATATCTTTTAATCCAGAACGAATTAGACTTCGATTTCTTCATGGGACGTTTACCTCTAGGTCTCAACTATAACATATTAAAATCTCAGAATTTTCGGAGTTCATTTAAAGACTTAATCGAAATTATTTCCGAAACTGTGCAAAAGTGGTGTTGGAATTTCTTTTGCCGTGATGTATGGACCTATGTGATTGATTTGAAACGTATTGACATGGTGTTCTTCATGAAACCTTTTTCTATAGATCTTCTTTATAACATGTTAAATTTTCAGAATTTATTGAGATCGTTTACTAATTTTTCCAGAATTTTAATTAAAGGAGTGCATTCTGCTTTATCCGAAAACTTGCTTCTTTTTCAAGAACAAATGAATTGCTTTATGAAATGTGATATCTTGGGTGTTATTTGTACTGCATATATGGTGACATTTGGCATATCATATGACATCAAAAAGGCTGGTTTAGACCTATGATATTATTGCATCAAATGCTAATTTGAAAATGAGATATATAGGTGAATATACATTGTGATAATGATGATACCGTTGGAGGTGTGAGCCGACGATGCCTCGGGAGTGTCGAGATGCCCGGAGTGTGTGTGCCGGATGCCTGAAGGTGTGTACCAGATGTCCTTGGGAGTTTCGAGATGCTCGAAGGTGTGTGCCGGATGCCCGGAGGTGTGTGCCGGATGGCCTCGTGATGCCAGTTGGGGTGGGAGATGCCCGGAGGTGTTTGCCGGATGCCGGAGGTGTTTGCCGGATGCCCGGAGGTGTGTGCCGGAGGTTCCTCGCGATGCCATGTTGGGTGCGAGCGATATATGAGGGATGCAAACACTGGTCCCTAGAAGAAAAATGAATGAGATCCTTTCGAAAGTTAAAATGGAAATTGAATCATGCGCGTGTGCATATGGCATGGGATATAATTGCCTATGAAATTGAGTTGATACTATATGGCATTGAGAATGCGATCATGAAGGTATTGAATGGATCTCATGGGGATGTATACATGATTGTATGGATGTTATGAATCATGTGCATGTATATGTATATGGCATGGAATATGAATTGCTTTAATGAATGAACCTCATGGAAATACAAGCATGATTACATGAATGATATGTGCATTTCATACGAAATTGTGGTTGTCCTACCTATTGCATTATGTAGTTTGATGGATCTTTACTGCTGAGTGGTTGTACTCACCCCTTTTAGGGACTAACATTTCAGATTGAGAGATGCCTCTGTCACCTGTCATGCGTGGCACATTTTATGGCCTACCGTCTGATGTTGAGGTCGAGTGTTTGGAGCACCCCTGCGTTGGTGTTCATGGTCTGGTGTTTATCCGTGTTCGTGTTTTGGTTATGTATGATGTGGGCCTACCTGATGGCCCTGTAGTCCAGGAGTTCCTGTCCGTCCATGTTCGTCGCGACGGGAGGATGATGGGGATGTTGCCGCCGCCACCGGCCGATGCACCGGGCTGGTTGTGATTAGAGCGTGTGACTGGTGGAGAATGACACTTTTTGGATGGCCGACACTGGGATGATGGATTGATGTACATGTCTGATGTAGAGTCGGGTTCTTTTGGGTTATAGCCGAGCTTAGTTAAAGCCTTGGCCTTTTGTTGTACCGACTCGTGATGTCCATCAAAGTATGTAAATAAAAGTGGTTCGGCATTAGCTTCTATATGTATGAAAGGTGTAGTTGATGTGTATTGCATTGTATCATTTAGTTTGAGTACGGGTTAGAGAGATGTCGAGTATGCTTCCGTTATATGAACTGCGCTGGGATCGATTGAGATCATACAAACCCCCAGGATTTATGGACCCACTACAATTAAAATGGTATAAGAGTGATATGTTAATAGGATAAGTGAAAGGTACGTGTGGCGACCCTAACGGATCGGGGGCCGTCAAGGGGTGCCACAACGGTTGGTATCAGAGCAATGGTTATATGTGGAGTGATAAGGAGCCTCATTTGGAAATTGAGGAATATGATGGCAATGCACACCATAGGATACTAACTGGGATAGTTGACTAACTTTGAACAACGGGTGATGGGTATTCACTCGTAGATCCCTAGTAGTTTATTATGAGTTGCTTTTAGGTGCCAGTAACATGTTTATGTTACTTATATATAGTTGTAGTTGCTTTTAATAAAGACATTGAGTCACAGACTATTCCTGAGGCAAATGCTTGAAAACTGCAGGAGAGTCATGGTACAAGCTGGAAGTTCTCATCCATCGAGGGCTGAAGCCTCTGTTGCAAGGGCTGAACCCCAAATGGAAGATATCCTGTAGGCATTGGCCAATATAGGAAATCTTGGAAAGACAAGCGCAACAACAACCTGGAGTGGAACGTCGCCCTCAAGGACTGGTAGAACAATTTCTGAAGCTGAAGCCACCTAAGTTTAGTGGAACAGGAAGTCCTGAGGAGGCGGAACAATGGATTGATGGAATGGAGCGAATTTTCCGGTTGTTGGACTGCAATGATGCGATATAAATTGAGAAAATAACTTTCGAGTCAAGAGATAGATAAATAGTACTATCTTGGAGGGAAATGCAAAGTTTTGGTGGAGAGCTTCAAGAGATACGATCTTTCTATCCAGCATGAACACCGAATGTATTAGAAATATAAATTGGGACGAATTTGTTAAAGCTTTCAATAGGAAGCATCATTTTTTGATTGTGCCAAGGATAAGAAGATCACTTAATTTGTTCATTGGAACAAAGATTGGAGGCCGAACAAAGGAGGCGAGATCGGTATGAGGCAAAATTTTCTGAATTGTCTAGGTATGCTCCCAGGCTGATTGAGGATAGAGAGGAAAAGGCTAAGAGATTCTTGAAAGGGTTGCGGACTAATATCAAGAAACAACTGGTGCCTTTGAATATAAGAGATTATAATGAAATTTATGAAAGGGCATAGTTGGTAGAGTAGGAATTGGTGAGAGAGCAATCAGAATCAAAGAGACAGTTGACCTTTAGTGATATCAGACGAGGTAAGAGACCCTATCCTGGTCAAGGTCAGACCTGGGATTCTAAGAAAAAGAGTAATTTTGGGAATTTTGGAAAAGCCAGGGATGGCTTGAATATAGGGAAAGCACCCTATCAGCATGATGCTTGTCGAAGATGTGATGGGCAACATGGCCCAGGACCTTGCAATGGACGGCTGAAATGTTATGATTGTGGACGGGTAGGTCACCTCAAGAGAGACTGTCCACAAGAGAGGTCGCAGCTGAGTGTTGGCTTGGTGCGACAAGTACAACAAAGTACGGTTAGACCAAATCTACCAAGGAATCCATAGAGGCCACCCGCACAAGGAAGGGTGTATGCGGTCACCCAAGAGGAAGCGGAAGCTTCCAAAAATGTTATCTCAGGTACGATTTTTATAAATGGCAAGAAGACATATGCATTGTTTGACACGGGTGCTACGCATTCATTTATATCTGAAAGATATAGGCAATTGAGTAAAATAGAAACTATGCCTCTTGAGACGCCTCTTTGTGTTTCCACGCCTTTAAAGAATATGGTATTATCTACAATGATGTGTGCAAAATGTAAGATAACTATAGGGGGACGAGATATGGAAATAGACCTAGTCGTAATGGCTGTGTTGACTTTGATGTTATCATAGGAATGGACTGGCTCCATAAGTATCGGCCTAAGATGGATTGTCATGGGAAGGTGATTCAGTTCATGTTACCTGATCAGTGTAGTTTTGAATCTTTTGGAGGTCAGACAAACCCCTCTATAGCCATCATCTCAATGGTAGAAGCTTGTGAACTACTTGACGAAAGATGTCAAGGATACCTAGCAATAGTAAGAGATCTTACTAAGAAAGAGGCTAAAATCGATGAGATTCGAATAGTCAGGGAATTTCAGGATGTGTTTCCTGAGGAGTTGCCTAGATTACCACCGGAATGAGAGATCGAATTTGAAATTGAACTAATGCCTGGAACAGGACCAATATCGAAAGCCCCGTATAGAATGGCCTTGGTGGAGCTGAAGGAATTGAAGGTGCAACTACAAGAGTTGATTGATAAGGGATTTATTAGGCCAAGTGCTTCACCTTGGGGTGCACCAGTTCTATTTATGAAAAAGAAAGACGGGTCGATGCGTTTATGTATTGACTATAGACAGCTGAACCAAGTGACTGTAAAGAATAAGTATCCCTTGCCTAGAATTGATGATTTATTTGATCAGTTGCAAGGAAGTTCAGTCTTTTCTAAAATTGACTTAAGGTCAGGATACCATCAGTTAAGGATAAAGAAAGAAGACATCCCTAAGATTGCATTCAGGACTCGTTATGGACATTATGAATTCCTAGTTATGCCTTTTGGATTAACAAATGCACCAGCTGCATTCATGGATTTAATGAATAGGATATTTAAGCCTTATCTGGATCAGTTTTTAATTGTCTTCATTGATGATATCCTGATATATTCTAAAGGACCAAAAGAGCATGAACGACACCTGAGGATAGCATTGCAAACGCTAAGAGATCATAAGTTATTTGCCAAATTCAGTAAGTGTGAATTCTGGCTAGACTAGATAATATTTTTAGGGCATGTGGTGTCGGGTAATGGAATTGCAGTAGACCCTGCAAAGGTTGAGATGGTAGTGAACTGGCCGAGACTGACAATGCCGACTGAGATACGAAGTTTCTTGGGACTAGTTGGTTATTATAGGAGGTTTATTGAAGGATTCTCACAATTGGCAGGCCCTTTAACAAAATTAACTCGAAAGAATGTAAAGTTTGAATGGAGTGGAGAATGTGAAAGAAGTTTTCAGGAACTTAAAAGGAAATTAACTATAGCCCCAATTCTAACTATACCATCTGGATCTAGTGGATTCACGGTGTATAGTGATGCATCTCATAAAGGACTGGGATGTGTTTTGATGCAGCATGGCAAGGTCATAGCTTATGCATCGAGGCAACTAAAACCTCATGAGTTAAGTTACCCAACCCACAATTTAGAATTGGCAGCTATAGTTTTTGCTCTAAAAATATGGAGACATTATCTGTATGGAGAGAAGTTTGAAATCTATATAGATCATAAGAGCTTGAAGTACTTGTTTTCGCAAAAAGAGTTGAACATGAGACAGAGAAGGTGGATGGAATTATTGAAAGATTATGATTGTGAAATACGGTACCATCCAGGAAAGGCAAATAAGGTGGCAGATGCCCTTAGTCGAAAGTCGGCTATGGACATGGCTAGTCTAAGAATAACAGAGTGGAATCTATTAAAATCAATTGTGGATTCAGAGTTCAAGTTGGAAATAGACCACCTTACTGGTATGCTCACTGCATTAAGGATTGAGCCCGAAATTATTCAGAAAGTTAAGATTTTACAAAAATCTGACCCAGAGATTATAGAAATATGAGACGCTGTGTCTTTAGGGAAAAGACCAGAGTTTCAAGTCTCTGAAGATAGGATAGTAAGATGTCAGGGACGACTCGTGTTCCCGATAATGAAGAAGTGAGAAAAGAAATCCTATCGGAAGCACATAGGAGTAAATATAGTATCCATCCTGGTAGTACAAAGATGTACAGAAATTTACGCTAGCAATTTTGGTGGAATGGCATGAAGAAGGATGTAGCTAAACATGTTTCTCAATGTTTAATATGCCAGCAAGTGAAAGCGGAACACCGCAAACCCGCAGGACTATTGAGACCATTGGACGTACCAGAGTGGAAATGGGAGCATGTGATGATGGACTTTGTGCAAGGACTGCCAAGGACATCAAGTGGTCGTGACTCGATCTGGGTAATAGTAGATCGTTTGACTAAGTCTGCCCATTTCCTAGCAGTTCGCGTAGACTATTCGATGGATAAACTTGTCGAGATATATGTAAGTCAGATAGTACGCTTACATGGTATTCTTGTAACGATCACATCTGATCGAGACTCCATGTTTACTTCAAATTTTTGGCGAAGTCTCCAAAATGCATTAGGGACAAACCTTCAAATTAGTACTGCTTTTCATCCTCAAACAGATGGGTAAACGGAAAGAGTGATCCAGACTCTGGAAGATATGTTGAGAGCTTGTATTATTGATTTTAAGGGAAGTTGGGATGAAAAGTTGCACTTGATAGAGTTCGCCTATAACAATAGTTTTCAGAAAAGTATAGGCATGGCTCCATATGAAGCATTATATGGAAGAAGGTGCATGACCCCTATTTGTTGGAATGAAGTAGGTGAAAGGAAATTGACAGGACCTGAATTGGTACAAGTTACTACTGAAGTTGTTGAAATTATCATTAAAAGACTTAAAACAGCCCAGAGTAGGCAGAAAGACTACGCAGATAAGCGTAGAAGGCCTTTGGAATTTAATATGGGAGATCATGTATTCCATAAAGTATCCCCTATGAAAGGAATATCTCGATTTGGAGTGAAGGGTAAGCTGAGCCCTAGATTTGTTGGACCTTTTGAGATACTTGAAAGAATAGGAGATGTAGCTTATCGTTTGGCGCTGCCTCCTAAATTGGGAAACTTGCATGATGTATTCCATGTATCGATGCTAAGGAAGTACCAGCTGGATCCTGGTCACATACTCGATCATGAAGCCATCAAAGTGGATGAGAGAGTGAGATACATCGAAGAGCCTGTGCAAGTGCTGGACCGAAAGGAGCAAGTTCTTAGGACCAAGAAAATCCCATTGGTTAAGATATTATGGCGACATCACGATATGGAGGAAGCCACTTGGGAAAGCGAAGATAAGATGAAGGAAAAGTACCCTCACTTGTTTCAAGAAGCATAGTGATGTCAAAATTTTGAGGATGAAATTCTCTAAGGAGGGGAGAATTGTGGCATCCTAAAATTTCATAATGATCCCTAGATACACTGCAACCCATGAAAAGGTATCGAAGCACCATTGGACTATATTATAGTCATCGACCGACGGATTTCAATTAAACAAGGCCGAACATTGGATGGACTATTGTTTTGATTAGGAAATGTATCCTATATCTAAGTGTGATCAAGGATTGTACTAAAGGATAATTTGACAAGGAATTTTCTATCCTTGGCCGTGTACTCTATAAGTTGGATTTTCATCTATTAATGTTGCAACTTTATTTGGCCATGTGAGTATTTGAGACTATGAATTTAAGTGGGGATTAAAGTAGATTATTAAGAGCAAATATGGGCTTATTTAATATTATTTTTGGGCCATTTAAAAATTGGACTTTAGGTCCAAAAGTGTTGGGCCCAAAGTGGGCAAGAGGCCCAGCCCAAGAAGCCCAAGGGGCCGTCAACCGAAGGAAGGGGGGGAACCGGATGGGCCTCCTCCATGTGTCTTCAACAAGAAGACACTTGTCTCCCTCTTGGAGCCAAGTGTCTTAGCATGCAAAATTAAATCACATGCAAGAAATTAATCAACCAAAAAGGAAAAAGGGGAGGGGGGCGGATTGAGCAAGGCACTGAGAGAGAGAGAGAGAGAGAGAGAGAGAGTGAGACCGAGAGAGAGAGTGAAGTCGAGAGAGGAAGAAGAAGACCCGCCGCCGTGCATTCGCCTAGCTACCGCCGTCGATCGATGCCGCCTAGCCCCGCCGTTGTGCTTGCTGTGATTTTCATTGGATTTAAGGCAAGTAGAGTCCATTAATCTACACTTTGCTTGCTGTGATTGTGTGTGATGTATGGTGAATTTCGGATGTGGTGGAGATGAGAATTTTCGAAGTTATGGGAGTAGTGCCTTAGTCTAGTAATCTGTTTTATGGAAAAACAGTCCGACCTTTGGTGATTTCGTGAGCTGCATGCAATTTTCTAGCTGTAATGTCACTTCGTGTTCTTGATGAAAGTTGTAGAGGACTTCTTGTAGTTTAACATGTCAAAATTTGAGGGGAAACGGACAAGTATTTGATGGTGAAACCATTTTTCTTCAGAGATGCTAGATCTGGAAACTGTTATGTTGATCCCTTGCGATTCTGTGAATTTTGTAAAATTATCCAGTCTGAATTTGATCTCGTGTCCTTGATAATAATTGTATATGACATCTTGAGGAACAACATACTGAAACTTGAGAATAAACGGACAAGTATTGATTGGGGAAATGATTTTTCTTTGAAAGGGTTAAATCTGGAGATTGAGCTGAGGGTTAGGATGAGTTGTAATATTCATATCTTTTAATACAGAATGAATTAGACTTTTATTTCTTCATGGACTTTTACCTCTAGGTCTCAACTATAATATATTAAAATCTCAGAATTTTTGGAGTTCATTTAAAGAGTTAATCGAAATTATTTCCGAAACTGTGCAAAAGTGGTGTTGGAATT
This sequence comes from Eucalyptus tenuipes, assembly GCA_014182365.1. Taxonomy (NCBI): domain Eukaryota; kingdom Viridiplantae; phylum Streptophyta; class Magnoliopsida; order Myrtales; family Myrtaceae; genus Eucalyptus; species Eucalyptus tenuipes. The sequence continues at coordinate 13,643,622 of CM024545.1, forward strand.
TCTTTTGCCGTGATGTATGGACGTATGTGATTTATGTGAAACGTTCTTGACATGGTGTTCTTCATGAAACCTTTTCTCTAGATCTTCTTTATAACATGTTAAATTTTCAGAATTTATTGAGATCGTTTACTAATTTTTCCAGAATTTTAATTAAAGGAGTGCATTCTGCTTTATCCGAAAACTTGCTTCTTTTTCAAGAACAAATGAATTGCTTTATGAAATGTGATATCTTGGGTGTTATTTGTACTGCATATATGGTGACATTTGGCATATCGTATGACATCAGAAAGGCTGGTTTAGACCTCTGATATTATTGCATCAAATGCTAATTTGAAAATGAGATATATCGGTGAATATACATTGTGATAATGATGATACCGTCGGAGGTGTGAGCCAACGATGCCCCGGGAGTGTCGGGATGCCTGGAGTGTGTGTGCCGGATCCCCCGGTGTGCTGGTGTGTCGGATGTTTCGAGGGAGTTTCGAGATGCCCGGAGGTGTGTGCCGGATGGCCTCGTGATGCCAGTTAGGGTGCGAGATGCCCAGAGGTGTGTGCCGGATGCCCGGAGGTGTGTGCCGGAGGTTCCTCACGATGCCAAGTTGGGTGCGAGCGATATATGAGGGATGCAAACACTGGTCCCTGGAAGAAAAATGAATGAGATCCTTTCGAAAGTTAAAATGGAAATTGAATCATGCGCATGTGTGTGTGCATATGGCATGGGATATAATTGCCTATGAAATTGAGTTGATACTATATGGCATTGAGAATGCGATCATGAAGGTATTGAATGGATCTCATGGGGATATATACATGATTGTATGGATGTTATGAATCATGTGCATGTATATGTATATGGCATGGAATATGAATTGCTTTAATGAATGAACCTCATGGAAATACAAGCATGATTACATGAATGATATGTGCATTTCATACGAAATTGTGGTTGTCCTGCCTGTTGCATTATGTAGTTTGATGGATCTTTACTGCTGAGTGGTTGTACTCACCCCTTTTGGGGACTAACATTTCAGATTGAGAGATGCCTCTGTCACCTGTCACGCGTGGTACATTTTATGGCCTACCGCCTGATGTTGAGGTCGAGTGCTCGGAGCACCCTTGCGTTGGTGTTCATGGTCTGGTGTTTATCTATGTTCGTGTTTTGGTTATGTATGATGTGGGCCTACTTGATGGCCCTGTAGTCCAGGAGTTCTTGTTGGTCCATGTTCGTCGCAACGGGAGGATGATGGGGATGCTGCCGCCGCCACCGGCCGATGCACCGGGCTGGGTGTGATTAGAGCGTGTGACTGGTGGAGGATGACATTTTTTGGATGGCCGACACTGGGATGATGGATTGATGTACATGTCTGATGTAGAGTCGGGTTCTTTTGGGTTATAGCCGAGCTTAGTAAAGCCTTGGCCTTTTGTTGTACCGACTCGTGATGTCCATCAAAGTATGTAAATAAAAGTGGTTCGGCATTAGCTTCTATATATATGAATGGTGTAGTTGGTGTGTATTGCATTGTATTATTTAGTTTGAGTACGGGTTAGGGAGATGTCGAGTATGCTTCCGTTATATGAACTGCGCTGGAACCGATTGAGATCATACAAACCCCCAGGATTTATGGACCCACTACAATTCAAATGGTATAAGAGTGATATGTTAATAGGATAAGTGAAAGGTACGTGTGGCGACCCTAATGGATCGGGGGCCGTCAAGGGGTGCCACAAGTGTTCCCGGGAACAAGAAATAAGTTTTTGCTATTTCTTGTTTCTATTTTAAATTTGTTCTTGGGAACAAAAAAGTAAACAAATGCATTTATGTTCTTTTTTTATTCCTCAGAACAAAAGAACAAAAATTTGTGTTGTGGGGAATAGAAACACGTATAAACAAACACGCCCTACTTATCCAAGTCGAATAATATAGAGTTCCAGTGAATAGAAATGTTACATCGTACTCATTTCTAAAAAGTCCAAGGTCTAAATTAAGATATAAAGTTAAGGAACGGGCATTGAACAGTAAAAAGCAGCTCGACGACCTCATGAATCATTATCCCTAATGTGAAAAGCACGTTTTCTCGAACCTAATGAATGGTAATGTCCTGTAATTATATGAAAATTTGCGTCAGTAACTAAACACGCTTGCTCATGTAAAGCAATGTCCTACTAGTGGGACCCTCGTACACTTCGGCTGACGGAGCATTCGACCCTTGTACATTCGGCAGAATTGGTCATTCTGCCGCGAAGCCAATTCCTCTGCAATCTTGGGAAAGAACTCTGCAAGGAGTTTCAACAGATCCTTGCAAACGAAGAAGTTCTTTGGCCGGTGAAATCCAGAACAGACTGGATCTCTGCTGGGGTGCGCAACACCTCCTACTATCACACCCTTAATTATGGTTAGGCGGAAAGAGAAACAAATCACTTCCATCAATGATCAAAATAATGACTAGCTCTACTCCCGCCAGGACATCGAAACTCACACAAATGATCATTTCTCTTATTTATTACTGCGAAAACAACCTTCAACGATCTCCTCCCTTTTCCAGATACCCAGTCGGATAGATTAATCTCTCCCGAATCAGCAGGGCTCCCAGCTTAGCCCACCCTTGCTTCTAAAACTAAAATTTGTTGTTTGCGGTCTTAAAGCTTTCGAACCTCCTGGACCAGATGAATTTAAATCCATCTTCTATCATAGTCTACGTCGCAGGGAATTTGAAAACTTCTTAGCTTAGCCATTGTACTAAGACTGGTCATAGACAACATTTTAATTCAAAAGGACAGCCAATCTAACAACACCGTAATTCACGAGAATAACAGTGCCTTTCTTTTTTTCTTTTAACCACAAACAGCAATGTAATTCGCAATCAGAACCTACACAAAAAAGAGACATGAAGCAAATTTGGAAAAAAAATCTCAGAAAGAAACTCCTTAGCTACTGAACACTATTTCTTTCTTTCAAAAAGGAAATGAAATCAATAAGAAGGTAATCTAATTGCTACATGTGAATTTTTATTTTTTATTTTTTCACTTTGAATGAATACTTGAACAAAACTCAATTATTTTGCAGTGCAACCACGAAAAATATTTGACCTATTATAGATATAATGAAAATCAAATTAGCAACTGCACGTGTATGTTTATCTAATTTAAAATCCAATGTAAGGCATTTGTTAATCAAATCCAATGTACTCAAATTTTTAGAAATATTGTTTCATTTGTGGATAGTCACAAAATGATCACAAATTTTGATTTTCAAGTTAACTCATACAGCCATAGCTCGAGCTGAACTTATCGATCATTTAAGTTGTGTAAGAAATATTATAAGAAACAGCATTAAGTAAAATGAAAAATGATAGCAGAAAAGTTTAAAGTAAATAATTTGGTCGTATTTAAAGATTTGGACTTCTATTAGTTTTAAGTCGGGCAAGATATTACAACTAACAAATTTGAGGCGTGAATAGAAACCCTAGTTTTTTTCTCTTGATAAAGTTTCTTCATTTTTTGTTTTGATTTGGCCTTATATAGAGTTATTATAATTAGACGATATTGAAGTGATTTTTCTGGTGATTGTCCATGTGTGGATTACTTATTTTGTACCGAATTGAGTAATTACATTCATATTCCGTTACTTGAAAATTACATTATATATCATTTTACTTGCAACAATAGGAACAAAAATTAAAGTGGAACGTGAAACATCTTTGTTCAGCTGTAATTAATATAAAAGATACTACCTAGTAAATGAAAAAGAAACTGGCAAGCAAGTTGCTCGGATCTCTTGCGATTTGCTTCTCATTCTCCTTAATTTAAGTAGGTTTAACAAAATCTGTTAGCAGTCACGCATGGAGGCCGGCGGATTTAACGGATAATCCATTCGTTGATGGAGTGAAGGAAAAGAGGGACGCCAATCTCTTACCTGAGAAACACACCACCGAGAGCTTCTTTCCACTTGACCGACACCGGAATCCATAATTTTCCGGCAATCAGCACCCACCATGGGTTGCTTGCCGCGACTCGGATCTGCTTCGTTGACAAGGTAAGGCTTCGCCCTCAGTGCTGATAAAGGAAGAGACAGAGATGTCATCTTCTCTGCTAAGATCAAGATCGCTTGCGTTCGAATCTGTTTCATTGATTTTGAATGTCCTGTACTAATTTATTATGAACCTAGCCTGGAATCCAAGTCCAGTAGGGTCTCATCTCATTCATCGACCGACTGCGCATTACCCTATTTGGTGATATGTCTGAACTAGGTCAGTATGGAATTGTTTTTGTCGTTCATTGACTTAAGAGCATATTGACATTATTGAACTGATAGTCGTTATTTGGTATATAACTGAATTTGTTAATGCTTTGGTTTGATTTCCTTTAATGTCAAATAGATTTGCTCATCCATTGACTATGACAAGACTTATCGACTTTGCATGAATGGAACTGGTTTTTGTGCTCTCGATGAAGTTTTTAGTTTTTCTACTTTCACGTGTTGATTTTCTTGATGTGGCAACGTGAATGGTTGGTTTTGTTCTGAAATGGTGCCTATTTTCATAGTCGTGTTTTGAATTGGTCTAAAAAAGTCGATCATTTGTTCCAATGACTATAGATGGTGTTTCAATTGGGAATCTGTCTTTTTGGAATCGGAATTTTTCTTGATTTTCGTGATGCTTCGGTCCGACTTCTATATGTGCATTCTTGAATCAAAATTTGGCGGCTGACTGAGGAGATACATGTTTTCTAGTTGTTTGAGAGGCGAAACTTGTGGTTGGCATGGCATTAAACCATGGAAAAGAAGTGTCTGACTCAGATCCCACACGCTTAGCTAGTTGTAATTGATGGATATCACTTGACATATTACTTCGACTACATATGGTGATGGGTTTAGATGAATGTCCTTCCATACTATACTCAAATTTGATGGGCCATTATTTTGACCAGATATATGGTAAATATTAAAATAGTCCTAAACCTTTTGCATTGGTACCAATTCAATTCTAAACTTTTTAATTGGACCATTTTAGTCCTAAACTTTTTTACATTGATACTAATTCAGTCCATCCGGTTAATTTAATCGGGATATTGCTGACGTGGCCGTTGGCGGTCTTATGTGGTGCCGCATGGATAAATTATATATATATATATATATATATATATATATATATTCAAAATTTTCAAATTATTTTTCCTTTTTTTTTTTATTTTTCTTTTCTCCTTACCCCTTGGCCAGCGAGGTCGCCGCCGGCCGACCATCGCCGGCCACAGGCTGGTTGGGGCGAGGGACCTTGTGCCCTCGCCGGCCACCGGTGAGGGTTGCCGCGCCCTCGCCAACCACAAGCGAGGGCGTTAGCCCTCGCCCAAATCCAAGCAAGGGCACGACGCCACGGGCGAGGTCGCCGTGGCCCTCACTTGGATCCGGGCGAGGGCCGCCGCACCCTCGCTCGCCATGAGCGAGGGCTGTTGCGCCCTCGCCTGTGGTTGACGAGGGCGTCGGCCCTCACTTGGATCTGGGCGAGCGAGGGCCAACGCCTTTACTTGTGGCCGGCGAGGGCGTGGGGCCCCTGGCCCCGACCAGCCTATGGCCTGCGATGGTCGGCCGGCCGGCGACCTCGCCGGCCGAGGGGTAAGGAGAAAAAAAAAAAAAAAAAAAGGAAAAAGAATAAATTAAAAAATCTGAAAAAATATAAAAATTATAAAATTTGTCCATGTGACGCCACATAAGACCGTTGGCGGCCACATTAGCAATTTCTGGCTTAAATTAGCCGGATGGACTGAATTTGTATCAATGTGAAAATGTTTAGGACTAAATTGGTTCAATTGAAAAGTTTAGGGCTGAATTGGTACCAATACAAAAGATTTAGGACTATTTTGGTACTTTTCCCTATTTGAGAGGCGAAACTTGTGGTTGGCGTGGCATTAAACCATGGAAAAGAAGTGTCTGACTTAGATCCCACACGCTTAGCTAGTTGTTAAATTGATGGATATTACTTGATATATTACTTCGACTACATATGGTGATGAGTTTAGATGAATGTCCTTCCATACTGTACTCAAATTTGATGGGCCATTACTTTGACCGATATGTAGCACAAAAGGTAGTGGTGTATTTCAACAATCTCATATATTTGGTCAATGATTTTTTTTTTTGGGGATGTGCTTGATACTTGCAACAATATGAGGATTCATATCTTGTTGACTTAGCGTGTTGGCACATTTATCTACAATAATATATATAGGGAAAGTAAAAGGGAGACAAATAGGGCTCCAAATATTTTTTAATTTTTAAAATTTTCAATTTCTCATATATGATAATGATTTATGTGGATCGGTGATGATAATTTTATTTTGTTAATTTGGATAGACATGGGAGTGATGAGCGAGGCTACGACATACATAAAAAAGGACAAGAGGATTTGATGGGTATCCTCAACGTGTTCTCACTCCTCGGGTTGACGATGGCGAGGTGGAACCCCAACGGGGTTGATTGCCGCTACACGTTCATGTTGGTGGTGGCCCTTTTCTTGGCTAGGCCCCTCATGGGCTCGCTGAGGTCTCCCCAACCTTCTTCCTTCACCTCCTTCTCTGAGTTACTCTAATAATTTTTTTTTCCTAATTTTCTAGCATCTTTTCATTTATTTATTTTTTGTCATCAATCAATTTTTTTATTTTTCATGTTTGACTGCATTTGTCTTATTACATGAAATATTGAAGTTAGAAATGTGACTGATTTTTTATTTGTCATCTTGGCGGTTCAGGTGTTCATTAATGTCGCGATGGTCCTTGGCCATGTATGCATTTACATCTTCTCCAAGCTCCACCTCAACCTCGGTTGGCATGTCATGCTCAGCATGGGTTAAATACTTGATATAAATGAAGCATGGGTTATATACTTGATATAGATCATGGAATTTACTATACTTGGAATGACTACTTGAGCCATGTCGGTTATCTCATGGACAGAGTTTTATTTAGTTCATGAAGATGAAGTGGTATATTTAAAGGCCTATGCAGATTATTCAAGTCAGTCGATGTTCGTGCGTTGATGTCATTTAAAATAAAATAGGATATGGATGAACATACACATGTTTGCCCAAATTCATATCACCATAGCTTTTCATGATTTTATCAACGTTTTTCCTATTCAAATAGACTCGTTTAGGTCGAGCTCTTTTTTTTTTTTTTTTTTGGGTATTTGCCATATCTTAATACCGCTTTAACTGTACAAAATATTAAAAGAAAGTGTGGGAACTTTATTATGATTTCTTTTTGGCCAGCGGACTTTATCATTATAAATTGCAATAATATAAAAAGAAGCAATCTTTCTTCTTCTTTTTTAAGCAATGCAGCCCCTCTTGAGGAGGGTTTGACTTTGAACACTAGTTAGTAAATTAAACCCAGTTTTGATTGTCTAGGTTTGCTGGTAACAAATCACAATTATCGAATATAGTCAAGGATCTCCAATCCTGCACTAGGCGTATGCATGTGCAATAATGAGAAAGGAAGCAACAATAATGTTGACTTTTCCACTTCTTTTCATAATCTTTTGTTTGCTAGTATTTTCATTTTGGGGTCACTCAATGATTTCACGCGTGATGCACTTGCGTTTTGCCTTTGGCCTTTGGGGATTAATCCAATTAATTCTCCACACAAGAGTCTGTCTTATGCGTGAATCCATAGAGATGATTTATATTTTTCCTCCTTTTTTTTTTTTTGGCTTCCATGGTAATCTCGAGAGTCTTCTCCTCAGGTTTGATGTTTGCCAAGTTCTCCAAAGACATGTCGAACAATAAATTGAATAGGAAATTTTTTGATTGATCCCTTGATACATTTCATTAAAATCATGACCTATGATTCGCATTTTCATAAATTTCATGATGTCTGCGAGACCATGTCATTATTATTACATACACCCGACTTTAAGAATTCAGTGCAATTGAGTCATTAATAAATTTGATCACACTCGGAAGGGATTAATCGCGACAGCTCATGACATGCATTGAGTTTTGATGAATCAGGTGCAAGCAGGAGTAAACTTACCTTACAAGGCCACCATCATCATATTGCCACGCATCCAATCCCTCCGGCCGTAATTGCTCCTAAAGACTATCTGCATCTCCTTCATGATTTATCTACTTTGCTTCTCCTAGTTCAACTTAGCCAGATCCAAAATAAGAACAAAAGTTAACATGAATCTAAGTGAACGATCAGGTTTCAAGATTTACTTGATCAATGGTCTCGTATTATATCTCTGTCTTGTTGCTAGTCCACTCCATAAGATTTTGCAGTTTGAAGCATATTATGCCAAATTTGATCTCAGCTTTAGAGTACCATTGAACAGAATTTACACAAGTGAAATAGAGAAGAGTATCTTTGAAATATATATTTCAAATTACCCATATATATGTATATATATACAGTCGTTTACGGAAAATGATCTAAGAATCATCATGTTCACTTCAAATGATGGTTTGGGAACGAAATCAATCAAATGCATATGTTATAAATTTGTTTTTGGTCGAAACTGCTGAAATATTATATTAGAGAAGATAAACATCCAGATGCTAAAGCATCACCGTACACTATATCTTGCAACATAAAAGGAGGGTAAATGTTCCAATTGCGGACCGGGCCTTGATTCCGGTGGGCTTTTGCGGCCCAATCTGCAGCTGCATTAGCTTGTCTGCGACAGTGCTTGAGAGAGAGATTAGGGCATCGGGATAGCAGCTCTTCGACTTCAGCAAAAAGGTTTCGTTCCGTCCATGGCGGCGTCTTCTTCTCCGCGACAATCTCAACCAACTATAGGCAGTCCTATTCCACTATCAGTCGTTCCTGGTGAAGCCCCTGCTGGATCAGATGTTGAATCGACAGAATGAGAGCATAAATCTCCACCTGGAAAGCCGATTGAGCTGGAAAGCTTCGGGTAAAAACATCAGTGAGAATTCCTTTGTGATTTCTGCAAATACAAGCCATTGATCCTTCCAAACCCTCTGACTGAAAAGCACCATCGATATTGCATTTTAAACTGCCTTTTTCAGGAGGTTTCCATCGTTGATCTAGGCTGAGGGCTGAGATTGGAGAGCGATGAGGAGTGGGGTCGACAACCATATAGATCCGACTCTGTGCAAGGGCATCCTCCACTGCTTGGATGGGGTCTGGACTCTGGTTTCTGAAGATGAAGTTGTTTTGTTGTCGCCAGATCTGCCACAACAAATTGGCGAGCACCTCAAATTCAGGGAAGGCCTTCGAATCAGTGGCTCTGGCTGCTACCCAAGCATCAAAACGCTGCACTGAGGTAGGTAAGATCTGAACCCTGATCTGAGGATGAGTCCATATCTGCATATGTTATAAATTGAACACGGAAAATGTGGACAATCAAACTTCACACAAAACTATGCGTGTCCTCCCATATGAAATTTCTCTCATTTTTCTTTCTCGTGGAAACCCCATTTTCCCATTCCATCTCGGTCAGCTTTATTGAATGACCATTTCCATGTTTCCCTCAACTTTTGACTTACCAAAACAAGGCCTTTTTAACTGACAACATGGGTTCGAGCACTCATGCCCCAAATTATCTGGATCTCAAATGCAAATACATGAACTTACGTTGACGTTATCACGGAACTTTTTGCCACGCGCAAAACCGGCTTGTTTGACTTCGGATTGCAATGATGGTGACACTAGCAATGCGATTATGAGCTCTCTCGTTCCATCATGTTCTGCCTCTGGCGCCAAAGATCCCCCCGAGCCATCATTTTATCTTCTGCCCGAAATCACGTCGATTGTTGTCATGTGAGCCAAAAGCCTTTTCAATTTGAGCGACTGGATTATTCCCTTTTATGTATTCTCTGATAATCTTTTCTTGGTACATAAGAATAAGCAAACTTGACAATCGGGCTTGTGTGTTACACCCGTGTGCTCTTGACCCGTTGATGACGCGCCGTCGAGTCTATAAACAGGGGAATGAAGATTGTTGCTACGCGATTGGACGAGTGTAATTAATTATCGACTGAAATCGCTTTATACTTGAATATAGCAACATCTTAAATTAATCCTACACATAAAGAAGAGCAGCCAATAATTAATACTATGAAAAGTGAGAACCAATTGAGATCCATTAGATCATTCCACCTCCAAAGTGATATAGGGCATGGGATATGTCCAATTACCACATGTGCTTGCAGCCTCCCCACCTCATTTAATTCCACATCCACATGCCCTGCTCAAACGGAAAAATTATTAGATACTCCAGACCTACGTTAGCCCACACCGTGTAAACCATTCGATCATGTCGGTCGTTTAATCATGTGAGACTCACATGATCTAACGAGTCATGTGGAGTGAGCTCACGATCCCATAGGGTAGGAGTACAAGATCAAAGCTCACTCCAAAGAGAGCTCTCGAGCAAGATCCATCGCAAATCTTGTGGATCCATGTGTGAGCAGCAAGATCAAAGATTTTGATTACCTTTATCTATGGAAGATCAAGCTCAAACAAGTATTTGCCAAGTTCAACTTAATTATAATTGTAGAGTACCATGATAAACGGAAACATGTGTATAGATAAGTTCACAACTGAAAAGTGTAAGGTGCGAGATGACACATTAATGGACTCAAACTCGAATTGTTAAAATAAATAAATATGATAGCAAATTGAACTAATTTGAACCCAGCTCAGTCTTAGATTAGTCAACACCCTTATTTTGTACTTTGGCCCCTTACCGTTCGTTAGTAGGTAACGTCGTAATATAAGGGACTATTGGACTCCGATGGGTTGAACTTCTAAAAGGGCCATCTTGGGCACCGTAGAATTTCCGTGCGAAGCTACAGCATAAGGTGGTTCCTTCTTCCCCTTTTGACGAATTGAAGGTGTTGGAATTCAAGTTGGCGGAAGACGACTTACCTTTATCCGATGCGCAAACAACAATTAACCTCGGAACAAATGCTGAATTGCGGATGAATCACGAACAATAATACTTCACGTTGGTCTGAATGTAATCACAAGGAAAACACCCGATTTCCACGGCGTAAATGCAAACTGTTCTTGTAAAGGCGAAATTAAATGCTTTCTTTTTCTCTCGATGGAAAGGGGACAAGACAATGAGAGAATTATGAGGGTACGTTCTGCCAACCGTTCCAACGGTTATCATCCTGGAGTCTTTTATATGACTCACTCACACCCTTTTAAAAGGGTGTCTTTCCATCGTAACGTATCAAGACGATACGGTGCGTCCTCATTGCACCTCATCATGGATGTACTGATTTAGTACAACATCTCCCACTCGGACACGATGGGCTTGATAGCGCTTTATCAAGAATATAAGGCATTCAACATTCATCAACTTTACAAAACAATTCATACTGGCAAGTAAACCGTGCGACCAATGAGTACACCTGCACTTGGGAGCTCAAATTATGCACCTGTTAGGGATGACATAATGGCTACAACCCCGAAAAGAAATAAATAATCGATGTCTCACAGTGCCCTAGACATATTTTGTTACATCAATCCAAGTATATCTATCCCTTAAAGGCTATACTTGACTATCCTAACAGGTGCATAATTATATCCGCAACCACAGAGGGCGATATAATTGGTCGACCAGTAAATACATGTGATAGATGTAAAACAACAATATTCTTCCTTCGCACTTATGTCTCTCTCCATTTCAGAACAATTGCTTTCCTAGACACGTCCCATAAGGCCATATCCATTCATGACCGCCGATAACATACTAAAGTAGGAACATTGATTTTTTACTTCGAGAACATAGTCAGAAGTAACATAGGGCACAAAATGAGGTAAATTATAAATTACCTCAAGGGCTCACACGATTAGTAGATAGAGATAATTTTACTCACATTCCCTTGTCGATCGTACAATGCACATGTAGTATGAATTACATGCTATAGTGGCATATTTAATTTGCTAAATATATCCACTATACGGATCTTAGCCTAAACATAGTCACGTGCTCCTCACGTACTCCTGTTTAGCTCGAGTGCTATATCAGCTCGCTTTCTATAGCGCCCAATTAAATACTCGCATCCGGCATCTTTCAGGCATACTTGATTGTGAGACTATCATGTTTGGTTTTATTATAAACAAATTACAGACCTCATCTTAACTCTAATCAAGGCGACATCTTATTTTATGTACTAAACTTGCTCTTCAGCATTCATTTGTACATAACGTCTCATCTCAACGTGCTAACCATAGCATTTGAGGTGATTGCTCGTGTGGGTGAGCCAATCATTGCCTGCTGACATACTTTTCAATAATATATGTGTGTATATGCTAATCTTATAATGTATTTGTACTTATTGATAAAACATCAAGTCATTAATAAATAAACAAGTACATTACATATGTCCACATATACATAAACCAATGATCCTCTACAATAACACATATCACATTCTACGTAATCCTAGTGACATCCTGTGGGTCAAGAATATGTCTCTAGGAATAGCCTTCGTAAATAGATCAACAACCATTCTATTGGTTGAAATGTATTGTAGGATCACTTCTTTCTGCACTATAATATCTCTGATAAAGTTGTTCTTTATGTCAATGTGCTTCGTCCTTTCTTGATACTTGGGATCCTTCACATAAGCAATGACTGCTTGACTATCGCAATAAACTATCACCGGTCTTGGAACCTCAATGACAGTTGCTAAATTTTCCAAGAAACGTTTTAGCCATACCGCTTCTTGCACTGCGATAGAACATGCAATAAATTCTGCCTCCATAGTAGACAAGGCCGTGCATGTCTGTTTCTTGCTATTCCAAGAAATTGCACCTCCATTGAGCAAGAATGCATATCTAGAAGTCGATAGTCCATAGTGCCTTTCAAGTATCTTAGGATCCTCTTCACTGCTTTCCAGTGTGCTTGACCGGGATTTGATTGATATCAACTCACCAATCCCACGGCATAACATATGTTGGGTCGAGTACACATCATAGCATACATCAAACTTCCGACCGCACTAGCGTAAAGAACAATTTCCATTACTTTAATTTCTTCTAGAGTCTGAGGACACATCTCAGTACTTAGGCCTTCACTTTGCATGACAGGGGTATCAATGGGATTACAGTGCTGCATATTGAAACGTTCAAGAATCTTCATAATATAAGACTCTTGTGATAAAGTAAGGAGTTTCCTTGATCGATCTTTTTCGATCTTAACTCCTAATATATAAGCAGCTTCTCCCATATCATTCATTTCAAAATTGGAGGACAACCATTCTTTTATTGCGATAACCAAAACCTTGTTATTTCCAGCCAACAGAATATCGTCCACATAAAGTAATAAAATCACAAATTTATCTTTGGATCGCTTGACATATACACAGTGATCTTCTTCGATCATCGTGAAACCAAAAGTTGTTATGGCTCGATGAAAACGAAGATACCACTGTCTAGATGATTGCTTAAGGCCATATATTGAGCGATAAAGTTTGCAAACTTTATGCTCTTGACCTTTAGCTATGAAACCTATTGGTTGTTTCATATAGATTTTCTAATCTAGTTCTCCATTTAGAAATGCCGTCTTTACATCCATTTGATGTAATTCAAGGTCCAAATGTGCAACGATGGCTAGAATAAGGCGTATTGAGGTAAACCTTACAATTGGTGAAAAGTTTTCCTTATAGTCTATATCCTCTTGTTGAGTATAACCTTTCACCACAAGACGAGCCTTATACTTTTCAGTGGATCCATCCGCCCTTCGCTTAATCTTAAAGACCCGTTTGTTTCCAATGGCTTTACGATTGGGTGGTAGATCAATCAAGTCATAGACATGATTTGCCCTCATTGACTCCATTTCATCTTCCAAAGCTTTCCTCCATTCTTCCTTATAAGAGAATGAGAGAGCCTCTTGAACGATCTTAGGCTCGGCATCGTCTTTCTGAGCAATCATAAATGCTTCCCCTTCAATCTCAAAACGACGACGGGGAATACTTTTATGATTACTTTTACGCAATTGAATTTCTCTTGAATTCAATTCGTCAAGCGATGCAACACTCCCACTAGGTCTTGTGTGTTGAGGTCAATCTTGATTTCCCTCTACAACATTTGTGGGTGTGTTATTAGAATCTTCCATCTCATATAATTGGAAGTCTTTATCAATCTCACCTCTACTAGGAAAATCGTTCTCCAAGAACGTGACATCTCGTGACTCCATTTCGATCACACTTCCATCAGCTTGTTCACCTATAAACACGTACCCTTTGGAGTGTTCAGAATATCTTATAAAGATACATTTCTTCCCTCTAGGGCCTAATTTGCCATATTTATGGGAATAATCATGAACATAAGCTGCACATCCTCATGGATGTAGAATACTCAAGTCTGATTTCTTACCTGTCCATAATTCATATGGGGTGGAAGTGACCGATTTTGAGGGCACTCGGTTAAGTACATAGGCAGCAGTCAATAGTGCATCTTCCCAATAGGAGATATGTAAATTTGCTTGCGCCATCATAGATCTAATAATTTCCAATAGGGTTTTATTCATTCTCTCAGCTACCCCATTTTATTGTGGAGTACCAGGAATAGTCAATTGTCGTACAATTCCCTTTTCATCATAAAGAGCCTTGAATTACTCAGATAGATACTCACGTCCACGATCGGTTCTCAATGCCTTTATTGTTTTGTTCAACTGATTCTCTACCATCGTTATATATCGTCTAAAGCAGTCTAATGCTTCTGACTTATGGGAGATCAGAAAGACATAACCGAAACACGTGAAGTCATATATAAAAGTGATGAAGTATGAGGCTCCATGCCTCGCCCTCACATTCAAAGGACCACAAATGTCAGAATGTTTGATTGCAATGTAAATTCGGCTCTAGTCCCTTTACCGAATGGTTTTCTATTTGCTTTTCCCGCTAGACAATGTTCACATCAGGTAGATTAACATTAGTGAGTGACCCTAAAAGGCCTTCTCTAGCTAATCTTTGCATTCTTTGCAACCCAATGTGATCTAATCTAGCATGCCAAGTACTTGCATCAATCTCAACATTACTAGAAGATGCAATTAAAGAAAAACAACAATCGACATTAATATTGTACTGATCATAGTCAATGTCTAACACCATAAAACCATTCGATACATGACCTGAACCATAATAAACTGTTCCATACAAAATGTCAACACAATCATCATGAAAATTTAATACATTACCTAGGCTAAGAAGAACAACTACTGAGACCAAATTTCGTCGAATATCTAGAGCATAGAAAATATAATGTAGAAATAGGCTTCGACCACCACGTAAAATTAATTTACATGTGCCGATACCCTTCTTTTCAACTCTTGAGTTATTCCCAACATATATCTATCTTCTTCCAAGCTGTATTCGACGATACTCCACAAATGCTTCTCGGTCTCTAGCTACATGGTCTGTTGCTCCTGAGTCTACAGTCCATATTAGATGAGATTCAGCAAGCATTATAGTGCTAGGAACAAAAGCATTACTTAAAGTAATGGAGTAATAGGGTACTTCTTTCGGCTCAGTGCATTCACGAGCAAAGTGACCCATCTTGCCACAATTGTAGCACTTCATCTTGGCCTTGTCCTCCTTCCCACCACTGTTCTTGCGTTGGAAAGTCTTAACTCTCTTAGGTGCCTGATCAATTTTCTTTCCTTTGTTGTTGAATTGAGAATTCCTTTTGCGCTTTAAGCTCGAAGCTTTGCGTGAACTCGATTCAGCAACATAAGTATGGGTAGAGGATCTCGCAGCCTCTAGGCGCTCATCCTCTAATTCCAAATGACGCGCTATATCATCAAAAGTGACAATATTCTCATTATGCATCATATTGATCTTCATATGCTCCAAATTGTCAGGAAGAGACCTTATAACAGCTTGAACTTGCTGTTCATCAGTAAGGGAGTGACTTACCAATTTTAGCTCACAAATCATATTTGACATCTCCCAAAGATGCTGCCTCATCGTTACATTTGGGCGCTTTCGGTATGTGTCAAACTTGATGGTGAGTCTCCTCAACTTAGTGGCAGATGTACCCCCAAACTTGTCTTTCAAGGCAACCCACATAGCTTGAGCTTTATCATAACTTTCAAACTCACACATGAGATCATCTTGCATACAGCTCAGGAACGTGATGCGAGCAATGCTATTTTTCTTTTTCCAAGCTTGATAAGCTTCTAGATCTCTCCTGTGTTGAGCTGAAGTTCCATGCTCAGGTTCATCCATGGTGTGGTTAAGGGTTTCCAAAACCTCTTGCTCCTCAAGGATGTACTAAACCTTTCGGTGCCAAATATCATAATTGTCACTGTTCAACTTCTCACCCTTATTGAGGTCAGCCACAATGGTCTTGGATGCCGAAACCATAATCAATTGCTATAACACATTGAAATAATAAACGCAGAATCAATACTAGCACATTTTATAAAGTAACACACATATTTAATTTGCAGCAAAGACAAACTAAATTAATGATAATTCAACAAAAGGCACGGAAACAAAAGTTCACTATGTTCCCAATCAGCTTCTATGTACGATTGTTCCATTATCATTAATTAATTTAATTTGCACAAATTTTAAGTTCTAGGTGAGAACTCTTTTGAATTCTACCAACCTACGAACTCCCACTAGGAAAAATAATTACATGACCTCATGTAATTTCTACATTTTTCAATTAACACAAAAGCATAGCATGATGTGAACCAACATACAAAAAACAATCATGCAGCAACTCTAATCAAAACAGCAATTCAACATGTAACGGAAAAACAAGGATTTCCTACCATTGTTCGAATTTTCTTGGAACTAGAAAATTACAAGTATATTAAACTATATACATGCTACCATTGAACCAAGCTCTACACAGCATATATGACATCATTTTCATACAAGCTAGCTACTGTATTTCCTAAAACATACGAAAATACAAGCTACAAATGAATAAACTATGCATTAAACCCCAAAAAATACGCGTACATAGGGTTTCCTACACATTTTCATACATTTATAAAGTTCAAAAATGTAAAATAACTATACCATAGTGTAGAGCACATCTATACGAACCAAATGCCGCTGACCACGCTCCAATCGGAGCTCGCACGTGCCCCCACGCGCTGCCTGAGTGCGCGGCGCGTGTGGCGCACGCGCCATCGAGCCCAATGGGCTCCTGGCCGGTTCGATTGGTCCAACCGGTGACTAGTCGACCGGTCCCACGGTGATTGGTCTAACCGGTTTGACTGCCGGACCGATTTATCGGTTCAACCATTGACCGGTCAACGGTAGGGTCGGGTTCGGGTCGGGTCGCGGGACAGCCTCGGGACTGTGCCGCCGGTGGTGACATCATCGATGATGTCATCCCAGCGGTTACCGACCGTTGGATGACGTCATCCGTGATGTCAGCACGCGTCGCTTCGCCGACATGTGCATGATGCTCACGCGTTGGTTCACTGACCGACGCGTGTTGCGCACGTGCTGGCGTTCCCAGCGTGTCAGGAGCGTGACACCCATGCGCAAAGGCTTCTGGCCCGCATGTGGGCGCATGCGATGTCCTCCAGTGGCGCTCTACCTATTGTCGGACTCGTCTCGACGAGCACTTTCACCCTGTATATTTAAAAAATGATTTTGGCTGAAAAATATTTCGAAAAATGGCCAAAACCGTACGGGTGTACTCGACCCCGAACCCGTTCTTCGCTTTTGTTCGTTTTCGACAATTCAGATAGCAATTCCGACCAATAGGCATCCAAACAGTGTATATTTCATACTCTTGATCTCGATATCAAATGGTAAACGAGGAAATTCGATGAAAAATAAGGCAGAAATCACGACCGGGCTTTGATACCAATGTTGGAATTCAAGTCGGCGGAAGAGGACTTACCTTTATCCGATGCTCAAACAACAATTAACCTCGGAACGAACGCTGAATTGTGGATGAATCACGAACAATAATACTTCACGTTGGTCTGAATGTAATCACAAGGTAAACACCCGATTTTCACGGCGTAAATGCAAACTGTTCTTGTAAAGACGAAATTGAATGCTTTCTTTTTCTCTCGATGGAAAGGGGACAAGACAATGAGAGAATTCTGAGCGTACGTTCTGCCAACCGTTCCAACGGTTGTCATCCCAGAGTCTTTTATATGACTAACTCACACCCTTTCAAAATGATGTCTTTCCATCATAACGTATCAAGACGATATGGTGCGTCCTCATTGCACCCCATCATCGACGTACTGATTTAGTACAACAGAAGGCATCAAAAAGGGGGAAAAAAAGGAAAAATATAATACGCATCATTCCTGTCCTGTCGATGAACTTGGAATTGAAAGGAAAAAGAGATTATGAACATTGAGTCTGTCTTCGGTTGGTGCCCGAATAATTTTCTCAATGTTCAACTCTGTTTGTCCGTGACGCACAATGACGATCTCAGCACGGTCTACGTTGACGGGAACCAATTGACTCTGTCGTTATTCAGTTCAACGACACCCGTACTACGTGGAGGAGAAGTTAAAGGACAAAGCCAAGTGGGCTTGTTCATGACGCGCTGGTCTTCGTCTCGGTCTTCCCAGAGTAAACGCTAAAAAACGACGAACTGATATTTCATAGAAAAGTTCATAAATGACCAATAATGATGGAGAAGAGCTAAGGAAGAGTGTTGGAGAAGTGGAAAGGACTAAAGAAGAATTTTTTTTTTTTGCTGACTTCTAGATAAGGACATGACGTGCTGACCATGTCATTTTTCTATTCAATCATCATTTACGTAGCAATCCACATTGAAATAAGTCCTGCAATATGAGGATAGAATTAATAAAAGAGCCACATCGAACCCCAATTAGAAAAAGTTCGAGAACTAAATTAAAAAGTAAAATTATTGAATGACATCGAACACCAAAAAATAGTTTGAGAACCTCATGAATTTGTACACCTAATGTCAGAAAACATATTTTCTCACACCTTATGAATGAGTCATATCTTGTACAACATAAAAATTGCTTCAAAAATTGTTATCATAGACCTAAGCAAGTCTTGAAAATGCTTCATTTGGATTATTGTTTGGATCTTGGGATCACTTGAATGTAAAACAATAAGAGTGTATTGCTAGGTAGATGATAAAAAGAAACTTATTGTACCAATTGAAGTATTGAGCATGTGGGCATTAGCATGTAAAAAAAAAGAACGCATTCATGAAACCGCCATCCTTGTATATCAAATAGACAGATTGCGGAGGCCCTTGATGTGTGAGTCATATCCTCTAGTAACATAAAAATTACTTCGATAAAAGCTATCTAAGACCAAAATGATAACTACCTCTACTCTCACCAGGAAATTTCAAGTGATGTAATAGATAGGGATTTTCCAAATTAATTTACTCGATTCATTTAATCGAAATCATGAGCCATCTCCTAAATTTACCTAGAGGTTACCAATCTATTTTGATAGATTTAATCAATTTGCATTGATACTAAGAGAGTTCCATTCAGGAGACAAAAAATCGGGAAGTAACCAAACTAGTAAGAAATGAAGTGGATATCCTAGAAAGAGTACTCTCTTGAATATGTTTGAAGAGTTGTTTTCATAAATGTCATGGCGTGGGTGAGGATCTTCTTTTCAACATGAGGATCTTAAACTCCTTTGAACTTTGCTCTTATTGTTACGCTCTTAGGTGGTCGGCCGATGGTGGTTCGAGCCGTAACTTTTAGCTGAAGCACTTGATGTATGTCAAGTGATGTCAGTCGTGTTCATTAAAAGAGTCGTTGCTTGCTTAGAGAGAACGTTTCTCAGCAGAAACACAACCAATGACAAAGGTGGACATTGGAAATTACTGAGGATACTTATCAGATATAATATAGATATCATCACTTAAACGTATTACACCTTAATCAGCACTTGAAGATATTACACCTTAGCCTTAGGTATGGTGTCATATCCTATAAGAATATGGAAAATTTTATTGCTCGAGTAACTGGACACCAAAGGATACAGATAAAAGACACAGTTTTTCACTATTATTATGAAAGTCTAGCTGTACGAATTCATTGGACAAAAGACTTAGCGCTAGGAAAGTTTTTAAACAAGCGTAGAAAGTTTCATCCAACTCAAATCAAGAAAGAACATTTCTTCTCAAAGAAACGACTAATTAATTGTAACAAGTAAGGAAAGATTTTTGAAGTTGCATAAATTGTAATCCGATGGGGTATTATGAGTTCAAATTGTTGAATAGCATTCATGGATATTTGTCTATGCGATGGGTAATTGTCATCAATCATAATTCTAGATGATGATATGGTGATAGTTAATACCTCCCTCAGACCACAAGCAGTTGCAATCACTTTTGCTATCTCGGTAGCTCGTTTTAAATCAGACGAATAAATATCAAAGGTTTCACATTCTTTGGATAGTCTATCAGCTAATTTTTTGGTTTCAAGATAGAAATATAGTAAGAAGCAAGCGAGACCTATTAGATCATTCCAACTTCAAAGGGATAGAGAGCATGAGATAAGTATATTTACTGCACTTGTTTGTAACCTCCCAACTTCATTTAATTTCACATCCATATGACTCTGGCTCAAAAGGGAAATGATTAAGTACTCTCAGTGTACGTTAGCCTACTCTATATGAGCCGTTAGATCACGTGGACTTTTACATCATGTGAGACCCATGTGATATAACGGCTCATGTGGAGCGGACAATCAAACCACATAAGCCAGGAGTACCCAAATAGAAGCTCGCTAAAAAGAGAGCTAATTGCCTGGATTGAGGTCCATGAAATCTTGTGGATTTATGTGTAACTTGCGAGATCAAAGGTTGTGATTATCTTGATTTGTTCAAATTGAGTCCAAATAAGTATTTGCCATGTTTGATGTAATTATAATTGTACAATACTGTGGTAAACAGAAAGATGGGCATAAACAAGTTAAAATCAGAATAGGACAAGATAAGAGATAAAGATGAACCAACTCGAACTCTGAAAGTGAATTAACTAGGATATCAAACTGAAGTAATCATCTTATGCACTCCTTAGATTAGTCAACGCCCAAATTGTTCTGATGAGTTGAACTTATAAATGGGTAGAATTCTGTGAGTATTAATAGTATGGCCGAGCTGGCCCATATGAATAGCGTGCGGGCCTCCTCCTAGGCCCACATAATTATCGGACTGCATTTTTTTCTTGTTCCCTCTTTATACGAATTAAAGGCTTGAAGATTGAGTATGTCAATGGTCCGTACATGAATCCCATAATTAACATTTCAATCTGTTTGTCCGTGACGTGTGGCAACGATCTCAGCATGGTCCACACTAGTGGGATCCGACTGAGCATCTCTATCACCATTCAATTCAACAGCATTACTTGCAAAATTGCAATTACATATACACACCTAGCTGGTTCAACCGATTTCACTACGTTTATTGTGTGCTCCATTGCTGTTGAACTTCAGATTCGGGAGAGAAAAGGAAGAAACTTGTTACCAGGAAGGTTTGTATTTGGACTTCTTTTCGCGTGTTGCTGCGAGTTAAATAGCGCGTAGGAGAAGTTGAAGAGCAACGCGGTTTGGGCTTTGTTTCGAAGGCGTCGGTCTTCCAAACTTTCCTTAGTGACGGCAAATATGTACACGAGAAGTTCATAAATTGACCAAATGAAATTCGAAAGGAAGAGCGCAAGCCAATCACCGTCTACGTTATCTCTCTCTTTACGATTGAGGGGTCTTTGTCTTCCTTGGTGCCAAGCCGATCAGAGACCAAATGAAGTCTTTTTCATCGTTTGACATGTCCTTTAATTCAGTTTTTACAATTCAGTCCTTCAACTGCTCCGCTTCCTTTACGGTCAAAAGTAGGGGTGAGCATGGCCCGGATTGGGCCGGTCCACCCCTTAACCCTAAGACCAACCCGCACAATATTGGTCCTCAATTTTTGGGACCGAGGACCGACCCTATTGAGCTTGGGATCGAGGACCGGACCGACCTAATGGGTTTGATCCGATTCCAGGGTCAATCCAGGACCAACCGATAGTTTTTTATTTCATTTTTTGTACTCCTTAAAAAAGCGATTGAGGATCGGAGTGACCCAATGGTTTGGTCCGGTTTCAATGTCAACCTAGGATCAACCAATAATTTTTTATTTTATTTTTTGTACTCTTTGAAAGGGCAATCGGGGATAGTACTGATCCAATGGGTTCGATGATGAGCGAGGTCAATTAAGAAAGGCAAGCGGTGAGGGTCAAGTGGGGTGAGCATTGAACAGAATGAGCATCGAATGTCCAAACACCTCGTTCAAGCCCTTCAGGGACAGCCTTTTAGTAGAAAACCACTCTGCCCTTTAGTTCAAAGCCTGGAGCAACAAGCCAAGCGAGCATCAAGCGGTGAGTGACACGAAGCGGTGAGTGGCACAAGTGACCCAAAGTGAGCGAGGCGAGTGTTGAGTGATGAGCGAAGAAGTTGTTTATTTTGATTTTGGCAAATTGAAGACTAAAATGACAAATAAGACAAAAGAGAATGAATGCTCTAGGAGAACGCCATAAGGTGCCTTTTTGGACGCCGTGAAGATTCCTTACAAAAGCATTTTCCTCATTCGTACATTATAACGATTGACGCCGTAAAAGACATTAAAAATCTAAGTTATTAAAGAACAATGTAAAATTACTTGAACTCCTCACTAAAGAGTTGTTTAATGTTTTTGACGTCGTTTATTTTAAGGTTTTTCTATATAAAAATTATATAAAAATTACAAATATATATATATAATTAGGGTTGGTCCGGGTTGGACCGACTTGGAATTCTCAGGACTGAGGACCGACCTACATAGTGTTGGTCGAGAAATTCTAGGATCAAGAACCGATCCAGTCTCCCTGATAACCGAACCAGGACCGACAGGGTTGGACCGGTCCAGGGTCGGTCCAGGGTTTACCCTGGACCGACTCTGGACCGATGCTCACCCCTAGTTAAAAGACAGAGCTACGCGTAGCGTCGCGCCAGGGAACACGGCAAGGGGAAAAGGACGAAATAAGAAAGAAGAGCGGAGGGCAAAAGCCACCCCGTACTCTTGCAGCTGTAAACTATACTGTTGCTTTTAGTCCTCATCCCCGTACGCATCGCCATTTACACTCGCTCGGGCCACTACACTTCACGCAATCGTGAAGGAATATGCCCCAACAACACACGCTGTCTCTCTATCTCGCGGCGGTTCAGCGCGATTAAATCAGAGTGATTAACAAATTGGCACCGATATTGATCTGGTTAAGAGATTCGAATTTGAGTTCGCTGACACCATGGCTATCAATGGTGGCGCTGATTATCCCAAGATAAAGTTATTGTTGTTCTTAAATATTTTCAAATATTTTTCTTATTTAGTTTAGGTCTATTTCACTACTTGCTTCGGATTTCTTATCCGTTATTTTATCCGGACATGTTTTTCTTTATCTGATCTGGAGGGCATTCCCAAGCATCAAATAAGACACTAAATTATCTATGCAGACTTAAATTAAGGTTGCCAAACGCAACCAACCGGTAATATTTTTTCCCATATTTATTCTATCATTGCTCGCTGTACGTGTACATACTCCCCGCCTTCTCTCTCCATAAATATTAGGTACTCCCGCTCTTTCGCATCACTGTAGTCCCGCGCCTTTCAGCGATTGCCACGTGGCACGGGTGGGTCCCATAGACGAAGCTTCTCCTCCTCTTTCGTTCTGTCCGCTGTTTATCTTTCCCAACAAATCCTCTAATTTCAACCCAATTCTCTCTTTCCACGGTTCATGGATAACCCGCATGGTCACCGGAGCGCTTCACCCTCGGAAAGGGCCCTAGGTGACCTGCCGTCGGCAGTGGCGGCCCCCCTCTCCAGTCATACGGTGACTTACGTCATCGCCGTCAATTTCTCGCTAAATGTTAAAATTTACATATATCCGTATCTATAAATTATGTACATATTCTCCTCCAATCCCAAACAAAAGAAAAAGATATAATAATAAGAAAAGAAGAAGACAAAGAAAACTGAGGCTGAGAAACGTAAAAGATCAGTTGAAATGCATCTACTTCGCTTTTGTTTTCCTGATAGTCTTCATCATCATCATCATCTTGATCGATGCCTTTCTAGAAATTTATCACAAATAGCTTAGAACTGGAAGTGCCATGCTACTATTATTGTCTAGGTCGCCTTAGTTGAACATCACTTGCTGCTATGATGAGGCTTGAGCTAGCTTATGGCCGGTCGTCAGTTGCTACCGTGGCTAACTACCAACCGAGAAAGAAGCCAAAAAAGAAACAGAAAAAAAAAAAAAAATTAAATTTAAATTTAAAACAATTATAAACTTGATTTTTTTAAAATAAAATAAAATAAAATAAAATAAAATAAAAGTAAAAGTGTTTGGTGAAAGAAAATACTTGGTCGAGAGGTGAAAGAAAGAGGATGGTAAATACTTTCCGCTTTTTGGAAAGTGGATAACATTTTTCCCATTTTTTAAAGTGTTTTTTCCATTGGAAGAAAATGTTTTCTTTAAGTAGTTTTTGTGAATCAAATGCCAGAAAATGTGAAAAATTTGTTTTCTAAGAAATGAATGGAGCCTTAAATAGAAGGGTTGTTTTCCGACCTCCACATTGAAAATAACTACGTGATATGAAGTTACAATTGATGGAAAGGGCATATGGAACCCATTTAAAAAAGTTTGAAGACTAAACTTAAAAACAAAATTAAAGAACGATGTTGACCAATGAAAACCAGCCCGAGGACCTCATAAAAATCATTACTCCTAATGTAAAATGCACAATTCCTTGCACCTAATGGTGTCATATCCCCCAGTAATATGAATTGAGAACATAACAAGAAGTGGAGAGGACATTAATATTTGCTCTCTATCAATGTTGTCCTGAAATATCTAATAATGATTTTCCAATGTAATTTAAAAGAACGCCGTTTTATAAAATCGAAACGACAGTGAGTGGTTAGCTCGGACGA
The DNA here is from genome assembly GCA_014182365.1 of Eucalyptus tenuipes. Lineage (NCBI taxonomy): Eukaryota > Viridiplantae > Streptophyta > Magnoliopsida > Myrtales > Myrtaceae > Eucalyptus > Eucalyptus tenuipes. The sequence goes on from CM024545.1 coordinate 13,668,536, forward strand.
TTTGAATATGTGCATAACGTCCTCCATTGCCGTTGAACTTCAATTTGGGAGAGAGAAAAAGAAATTTCCAGGAAGGTTTCTAAGTTGATCTCTTTTCCGTGGTCGGTGAGAGTTAAATAGAGCTTAGAAGAAGTTGAAGAATAGCATGGTGTGGGCCTGTTTCGGAGGCGTTAGTCTTCGTCCCGGTCTTCCAAGAGTAAACGATAAAAAATGTCCGACCGATCTTTCATAGGAAAGTCTATAAACGACCAATAATGGAGAAAGCACAAGTCATCTTTTTCTTCATGACCTGTAGGTCTTCGTCTTCCCCGGTGCCAAGCCAATCGCTCGAAATAATTCTAGCAAAACATTTTGGATTATTGTAATGTTAAAGTCGAAGGACTTTGAACATTTTTTCATCGTTCGATGTGTTGTTGATTTTTTTTTTTAATCGTTCGATATGGTATTCGTCTTCCCCTGTAACTATCCATGGCCCCTCTTGTTGTTGTGGCTAAACACCACAACCACCACTAAACTAGACCCCACAATTTCTGACTTGGCAACGACCCCTCTACATTTCTAGGTCAGATTTGAGGCTCTGGCTGTTGGAAGTTTGTTTGTTAAAACAAACCAAGTGCAATTTTCTTGTCCCACATAGGAGAAATGGGAGGAAATGGGCTAATTTATAAGTGTGAGATTTTCTTTGTGTATCTAAAAAATGATTGGGGTGGGCTAGACCCACCATACTGCGTGCGGGTGCGCAAATAATTACGCGATTATTTGGCACTTAGCACTTTGACAAAGTCTTTACCAAGACACATGGTAATAATGACCTTACAAGAAATGGGGCTGAAACCTTTTAATTGAAATCACCAATAATGGTAACTTAACATTTTTCTAGAACATCACTAATTACAGGGTTTAATGGGTAAGAACAAGTTAATGAATGTGATTGTTTGATACTGACGTAGCCCTGATATGAGAAGTCAGTATCTTTTGTTACGTTTTGTAGGTTGAATTGAATTCTTAATGAAGTATAGTACAAACTTGTAATGTGTTGATAGTAACAGAAACACATGGTAGATACTTCATCTATATGAGCTTAGAAGTGGTGCCACTTCTTAGGAAAGTGAGGGTTGCTTTTAGAGAGCTCATGAAACAGGATCAAGTACAAGGCCATAATAGTGCGGAGTAATATAGAACTTCTCACTGAAACAAGAAGTTAGTATATGTGCGGTATGTCCGGTTCTATTACATAAAAGTATAAGTTTAAAGCCGAGCTACTTGTCACTTTGATAGAGCTTTGATGTACTTGCACTAAGTAAATGTTTAACTCGAAAGAGACCTTTATGTATGTATATTAATCTTACTGAAATTTTGGCTGTACGGTTTTTTTTTTTTTTTTTAATTTTTGAAATCTCTGTTTTACAAACAAAGTGGGGAATTGTTGGAAGTTTGTTTGTTAAAACAAACTAAGTGCAATTTCCTTGTCCCACATAGGAGAAATGGGAGGAAATAGACTAATTTATAAGTGTAAGATTTCCTTTGTGTATCTAAAGGAATGATTGGGGTGGGCTATACCCCACCATACCCGCGTGCGGGTGCGCGAATAATTACGCGATTATTTGGCGCACTTAGCATTTTGCACGCCTGTGCGCCCGCGGTTTAATTAGCACTAATCCCTTTACTAATCCCTTTATTATTTATTTTTTTTTAATTTCGTACGGTTATCTTATTAACTTTAATCAATTCAAAGGTTGTTTTTGTTTATTAATAATTTTCGGAAATTAATTAATTAATAAAAAATAATTTCGAAATCTTATTTATTAAATAATAATTATTATTTTTATTCCGAATTTTTGTTTGTGTCTTTTCAAGACAACCTTTAAAAAAGATACTCATTCAATTTGCGACCTTTCCCGAAGGGTTGCAATTGTTTGGTTTTAACTTCTTATGAACGGACGCCTTTGTTCATTTGGGCAATTTTTGAAATGATACGTTTGTTTATTTTCGCAACTTTTCACGAAGAGTTGCCTACATTTTAAGACTGTTTTATATATATACATGTCAGATTGAGGAAGAATGAGTGTGATCATTTTTTCATCTTTTGGAGCCTTCTTTTTGAAAACTACAGCTATCCTTTCAATTGTTTCCTAGAGAGACCTTGGAGAAATACTAGAATTGTTATCTAGTACTCTCATTTGAGACTTTGTTGTATCTTGGAGGAAATTTTCCGGTGACCATTAGCAACTTTGTGGGGCAAATAAATCCTTAAAGAAAGTGATATCGCGCCTCAAAGTCTGACTTGAGTACTTTAAAGATCCGTCTTCATTGTTCTACCCAATTCAAAACCATATTTTCCCAATAGTGGCAACCTTGGATTGAATGTTGAGGCAGTCGAGATATCTTAGACGTTGTGATGGCCTCAAATTTGAGGTCAAGAGAGAAAATGCAACTTGGGAGGAGGGATGTATTACGAGGCTTGCACATGCTGCGATGGTCATGAATTCTGTGTCAGCGAAATAATCTCGGTAATGCACGACAATGAGGTCATCGATAGTGATGACAACGGATGAGGAAGAATGAAGGAGAAGAAGAAAGGGCTAAAAAAGCCAAAAAAAAAAAAAAGAAAAAAAGAAAAAAATAACGAGAAAACTTTTACTGACTTGAATAGATGGACATGAGGTGCCAAGCCATGTCACTTTCCTGTCCGGTGATTACTTACGCAGCAATCCACGTCGAATAAAGCCACATGATATAGAGTTAATATGAATGGAATCGCTACATTGTACCCATTTTAAAAAGTTTAAAGTCTAAATCAAGACAAAAGAGGTCATTCTGCCGCCAAGCCAAACTCCGCAAGGAGTACTAAAAGATCCTTGCAAGCGAAGAAATTCATTGGCCAGTGAGTCCAGAACAGCCTGGATCTCTGATGATGAGGAGCGCAACACCTCCCATCATCACACGCTTTACTCTGGTTAGGCAGAAAAAGAAACGAACCACTTCTATGAAAGATCAAAATAATGACCATCTCTACTCCCGCTAGGACAATGAAACTCACGTAAACTGTCATTTCTCTTGCTTATTTACTGCGAAAACAATCTTCAATGATCTCCTTCCTTTTCCAGATACCCAATGGGACAGATTAATCTCTCCCGAATCAGCAGAGCTCCTAGCTCAGCCCATCCTTGATTCTAAAACCAAAAATGTTGTTTGGGGTCTTAAAGCTTTCAAATCTCGTGGACCAGATGGATTTGAACCCATCTTCCGTCATAGTCTCCGTCGCAGGGAATCTAAAATCTTCCTAGCTTAACCAATGTACTAAGATAGGTCACATACAACATTTTTTTTTTTTTGGACAAGACATACAACATTTTATTTCAAAAGCACCCTTTTTACCACGAACAGCGATGCATAGGCAATCAGAACCTACACAACAAATAGACATGGAACAAATTTGGAAAACAATCTCAGAAAGAAACTCCTCAGATATTGAAGACTATTTATTTCTTTTGAAAAGGAAATGAAATCAATAAGAAGGAAATCCAATTACTTCATGTGATTTTTTATTTTTATTTTTATTTTTTAACTTTGAATAACTACTTGAGCAAAACTCAATTATGTTGCATTGTACCCACGAAAAAAATTTAACTTATCATAGATGTAATGCAAGTCAAATTAGCAACCGCACGAGTATGTTTACCTAATTTAATGAGATTTCACAGAATTACTCAACAAGTGAAAATTTGTCGATTGCAACATCTAATCTGGAATTTGTTAATCAAATATAATGTACTTAATTTTTTAAAAACATTATTTCATTTGTGGGCGGTCACAAGATGATCACAAATTTTGATTTACTTTGAATAACTACTTGAGCACAACTCAATTATTTTGCAGTGTATCCACTAAAAATAATGAAAGTCAAATTAGCAACCGCGGGGGTATGTTTACCTAATTTAATGAGATTTCAAAGAATTACTCAACAAGTGAAAAATTATAGACTGCAACATCGACTCTGGCATTTGTTAATCAAATCCAATGTGCTTAAATATTCAAAAACATTATTTCATTTGTGGGTAGTCACAAGTGTTATGATATATGTTAATTTAAATGTGATCCCAATTTTGTATTTCCCAAATAATTCCGATTCATTACTCAATTTATTGCTCGCGCTTATTATGTGATAATTGCTCATTAATATATTACCATAACGGTTTTGATGGAAGATGTTAAGAAATGGAATAAAAACGTCAGGTTGTCTAGTTTAAACTCTATTGATGCAAAAAACACACCATCAAGTTTTGAGGAGTATTGGTTAGTGAAATTGGACATTCCGATAAGATGATTCCATGTATCGATCAATACACGGTTCGCACATATGTTCAAGGTTTTTGGGTACTCCGTATTTGTAGATTTTCATCAATGACCCGGTATGTCGATCCTTACATTTCCGCAAAATTGTTGCCGATTATGCATGTATTTATTTGTGAATGATAAATCGGGATTGTTAGTTTTTCTTTAGACTTCGTCTAACAGCAAGATCACAAATTTTGATTTTCAAGTTAACTTAGACAGCTATAGCTCAAGTTGAACTTAACCTTTCATTTAAGTCTGTAAAATTATTACAAGAAACAACATTAAGTCACATGAAAAATGATGGCAGAAAAATTTAAAGTAATTGATTTTGTCATATTAAAAGATTTCGACTTCTATTAGTTTTAGAATGAACAAAATTGAGGGGTGAATACAAACACTGCTTGATCTTTTTTTTCTTGATAAAGTTTGGTCATATTTCTTTTGAATAAGGCCTTACATAGAGTTATTAGATTTATACCATATTAAGTGATTTTTTCCAAAAAAAACCAAAGGATCCAATAGCGCAAATTGAGAATTCAAGGACTTAATTGGACAAATCACATAAGGTAAGGACCAAGAATGAAATTATCCTATAAGACATGACAAGTGGGTGAATCATCCCCTCAGCAAGGCCTTATCGTAGCTCATTACAGGTTAGGGCTACTAGAACGGCATAAAGAGTTGATCTAACTAGAAGATCTATCTCCACCAAACCCAGTTCTCAAATAGTCTATTTGGTTGAGATGACTAATATCACCCTCGGATTTAAAGACCCAGTTGTCCCCATCAACTAAGTGGAAAATGTTGACGGAAGTATTCAAGAACTTCACAGGTTGGTTATTTGGGCAAGCCCGCGCATGAAGCGTTTGGAGTACTCCACCATGAGTGACTGCTGCTACTCGCTGTCCTGCACAGTGAAGAAAAATTTATTTGCAATTTCTATTTCCAGCTTAACTTATATTAGGAATTCTTTAGTAGTAAATGGAAAGAGCAATTAAATCATGGTCGTCCTCGTCCTCGTCCTCATCTTTCTTCTGCTAGGAAAAAGTTCCAAAAAAGTTATGAACCTATTGCATTGGTACCAAGTCCTAAACTTTTCAATTGGACCAATTTAGTCCTAAACCTTTTAATATTTGTACCAATTCAGTCCATTTGGCCAATTTTAGCCAGCCGGCATTGATGTGGATGCCAACCGGTGGCTCGACGCTGACGTGGCAATTTTTAAAAATTTTTAAAAATATTTTTATTAATTTTTTTCCTTTTTTTTTTCCTTTTCTTTTCTCCCTTCTTCCTCCTTGAACTATTTCGGTGGCTGGTGGCCGGTGAGTCTTCGGTGAGGGCCGCGAAGCCCTCGCCTGCCGCCGGTGAGGGTCGCGGCCCTCGCCCGACCTCTCCTAGGGCCGCCGGTGAGGCGGCTTTGCCTAGATCTGGGCAAGGCCAGCCTTGCCCTAGCCTTTGTTGTGGGCGGAGGCGGCCTTGCCAGTGGCTGGCGAGGCCATAGCGGCCATCTCTAGGGCAGAGGTGAAGGTTTCTAGGCCGGAGGCTCACTGGTCATTGGGCGAGGGCCGCTAAGCCCTTGCTAGCCGCCGGTGAGGGTCGCGGTCCTCGCTCGGCCTCACCCAGGGCCACGGGCGAGGCGGCTTCGCCCAGACCTGGGTGAGGTTAGCCTTGCCCTGGCCTTTGTTTCGGGTGGAGGAGGCCTCGCCTGCTGCCAGCGAGGCCAACACGGCCCTCGCCAGGCCTTGCTGCATGCGAAGGCTCCCTGTAGAGCTCTGCTCTGCTGCTGCAGCAGGATGCGAGTTCGTTATGCTCCGGGATCCGGTGCAGCGCGGCCCCATTGTGCGTAAGATATTGGTCCAATCCATTTCGAAACTTGAGGCATGGGTCCCTGATGATCTGACAAGTGGCTCGTTTTGGATTGGGGATCGAGATGGTCGGCGGGGAGATGGGAGCAGCAGAGCTAGAATGCCGTTGCGGTGCAAAGTGTCAGCAGTTGTCCCGCGCGCGCGTGACGCGTCTCCAAGATTTGAATAATGCAGAAAAATTAAATTAATATCATGACACATCTCCTGAATTTAACTGGATGTTGCCGATATATTTTTATAGAATTGAATCAATTTGCATAGATACTAAAAGAGTTCCATTCACGAGACAGAGAATTGGGAGAAACCAAACTAGTAAGAAACGAAGTGGATACCCTAGAAAGAGTACTCTCTTGAACATGTTTGAAGTGTTGTTTTCATAAATGTCATGACATGGGTGAGGATCTTCTTTTCACCATGAGGATCTTGTACTCCTTTGAACTTTGCTTTCACTGTTGCGCTCTCAGGTGGTCGGCCAATGGGGGTTCGAGCGGTAGCTTTCAGCCGAAGCACTTAATGTATGTCAAGTGATGTTGGTCTTGTTCATTAAAAAAGCCAGTGCTTGCTTAGAGAGAACGTTTCTCAGTAGAAACACAACCAATGGCAAAGGTGGACATCGAAAATTACTCAAGACACTTATCGGATATAATATAGATATCATCACTGAAAATATATTGTACATAAGGTATTGTATCATATCATATAAGAATATGGAAAATTTATTGCTCAAGTAACTTGACACGCTTGACTCTATCAATTGTCAAGCATTGTCTAATGAGTAGGTCTCTCGCATACATTGGCTAAGTGACGACATGACTCTTCAACGGGATCGAAATGGATACAGAACTAGTGTCAAGTAAAATACCCAATTTGCCTCTCACAATATATCTCAAAATGCTACTAGAGCTTCTCTTCTGTTTGGTTGAGATGACTATGATCACCCCAGGACTTTATGACCCAGTCGTCCCTGCTAAACAAGTGCAAAATGCTGATCGAACCATTTCGCACCTTTGGTGCAGGACCTTCATTCGGGCGAGCCTGCCGGTAGATAGACCTGTGCACGGTTCCATGAGTGACGACTACTACTCGCTCCCCTGCATGGTGAAGGGTACATTCATTTCCGATGCCGATGTTTCCAAGCTAATTAAGACTCTTTCTAGGAATAAATGTCAAGGGATTAGAATGAAGTGTCTGTCGATAGTCCCTTGTCTAGTCTACAAATTTTAAAACCATTGAAGCAACAATTTTTGCTCCAAGCCATCCAAGATTCTCTCTCTCTCACACACACACGCATGCGTGCATGCATCCTGGTATAACCTTGAAAGTTGAATGTACACACACATTCATATTATATTAACTATAGACGGACATTAACATAGGCATCTTCAGACAATTATAGACGCGCATATATTTACTCTTTGTGTGCTTAAATTTGGTGGCTAAGTGTGTAGTTTTGACAAATAAGCAAGGTAGACACATTGATCTTATGCATACATGACTTCACAAAATATTGTCAGGCCATAGCCTGTAGGGGCAGATCTAGAAATCGGAGGTCATGACAGCTGTCATTAGAGTAAAATCTATGGGACTACCACAACTCTTTCAAAAATTTTAAGTTGTTTGATTGATGCGTAGTGTAATGGATAAATAGTCTAACAATTAGTAAAGCGACCACAAGTCTATCCTAGGTAAAACATGTCTTTGTAAAGTTTGTGCAAAGTCGTTTGTGTCGTGTAATTCTGTTGTTAAGTTTCAATTGCGGGTAAGCTCAAAATAGTTTGTGAATGAGTTTTGTGGTCTTCCACTCTACAAAGATTCCGGCTCTAACCTTATTGTGCAAAGCGAAATTCGGAAATGGCTAGACATGGATTAATGGCAATATTTCATGATAATGCTGGTTTACCTTTGTGCTTTAAGCCAATGTTTTGCAAGCAACTAGTGCATCGCCGGTAAACCTGATCCTTACTTTCACCGCCCTGCGTATAAAACCAATCAACGCGAAGCCCTGATCAAACAATTCTCCTTTGAAGAACCAAGTTGAAGTCCACGCTCTCCAAGAATCTAACATCTTTTTCTAACACACGAATATGTTCTTTAAAATGGGGGAAACATGTGAGTTTGACTTGACTTAATGAGCTCAATAGGGATCGACTAAAATTCTCGCGCATTTTGACCGGCATAGTGAAAGGAACAAAAACGGATGAAACCCTAGTTACCATTTTCTGAAGCGGATGAAAGTCACAAATTGATACAAAAATGTTATCCTTGCGTCACTTGCAAAGAATATCTAGGCACCGAAAAATAACCATTTCAACTCGCTTCTGCACTAGCGTGACAGCATATTCTGGAACTTCTTGAACTTGTAAAAGACTCACATGGGAAGTTAGTTATGTATTAAAGTTTAGGGAGGCCTATATAAGAATCGATGAGCAATTAGCCGTTTGATTTTTGGTGGAGCTCATACCGGGATTTCTTGATCCCACCTTCTGGACCGGTAGGCCTCATAAATCTGGGGATAAAGGCTAGCTGCCTCTATATCACTAAGGCCTTGAAGCTTTCCCGGATTTTGTTCCCGTAGATCTGGATCTTTGATAACCTGATCTTGATTCAAGAAAAGATTCAGTGAATTTTGTACAGGTGTTCAACCACTTCTATCTTTTCCAAGGATTAAACGGCAGCTCTTTCCAAAGCATTCTAAAGCGTGACTTTATTAAGTAGCGTGTCGCCTATTCCTAGGACTTGGAGTAGTCGATTCTCTTTCTCGATGATTTAGATGATGACAAAACTGCATGCTTGGTTACTCACATGTTTATTTGAGTGAATGCGAGGAAATATATGTATGCCTTAAGTGCTCCAGGTGCAGGTTATGGAACCGTAAGATATTTACAGCACAACACCGAAGGATACGGACACTAGACGCAGTTATTCACTCATTATGGAAAGCCTGGCTGTACGAATTCATTGGAAAGAAGACTTTGCACTAGGAAAGTTTTTAAATAAGTGTACAAAGTTTCATCCAGCTCAAATGAAGAAAGAATATTTCTTATCAAGAGAATGACAAATTGATCGTAACAAGTAAGGAAAGATTTTTGAAGCTGCATAAATTGTGACTCAGTATGGTTTTGTGAGTTCAAATTGTTGAATAGCATTCATGGATATCTGTCTATGCGATGGGTAATTGTCATCCAACATAATGCTAGATGATGATAGGGTTATAGTTCATACCTCTCTCACACCACAAGTGGCTGCAATCACTTCTACTGTCTCGATAGCTCGTTTTAGATCAGATGAGTAAATAGCAGAGATTTCACGTTCTTTGGATAGTCTATCAGCTACCTTTTTGTTTTCAAGATAAAAATATAGTAAGAAGCAAGTGAGACCTATTGGATCATTCCAACTCTAGAGGGATAGAGAGCATGAGATAAGTCCACTCACCATGCGTGTTTGCTGCCTTCCAACTTTATTTAATGTCACATCCGAATGACCCTGGCTCAAAAGGGAAATGATTAAGTACTCTTGTTGTATGTTAGCCTACTCCAAATGAGCCGTTAGATCACGTAGATTTTTACATCATGTGAGACCTAAGTGATCTAACGGCTCATGTGGACTGGGTAATTAAGTCAAGTAAGTCGAGAATACCCAATAGAAGCTTGCTAAAAGAAAGCCTAATTGCCTGGATTGAGGTCCATGGATTAAGTACAATTATGGTTGTTAAATCTTGTGGATCCATGTGTAACCCACAAGATCAAGGGTTATGATTATCTCTACTAGTAAGTATCGAGTCCAAACAAGTAATTGCCATGCTCGATGTAATCATAGTTGTACCATACCTTGGTCAGCAGAAAGATGGGCATAAACAAGTTCAAATCAGAACAAGGCAAGGTAGGAGATAAAGCGGACTCAACTTTAAACTCTCAAAGTGAGTTAAATATGATATCAAATTGAAATAATAATCCAATGGACTCCTAGGATTAGTCAACACCCAAATTGTTTTGATAGGTTGAAATTATAGATGGGCCATCTTGGACACCGGAGAATTCGGTGTGTATCCATAGCATGACCGGGCTGGCCCAAAGGAGTAGCATGTGAGCCTCCTCCTAGGCCCACATAACTATTAGAATGCTTTTATTTTTATTTTTTCCCTTTATAAAGATTAGGGTCTATTTAGCAACTTACCAAATAGTGAAAATTTCTATTCTTTTGTACCTGAAAGTAGATTTGGAATAGAAATCAATTTGATAATTTTTTTGTTCCCGGTAATAAATTCGGAGTAGAATCGAGAAGTAAAAAACAAAATCAATTCTTTACTCCCCAACAATTCCAGAATCAAGCCAACCTATTTTTTCTATTTTTTTTTCTTTCTTCTTGTTCTTCTTCCCTCTCTCTTCTTCTTCAACAGCCATCGCTGCTATCGCCCCATCCGCCGCCGTTGCCCACAGCTGCTAGTCACCAGTGACCGGCTCGGCGAGCTCGCCAGAGGCTTGCCCAGCCACCGATGAGGCTCTCTTGATCGGGCGAGGCTCGCCTAGCCCTGGCGAGGCTTGGCGAGCCATGCCCAATTGCCGGTGAGGCTTGGCCGACGAGGCACGACCTCACCAAGGGTCGGTGATGCTCTGATGAGGTTGCCGGCCCTTGTATAGCCAGTCGGCGATCATCCCAAGGCCAGCGATCGGCAACCTTGAAGAAGAAGAAGAAGAAGAAGAAGAAGAAAAAGAAAGGAAAAAAAAAGAAAAGAAGAAAAAAGAAATATTTTTTTAAAAAATTAAAAGAAAATGATTTAGATGAGAAATTTTGAGAATGATACCAAACGAAATTTATTTTAGGAATAAAAATTTGAATAGTTCCAAACGACTTAAAATACTTAGAAATTATTCTCGAGAACAAAATAAAAAAAAAAAATTTCTGATCAAAAATTGTTTTCGGGAATAGAATGATTAGTATACGCACCCTTAAAAGCTTGAACATTGAGTCTGTCAATGGTCCATACCTGAATTCTATAATCAACGTTCCAGTCTGTTTGTCCATGACGTACGACGACGATCTCAGCATGGTCTACACTAGGGTGAGCTGATTGAGCATCTCTATCATCATTCAATTCAACAACATCTCTAACAAATCGCAATTTTAAATATGAGAGTATCATAATTCAATTCAACAGCATCCCAAGCAAAATCGCAATTTAAAATACGAATGAAGAGAGAGAGAGAGAGTACCTAGACCCTAGCTCGACCGATTTCGCTATGCGTACTGCGTCCTCCATTGCTATTGAACTTCGGATTCGAGAGAGAAAAAGAACGATCTTGTTTTCAGGAAGGTTTCTAATTGGACTTCGTTTCGGGTGTTGGTGCAGGTTAAAAAACGTGTAGGTGAAGTCGAAAAATAATGACGTTCGGACCCTTGGTCTTCCCAGACTTCCCAGTGTAGACGGCAAATATGAATACGAGAAGTTGCAAAACAAAGCGGGGTGGTTTTCGTACAAAAGTTCATAAAATGACCAATAATGGAGACAGCACAAGCCAATCAGACCAAATGAAATTTGAAAGGAAGAGCGCATGCCAATCATCGTCTACGTGATCTCTCTCTTACGATCGAGGGGTCCCTGTCTTCCTTGGTGCCGAGCCAATCAGACCAAATGAAGTCTCTTTCAGTGTTTGGTACGTCCTTTAATTCAGTCTTTACAATTCAGTCCTTCAATTGTCCCACTTTCTTTGAGTCAAAAGACAGCTACGCGTAGCGTCACACCACGGGACCCGGCAAGGGCAAAAGAACGAAATAAGAAAGAAGAGCGGAGGGCGAAAGCCACCCTGTCCTCTCTGTAGCCGTAAACTCTGCCGTTACTTTAGTCCTCACTCCTCCCCATAGGCATCGCCATTCCCACTCGCTCAGTCCACTACACGCACTCGCACCAAATACGCCCCAACACACACACTCTCTCTCTCACTCTCTCTCTCTCGCGCTTCTGTTTCCTGCAGAATTCGGGACCAGTGGAAAAAGAGAGCCACGGAGGGGAGGGGACAGAAGTAGTAGGTGTCATCACAGTTCGCAATCGAGAGAGAGAGAGAGAGAGAGAGCTGGGTGGTGTTATGAACTCAATATGACAGTGAGTGGCTGGGTCCACTGATTTGACTATATGCATCACGTCCTCCATCGCCATTAAACTTAAATTTAGGAGGGAGAAAAAGCACTTTCCAGGAAGGTTTCTAAGTTGACCTCTTTTCTGGGCTTTGTTTCGGAGGCGCTGGTCTTCGTGTCGGTCTTCCTCGAGTAAACGGTAAAAAATGTCCGACCGATCTTTCAAAAGAAAGTCTGTAGATGAACGATAATGGAGAAAGCACAAGTCATCTTTTTCTTCATGATTCAAAGGTTCTTCGTCTTCCTCGGTGCCAAGCCAATCACTCGAAATGATTCTGGCAAAACATTTCGTATTATTATTATGTTAAAGTAAAAAGACTATGAACTTTTTTTAATCGTTCGATATGTTGCTTTTTTTTTTTAATTGTTCCTTATGGTCTTCGTCTTCCCCCGTCACTATCCATGGCCCGTCTTTTTCTTGTGGCTGAAGGCCACAACCACCACTAGACTAGACCCGGGAATTTCTGACTTGGTAACGACTTCTCACCCTCCCTCGGATTGAATGTTGAGACAGTCAAGATATCTTAGGGATTGTGATGGCCTCAAATTTGCGATCATGTTACAAGAGAGAGAGAAAGAAAGTGCAACCCGTGGAAGGGGGTTCATTGCGAGGCTTGCATACGCTGCAATGGTTGTGTATCCTGTCAATGATCTCGGTAATGCACGACAACGAGGTCAATGAAGCCTCTCTTCCTCTTTCGTTCTGTCCGCCGTTTATCTTTCCCAACAAATCCTCTAATCTCATCCCAATTCTCTCTTTCAACGGTTCATGGATAACCCGCATGGTCACCGGAGGGCTTCACCCCCAGAAAGGGCCCTAGGTGACCTGCTGTCGGCAATGGCGGCCCCCCTCTCCTGTCATATGGTGACTTACGTCATCGCTGTCGACTTCTCACTAAATGTTAAAATTTACATATATCTGTATCTATGTATTATGTACACATTCTCCTCCAATCCCAAACAAAGAAATAGAAATAATAATAAGGAAAGAAGAAGACGAAGAAAGTTGAGGCCGAGAAATGTAAAAGATCAGTTGAAATGCGTCTACTACGATATTGTTTTCCTCATAGTCTTCATCATCATCATCTTGATTGACGCCTTTCTAGAAATTTATCACAAATAGCTTAGAACTGAAAGTGCCATGCTCTATTATTATTGTCCAAGGTCACCTTAGTTGAACACCACTTGCTGCTATGAGGAGGCTTGAGCTCACTTATAGCCGGTTGTCGGTGGCTGCCATGGCTAACTACCTGAGGAAGAAGCCAAAAAAAAAAAAAAATAAATTAAATTTGAATTTAAAATAATTATAAACTAGATTTTTTTGAAAATAAAAAATAAAAATAAAAGTAAAAGTGTTTGGTGAAAGAAAATACTTGGTCGAGAAGTGAAAGAAAGAGGATGGTAAATATTTTCTGCTTTTTTGGAAAGTGGATAACATTTTTCCCATTTTTGAAATTTTTTTTCCATTTACAGCAAATATTTTTTTTAACTAGTTTTTGTGAATCAAAGGCTAGAAAATCCAAAAAAATTGTTTTCTATGAAACGAATAGAGCCTTAGATAGTAAGGTTGTTTTTCAACATCCACATTGAAAATAACTACGTGATATGAAGTTACAATTGATGGAAAGGGCATATGGAACCCATTTAAAAAAGTTCAAAGACTAAACTTAAAAACAAAATTAAAGAATGATGTTGACCAATAAAAACCAGCTCCGAGGACCTCATAAAAATCATTACTCCTAGTGTAAAATGCACAATTCCTTGCACCTAATGGTGTCATATCCCCCAGTAATATGAATTGAGAAAAAAACAAGAAGTGGAGAGCACATTAATATTTGCTCTCCATCAATGTTGTCCTGAAAATATCTAATAATGATTTTCCAATGTAGTTCAAAAGAGCGCCGTTTTATAAAATCGAAACGACAGTGAGTAGTTGGCTCGAACGTCCTCCATTGCCGTTGAACTTTAATTTGGGAGAGAGAAAAAGAAATTTCCAGGAAGGTTTCTAAGTTGACCTCTTTTCTGTGGTCGGTGAGAGATAAATAGAGCTTAGAAGAAGTTGAAGAATAGCATGGTGTGGGCCTGTTTCGGAGGCGTTGGTCTCCTAGAGTTAACGATAAAGAAACGAACCACTTTTATGAAAGATCAAAATAATGACCATCTCTACTCCCGCTAGGACAATGAAACTCACGTAAACTGTCATTTCTCTTGCTTATTTACTGCGAAAACAATCTTCAATGATCCCCTCCCTTTTCCAGATACCCAATGGGGCAGATTAATCTCTCCCGAATCAGCAGAGCTCCTAGCTCAGCCCATCCTTGATTCTAAAACCAAAAATGTTGTTTGGGGTCTTAAAGCTTTCAAATCTTGTGGACCAGATGGATTTGAACCCATCTTCCATCATAGTCTCCGTCCCAGGGAATCTGAAATCTTCTTAGCCTAACCAATGTACTAAGATAGGTCACATACAACATTTTATTTCAAAAGCGCCCTTTTTACCACGATCAGCGATGCAAAGGCAATCGGAGCCTACACAACAAACAGACATGGAACAAATTTGGAAAACAATCTCAGAAAGAAACTCCTCAGATATTGAAGACTATTTATTTCTTTCGAAAAGGAAATGAAATCAATAAGAAGGAGATCTTCATGTGAATATATATATATATATATATATATATATATATATATTTTGCTTACTTGAGCAAAACTCAATTTTGTTGCATTGTACCCACGAAAGAAATTTGACTTATTATAGATGTAATGAAAGTCAAATTAGCAACTGCACGTGTATGTTTACCTTATTTACTGAGATTTCACAGAATTACTCAACAAACGAAAATTTGTCAACTGCAACATCTAATCTGGCATTTGTTAATAAAAAATGTATTTAAATTTTTAAAAACATTATTTCATTTGTGGCGGTCACAAGATGATCACAAATTTTGATTTACTTTGAATAACTACTTGAGCAAAACTCAATTATTTTGCAGTGTATCCACGAAAAATAATGAAAGTCAAATTAGCAACCGCAAGGGTATGTTTACCTAATTTAATGATATTTCAAACAATTACTCAACACTGCAACATCTAATCTGGCATTTATTAATCAAATCCAATGTGCTTAAATTTTCAAAAACATTATTTCATTTGTGGGTAGTCACAAGTGTTATGATATATGTTAATTTAAATGTGATCCAAATTTTGTATTTCCCAATTAATTTCAATTTATTGCTCAATTTATTACTCCCGTCTCTTACATGATAATTGCGCATTAATAAATTACCATAACAGTTTTGATGAAAGACGTCAAGAAACGGAATAAAAATATCAGGTCATCTAGTTTAAATTCTATCGATGCAAAAACACACCATCAAGTTTTGAGAAGTATTGGCTAGTGAAACGGGACGTATAGATCAGATGATTCCACGAATCGATTGATACGCGGTTTGCACATCCGTTCAAGGTTTTTGGGTAACCGTATTTGTATATATTCATCAATGGCTAAAGATATGTCAATCCTTACATTTCTGCAAAACTGTTATCAATTATGCACGTATGTGTTTGTGAATGATAAATCGGGATCGTTAGTTTTTCTTTAGACTTAGTCTAACAACAAGATGATCACAAATTTTGATTTTCAAGTTAACTTAGACAGCTATAGCTCGAGTTGAACTTAATCTTTCATTTAAGTCGTGTAAAATTATTACAAGAAACAACATTAAGTAACATGAAAAATGATAGCAGAAAAATTTAAAGTAATTGATTTTGTCATTTTTAAAGATTTGGACTTCTATTAGTTTTAAATCGGGCAAGACATTACAATTAACAAATTGAGAGGTGAATACAAACACTACTTGATCTTTTTTCTTGAAAAGTTTGGTCATTTTTCTTTTTTGATATGGCCTTACATTGAGTTATTACATTTATACCATATTGAAGTGATTTTTCCAAAAAAAAAAAAAAAAAAAAACTAAAGGATCCAATAGCCCAAATTGAGAATTCAAGGACTTAATTGGACAAATTACATAAGGTAAGGACCAAGAATGAAATTATCCTATAAGACATGACAAGTGGGTGAATCATCCCCTTAACAAGGCCTTATCGTAGCTCATAACAGGTTAGGGCTACTAGAACGGCATAAAGAGTTGATCTATCTCCACCAAACCCAGTTCTCAAATAGTCTATTTGGTTGAGATGACTAATATCACCCCCGGATTTAAAGACCCAGTTGCCCCATCAGATAAGTGAAAAATGTTGACGGAAGTATTCAAGAACTTCACAGGTTGGTTATTTGGGCAAGCCTGCGCATGAAGCGTTTGGAGTACTCCACCATGAGTGACTGCTACTACTCGCTGTCCTGCACAGTGAAGAAAATTTTATTTGCAATTTCTATTTCCAGCTTAACTTATATTAAAAATTCTTTAGTAGTGAATGGAAAGAGCAATTAAATCATGGTCATCCTCGTCCTCATCCTCGTCTTTCTTCTGCTATCATGAAGCAGGCAAACCCAAGAAAGGGCATTTAAAAGCAAAGAGCATTAGTAAACTCTTAGAAAACATTAAAACAACAATTATAGCTATTCACCAAGTCCTGTTATGCTTAGCTTTCAAGACTGGAAAAGGTAATCTAGCAAAAACTCCTTTAAAAAGAAGCTATGGAGATTCGAACTGGTGAAATATGAGTATTATTGTGCCCGGTGAACACTATGCAAGGAGTCACTTTCATGGATAAAACTATTAACACTGCATTTAGGCTAGTAGAACACTCCACAATTCTGGTGAATAAGTGAAATAAATAATCTCTTTACCTTTGTGCTTCACATTGATGTTTCGTAAACATGTAATGCAGCGCTGATAAACCTGATCAATACTTTCACCACCACCCTATGTGTAGAAAAAAACAGGAACAATGACTGATCAGACATTCCACTTGTGAAGCAATTTGAACCCTACAGACTACCAAATTCTTTCTCAATAAATGTTAATCTTGTAATCCTTTGTTTTGTAACACCTAACACATGATATGCGAGCTTTATTATGTTTTACAGATTAAAAAGAACATGTAAGATGTGAATCCATTAAACAGTCTAAAATATGGGACTGAAATATTTATAGTTGTGTATTAAACATATAGAAAAGAACACATCACCTGAACCATTGAACAACTCCAATAGCAAAAACTATGAATTTTGCAGTATTCACATATGCGTAGGTTCCATATAGAAAGTTAGCGGCAAAATGCAAATTGACAAATCAGGTGCATTTTGTCGAGCTCTCTGCAAATAAAAACTCACCGGAAGTTCTTGATCTGTCTTCTGCGATAAAAGGGCTTTATAGGCTTCAGGACAGACACTAGCTGCCGCATGTGGCTGAAGGCCTTGAAGGTCCCCAAGATTTCTTTCTCATAGACCTGGATCCTCAATAACCTAGTTTCTCATTTGTAAAGAACGCGCAAGAAATTTCAGCGGACCCCATCATTAATCGAACCATAAGAATAAAGATGAACTTTTACAACATTCTGAACTTTCCAACAAATAAAGAAAGCATCTAATAGAATTTTTTAGCTCTACATCATTGTCCGAAATTACGTATATGTTGGGTTTTGTAACACCAAATGGGTAATGCCAAATTCATGTGTAATTCTCAAAAAATAGAATGCCAAATCAAGAATGGTCTCACTACATTCATACCTCCAGTCCACCACAAGCAGTTGCAATCAGATTTGCCGTCTCAAAAGCTCGTTTTAAGTCAGATGAGTAAATTGCAGAGATTTTGCCTTCTTTGGATAGCCTTTCACCCACCTTTTAGGGAAAATAACAGAAGATGTTAGTAAAATGTTAGTCAATCCAAAGAAATGAATTATATATCACTGAAAATACTCATAGCAGTTGCTTGCTGCCTCCCAGTTTCATTCAATTCAACATCCAGAGTTCCCTTTTCAATGTAATGAAAGTAATTCGAAGGTAAATAGAAAAAGTGGCAAAAACCAAATTTAAACAAAATAGATGAGATTACAGATATCAGTACAATTGGAAATAGATTTTCTTAAACCCACGCATTAATACGGAGAAACCACAAGCTAGTAATACTTTTTCTCTAATTTGATTAGGCATGTCCTATCATGGAATGAATATTGATCCCTCAATCACAAAAGCCGTAATAGAAGATATGAGACCTTAGCGGTAGAGTCTACATATTCTTTGCTATTACATCTTCTCTCTCATCTTTTGGGATCACCCTTAATGTTTCCTTGCCATCACAGGTTCCGATTTTATATAAGAAAAGAGAATTATGAAAATCAAAATAGTATTCTGAAGCAAAGGCTTGTACTGGTGTATTCACAATGCAATTACAGATTTATGTACATAGCTTAACAAGAACTGATGTCATTCACCAAAATGATGCCTCTATTAATTAAACGTTTGGACTGTATTTTGTCACACAACGGGAAAATATCTAATAGTGTACTACATGCAATATTCGATATTATAACGGTAATTAGCAAATTCTACAAAATTCGAAGGCTAGAGAGAAATCCAAAACCTGAAATCTTCCGTCAACATTCTAGTCTGTTTCTTTGTGACGTATGACAATGATTTCAACATAGTTCACCCCAACTAGAACTGACTGAGCATTAGGGGTGAGCGCGGTTCCCAGGTAGAATTGGGAACCGGAGAACCGTACCGGAGGGTCAGGTTTGGTTCTCGGTTCTAAAGGGACCGGTTTCGGTTCCCGGTTCCCTTTTTCTTGGAACTGGAACCGGAACCGGTTAGGGCTCCAAAAAATCAATTACCCTCACTTCACTTTACACTTTCACAATTCTCTAAGTCTCTCCCACTCTCTGCCTTTGCCTATTCGTTGACGCTACTCACCCTCGATGCCACCGTCGGACATTGCTCGCCCTTGACGCCGTCGCCAGACGCCGCTAACCCTTAATGCCGCCGCTGGACGCCAATCACCTTGCGCTTGCCTCGCCCTTGCCTCCCTTAACGCCGTCACCCCTCGCTTGCCTCGTTGCTCAGCCACCGCCGACCGCCGGTCGTCCCGCCACTGGACGCCAGTCGGCCCACACTCACCCCGCCCTTGCCTCCCTTGTCGCCGTCGAGGGAGAGATGGCTATGAAGAGCAAATCTCAGAGGAGGATTCAGTCTTTGTATCGTCATCTTTCACCACAAGCTTCTAATGCGAGCTCACTTCTTCAACCAGTCAGTATGCGCTCTCTCTCCTCTCTCTCGCTCTCTCCCCCTTCCCGCGCATCACTTTTGTTTTGTTTGCGGAAAATGTTCGATGTAGTTGGCGCTCAGTTGATATCGTGATTTTTTTTTTTTTCTGTTTCTGGTTTTGATGATGAAGACTGTAGTGAGAGCAGAGCAATTAAGCCTTCGAGATGGTAGAGAAGCTATGGTAATCGTTGGTATGGTGTTGGACATTCATGCCCTACCTTTTTCTCCTCCTGCTCCTGGAACCACAACCCCCGGCAAAGTAAATTTATTTTTCTTCGCTTATCTGTTTGTTTAGTCATTCTTATTCTGTTTTAAATAGAGTCTTTTGTGGGATGTTTACCTTGCTTGTAATGCAAGTTTAAGAATGAATTTTGTCGATGCTGGCTGCCAAAAATTGCCAGATTAGGCATCAATTTTTTGTGCTCTTAGTATGGATTTCAGTTGAAAGAGAGGTGGGAGTACTCTAATTTGGTCCATTTGGGGAAATTTTGAAGTTGCTGAAGTAATCTAACATGTGCTAGTCTTTGTAATATGGGTTGATGCTCGTCTCTGTCGATGACATGGAGAACCTAGCCGAAAATGATAGGAGAGCATCATATAAAGATAATGCAGGAATGGAGGAATGGAGGAGAGATCCGACTAGTCATATAGAATGAGAAAGGTTGAATCACAGAAACATTAGGATTGTGAAGATAGACGCATAGTCTTGTGTCTGTTGGAAGTTTGTTTGTAAAAACAAACGAAATGCATTTTCCTTATCCCACATAGGAAAAGTGGGAGGAAGTGAGCCAATTAATAAATGTGGGGTTTCCTTTATGTACCTAAAAGAATGATTGGATGTGGGCCAGACCCCACCATACCCGCGTGCGGGTGCGCGATTTTGGCGTGATTATTTGGCGCTCTTAGCACTTAGCCCGTGGTTTAATTAGTACTAATCCCTTAGTTATTTTTATTTTTATTTTTTATTTCATACGATTATCTTATTAACTTAAATCAATTCAAAGGTTGTTTTTTGGTTTTGAGAATTTTCAAAAATTGTTAAAAAATAAAAATTCGAAATTTTATTTATTTAAAAAAATTATTATTCCGAATTTTTTGTTTGTGTCTTTTCAAGACAACCTTTGGAAAAGATACCTGTTTAGTTTGTAACTTTTCCCAAAGGGTTGCAATTGTTCGTTCTTTCAACTTCTTCTGAATGGACGCCTTTGTTCATCTGGACAATTTTCGAAATCATACATTTGTTCGCTTTGCAGCCTTTCACGAAGAGTTGTCTACGTTTCAAGAATGTTTTATATATACATTTCAGTTTTTAGAAGAACGTGTGTGTGATTATTTTTGAGACTTCTCTCTGAAAAAAATTATAGTCATCCTTTCAATTGTTTCCTAGAGAGACCCTGGAGAAATACTAGAATTGTTATCTAGTGCTCTCATTTGAGACTTTGTTGTATCCTGGAGGAAATTTTCCGGTGACCATTAGCAACTTTGTGGGGCAAATAAATCCTCAAAGAAAGTGATATCACGCCTCAAAGTCCGACTTGAGTACTCTAAATATCCGTCTTCATTATTCTTCCCAATTTGAAGCCATATTTTCCCAACAATTTTAAGGATTTATTTTGTTCAACAATGAAATCGGAGACAATCAAACTCATGAATCGAGACGTGGTTAAACTGGACTGGTTCAATGGGAACAACTTTGCTCGCTGGAGGGACAAGATGATGTTCTTACTCACTGCTTTGAAGATATCCTACATACTGGATCCTAACTTGGCGCCTATAAAAGATCCGAAGCCTACTATCGAAGGAGGACAGCCAAGTGCAGAAGCCATTGAGAGGGTTAATAAAGAGAAGAAGAAACGTGTGGAGGACAAATTACTTTGTCAAGGACACATTCTGAATACTCTATTCAATCACTTGTACGACTTATTCACTGAATGAAGTCAGCTAGAGAAATTTGGAATGCATTGGAATTCAAGTACAAAGCGGAGGAGCAAGGTACCAACAAATATCTAATCGCAAAGTATTTTGATTTCAAGTTTATTGATACTAAACCCTTGCTGGAACAAGTCCATGAATTGCAAGTGCTTGTGAATAAAATCCGTGCCCTCAAGATTGATATTCTAGAAGCTTTTCAAGTTGGAGCAATTATTGCGAAATTGCCTCCAAGTTGGAAAGACTATGGAAAAAAGGCTGATGCACAAGTCAGAGGACTTTACTTTGGAGCAAATATAGAAACATCTTCGCATTGAGGAAGAGTCATGTTTACGTGATAATTTTGTTTTGTACAATTCCAAGGTCAATCCTATGGAAAGAAAACGGAAAATCGGCCAGAACTTCAAAGTAAAAAGCGGGCATAAATTTAAGAGAACACAAAAGAAGAAAAATGGTTGATGTTTTGTCTGTGGTAAATAAGGACACTACGCCAAGGAATGCATTCACCGCAAGAGCATTTCAAAGGACAAGAACATTTCGACGGTGAAGGCAGATGCAAATCTGGTTGAAGAAAATTATGTGGCCATGATTACAACCATGTTTTCGAACATGAAAGTTTCTGAAATTAATGATACGATGGCTATGATTTCTAAAATTAATTCTACCACTGTCCAATCCGGTTGGTGGTTAGATTCTGGAGCAACAGTCCATGTGTGCAAGGACAAATACATGTTCAGGCAATTTGAGGAGATTGTTGACTCAAATGTTTAAGAGGTCTTGATGGTGAATAATGCTCTTGCAAAGGTTGCTGGAAAAGGCACGGTGGAGATAGAGTTCACTTCTGGAAAGAAGATTACTCTTCTTAATGTGTTATTTATACCCGAAATTAGGAAGAACCTAGTTTCAATTGATTTACTTTGTAAGAGGGGGTTTCGGGTTTTTTTTTTGAATCCGACAAGGTTATCCTATCGAAGAATGGGCTGTTTTTTGGAAAGGGTTATGCCAATGATGGCATGTATCAACTGAGTATCAATAATAATATTGCTAGTTCTGCTTATATTGTTGAGTCTTCATTTTTATGGCATAGTAGGTTGGCACATATAAATATTCGTTATTTGAAGAATATGAAGAAGTTAGACTTGATAAATTTCAATGGTGATTTTGATAAATGTGAAATATGTGCTAAGTCCAAATTTACTAAGAAACCATTTCCTAGTGTTAAAAGAAATTCGAATTTATTGGATTTGGTTCATAGTGATATATGTGAATTAAATGGTATGCTAACACGTGGAGGTAAAAGGTATTTTATTACCTTTGTGGATGATTGCAGTATATTTTTATATGTATATCTCATGAGATCAAAGGATGAAGCATTTACAATGTTTAAAAAAAATAAGGCTGAAGTAGAAAATCAATTACAAAAGAAAATCAAAGTTCTACAATTAGATAGAGGTGGAGAATATTTATTAAATGATTTCTCTTCATTTTGTGAAAAACATGGTATTATTCATCAAGTTTCGGCTCCATATACTTCACAACAAAATGGTTTGACTGAAAAGAAAAATCGATCTTTTTGGAGAAATGGTTAATTGTATGCTTTCAAATTCAAAGCTATCAATTAATCTTTAGGGAGAAGCATTACTTACTGCATGCTATATTCATAACATAATACATTCCAAGAAAAATGACATAACCCCTTATGAAGTATGGAAAGGTAGAAAACCAAATTTATCATATCTTAAAGTGTGGGGGTGTTTGGCATACTACCGAGTACTAGATGCTAAGAGAACAAAACTCGGTCCTAGAGCTATCAAAAGTGTTTTTGTTGGGTATGCTAAAAACAGTAAAGCTTATAGACTTCTTGATTTAGAGTCCAATGTCATTGTAGAATTGAGAGACGTTGAATTCTTTGAGAATATATATTTTACAAATTATGAACTTATTGAAAATAATTCAAAATCTATGGAAACTCAAAGAGATTCTCAAGAGAAAAAAGCGAATGATTCTAAAGACATGATTGAACCATGAAAAAGTACTAGAGCTAGGAAACTAAAAGACTCAGGTCCTGATTTTATTACTCATGTTTTTTTTTTTTTGTTGAAGGAGATGGAGATAATAACATGATAAATAAATATCGTATTAAATTTAGAAGATAATCCTAGAAGCTTTGATGATGCTATGTCTTCTAGAGATGCTTCTTTTTGGAAAGAAGTTGTGAATGATGAAATGGACTCAATTATGTCCAATAATACTTGGGTATTAGTAGATTTACCGAAAGGATCAAAACCTATTGGGTGCAAATGGGTTTTTAAAAGAAAATATCATTTTAACGGTTCCATTCAAGCTGTTAAGGCTAAATTTGTGGCCAAGGGATATAGACAAAAAGAAGGAATATATTATTTTGATACGTATGCTCCTGTTGCACGTATAACTCCTATTCGAGTTCTTTTTGCTCTAGCTTCCATTTATGATCTTTGTGTTCATCAAATGGATGTTAAGACTGCTTTCTTAAATAAAGACTTAAATAAAGAGATTTACATGGAACTATCAGAGGGTTTTGTTCTTCTTGGAAATGAAAAGAGAGTATGTAAATTGATTAAGTCTCTTTATGGGCTTAAGCAAGCTCCTAAGCAGTGGCATGAAAAGTTTAATTCGGTCATATTATCAAATGGTTTCATCAACAGTAGTGCCAATAAGTGTATATACTCTAAATTCACTAAAGACTATGGTGTCTTAGTGTGCTTATATGTTGATGCTATGCTTATCTTTGGAACGAATATGACTGGAATTATTGAGACTAAGAAGTATCTAACTTCCATGTTTAATATGAAGGATTTGGGTGAAGTAGATACTATCTTAGGTATTAAAGTTAAGAAGCATAGTGGGAGTTATTCTTTAAGCCAATGTAGTTATGTTGAAAAATTATTAAATAAATTTCAACATCTTGGTTTCAAGGAAATAAGTACTCCATTTGATTACATTATTAAATTAAATCATAATACTGGTAGAGCGGTGGCACAATTAGAATATACGAGTGCTATAGGGTCTTTAATGTATGCGATGCATTATACTAGACCTGATATTGCTTATTCTATATGCAAGTTGAGTAGGTATACTAGTAATTTTAAGTACAGAACATTGGAGAGCTATTACCAGAATTTTTGGTTATCTTAAGAGAATTAAAAATTTAGGATTGTTCTATAACAATTATCCGACTGTATTAGAAGGATACACCGATGCTAGTTGGATTACAAGTGTGGGAGATGAGCGTTCCACTTTTGGATGGATTTTCACACTAGCTGGAGGTGCTGTATCTTGGGCAAGTAAGAAACAGACATGTATAACTCACTCAACTATGGAACCTGAATTTATTGCTTTAGTGGCAATTGGGAAAGAGGCCGAATGGATTAGAAATTTGTTATTGGATATCAAATTATGGCCTAATACTATGCCTCATATTTCTATCCACTGTGATAGTTGGGCTACTTTGGCAAGAGCCTATAATAGCACCTATAATGGTAAGTTTAGACATATTAGTCTAAGATATGAATATGTGAGACAATTGATCAAAGATGGTACCATAACAATTGTCTACGTGACGTCAAGTAATAATCTTACCGATCCATTGACGAAGGCTTTACCAAGACACATGGTAATAATGACCTCACAAGAAATAGGGCTAAAACCCTTTAATTGAAATCACTAATAATGGTAACCCGACCTTTTTTCTAGAACATCAGTAGTTACAAGGTTTAATGCGTAAGAACAAGTTATTGAATGTGATTGTTTGATACTGACGTAGCCTCGATATGAGAAGTCAGTATTGTCTCTTACGTTTTGTAGGTTGGATTGAATTCTTAATGAAGTATAGTACAAACTTGTAATGCGTTGATAGTAACAGAAACACATGGTAGATACTTCACCTATATGAGCTTAGAAGTGGTGCCGCTTCTTACGAAAGTGAGGGTTGTTTTCTAGAGAGCTCATGAAACAGGATTAAGCACAAGGCCATAATAGTGCGGACTAATATAGAACTTCTCGCTGAAACAAGAGGTTAGTGTATGTGCGGTATGTTCCGTTCTATTAAATAAAAGTACAAGTTTAAAGCCGAGCTACTTGTCACTTTGATAGAACATTGATATACTTGCACTAAGTAAAGGTTTAACTCGCAAGAGACCTTTATGTATGTATATTAATCTTACTGGAATTTTGGCTATACGGTTTTAAAATTTTAATTTTTTAAAATCTTGTTTTACAAACAAAGTGGGGGATTGTTGGAAGTTTGTTTGTAAAAACAAACTAAGTGCATTTTCCTTATCCCACATAGGAAAAGTGGGAGGAAGTGAGTCAATTAATAAGTGTGGGGTTTCCTTTGTGTACCTAAAGGAATGATTGGGTGTGGGCTAGACCCCACCATACCCACATTCGGGTGCAAAAATAATTGTGCAATTATTTGGTGCACTTAGCACTTTGCATGCTTGCGCGCCCGCGGTTTAATTAGCACTAATCCCTCAGTTATTTTATTTTTATTTTTTATTTCGTATAGTTATCTTATTAACTTAAATCATTTCAAAGGTTTTTTTTTTTTGGTTTTGAGAATTTTCGGAAATTATTAAAAATAAAAATTCGAAATTTTATTTATTTAAAAAAAAATTATTATTCCGAATTTTTGTTTGTCTTTTCAAGACAACCTTTGGAAAAGATACTCGTTCAGTTTGTAACTTTTCTTGAAGGGTTGCAATTGTTTGTTCTTTCAACTTCTTCCGAATGGACGCCTTTGTTCATCTGAACAATTTTCAAAATGATACATTTGTTCGCTTTGCAACCTTTCACGAAGAGTTGTCTACGTTTCAAGAATGTTTTATATATGCATTTTAGTTTTTAGAAGAACGCGTGTGATTATTTTTGAGACTTCTCTCTGAAAAAAACTACAGCCATCTTTTCAATTGTTTCCTAGAGTGACCCTGGAGAAATACTAGAATTGTTAGCTAGTACTCTCATTTGAGACTTTGTTGTATCTTGGAGGAAATTTTCCAGTGACCATTAGCAACTTTGTAGGGCAAATAAATCCTTAAAAAAAGTGATATCACGCCTCAAAGTTCGACTTGAGTACTCTAAAGATCCGTCTTCAATGTTCTACCCAATTCGAAGCCATATTTTCCCATCAGTGTCAACTTTTACCCATTTAAAGATACGTTTGTAGAAGGGAGAAACTAGTTTAGAAGCAGGGGGTTTTGTCTTTGGAGGAGTGGGTTTTGCTTGGATGATGGTGCCGGAGAAGGTTTCGGAGATGTGTAATGGGTAGTTGCAGAGCAAAAAAATGGATGTGGGCACTTACCACTATATTCTCCAAGGGGTCCAATTGGTTGTGTCTCGGTCTTTTCCTCTTTGAAAAATTTCATGCTCGGATGAGCAACACTTCTTTCTCTTGGAAGGTTTGTCGTCCTTGTCTTCTGGAGGGTTGACAGTTCTCACACAGACAATCTAGATCCCAAAAACAATGGCCCGTATGAGGATCCTTGAAGTATAGAAGGAATTGTAATTGATGGTTGATAGGCTCTATTTTAAGTCTTTCTCCTTCACCTTCTTCTTCTAGAATGTATAGCTGCATCGTCAAGATTGTAGGAAAGATGGAATAAGAGTCTTTTTCATTTTCTCTTGAGTGATCAATTTTAGTGACCACACTGCCGTGCTTTTTCTTGGTGAATTTTTAATCTAAAGGCCGTATAAATATTACATGTACAAACTTGTTAACTCGTTCATGACTTGGACATTATTGCGCTTAATCCAACTTAATATGTGTCAAGCGCTTATTCTGTAAATGGGTCTTCTTGCACATTGCTGGCTCTATAAGACTTTTATTTCTTGAATGACACCTCCGCTTCAAGTTGTTGAATTCATTGTTGAAGCTTAGCAAATAGCATTCACTTTTTGTAGACATGTTTTTATAAACTGATAGCTTCAGTAGTTGTCAGTTTGAGCCATTTCTAGTGATTAAGCTCTTCATAATTTTCAATAAAAATAAATCAAATCAAAATTTAGTTCCATAGTGTAGCTCATGTCAAGAGATTGCTGCAATTAGTCCATGACGATAGAAACTAAGCATTGACAAAATTGTAGGTAAGAAGGCTTTGTGGGAGCATAATGTCTATGGATTGACCCCTACAATTGGCTCTGCAAACCATCTATTGGTAATGACGAATTGTATCTATGTCAAGTGATTCTTTTTTCCATTTGTTTCATTTACACATTTTTTTTGCTAACTTGGGGTATTGCAATGCAGCAATACGCTAAAGAGCACAAAGATGCTGCCCTCATGCAGGAAGTTATGAAGCTTTTGAAGAAGAATAACTTGCCATTGCAACCCAGCACGGCTGATATTGTCTTCAGGTTCACTTCCGTGTTGTTTATCTTGTTTTCATGCTGTTTATCCTAAGAAGCAGTTATCATGTAGTAAGCCATCACTGCACTTAATTGTGTGAAATGTACTGCATGGTTATCAAGCAATTTATCCAATTTATTAGTGTCTTTTATATATGATTTAATCAACTTGTTTTTATATTAATCATTGTTTGCATTGCTACTCTCAATCTAATAGTTTACTCACGTTATTTGATATCCTTTTTGTGACATCCTGAAATTTTCAATTCTATTTTCAATTAAATAAATCGGGCCTTTTATCGATGCGCCTATAGTGCTATTCTCCAAGCCGATCACTCTTGAGATAACTAGACTATTTGGGGAAGTCATTAAGGGATTTTAATGCAATAGACTTGGGAATTCGATCAGGAATCGATTACTCGACTGTGCTCATCTATAGAGATCATTACGGCATAGTTAAAAGTCAATTAGAGATCAGAGATAGGTCAGTTCGATAGAGATGTGTGGCTAAACGTGGGTGATTCCACCAAATTACAAAATTCTCGTCAATCGGCACTAGATTGATTTTTCTATCGTTTTGGTACCCTGTGTTAGTATTTGAAACCTTGAGATTTTCACGACCACTGAGAGTTGCCAATGTGTTGAAGAGGTTCATTATCACTCGAAGATAATCGACCACGGGTCATTTGTACTAAAAATTTCTGAAAGCTATCCGGTAGCCTAGGTCACGCTAAAATCGCACCAAATTGAAATTAACTGTGAATTTGAATCCGATTTCAGAAATTGAAAGTTCTATCGTATCACAAGTCATTTTAGGAACGTCGACTCATTCTCCGAATATTTTTGTGCAAACAGAGATTTTTGGCGAAAAGTCGATATACGGCCGTTTTTGATCGGAAAATGTAGAGGGCCATTTTTGGTCACGAAATTGGGATGTAAGTAGGATCTATTGGCGAGGAAAAATGTCAATTTGATCGAGGACTCGATGGTTGAATTTATGGGAGCCGAATTGATTTAATTCAAGTGGGATTTTGGTTCAAATTGAGGGAAATCAAGCCAAAATTCGTAGCCCCCCCTTGCCTCAACCTTTGGACCCTCTCATTTGGCTTCCAAGACAAGTTTTGTGGTTACTTTTGGCTAAGGAATTCAGCTGGGAATGGTGGGCCTCACCAAGGGGACAAGAAGATGGAGATGGACTAAGGTGGCCCCCCTCATGCTTGTTGTTCCCCTTCCTCTCTCCTCAGCCGGTCGACCACCCCCATTGCAAACCAAAGGAGTTTAAAAAATCCCAGAGAACCGAACCAGCAGCTAGCCGAAGCCCCCTCCCGCTCGTCGAGAGTCGCTGCACGCTGTCCGACCGCCAGCCGAGCCAGCAACTCGCGTTCGCTTGCCGTTCAGTCACGCGCCTGTTCACTCGTCTCCGCTGCCCATACTTGTCACCAGTGCCCTGCTCGCCATTTGCCGGAGCTGTCCCAACTGCTATGTGTCGCCGTCGACCTTCTCAGTCACCCGTCCAAGCCTCCTAGCCTCGTTGTGCCCGTTTCGAGCTCAACCGATCCCTAGAGCAGCTTGTTCAGTCCCTAACCAGAACCGAAACCCAGTTGAGGCTTTTGGGCTTCGAGGCTTGTTTTCGAGCTTTTCTTGACCCCGCTTGGTGTCTCCGCTTTGGAGATTGTTAATCGTCTCTGCGTCCCCGTCGAAGTGAACCCGTTGGATCGCTAATCAACTGATTTTACTCACTAATCCCAGCTTAGGAAGTTAATTATGCTTAAGGGTTGATTAGTTTAGACTGAGTATGGATTAGGTGGATAGTTAGAATAGATTAGCAATTTAACCGTTCGATATTGCATGTGAGGTGGTTAGAGTAGTGTAATTAGGGCCTAGATAAGTTCTAATTTCTATCTAGAGTGGTTTGGAAATTTTCCGGGCCCGTCTCGGCTTTTAATTAGGCTTTTCCGGCTTAAGTGTGCATTTTTGCTATTTATTGGTATTTAATAATTAATTTTCATAATTTCTTTACCAAAATAATGATAATTAATTTTCGTAATTATTTAATTAATTATTATTTTCCGGAAGTTAGACCGGGATAGTCGGTGACCGGAATTTCGTGCTGATTACAATTGTGTGATTGGATTATTTAATTGAGTGCTAATTCGTGCTGATTGAGCGTGATTTGTGATTTTGGGGATTTATCCAAAAAAATTTAGTAATTTCTGTAATTAATTGGAAAATATCGGGCGTTGGTTTACAGTGACAAAAATGTGTTTGTGGATCATCGAAATTAGTGGGATTTTAAAATGGGAAAATATCGTATTTTGGCTAAGGCCGATCGTGTACCCACACATGATTGTTTTTATCGGGAATGATAAAAACAGTGAAATGGTTAGAGGATCAGGATGGTATACTATGTAAGCTTGCGAGCTTGATATATCAACTTAGCGCGAGCAGTATACCGGTATACTATATCAGCTAGCGGGCCTCAATATGTCAGCTTAGCATGAGCAGTATACCTTGGCAGCTTCTGGTGAGCATTATTAGTATACTATATAAGCCTGAGGGCTATGATATATTAGCTTAGCGCGAGCAGTATACTATTTATCAGCTTAGAGTGAGCTATACTATCTATATTTAGCTTAGAGTGAGTAGTCCTTGATATGATCAGACTTTATAGACAGTATCGATTGAGATGACCGGGAGATGATCTTGATGACATGGAATCGACTGGGTCGATTGATCGATGGCTTGATTTGATGTGATGATTTGATTGGTTGATGTGATTCGATGAATTTGTGAATCGTACTAACTTGCAAGAAGGAACTGAAGCAAAGGTAAGTCCTCTAGCTTGTGCTTGTGCTTAGGCAGCCCTTGAGGTGTCTTTTCTTCCTAGTCGGGTCTTAAGGGGTGAACTTACTAAGACGTCATCTCACCCCGTTGTGGAATAACATTTTCAAATCCTTAGATGGCGATTGAGGAGGACTCGAAGCTTCGGAGATTGATGAGGAGGAGATCGAAGAATCAGCGAACATGTCTGACTAGTGGGTCATAGGATAGTTCCCTTTTTGTTGAGAGGATCTTTTGTAAACAACCTAGTGTTGTGTATAAACTTGAAGTGTTTATAAAAGGCTTGTTTTGGTTGTGACTTGTGGCTCTACTTTTCTATCCCATCTTGTTGTTGTCTGGGGATTAATTATTTGCTTCCGCATGCGCATTTAAAATGAATGGGTCGATGACACGTCCTGGGACGTCGCTATTTAATTGATCACAGAGGGATGGGCGCTCGCTCGGAGGATTGAGGGGTGACATCCCCGTTCAATGGTATCAGAGCATGGTTAGTGATTGGAGTGATAAGGTGCGATGGTTTATGGGATAGTTAGTAGGTAATAGCTGATTGATTTATGCGATGGTTTATTTCATGCTGGTGCATGTCTGTGATAGTTGATTGATAGAATTGTTTGTTTGAGTGGATCGCTCAACTTCTAATTCTATATGAAATTGGAAGGCAGGTTTGTTTAAAAGACCCTACGAGATGAGGGATCAGGAGCAGAGGACTCCTAGGAAGTGTACTGTAGGGCCCGTAACTCGGGGTAGAACACCGACGAGAGTCGGTACCCGAGGAGGCCGAGGTAGAGCGCCAGCACAGACTAGTGTTAGTAGAGTAGCACCGCTGTCTATTGGTGCTGAGGTTGCAGACCCTGGTGATCGTAGGTTCGAGGGGATCATGTAGCTCTAGAAGCCATGCGAGACCTAATGGGGCAACAGGCCCAGAACCAAGCCTCCGCCACTGCTGCCGTCGCTCAAGCTGCCGCTAGTGCTACCATTGCTGCCGCTGCTGAAGCCGCCGCCGTTGCTGCACCTGTTGAAGTTCCAGCTGTGAACTTGGTTGTGGAGAGGGAGAAACCAATTCACAAATTGGTAGAACAATTCTTGAAACTGAACCCACCGAGGTTCACTAGTACTATAGACCCCGAGACTTCCTCGCCGTGGATTCAGGACCTAGAAAAGGCTTTTGCACTTCTGAGGTGCAATGAAGAGGAGAAAGTTGTCCTGGCAGTATATCAACTGCAGGGTAACGCGCATATCTAGTGGAGGGCCGCCAGAGACAATATAATTCTGGAAGGCGTAGTCCCTGTGTGGAACGTTTTCCTTAGAGCTTTCAACGATAAGTACTTTTCGGGTAGTGCTCGAGAACAAAAAATGGAGG
The DNA here is from genome assembly GCA_014182365.1 of Eucalyptus tenuipes. Taxonomy (NCBI): domain Eukaryota; kingdom Viridiplantae; phylum Streptophyta; class Magnoliopsida; order Myrtales; family Myrtaceae; genus Eucalyptus; species Eucalyptus tenuipes. Next base: position 13,700,604 of record CM024545.1, read on the forward strand.
AATTTCAGAGCCTCCACCAAGGAATGATGACGGTTGACCAGTACAAGGTCAAATTCGCGGAGCTTTCTCAGTATGCTCTGAGGTTGATAGAAGATCTAGAAGAAAAAGCTCGAAGGTTCAGGAATGGCCTTCGACTAAAGCTGAAACAACCGCTGGTGCCGTTTGATCTGAAGGACTATCGTGAGGTGTATAATCAAGCCCAGCTGCTAGAAAGGAATCTGACCGAGCAAACCGCCTCGTCTGGATCGAGGTTTAATTCATATAGAGAGGGGATCCGACATGGGAAGATGCCCATAACTGGAGGGAAGTTCCATGTTCCGCCCAACAGGAAGGGTGGAATTGGAAAGCCGGCGCCAAGTCAGAATGACATATGTCGCTTATGTGGAAGACGACATGGTACGACTCCGTGCCCTCAAAGAACGGGTGCTAGTTTTGAATGTGGCCAACAGGGTCACATGGCTAGAGATTGTCCTAGACGACCAAGAGGACAACATCAATTGCCGCTGTCGCCACTGTTGGGACAGATCAGAGAGTATGCACCACGAAATCCACCGCAGGGTGGACAGATCAAACCCCCAGCCTAGGGGACAGTGTATGCCATCACCAGAGGTCAGGCTGAGGACGCGCCTGATGTGATTACAGGTACGGTATCGCTGAACAACCATGCTACTTATGCTTTATTCGACCCATGAGCGACTCATTCTTTTATTGCCGAGCAATATGTTAAACTGATAGGGTTGAGTCCTGAGTTGTTGGAGTCAGTGGTTAGCATATCTACACCATTAAAGGATAAGGTGTTATCTGCATTGGGTTGTTCTGGTTGCAAGTTAGTGATTGGTGAGCGAGAGGGAAAAATAGACTTATTAGTCTTTACCATGTATGACTTTGATTTGATAATTGGCATGGCCTGGCTCACCAAGCAACGAGCTAAGATGGACTGTTATCGTAAAGCGATTCAGTTTGACTCGTTAGAGAGTGAGAATTTCGAGTTTGTTGGAAGTCGAGGAGGACCCTCGATTACACTGATCTCGTCACTTGAGGCAACCCATTTATTAGATGGGTGTTGTCAAGGTTACCTAGCAATTGTCATGGATACGATAGTTGAGGAGCTGAAGATCGAAGATATCCCAGTGGTGCAAGAATTTCCAGATGTATTCCCGAAGGAATTGCCAAGTTTACCGCCAGGGAGAGAGATCGAGTTTGTGATTGAATTAGCACCCGGGACAGAGCCAATCTCTAAGGCTCCTTACCATATGACGTTATCTGAGTTGAAAGTACTGAAGGTGCAAATGCAGGAATTGTTAGATAAGGGATTCATAAGTCCCAGTGCATTACCTTGGGGAGCACCAATTCTGTTTGTAAAGAAGAAAGATGGTTTGTTGCATCTGTGCATCGACTATCGCCAACTCAATCAGGTAACGATAAAAAATAAGTATCCACTCCCGAGGATCGATGACTTGTTTGATCAGTTACAAGGAGCATCGATATTTTCAAAGATCGACTTGAGGACATGATATCATCAGCTAAGGATCAGAAAGGAGGATATATCGAAGTTAGCATTTCGTACTCGATATGGCCATTATGAGTTCACTGTAATGCCGCTCGGGTTGACGAATGCTCCAATTGCTTTTATGGATCTGATGAACCGAGTGTTCAAGGAATACCTGGATCGATTTGTGATCGTGTTCATCGATGATATTGTGGTATATTTGAGGAGTGATGAAGAGCATGAGAGTCATTTGAGAGTAGTACTGCAGACTCTGAGGATTCACGAGTTGTACGCCAAGTTCAGCAAGTGCAAGTTTTGGTTGACTCGAGTTGCGTTCCTAGGTCACGTGATTTCAGGTGAAGGAACCTCAGTGGATTCAAGCAAGATTGAAGCAGTGCTTAACTGGCCAAGACTGACTACAGTGATAGAGATCAAAAGTTTTCTATGTGACGTCCCAGTAGCGTCACGTACTAAGTGCAAGCGGAAATTATAAATATTATCATCTTATAGGACTTAAAAATAATTTCAATTGTTAGCCTATAGTGTTCACTTTTGAAGGTTAGCATGTATAACATGGATTATTTAAAATTTACACTTTGTATTGTATGGTTATCCTACAATAGTCCTATCAATTCATAATAGACAATCCTATTAAGATCACATATAAAGATCACAAGAAGTCATTACTAAACCTGTTAGGATCGTTCGGGCTTACAAAAATCGACCTGGACTTTTTACAAGTACCTCGCCTAAATACATCACATTTACATTTTCAAAAGTAAGGGCGCAAGTAAACATCCAGGGATAAGGGTATGGGGTGTCTAACTCCACTACTCCCACACGAGCCCACGTTCATCAAAAAGAAACAAAAGACATTTCAGCTTCTACATGATCAAAGGCATCTAGGCGCCATCCGTCCCAGCTCCTGGTCCATCGTCGCTAAAAGGAATAGGGCCAAACATCGCTCCATCGTGTTTGATGAACCACACGACAAACTTCATCGGGATCATCTTAGCTCTACCATCATCCATCCATAACGTAGCCTCATATTTGGAGAAAGTCAGCTCAACATCAGAGTCATACACATTAGTAAAGGTAACCTCAATGCTCAATATCACTCCATAACGAGCTATTGGCGGCACATCCATACCATCAATCTGAAAAATATAAGGAATGAGCAAAAACTATGTCCAGTAAAGAAATGATAAGATTCTAACCTAGACAATCCATAGCTATCAAGTTTACAAGGGAATCATGACCAAACAACTTAAGATACTAAGATAGGATTGTCACAAGTATAATCCAATGAATATTAATGCATCATATGTATAACCACTTTATATGAGACATACTAAATGCATCCATATACACAAATATACCTATCACATTCTCAATCTATATCAAGATGAAATGCAACAATAATGAATGAACTCACTCGTCAAGTAGAATTATATTTAGTGTGCTTATAGTCCACCCTCGATTAGTTTACCCACCGGAACTTTGCCGGCCCGATCGAGTCACTTCCGAAAGTTCCCTTATCCGGACTTCTATAATAATCCTATTATGGGCATCTCACTCGAGGCATCCCGGTATCACACAATCGAGGTCCTCCCAAGATCACTAAGCATGGGGCATCTCACTCCGAGGCATCTCAGTATCACACAAGAGGGGCATCCTTGATCACACACAAGGGCATCTCACTCTGAGGCATCTCAGTAACACGGGACCGAGGCATCCAAGATCACACAGCATGGGCATCCCAACCTCGGAGGGGCATCACCGGTATCTCAGTACCAATGGGTTCATTCACTCATTTAAGCACACATTTCACACCACCACACCTTTGATTAATGCATTTATCGTATGCAAAAGAAAAAGACTTCAAAGTATACAACTATACATCTAACTCTCATGATATGTCAGCTTAGCGCGAGCAGTATACTATTTATCAGCTTAGAGTGAGCTATACTATCTATATTCAACTTAGAGTGAGCAGTCCTTGATATGATCGAACTTTCTAGATAGTATCGATTGAGATGACCAGGAGATGGTCTTGGTGACATGGAATCAACTGGGTCGATTGATCGATGACTCGATCTGATGTGATGATTTGATTAGTTGATGTGATTCAATGAATTTGTGAATCATACTGACTTGCAAGAAGGAACTAAGGCAAAGGTAAGTCCTCTGGCTTGTGCTTGTGCTTAGGCAGCCCTTGGGGCGTATTTTCTTCTTAGTTAGGTCTTATGGGGTGAACTTGCTGAGACATTATCTCACCCCGTTGTGGGATAACATTTTCAGGTCCTTAGATGACGGTTGAGGAGGACCCCAAGCTCCGGAGATTGATGAGGAGGAGATCAAGGAATCGGCAAACGTGTCTGACTAGTGGGTTATAGGACAGTTCCCTTTTTGTTGAGTCGATCTTTTTGTTGAAGTGTTTATAAAAGGCTTGTTTTAGTTGTGAATTGTGGCCCGACTTTTCTATGCCATCTTGTTGTTGTTTGGGGATTAATTATTTGCTTCCACATGTGCATTTAAAATGAATGGGTTGGTAACACGTCCTGGGACGTCGCTATTTAATCAACCATAAAGGGATGGACGCGCGCTTGGAAGATCGGTGCATGACACTTTTTTTCATGGAAAAATTTTGCAGCATTTGTAATGATACAGACCATTGGGGGTTGCTCACAAAGTATTCGAAGAGATTTGTCAAGGGTAGCGTGACATTGCATAAAGCTGCATTTGACATCTAAATGGAGTTTGCTGCAAAAGTCGGTGAGAAACACTCACTCTGTCTCCCTTTGTTGCTTCAAGCCCTTGTCCCTCAGCAATTTTTGTTTTCCATTTCTTCCCACGAGTAGTTTTCTCATCCAAGTCCCGCCACTTACTACAAAAGATGGGATGTGCTTGAATATATTATTCTTTGGCCATTTTTTCCTTTATGGAGATTTATGTGATGCTGGATAGGTATGAGATCTTCTATGAAAGGTAATCTAGTATCCCGAAGTTGAGTCTATAACATCCTTTTATTTCAACTTATTGAAGGTATCCTTCTTCGTTATAGTTCAAATCTGAAAATGAAACCAAAAAAGAAAAGAAAAAAAAACTTGTTGGAACCTGGAACCAACCTTGGAACCTGTGACAGGGTAGGGTCCAGGTTCTTGATTCTGACGGGTAGGTTCCAGATTCCAAAAAATGAGGAACCTGTACCCGATGATAAGTTCCAGGGTCCAGACGGAACCTATAAGAAACCGGGAACCACTCACCCTTACTGAGCATCACCATTGCAAACCATATCAGGAGCAACCCTGAAAGATAACATGTGAAAAGAGGGTAGCGGAAAACCTCATGCATATAAAGACAAAGCTACCACAACAGTGAAAAAGTAAGGGATATGTGCACTGGAAGTCTTAAAACTTATCACGAAGGTGCAATTGAATCCTAAAACTTACAAAAAGTATAATTGAGACCTAAAATTTCTCATATTAATACAATCGAATCTTCCGTTAACTCCGTCCATTTAGACTAACAGAGAATGCTAACGTGGCTTTTTAAAAATATTTTCTCACTCCTACATGGTAATGACGTAGCCAAAACATAGAACACTAGGCTAAAACAACGTCGTTTTGGATTTTATTCTAATTTTTTAACCATAAGCTTAATTAAATAAAATAAAAAATATTTAGAAAAACACAAAAAAGGAGCAAAGGCGAGGATGGAGACCCTTGCCATGCTTACTCCATCGCCAGAAAGGGTTGAGGGGCTCATCGAGGGCTGGTGGGGATCGCTAGGGCTTTGACCGGGGCCGAAGACCCTTGCCCACTAGGTGAGGGTTGTGGCCCTCCACCTAGATTTAGGCGCGAGTTGCTTGCCCTGTGACATCCTGAATCTCAGGTTCTATTTTCGATTGAATAAGTTGGGCGTTTCATCGATGCGCCTATTGTTCTTTTCTCTGAGTTGGCCACTCACAAGATAACTAGCATGTCGAGTGAAGCCGTTAAGGGATTTTAACGCAATAGACTTGAGAATTCGATAAGGAATCGACTGCTCAACAGTGCTAATCTGCAATGGTCATTATAGCATAGTTAAAAATTGATCGGAGACCAGAGATAGGTCAATTCGACAGAGGTGTGTGATTAAGTATGGGTGGTTCCACCTAATTACAAAAATTTTGTCGATCGGCACTAGACCGATTTTTCTGTTGTTTTGGTACCATGTGCCTGTATTTGAAATCTCGAGATTTTCACAACAACCGAGAGTCGCCAATGTGTCGAAGATGTACAATGTGGCTCGAAAATAATTGACCACGAGCCAATTGCACTAAAAATTCCTAAAAGCTACCCGATATGCTAGATCACGCTAAAATGCGTCAAATTGAAATTAACCGTGAATTTGAACCCGATTTTAGAAATTGAAAGTTCTGTCATGTCGCAATTTATTTTATAAACGTCGACTCATCCTCTGAAGAATTTTCGACGAGCTCGGGATTTTTACGGAAAATCAATTCGGACAATTTGGAAAAGAAAGGAAATTCGGATGGGCCAAATTTAAGGGATTTTTGGCCTCCAAAGTGAGCTATTTGGTGAAGGGAAATTGTGGAAATTGTGTGGGCTTCCTCTAGAGCAAATTTGGTCATCAAATTGGAGATTTTGTGAAGGAATTGAAGTCCAAATAGGGGAAATTCGTAGGTTGGTGTGGGGGCTACAACAATCGGACATCAACTTGGTTATTTGTGGAATTTTATGTGCATAAAGGCTTGGGGGACTAAAGGGATATGTATGAAAGCTTGTGGAACCAAGAATTGATGAGTGTGGGATTTTTCTTGTTGACTTCCCCCACTCTCCTTCGACATCTCCAGCACGCCAGTCTGCTAGCCCCTCTTCTTCGAGTGTCCCACTTCACTGAAGTCCCTTGCTTCGGTCTTCTTTTCCCCTTTTGTTCGTGTCTTCCTCCCCTTCACCTTTCTTTTCTTCTTTTCCCTGCAGCCAAATCCCTCCATTTCTCTTCTCACGCTGCCACACGTCCACTCCTTCTCACTTGGAGCTCCACCGCCTCTTGCACCAAAGCTAGCTCATCATCTTTCCTTCGGCTGATTTGTTAACCGCAGCCTTCAATGCCATTCTGCCACACGCCTCCTCCCTGCCCGAAGCTGCTTCTTCAAGATGGTTTGTTGACCACTAGCAACAACGCCACCTGCCACCCTAACTCCAACACCTTTCACTGCCCGAAACCTCCATTGACTGCCCTGATTTTTCCTTCATGCAACACCACTCCACCGATTCAACCTAGCGAAGCTCGTTCAAGCCAGCCAACTCACCACCTCCTCGGCCCCGCAACCTCAGCGTCACCGCAGTCCATCTTCACCGAGTACCTTCCTCAGCAGCCGCACCACCGAACAACCACCACCTCACCGCATAACAGCCCCATCAACAGCCACCGTTTAGCCGTCTTCCACCCGCCACTCAGCCCGTACCCATCGATCGACCAAGTAGCAAGCAGTGGGCTTGCTGGGCTTTTTTCGGCCTCGGTTTGGTCTCCTTTGGCACCGCCGTAAGCCCAAGTTTCAGCTGCCGTCGCGCCGCCATCGCCGTGGACCGATTTTTGCGCTAAATCAATGAGGTTACTCACTAAACTCTGCTTAGGGAGTTAATGATACTTAAAGGGTGTTTAGATTATGGTAATTAAGGTTTATGTGGTTAGTTATAACGGATTAGCGATTTAATTATTTGATTTTGCATATTAAGTGGTTAGAACAACTTAATTAGAGACTAGATAAGTTGTACTATTTATCTAGATAGGTTCGGAAATTTTTTGGGCCCGTTTCGGTGTTTAGATAGGCATTTCCTGCCTAAGTTACTATTTTTTGTAATTAATTGCATTTATTTAATTATTTTTGGTATTTATTTAATTATTTATTATTTTTCGAAAATTATACCAGGATAGTCGTGACCGAAATTTGTGCTAATTGTAATGGTGTGCTTGCTTTATTTAATTGAGTGCTAATTTGTGTAAATTAAGTGGTAATTGTAATTTTGGGTATTTATTCCAAAATTGTGGAATTTCAGTATTTTAATTAGAAAATACTAGGCGTCAGTTTTCAACGCTAAAAATGTTTTTATGCACTATATTATATAGTGGGATTTTTGAAAAAAAAAAGATATTGCATTTTTGGCTCAGGCTAATCGTGTACCCACACATGATTATTTTTATTTGGTATTTTTAACATGGTAAATTGTTAGCTTGTGCGAGCATTATTTATCGTCAGCTTGTGCGAGCTACTATCTATATATATCAGCTTGTGCGAGCTACTATCTATCTATATCAACTTGTGCGAGCTACTATTTATCTATATTAGCTTGTGCGAGCTACTATCTATCTATATCAGCTTGTGAGAGCTATGGCCATCTATTTCAACTTGTGTGAGCAATGGTCGTATCAATTGATTGATAGATGGTATTGACTGATAGATGGTATTTATTGATAGATGGTATCGATTGTATCGAATCGATTGAATTGAATTGATTGGTTGAGATTATGAACTGTACTGACATTCAGGAAGCAATTGAGGCGAGGTAAGTCTTTTGACTTGTGTGCATAGACTGCTTTTAGGCGTTTTTCCTTCCTAGTCGGGATTTAGGTGGTGAACTTGCTAAGACATTGTCTCACCCCGTTGTGGGCTTAAATTTTCAGATCCCTAGTGTGAAAAACCCGAAGCTTGAGGTGGAAGGGTCAGGAGCATATGTGGCTCAGAAGTTCTTTTTGGAGATAGACCTCCTGTACTTAGACCCTAGAGTTGGCCTCTATTTGTAAACCAGATTGTTTATAAAAGCTGTGTTGATTAATTTGAAATTTGTTGTCCTGTTTTTCTATCCCACGTTTGTTGTGGTCAGGGGATTAGTAATTCGCTTCCGCATGCGCATTAAAATGAATGGGTCGGCGACGCATCCTGGGACGTCGCAAATTTATCGACCACCGAGGTTTAGGCATGCACTCAAGGATCGGGGTGTGACATGCCCTCAATGAGGATTGCCAATCCTTGGTGGGGTCTAGCGACCCTCGCCAAGGGCCACCTAGCTAGGAAGAGCCAGCGACCCTCTGAGGGCCGATGACCCTCGCCTAGATCTAGGTGGAGGGTTGCGGGCCCTCTCTTGCAGTTGGTGAGGGTAGCTAGCCCTAGTCAAGGCCCCAAAAACCCTCACCGGCCCTTTTTGGTGATGACGGTGGCGGCAAAGAAGGACCTTGCCAGCCTTGCCTTTAGCTTAATTTTTTTTCCTTTTTGGTTTTTTCAGAAATACTTTTTATTTTATTTAATTAATATTTTTGTTAAATAAATTAGAATTTAAGCCCCATCATCGCCATGTTGGGAGCAATATATTTAAATAAGCCACGTCGACATTTTCTTTTACTTTAAATGAATGGAGCTAATGAAAAGATTCGATTGTACCAATTTGATAAGTTTTAGGACTTGATTGTACTTTTTGTAGATTTTTGGACTCGATTGTTCTAGAATAGAAATAAGTTTGATAGGACTCCTAAATTTTTGTGTCTCTTATAATTTTTTAATACTTTTATTATATTTTTGTTATTTTCTCGTTTTTTTTTTTTTTTTTGTTTTTCCTTCTCTCCTTCTTCCTCCTTTGTGGCCGGTCATGGGCAATAGTGGTGGTCGGTGATTGGCTGAGCAAGGTTTAGCGAGCTTGGTGGAGGCTCGCCTAATCATCGCGAGCCTTAGTCTCACCAGATTTGGGAGAGGCCGAGCTTCCCCTCGTGCAAGGTTGGCCTCGCCTTGGCCTAGCGAGGCCTAACCTCGTGCCAACTGGGCCTCGCAAGGCGAGGCTGACCTCGGGTCGCTCGAGCGAGTTTAAGGCTCATGGTGGTTTGGCAAGGTTCAAGCGAGCTCGTCGAACCTCGTCCAATTGGTCCCCAACCAATGCTACCAGCGGTGGCGGCGGTGCTCGATAATGGCTAGCGATCAGTTGGGGGGAAGAAGAAGAGAGAATAAAAGAGAAGGAGAAAAGAAGAAAAGATAAGATAAACAAGAAAAATAGGTTTGGGTTTTGATTCTAAAATTATTCTTGGAAATAAAGAAGTAACTGTTTTCTACTTCTTAATTCTGTTTCAAATCTATTCCTCGGAAACAAACAGGTTTTTGTTTCGAAATAAAAAAAAATTATCAAACGGATTTCTGTTTCAAATTTATTACCGGACACAAAAGAATAAAATCAGTTACTATTGGACAAGTCATCAAATGGCCCTTAATCAGTTGGAACAGTGAGTAGATCATTTGCTCTTATCAGCAGCGAGCTCTTATCATCACCAAAAACGACAAAAAACAGAATGCACCCACAAAACTAGATTGAGCTCGCCCATTCCGGAGTATTTCATTATCTTCCACATTTTGCGGAACTTCTGGAGAAAAAAAAAAAGTCGACGAAAATGGAGGACAATGTCAAACCTCGAGTTTGAAGCCGACATGGCGAACTCACAATTTGGCTCTGGACCGTGCGTCCCTGTTAGCAGTTGACCAATGAACGGAGTTGCGAGTCCCAAACTTCGAGTTAAAGGAGCTACAACGGGCGGAGTGCTTCGGCCAATAAGCAAACGTAGACCATTAAACTTGATGTAGTCATCGGATCAACTTCATATTTCGAGTTGGTTGTGACGGTGCTCTGGTTAGTATGGAAAACTCGCAACAACTTCATATTTCGAGCCAAGCCACCGGATCCGCACTCCATCGTTGATATAGTGGAAGCACAACTACAAAATTTCAGCAGATGACAGAAGAAAAAGGGGGCAAAAAAACACAGATCTGAACTTACCGAGAAAATGGACACCGCCGGAGGGAGGATCTATGAAATTAACATTGATTGCTCATGGGTGAAAGGAGAATATGCAGGATCAGTTGCTGGAATCTTGCGAGATCAAGCCGGACTAGTCATCGATGGCTTCGTGCAGGAGGTTCGTGCTTCTTCCTCTATTCAAGCTGAAGCCCTAGCTGTTCTTCACGGGCTGGAGTTCTTGAAGATGAAAAAGGGGCAGCACGTGAAGATGAATAAGGAGCAACACGTGGGAGTAGTTGGAACAGAGGAAGTACAAAGCCAAAAGCTGGAGTGCGAAACAGATTGCTGAAAACCCGTGGAATGTGAAGACTATTATAGAGCGTTGTAAAGAAATCTTAGCCCAAATCGACTAGATGTCGCTGGCCCATTGTTCTCGGGAGGCCAACAAGGCAGCAGATTGGCTCGCAAAGGCTCACCGGACTAAAACGCTCCCTCAAAATTGGATATCTTTTCCCCCCTTATCACTTTTGGAAATTTTATGTTCGGAAACTTATCTATCATTTTCTTGTAATTCTCATTGTTTTTGAATGAATGAAAGCATCATATTAGACCAAAAAAAAAACTTGATGTAGTCGCTGAAGATTTTATAGCAAAATGCATTTGATTCGGAGCCGTTGGTCTTCGCCTCGGTCTTCCCGGTGTGAATGATAAATATTAACTATGTGCACGAAAGTTGCAGAACAATTTCGTTGCAGAACAATTTCGTGTGGCCTCCGTCTTCTTGATCTTTCGTAGGAAAGTTTATGAACGACCTGACGGATTACGAGAGAAAACAAAAGGCGTGTTTTTTTCATTATGATCTGAATGTCTTCGTTTTCCCCGGTTCACCTGACAAAACACGAGGTCTTCAAGTTTCGTATCGTCGTCGTTCTCTTCTTTTTCCTCAACCTAAGCTGTTCAACACTTCTAATTTACTCCTCTCTCTCTCTCTCTCTCTCTCTCTCTCTCTCTCTCTCTACTGTCAATATCCGCGGCAGCCTTAAACGAGGCCCAACAATTGGCGGACATTTGATTCGTCCAAATTGCTTGGTCAAATCTTTGGATTCGAAATTTACTTCGTTTCTTGACTACTGGGCAAATAATGTATCCTATTTGATATTGATTCAATATTTGGGTTTGCCCGTTTCTTCCTGCAAATTCGATTTAGATTTTTCTATTATTTTACCAACGGATTTTATCCTTAAAACAATTACTAAATAAACTTAAAGTGCTTTTATCTAACAAACCCAATGGCGCTTTAAATAAAACTTTATTATATGCATAGCACTTATTTGATCTTACTAAAATACATATGATCTATAAGCATCCTGTTTTATTTGCATATTTTCACTGTGCAGGGACAAAATGTGTCGCGCAAAATTGTCAGTTTTATGTAAAATAAGCATATCATTGTATCATTTTCCAAACTTACTAACAAGTATGTTTACTTAGGATTTGTTGTAAGTTTGCTTCACTAAACATTGATTTTGGCAAAAATAATATAAAATTAGTGGCAGAATCCTGGGTTATTCTAGTTGGTATTGTTGATATCTGATTTTTAGTCAACATATCATTAAAACATTAAAAAATCGAGATTTAGGATTGTGATCGCGAGGGAACTCTATCTCTTGACCAAAAAAATGTCATTTTTCATTTTTTTTTCTTTTGCATTATCGTTTTTAAGCAATTTTTAGTTCATTTTCAAGAAAAACCCGAAAAGTCAAATGGTTGACTTTTAGGTTGACTTTTTGGTTAATCCTTTGACCAAAAGTTTACCCCAAGTCAAAAATTGACTTTTTACCCAAAAAAATTTACTTAACTTTAATTTCACTTTTTTTTAAATCAATTTCTCGAAAATTCAAAAATTTGATCAAAAAATCAACCTTTTAAGAAAAGTCAACTAAATTGTTGACTTTTGGTCAAACCTTTGACAAAAAATAAAAAATAAATAAAAAATGCACAAATATATTTATTTTAATGCCAATTTGACTTTTGTGTAAAAAATTTCATAAAATTCGACTAAGAACCTTGATTTCTGAATTTTTTAGTATTGGGATCTAAATCGATCAAAAATAAAATTACTTTTATTATAGTCATAATTAGGTGTAGTTCCTTCTTTGACATTTGGTTTATGAACTATCTAAAATCTGTTTAAGCATTCAATTTTGCGATTTATCAAGTCAAAATACGACTTGCCGTTTTGAGCCCTAATTAGGGGACCAAAATCGATCCTTCATAACTTGCAAACGAACAATTGTTTTTCACTCATTTTCTAAAGATAAGTCCAAATTTGAGATCAATTTTATGAAATTCACACAAGAACTCATCAATTTGAAGAATTTTATCCTCCCAAACATTAGAAAGTCAAGCAATTAAACTTCAATTGATAAAATTCAAATTGACCCATTCGTGGCTATGGTTCAATTTCCTAAATTTAGGTCCAATTTTAATATTCGGCTTAGATCCATTTTTGACCTAAGCTCAAGCACTTCAATCCATGGTCAATTTGAATGGGATAAGTGATCTCACATATGGGTAGCTCATTAGATAGGGCAATTGTAACACTAATTGAATTTAATTTTACTTAATTTGCAATTGTGCCCATTGAATTGCAAATTTTACCATTTTAGCCCTTTAGGCCCAATTCAAAGCACCCATGGTTTCGACTCATTTTTTTCCATGATAATCATTCAATTAGGTCAATAAAGACCCCTAGATCATATTCATAAGGTTTGATTAACTTAACTGTATCTTAATTGATCAATTTCTTCATAAAAATGGTAAAATTCCTTTTCAATTAAGTCTTTTAGGGGTCAAATTGCATAAATTTTTTACCTACAAGGGTCCCAAGTGGAGAAAACAGCAGAAACCGAACTAAACCGGTCAAAATCCGGTTGAACCGGACCAAACCGGTCCAGCCGGTCTAATCGGCCTATGGCGAGATTGGCCAGCTCGGGCCCTTTTCGGCCGGTTCTTGGCCTCCGGCCACCGATTTTGGAACCCTCTCACTCCCAATTTCACTTCTACACCTTCAATTTCCCAAAATTTTACAAATTGGTCATCGAATTTCATCAAATTGCAAATTAACCCCTAATTAGACATTTTGACACAATTCCTGATTTTGACTTGGTTTTTTGCAAATCAAACCCACTAGATCAATTACCCGACACCTTGAGATCATAATGGAGCCTTCGAAACGGATTTTTGACCGTTGGATCGAGATTTTGGCCGTCGGGTCGAACCGACGGCCAAAATCGCTTAATGTGGGAGTATATAAGTAAATCTCTTCTATGTTCATAAGGGGGGTTCATTTGCACGATTTTTTTTATGTCTCCTCAGCCTCTCTCTCTCTCTCTCTCTCTCTCTCCAAAATGTTGCACAAACATATCACACTTTCTCTCTCTAGATTCGGTTCGCTTCTTGGACTCGTCTCGTTTTAGGCTCGAACTGGCGGTCACTAAAGCTCCCAAGCCTTCAAGCTACTGGTGATCTACTGTAACAAGAGTCCTTGAAGTTGCTGTGGAAAGAAGACACCGGATTGGTGGCTGAATCTTCACCGACGGCACGATCTTCGCCGGGGAGTCAAGGACGGTCTGTTTTGGACCGGTTCTTCCTTTTTTCCTTGAGCCGGTGGTTCGATTGGTCCCTATCCGAGCCGTAGTGACTTGATCTAGGTTCTTGGAGTCCTAATCGTGATCTGGCGATTTGATCCGACTAATCGCGATAGAACCGACGAAAATCGCAACCAAGGTAACAATTCGAAACTCGAATCCGATGAAGTGAGATCGAGTTAGTCAATAGGGGCTAGAATGCAAGATTAGGAGCTTTTACCTATTTAAGATTGATGAGTATGAATGCTGCAATGAGGAGTTGATTATTTGAATGATCATTGTGATTTTAAGCCTAATTTGTGATTTTCGTAAGCCTATACATAAATTACTATTTTGGCCAAAACGAGGTCCGAAACGAAACGATATGTAGCACGCCCAAAACGACCATTGTTTGGCCCTCCAAAAACACCTCCGAAGATTAACGATTCTATAGTAGTTTAGTTTTTTTTGGTTCCATTCCGGTTCCGCTTTTTGAGTTTGTTATTTTTGTGCCGACTTTCATGATCATTTTTTGACAAAAGTTTTTTCACGAGTTTTGTTCCAAATCACGTCATGCATCTTCTATAAATTTTTCATGATTTTTGGATGTGTTCAACTAGGTCAGATCTACTTAGATCTAGGTTTAGGTCAATTTGTTACATATCGATCTCTGATTTTGCTATTTTTGTGCTGATTTTTTTTATTGATTTCTGGAACAACTTTTCTTCATGAAAGTTGCTCGTACAGGTGTTGTGTATGTCCTGTATTGTTTTTCAAAATTTTTAGACATGATTAGTTAGGTCAAAATTGCTTAGATCTGGACATAGGGCAGTCTATCTTGCATTAGTCCGAGATTTGTTTTGGTGAAATTTAGTCCATAAATGCACCTATTTGGATTCAAATCCTTCATGAAAGTTGAAATACATTATATATATGTTCAATTAGTGCATTCTTTGCAAGGTTTTTACATTGGCAATGCGAACCAATTGCATGCAATAGAGTAAAAGGTATTGCAGCAACATATGTTGGATATATAGTTTGTCTGTTTTGCCATTTTTGCCACGATTCATATGATCTTAATTGAGTTTTGACCTCTTAACATGAAATATTCATCATTGTATGATCTATATATGAGATTTTTGGTAGGATTTATCAATGGCTAAAATTATGCTTGTTCTGTTAACTCAATGCTGAAATGAAACATTGTCATATGTTCACCTTTCCATGCTTGTTTTAGTCATTTAAGGATCAAATCTTGCAATCATGCCTTCATGATGATTGAACTGCATGTTACAAGGTTTGCATACGTGTTTAGGTCATGTCATTTGAGTTTCATCTTGCACATCAAATTGTCTCACAAAAAGTGTTCGTCACACTTAGAATTCACAAGCATATCATCAAGAATCATGAATCATCTCATTATATCATTTAAATTGTATGAAATTTTGCATGCCAACTTAGGATTAGATGACTATACAAACTTTCTTTCACATCTAATCCTAAATCCTATGTGATTTCTTCATACCGTTTGGGCATTCTTTGAGTGATTTTAAGGTTTTCTATTGAATGCTTATATTTTGTTTTCTTAATTACTGATGCGCGCACTTTTAGAGACCTCGATTTTAGGATACCATATTGACCTAGTTTGGACTCAAGCTCTTCTAAGAAGATGTAGGACACACTTAGAAGTTTCTAATGCCACTGATTTCATGCCAATCGCTCATCTTTTGTACTATTTTCCTTTTTTTCAAATCCAGATCACAATCTGGACAAGGGATCAAATTCGGACCCCTGTTTTAACCCCTGTTTGGACAGACCTTTGATATTTTTGTTCCATTTTTTCTATTTGGAATCTGAATTTGGTCTCTTAATTAAATTTTCTTGTCATTATGTTGGCTATGTTGTGTATAAATTTGATGATTTTTAAACATGTTTTGATAGGACAAATTCTCATGACATTAGCTGAATGTCCTGTTGTTTTGACAAATTTCTGATGTGTTGTTGCTTTGTTGTTTGATTTTTGTAAACTCATGTGTACATTTTTTCAGAAAACTCTCTTCATGAAAGTTGTTTATCATCATGTCATGCATGTTATGAAATTTTTTCATTACCAAATTATCATTAGGTATTCCCCAATTTTTCTGTCCTTGCACATTTGTTCTGAAATTTCCTGATATAAACATGATTGTAATTGTTTAGCTATATCTTTTAGGTTAGTTTGTGCCTAAAATTAGGGCATGTCATCTTCATGAAAATTGTTCCAAATGCTTTGATCTTTTGTTGTTAAACAACCGGCCTTTTCAAATTGCATCTTTAAAAAAAAATGTTTTGTTACATGTGATGTTTCTCATAAACAATTCCTAAAATGGTATTCTCCAAAGCTCGATTTGGCTTAAGGAAAAATCATGGTTTGGATCATATTCAAAATGCCTGCGATGCTTGTGAGTTCTAATGCAAGCCCTGAGCTAGTCTTGGCAATTGAATGTGTTCCATAGCCTAGATATTCCTTAATCCTAAATATTTTTAAACCTTTTTTTTAAAATAATCCTGATTTGACATCATGAAAGTCACGGTTTGAATTGTATTCAAAATGCTTGCGATGCTTGTGAGTTCTAATGCAAGCCCCGGGCTAGCCTTGGCAATTGAATGCCTTTCATAGCTGAGACATCACCTTGTCTCAAAACTTTTCATGAATGATTTTGAGATATATTTTCGAAATATCACATGTACCCTTTACACATATAATTCCATTATGCATTAGAAATTGCTTGTATTTGTGATTGGCACATGCCCTTGGTAATAAGTGACCCGCCGATGGTTCACTTTCTTGCTTAATTGGTTGAGAAACAAGGTTCAAAAGACCTACATGCATGTTTACATTTTTGCAATGCATGTGATTTTTAGATAAATGATAGGGTTAAAGCATGATAACGAGGAAAAACCTTGGGATCACATAGATCGCTTGATTAGGAGACTTATATGCGTTATTGGCCATGCGAGAATACAATTAGTCAACAATTGTTATAAGTCACATAAAAAATGGATTGGGTAGGTGTCTTAGTGGAACCCTTGCATGAAAGACAAAGGCCAACCCCAAGGCCCCAAAATTTGACTTTCGTATTGCACTTCCTTTAAATGATTGATCTCAATATGATGTTTTTATTTTATTTTATTGTTTTGATGTGTATGCTTGTCTCTTTCCATTGTATACACCTAGTTATAAGTTTCTTAGATTAGGATGAGATTAAAACCCTGAAGATGGAGAAAACGCAAAGACGGTGGAGATCGATGTCCATTCCAACCATTATCATGTACTATTCATTTTCCCGACATATGTCTCGGGTTTCATTTATTGTATAAAATCCGACGAGTTGCGGGTTTTCTCTTTCTCATCATTTTTAATTTTGTTTCTCTTTTATATTTTTTAAGATTGCATGATAGATCTATTGCTTTCCTTGATTGTTTACTTACTGTCTTGCAATTTCAATTCCATTGATTGCTTTCTTTTCTTGTTTTTCTAGAAATTGAATAGAATGAAAATGACCAACCACGCATGATCACTTAGTTTAAGACAAATGATCCCAAAAATGTAAAAAGAAACACATGGACATGTTAGGAAAAACACAATATACTATTTAGGTACCAAAATGGCACTAATAGAAATATTAGTGTAACATAAGTCCCCGAACCTAGATATTTGATTGCGTAGGAATCGAGGGAACACTCCCGACCCTCGATTGGGTTTTCTAGCCGACCCCTAAAATGAGGCTAGTGGCAACTCCTGTCTTATTTTTAGGTTGTCATAAACAACTAAACGGTATAAATAAACCCGTCGCACGAGGTATGAGTTTCGATGAAAGTCACCATGGTTTAGCATACTCGATATGGGAGTAACCCAAAGGATGAAGTGATGCCATCCTTATGGGTGAGGCATACTGTCGAGAGGGCTACCATGATAAAGGTACCCTTAAATCCAATATCTACACCCGACCCCTTCTTCCAATGTGTGTCGCTCATGTGGGTATGGATCGCAACACTCTGCTGTCATGCGGGTACGAGTTTGGGAGAGCTCGCGATCTCGTGGAGGGAACTCACGAGAGGCTTGATCCAAAAGGCGAGGTGAAGACGTCTTTTGGAACGCGAGCCATGAGGGAATTCTCGTGATCAAGTACCCTTAAACCTGACATTTTCCCCTTTTCTCTCCTCGTGATGAGGAGGGATCCAAGGGAGACGAGATCGGGTTGCGATAGGCTTGGCGACTCTGCTGGGGACCGGTTACTAGATTAACAGGACTTGAAGCCGTTTAAAAATGGTTGTTGTACTTTAACTAACATGTCTCGTGTAGGATCGCCTGCATGTTAAAGTCGCGTGAAAAATCAGGTTAGTCGCTAACCTCGTGTTAAATGGTCTTGTAGGTGGGAGTTATAAGGGGAGGCGTGCTTGTAAACCCTTTATTTTGCATGTGGTGTAAGGATGTGTGAATGTAAGAGGGTTTATATTGAAGTATTGGATGTGTAAATTTAAATGCATGTTTATAAGCTTTAGCAGGACACCGCACACACAACCACGGTCTAAAACCCTGATCGCCCAATCTAGGACCTTAGGAGGGTTTATGGGTGGAATATGCGAGTGAATACTCGTGGTAATCCATTACTTACATAAACCCGCTCATCCCAACCGATAAAAATAGCATTGATCGACGATAGTAGCGGTGTGTAAATTATTTTTATCTTTTGGGATGGCGACCTTGATCCTTTAGCACCCTCACCTTAAGCGTCGAAACCTCACAGTTTCATGCGACATGTGATTTGTGCTTGCTATGTGTTTGGTGGGTAAGATATCGTTCCTTTTTTTATCGTTCTTATCTTCTTACTCTCCATATTTCAATTATGCATTTTATATTTCAACGACGATATGTTTTAATCATGGGTGCCCCTTTAGGTTTAGGTTTAGATGGTAAACCCGAAGTGGACGTAGTCCCCGTGCCTAGGAATCTCAAGACTCTATGGGAGAATCTCGACCCGAGACATCAAGACTATATGGAAAAACGCATAGGCTTCCTACCGACTTTATTAAAAGTCAAACCACGTATCGCGATGGTGAAAGCATTGGTTTCCCATGACTTCCACTTTCGTGTTTAATCAATATGAATTGACCCCTACAATTGAGGAGTTCCGTAAAGCCATCGGGTTAGGTAAACCTTCTTTAGGTTTTGCCACTCCTCCTATTGGTCAAGATCCAATATCTCTTCTAAGTCAATTCCTCAATATTCCTACCAACAAAATTGAGGATATTCTTAAAGGAAATTCTCATTCCATGCCTTATAATTTCCTTGAACAACATTTCCTTAGCCTTAAGCCTAAATTTGGGAATCAAATTCCTTGTGTTTTCCTACTCATGTTATTTGGCTTTGTGGTATTCCCACATACCCGAAAAACAATAGATCCTTTAGTCACTCACATCGTCAATCAAGTGTGCGCCTTTAATTGTTTTACACACATGATCCTTGCTGAAACTTTTGTGTCTCTTAATCATTTAAAAGCAAATGGCCGAGGAACTCTTCGAGCCCCATTAGGACTTCTCCAAATTTGGCTCTTTTCAAATATCAAAGAATTTGCCCCTCACATGAAGATTGTCGATGTCACGAAATATCATCATCCCATTCTTAGATTTTGCCAAAGAAATGAATTCTTTCCATCATGGTCTTTCTCTACATGGTTTCATTTCCTCAAAAGCCTCAACCCTAACTTAATTCAATGGCATGTTCGGTGGCTTGGGAATCCCGAGGTGCGCCTTTTTAGTGGAGTTGACGACCCACTCCCCCTCGTGGGATTGACGAGTTTAACGTCATATTACCCTTTAAGAGTGCTTCGCCAATATCGCGCGCTTCAAATGATCCCACCAATCCTCAAGCTGGGGTTATATCGTATTAATTATCACGATAAAGTCATCGAGGAAAACCAAATTGACTATATCAAGGCCGCGATTCAAGCCACTATTGAAATTTGGTACTCTCGTTCCTCGCATTACGTGGTTGCCATCGATGAAGCCGACTTGGAAGGAGAGATGAGGACTCATCAAGCTACCATTGATTACATATACCGTCAAGCAGAACCTGAACTCAAGGTTCAGTTGCCTGATATTCCCGAGCCTCAAGGTTTTCGGCAAGCTCATATTAAGGAGCAAGAAAATGATACCTTAATCGATGAGGAATGCTTGGCCCATGATAACAAGCGTCTCTACACGATCCCACCTAGTCCTTAGGTTTCCATTTCATATTATTTTCTTGTAAAGGGACTTCCTTTGTGTTTCCCTCCTTTCTATCGAGGTTTCCCTATATTCATTTTCATATCACATGTAAAATCAAACCACTTTGTAATCTTCAAGAAAGCAAGGTTCTATTTCCCTTGTAATTGTTTGATGAAATAAATAAAATTCATGAACATTTTCATGTAATTTTTAGAAAATAGGCATTCTGATTAAATATTTATCGCCGTTCCCTTTCAATTGTATAATTTCTTTTGAAGAAATTTTGATAAGAGGATGTTATATGATACTGGGATCATATACACTTCTTATCATTATTTCATCTCAAGAAAATATAAAATTGACCAGGTTTTATATTTTCGTGATTTCTTTTAACTTGTACTAATTCGAGTCATCTCCTTTTACGAAGCTATTGAAAGACGGATGAAGAACGATCTATCATACGTACTCGCCACCAAACGAGAATGGAGAACGAAGATACCCATGCTCGTGTTATTAGCTTGGAGAACCAAATGGCGTAGATGACGGCGCTGTTAGCTAATCTCTCCAACCAAGTCAAGAACTTAACTTCTGTAGTTCCTATTTCTCCTACCATGAATCCTCCTATTGCGCCCTCTGAAGTGCCGGTAGCAGAACCCGTGGGAAAAGGGCCTGCTGAAGAGGTTCCTATTGCAACCTCGACGGTTATTGATTTAGAGGCTCCATCTAAGGAGATCCCAACTCTGTACTTTGATGAGGAAAGTTCAAGACGCCTTGCAAAGATTGAGAAACACCTTTGCATGCTACAAGGCTATCAACTGCAGGGGTTCGATAAGCTGTCGCCCTTTGCCAAGGTTAAAGTCCCTGAAAACAAGGAGCCCGAGTTTACAAGGAAGTATGATGGCATTGGATGCCCTAAGACCCACTTAAAGTACTATCTAGGCAAGATGGCCCGTTACTCAGACAATCCTCCACTCCTGATTAATGCCTTTCAGGATAGCTTGGTTAGTCCTATGTTGATATGGTTTATAGAATAGGACTTGGAGAAGATCCATACTTGGGAGGATCTTGCCAACGAATTCCTCCAACAATACAAGTTCAACACTGAAATAGCTTCGACCCGAGAGGAATTAGTCTGGGTCAAGAAGAGGAGAACTGAAACATTTAGAGCTTATGCTCAAATATGGAGAGCTACTGCATTTCAAGTAAAGCCACCCTTGTCTGAGAAGGAGGCTATGAATTTACTGCTTCAAGCCATGCCTCGAGATTTCTTCGAGAAAATGTACAACCACACCTGTGTTAACTTTGCCGCATTGGTGGAGTTAAGTGAATGCATTGAGGGGATCATGCATGAAGGAAGGTTAACCGAGACCACGAACCGTCAATATTGCCCCGAAGAGAGATAAGGAATCGACTGTGGAGATTGCTTATATATAAAATTTCTCTTCTTAGAAACCATATAATCCTTAGGCTCATAAACCTGCCATGGAGGTAGGGAACTCTTCTCGAAATTTTGAACACAAAGGAAAAACCCCTCAAAGGCAATTTACTCCATTGCCTAGACCTATGTCTTAGCTACTTTCAATGCTAATTGAAAGTCATCTCGTGGCGAGAGAGATCCCGACAGATAATCCGCCAAAGTTTGCCGGGTTTGACCTTAATAAGACGTGTGAGTATCACATGGGAGAAAAAGGTCACCATGTGGATAAACTGTCTAGTACTCCGTTCCAAGATCCAGAACTTGCTGGATAAAAAGCTGCTCACCTTTAAGGATTTAATGTTGAATGTCCAATAAAACCCCTTTCCAAAACATTCTAAAGATGTCAACATGATTTATGGGGATGACAACAAGCATACACTCCTGATGGATATCAAAAAGTTGGAACAGATTACGCCATTTGCTGATCGCCAGCTGAAAGGTGACATTACTCGTGATGAGAAGATAGCTTGCTTAGCGAAGCTAGTTAAGCTGGGAATTATCCAATATGAAGATGATGAGCCCGCTCTGAGACGGATGTCTCTAGTTGAAATCGATTTGTCTGGCGATGATATAATCTCAAAAGTCATAAGGAAGGTTAGGAATCTAAGTCAGGATGACACTCGAGAGGAGGATCATCGAGCCTTGAAAAGCAAAACCCCTATGTACTAAGACTCTGACATTGGAAGCGATGATGAATATAAGGCTTCTCGCATGGACCGTGAGTTTGTTCGAAAAGCTCGCGAAAATGGTGAAGTTGTTGGTATCCTTGGCCAACCAAGTGGTAAATATGACTTTAAGTGAAGTTCACACCACCACCAAGTTTCTTCGTTGACATGAAGAATATTGTCCCGAGTGGATGGGATGATGAAGAAGACCTTACTTCAACTTTGCCAAAAGATAAAGAGGTCTACTTTTATGATGGGGATGAGGATGAATACAAAACTTCTCGTTCAGATTTGAGTTTGTAAGGAAAGCCCGTGAGAGAGGTGAAGTGGTGGACACCTTGGGACAACCAAGTGGGAAGTACGATTTTATTGTCAAGTATACTCCTCCTCCAAGTTATTTTCAAAACCCCAAAGACATCGTCCCTAATGGATGGGGAGATGAGTTCGGGGATGACTTTGTGGCTATGATTGAGCTTGTTGTGATTGATCTGACTAAGGAGAAAATCCCTCGTGGGGCTGATACAACTGACAAGGGCGTCATCAAAGTCGGCTCATTGATTGACAATTTTGGAGCCATGAAGATCTCAAGCGCGGGTTTTGGACCCGTTGTGATTGAATTGCCACCAGAAGTTGGTGAATGTTCCAATACTAAGGTAACTCCTACTTATGACACTAAGGCGGTCCCTTGGAACTATAATACAGATGAAATCGACGCCGTCACCCGATCAGGTCGAATATACCCACCACGTGAAGGTGTGGAAAAGAAGGCCGTAACTAATGAGGAAGCGGAACAACTCCTCAAAACACTCAAGACAAGTGAGGCAGAAGTGATAGACCAATTGCGCAAGATGCCTGCACGGATTTCCTTATTGGAGCTTTTCAAGACCTTTGAAAAGCATAGAAATATTCTCCTCAAAATTTTAAATGAAGTCCACATGCCCGAGACCATTGGAGAAGTACAATTGGAGGAGTTTGTGGGTGCTATACTTTTTAGAGATCAAATTACCTTCTCTAAGAAAGACCTCCCTCCTGAGGGCCAAGCACACACTAAGGCGCTATATGTGTCCGCTCAACATTTTGAGACTAAGATTTCAAGAGTCCTGGTCAATAATGGTTCTTCCTTGAACATTTACCCTATCCACCCTCCGTCAATTGGGGATAGGAATGGAAAATGTCTCCCCTCCAAAAATTCCTGTCCGAGCCTTCGATGGGATGAGAAAAGAAACAATAGGGGAAATCGACTTACCACTGACGATTGGCCCTATTATCATTACTAAAAAATTTCAAGTACTGGATATTCTAAGTAACTTTAGCTTGCTATTGGGACAACCTTGGATCCATGCTGCAGGGATCATTCCTTCCAGTCTTCATCAGATGATGAAACTTCCCATTGATGGAAAGATCGTGACCATCCGATGTGAAAGAGATGTGGAGACTCTTCATGACACCGCCATACCTTTCATCGAGCTTGAGGTCAAGGGAGAATCGAGCTACCACTCATTTGAGATGGTGTCTGTCACTCATGTGTCTGTTGGGTCGATCATCAGGAAGCCTCGGTTCTTAAAAGCATCCTTGATGTCAAGTAAAGAACTGATCAAGAACGGTTTTGCTATTGGGAAAGGTTTGGGTAAGCTCGCCCAAGGCATGCCAAATCCCATGAAGGTGATCAAGATCAACAAGCGTGAAGGCCTAGGTTATCAAGGTGACCGTAAGGATCAAGGTAATCATAAAGGCTCAAACATTAAAGGTAAAAGCTACCAACGTCTCTCGCCTCCACCTTTGAAGGATTTCTCCCCAGGTCCACCAAAGTTCTTGCAAGAAGAAGAGGCCAATGTCTACCACTTTGCTGATTTGTTTGAAGATGGTTTAGTTGGCACTATTGGTGAAGATGAAGAGCCTATAGTTCCCACTGTATAAGGGATGTTTCTAGTTCTTGCATTTCATTTTTAGTCGTATTCCATTCATTTCTCCCCTGCGAGAGACTTCCATTCGTTTCATTCATTTACACTTGTAATAATCTGGATCATAAACTCTATGGATCCAAGATGATATACGTTGTAATGCAATTTTTGCATATCAATAAAATTCACGTTTTGTGAATAGACATGTGAGGTTTCCCAAATCAATCCTATGATAATGTTTTGAGGCCTGAGCCTCCACGCGATCTATAGTTTCAAAATATTTTAGTGGAACAAGGACGTCCAATGACATGAGGACTAGTTCCCAAATAATTTTTTTTTCCAAAAACTTGAGTTTGAAAACAAATTTTCCATGACATTTACATACATTGCATTCATTTATATGTATATATACTAACAATTTTTTGATTGCATCTCAGGCATGGCATTTCACATCATGATAGTCATTTGCATGGCTCGGATTCGCATTCAAAAGATTTTGACGAACATGATTATTCCAACTCAGAGAATGAGGATGATCCTCGAGTTATTGAAAAGGAATGACTCAGACATAAAGAGTCCAAATCTTCTACCACTGAATAGCCAATCACTATGAACTTAGGAGATTCAAAACCCTAAAGAAACCAAGATTGGGGCTGGTCTCTAACAAGCGGATGCCAATAGATTAATTGGACTTTTGAAATAGTACCAAGATGTTTTTGCTTGGTCATATGCCGATATGCCGGGTTTAGACCCTGAGATCGTGGATCATACATTACCACTTGATCCTAATATTCTGCCGAAGAAGCAAAAGAAGCAAAAGCTCAGAATGATGAAACCTGAATTGTCGAAAAAGATTGAAGAAGAAATCATGAAGCTCTTAAATGTTGATTTCATTGAAGTCACACATTATGCTGATTGTATTGCTAATATAGTCCCGGTTATGAAGAATGATGGATGAGTCCGAGTATGTGTTGATTACCGTGACCTAAATAAGGCAAGTCCTAAGGATGATTTTCTTTTGCCACACATTGATGTCTTAGTTGACAGTACTATTGGATTCGAATTGTTCTCCTTCATGGATGGATTTTCCAATTATAACCAAATTCGGATGAAAGAGGAAGACAAGACTAAAACTTCTTTCATCACTCCATGGGAAACATTTTGTTACAAAGTGATGTCATTTGGCTTGAAGAATGCAGGGGCAACATATCAAAGAGCCATGGTAACACTATTCCATGACATGATGCATAAGGAGATTGAAGTTTATGTTGATGACATGATTGCAAAGTCAAGACAAGGTGAAGATCATGTTGAAGTCTTAAGAAACTATTTGACCGATTCAGGAAATTCAAGCTAAGGCTTAACCCTGCAAAATGCATATTTGAGGCAAAGTCTAGGAAGCTTCTTGGATTTACTAAGGGTATCGAGATAGATTCCTCTAAGGTGAAAGCCATATGTGATTTAAAACTTCCTTCTACTATTAAAGAAGTTTGAAGCTTACTAGGAAGATTGAATTATGTTGCAAGGTTTATCTCTCAATTGTCAGAAACCGCTAAGCCATTCTTCAAGCTCTTAAAAAAGAACGCCAAGGTCAATTGAGATGAAGAATATTAGAAATCATTTGAAGAACTTAAGCAATATCTTTCGCAATCTCCTATACTCATACCACCTATCCAAGGCATGCCTCTGATCTTGTATCTCACCATTCACAAAAAGTCTTTAGGAGCCATCTTAGCATAAAAAGGACCAAGGAATTGAATAGAACGTGCCGTATATTACCTCAATAAGAAGTTTACTACTTTCGAGATTTGATATCCTTAAGTGAAAAAGACCTGTGTAGCCTTGATTTGGGTTTTACATCGACTGAGGCAATACACTCTTCATCATTGCATCCTTCTGGTGACTGAGAATGACCCAATATCTTTTGGAGAAGCCCGCATTGGTTGGAAGGCTCGCTAAATGACAAATATTACTCTCTGAGTTTGATATTCAAAGCATGTCACAAAAGTCTGTCAAAGGGCGAGCCATAGCCGATATGTTAGTTGAAAATCCCGGGAAATCTAATGATTGGGATGAAATCAATGAACGGATTTATTTGGTCTCACCTGACAAGTGGACCATGTATTTTGATGGTGCAATTAACCTTTCTGGTTCTAGCACTAGGGCCGTTTTAATATCTCCAGAAGGTCAACATTATGCAGTAGCTGCAAAGTTGGTATTCCCTTGTACCAACAATATTTCTGAATATGAAGTTTGCATCCTTGGTTTGCAATTAGCCATTGATATGAAAGTAAGAAAGCTTCAAGTTTATGGTGATTTTGCACTCATCATCCTCTAGACGGGAGGTGAATGGCAAACACGGAACGTAAAGTTGATTCCTTACCATGAATATCTTGAAGACTTGGTCAAGGAATTTGATGAAATCTCTTTTGATTATCTTTCGAGATCACAAAATCAGTTTGTTGATGCCTTGGCAACTTTATCTTCAATGTTACAAGTAACTGATGGTTTGAGCATTGATCCTTTGCAAATCGACGTCTTGAAGAAGCCTGCTTATTTTATGATGATTGAAGAAGAACCTGATGGTCAACTCTAGTATTATGACATCATGAATTACTTTCGAGAAGGCAAATTCCCCCAAGGGAGTCAAGCCAATGATCGAAAATAGTTGATGAAGTTGGCATCCAAATTCTTCCTCAGTGGAGAAGCCCTTTATAAAAGGTCTTTCGATTAAGTTTTACTGAAGTGTGTGGATGCACAAGAAGCTAAACTCCTGATGATAGAAATACATGAAGAAGAGTGTGGCCCTCATATGAATGGTCATCTTCTAGCTAGAAAAATCATGAGGCTCGGTTATTATTGGTTGACCATGGAAGCCGATTGTATTCAGCATGTGAGATGCTGTCACCAATGCCAAGTCTATGGAGACAAAAATCAATGCTCCTCCTAATGAGCTACATGACATGTCTGAGTCCTGGCCTTTTTCAATGTGGGGCATCAACATCATCGAACCAATTAATACTAAAACGTCGAATGGACACCATTTTGTCTTAGTCGCCATTGATTACTTCACCTGAAACGTCCCGAACCCCAGGCACACAACAACCCCTTCCTTGGTCGATAGAAAGCGATGTCCCAGGACTCATCGCCGACCCTTCATTTTTAATCTTTCATTATGCGCAAGCGAAAAATGAACCATCTCCCCATCAACAGACAATCAAGCAAGAAAACAGGGATAGCGAGATGAACAGTAGAATTACAACCTCTACTCATATAAACACATTTTTACATTTTCATATTGGATTAACCTACGAAGGATCGTTTCTGATTTACAAGCCCAACAGAGGGGCCGATCCATCCTCTAAGCCAGACCAAAAAGAGACTAGTCTAGGCTAACCCAACTGTACACCAAAAAGAACTTCCAGGTTCGAAACTACAGTCACTCTGATCTAGTGGACTCAGACCCCGTCGATTCAGAGTTGGAGCTATATAGGTCAGTTGCTGGTGAAGCGGGGCCAGGATTCTCCACTACACCGTCAGGAGGGTCCAGCTCCATAGGATCCCAGTCAGCGTCCTTGGGGCCCCACCGGGTGGCCCGTCAAAACCTCTTAGAAGATCGAGCAGCATATCTCCATCATGTATAAACCACGCTAAGAATCTATGGGGTATCCATTGCCCCGGTCCCTCATCCACCCAGATGGTAGAGAGATACTTCTCGTACAGGTGTGATCGTCCCAGGAAGTAGTATCCTAGTCCTTAGGGATACTGAACCTCATTGGCGGAAGCGCCATTCTAACGACCTGAAAGTGGTTATACAATAACCAATGTGATATAAATCTCAGCAAGTCCTCCCCTAAGCCCCCGATTAGGATACCAACTCAACTCAGGGTATCTCTTCAGAACCACCTCATAAACAAAGCAAAGACTGACAACCAACAATCAATAGTCGGTTCACATACAACCTTACCTGGTATGCCATACCCTACACGTTATAACTCAACACGATACACACAATGCACATGGCCATAAGATGATGCAGTTCATCAATCACATACGAGTCGCATCACAAGCAATCTCACCTAGCCATTGCCACACCCTGCACGTTATCAATTTATGCGTGCGTGCCATAAACAATGTACTCAACTCATGCACAATCAAAACCAATGATGCCATGATTCTCATACGCTCTTGCACTTAGTGCGCCACCTATCATGCATCAATCGATCACACGGGTCCCGATTATAACGTAAAATCATTATGACACATCCCATACAATGCCACACAATTTTACCTCATAATAAGGCCCAATCTTGTCAACACTCACGCATGTTCTAGTTCTTACGGCCCATTGGCTACGGTCAACTCCTAATTGACGGTATTGCTATCTCCCCGGTTAGCGGTACGGTCAACTTCCCAATCGACAATCTGGTTAAACATGACCTCCCGGCCATGGCTAACTTTCCAGTCAGCGATCATCCGACTCCCATCGCGCTACCGATAAAAAGATTGGACTTCGTCCCGCCCCGTCGGGCACGGCTACGTCTAGAACTCATGTTCAGACGGTTTCCCAAGAAGGGACATCGGTCTAAAATCTATTGCGACCAACTTCTGACTCCCGCTGGGTATCGCCCCCAAACTCCCGTTGGGTGACGATCCAACATTTGATCACATAAACATACCCCCTCAATTCCTTCTCTTCTAAAAGCAGTCTATCTCCAATGTCCCTCGAACAATCCATTATTCCCTTTTTTCTGAAAATCACTCAATCCATGCAGATGCCCATGCATTTATACACTCATTCACTTCATAGGATTAAAATACATGAATTTAGACAACTTTTCATTCTCAGGTGAACAGTGTTTTGTGAACAGTAACTTGTGAACATGTCATGAACAATAAATTCCAGAATTTAATAACTAATAAATTAAATCCAAAAATCATTAAAAATATTAATTAAAGTAAACAATTAATCCATCAAGGTTAACCAAGCTCAATTAAGCACATAAGCCACAATTAAGCCAATAAAGTAAGATTAAACTAAACTAATCTTAGCCACTAATCTAAGCACCTATCATAGGACTAATATAACTTAATTAAATCTCCTAAACTAAAATCAATACTAATTAAACTAACCCTAAGCAAGTTTAGGCACTAATCAAAGGATTATGAGCTAAACTTACCCGTTAAACGGGCTGGAGACACGGACGCGGCGGCAACGACAAAGGCTACGCACCGGGACCTCAACCACAACGATCCAAGGCGGTCCCAAGCTCATAACAGCAACAACAAGTCAGACTCCCATTGAAACTCCCAAAAACTAGACTGTAGAGGTGGGAAAGAAGTTGGGCGGCTGATCGGAGCTCCGGTGAGGGGTTGGCCGGCAACTAGTGGCACCAGGGGGTTAAAGGGGAGTGGTTGGTAGCTAAGATGGGTGAACGCTTGGTCAAAATGGGAGAAAACGGGCTGAAATTGCAAAATAGGCGGACCAGGCGAGTTGTCAGCCGTCCGGCGGGGCTGCTTTCGGCCGGCCGGCGGGTCGGCTGGCGGCTCCGTTGGCGGGCGGCCGGGCTCGTTTGTACGGTTTGGTTGTGCTGAGCACGATGGTAGTTAGCACGAAGGCTGATTCTCACAAGAAGACCAATTTTAACTCGGGTTTTTGGAGAAAGGTCAGCTGGAGAAGAACAGGACCAGACGGTCGGACTGGAGCTTGCTTCTGGCCGATCGGTGGGTCATCCGATGGCTCTGACCGGCGAACGGCCAACTCCAGGTGGACGGTTTGGATGTCCTGAGCACAATGGTGGGTGGCACGCGAGCTGATTCGTCTAGGAAGCCAACAATCAACTCATGTTTTTGAAGGAACGTCTACTGGAACAAAAACCAGAAGAAAGGGAAAACGAGAGGAGAGAGAGGTCGATCAAGAGAGGGCCGAAGGAGGGGAGAGAGAGAGTGATGTGAGGGCTGCTGCACTCTTCTAGAAGGCCAAAAAATATGGCCCAAATCCCCATGCACATGACCTCATCTTTCTCTCTCTTCCTTTGCCCTTATCCAATTACTTTTAGGGACAATTTGGTCATTTCCACCTTGCACAATTTCCCCATCTGCCCTTGGGCTGAAATTGATGTATGGGCCTAAGAAATGGGCTAGGCAATGAATAGAAATGAGCTTGGGAATTGATTGGGCTCAAGTGAGCTTAAGGCTAGGTAATGGGCTTGTAAGAAGAAATAGTGATTGGGCCCAATGGGCTTAATTGCTTGCCTTGGGCCTTCCATGGCGGCTGTCCCACCTTGGGCCTAAGGCCCACACTGACTTTGCTCGGCCCACATCCTCGTAGGCTTGCCTTCTCGGTCCATAAATCCTTTTTCCCCACACTCAGTTTGCTTGGCACTGTTGACTATCGAAGTCGCATCATCCAAAGTCCGTTCCGAACGTTCTCGATAATTCAAAGTCCTATCTTGGATTCTCATGTCATGTCAATTTCGCGCTAATGCCATTTTGGGTACAACTCAGACTGATAGGCGGCATTGATGATTCACGTGTAATCGACTCGTGCCAAACCATGTTCAAGATATCTTGACACATGGACGTCCTTGACTACACAAAATTGCAGAGGATAGATTCTTATTTCAAAGTACACGATTACTAAGGATCGACCTAGGGTCGTTCGCGGGCTCGATAATAGTAAACGAAATCAGCCGTAGTTCCATTATGTTCTATCCGCGAATCAACTTCTAGTCATCCTTAAAATCGACCTGCCTATCTACAAGATCGTCCTCACATAAGTCTCACGGTCAAGTCGTTTTCCCAAGTCAAGTTCTTTAGTCGTACAAGTTCTGTCCTCATTAGCATTTCCCCTCAAGGTTAGTATCTTAGGAGTGATCAATTTCGAGTGAGATTAACCAACAATGCATTGACGAAATTCACATTCATTTATCCCACAGAGGGCTCAAATTTCAGGATGTCACATCACCAAATGGATTAAAGCCAGTTTTTATGCCCATGTTACTACAAAGAGCGTGGCAAAGTTCATCCATCATGATATCATCGCTCGATATGGAGTTCCTGAAGCGATTATCATAGACAATGGATCAAATCTAAACAACAATGTGGTAGATGAATTGCTTGGAGAATTCCACATTCGCCATTTGAATCTTCTCCTTACCACCCACAAATGAATGGAGCTGTGGAAGTAGCAAATAAGAACATCAAGAAGATTTTAGCCAAAATGGCGGAAAATTATCGTGATTGGTATGATCGATTACCATACGCTTTGCTTGCTTACCGAACTTCAATTCGCACTTCAACTGGGGCAACACCATTCTCATTGGTTTATAGGATGGAGGCTGTATTACCCGTGGAAGTGGAAATCCATTCACTGTGGGTATTTTCTCAAATCAAGCTCTTTGAAGCTGAATGGGTTCAACAAAGGTTTGAACAACTCAATATGATTGATGAAAAGAGGGTAAAAGCCTTATGCCATGGACAGAGCTATCAAAAAAGAGTAGCTAGGTCGTTCAACCGCAAGGTTAGGCCAAGACATTTTGAGATCAATGATCTTGTCTTGAGAAATGTCTTACCTATCATTCCAGATCCTCGTGGGAAGTTTACTCCAAATTACGAAGGTCCATATATTGTAAAGAAAGTGCTACCTGGTGAGGCATTAATCCTTGTAGAAATGGATG
The DNA here is from genome assembly GCA_014182365.1 of Eucalyptus tenuipes. Classification (NCBI taxonomy): domain Eukaryota; kingdom Viridiplantae; phylum Streptophyta; class Magnoliopsida; order Myrtales; family Myrtaceae; genus Eucalyptus; species Eucalyptus tenuipes. Next base: position 13,732,473 of record CM024545.1, read on the forward strand.
GTCAAGAATTACCAATGCTGTCAAGAAGTATTATCCATGAGTAAAGTAAAAGGCCTTTGAGCCACTTTAGGATTGAATCCGAGCCACTTTAAGATGTTTGCATCATGCATCTCATGCATACATATTGCATCTACATGTTTGTTCATTTTGCAGGATCTCTGATGAAGATTCTACCTGTCCACAAGAGGTTCATCTCAGAAATGCAAAACTTAAAAAAAAAAATGGTCATCTTCTTTAGAACTTAGAAGTGACCCTATCCCTTAGAATGCCAAAAGAGTTAGTTAGAACTCTAGAAATACAGTTAGAGCTCTAAAAGTGAACTCATGTGCTTAGCAAAGCCTGTTATGTCTACAAACTTTATTCAACCTTGTTTTCAAAAGTCTCCCCATTAAGGTCAAGGAAACATGTCCTTTCAAACAAAATTTCATTACATTTTCATTCCCTAGGGGGTTGAATTTAACCAAAGTGCGCTTTGGAAAACTTGAAAATGATTGTTAAATATGCCAAGTGGTAGTGCCTAAAATGATGAGGGGCCATCTCTTTACCAAACATGTCCTTATACACTATTTGAGAGAATTGAGTGAAAAGAGCCATGTCTTAGGGCATAGGGTTCATTCACAGTGAATACATGGTTTGAGATGATGAAGGCATTTAATTTCTTAATCCCAAACACTATCGATATCCCTTGCAAGCCATTTTGAGCCAAATAGGAAGCATTTCCAAAATAACCCTGTCAAGAACAACCCCACATTGGGGCAAAATGGGGGTCTTGGTTGAAAATTATGGAGCAAAAGATTAAGAAAGATTTTATTGCTTTCACTTGCATCAATCTTCTTGTGCTAGCTTCAAGTGATTTCTTATCGAAACTCAAAGCATCCCGAAGTGACAAAAAGCATTCCATTCACTACCACAAACACAATTACCCTTTGCTTAGCCAATTTGAGCCTTATACAATTTTTTCATAACCCTAGGTGATGATTATCTCCCCACACTGCGGCAAAGCAAATGATTTACCAACAAAATTGAGAATATTGGTAATGTTTGTAAATGCCACTCGAAAGTCCTAGATACTAAAAAGAAAATGAAAACTAGGGGCATGAAAAAGCAGTGTGCCTGGAAAAAGTAAGGCCAATGCCCATGAAAAAAAAATGCAAAGAAAAGCAAAAATGCAAAAAAGAGCGAAATCAATGGTCATGCAAACGACCATCCATTGAAAAACAAAGAAAAGCCTTGCAAAAGAAAATGTATGGCGAGCAATGTCATTAGAATAGAGAGCGAAGCTCTCATGTCTCAAGATAAATTATCAAAAGGACTCTCGAGATAGGTTAAATTTCAAGAGTCAAATTTTCAAAAAGCCATGTGATGGTAATGATGCCAAGATAATCACTCACATTTAACCCTTCAATATCTAAAAAATTTTCAAGCCTTTTTAAGCCTCACGTGAACCAACGTTACAACCCTTATCCAAAGTCTCTTCCGATTAGGATGGTTCAAGTTAAAATGAGAGTATCACATAGGAGCTACCGCTAGAAGGAGTGTAAGCAATCCTATCTTATCTTATCTTCGAGGTTATTGACTTCTAAACTTGATAAAGATATCAATTGAATATTCATTTCTTGGCCTCAAAGTGCATACCCTTTGTGTGAGCCCATGACCAAGCCATCATCACGGTCCTTTCAAAAGATCTTTTGATCAATGGATTGTATTCACTGTGAACGTTTCCGAAAGCTTTAGACATAGGTTGAGTGAGACTTCTCCAGTGAGATTTAAACAGTTTTCCTATATCAATGGCTGGGAATAAAAGCCCTTTTTGAGAGTCAGTGTGAAAGGCATCTTTTGATTAGGATATTTCCACTTGTCATATTTGACTTAACCCTTAGATGGTTAATCAAATCTCATTTTGTTAAAATCCTCTCTAAAGGGATTTGACAATCGATATTGTTTTGCAAGATTGGCTCTAAAGCAATCTCAAAACCCTTTTTCAAAATATTTGTTCCTTAATGAATCAACTTTGGTCATCTTAAACCATAATCCTTACTTTTGGTTTTTGATAACCCTAAACCATACCCCTCGTTTTAGGTTCCTGGTCAACCTTAAACATTGTTTCTTAGGTTCTAGGTTATCCTTAAACCTTGTCTTCAGGTTCCAAGTTATCCTTAAACCTTGTCTCTTAAGTTCCAGATTATCCTTAAACCTTGTCTCCTAGGTTTCAGGTTATCCTTAGATCTTATCTCCTAGGTTCCAGGTTATCCTTAGACCTTGTCTCCTAGGTTCCAAGTTATCCTTAAACATTGACTTTAGGTTCCAGGTTATCCTTTAACATTTTCTTCTATGTTCCAGGTTATCCTTTAACATTTTCTTCTAGGTTCTAAGTTATCCTTAAATCTTGTCTTCTAAGTTTTAGGTTATCCTTAAACCTTATCTTTTAAGTTTTAGTGATCCTTAAACCTTGTCTCTAGGTTAGTGATTATCCTTAAACCATACATTGTTCATTTAGTAATTACATTCCCTTCATTCCATTCCATGAGAGAGAGAGAGAGAGAGAGAGAGAGAGAGACGAAGTGAATAAACCCCAACAAAAGTTCATATACCCTGATGAACAAAGGTAACTGTCAGGTACGTCATTAATCAAATATCATTGCTTTTATCTTTTCTATTTACAAAGTGGAGTTGACTAAATATTGCAAGTATCAATTTTGTCTTTGAGTGGAACCTCTTCGAACTCCCACTCAAAAAAGGGGCAGCTGTTGACACCTGATTTTTAGTCGACATATCATTAAAACATTAAAAAATCGAGATTTAGGTTTCTAATCGCGACGGAACTCTATCTCTCGACCAAAAAAATGTCATTTTTCATTTTTTTTTTCTTTGCATTGTCGTTTTTAAGCAGTTTTTAATTAATTTTCAAGAAAAATCCGAAAAGTCAAATGGTTGACTTTCGGATTAAAGTCAACCCTGAGTCAAAAATTGACTTTTTACCCAAAAAATTTCACTTTTTTCAAATGAATTTCTTGAAAATTCAAAGATTTGATTAAAAAAAAATCAACATTTTAGAAAAAGTCAACTAAATTGTTGACTTTTGGTCAAACCTTTGACAAAAAAATAAAAAATAAAAATAAAAAATGCACAAATATATTTCTTTTAATGCCAATTTGACTTTTGTGTCAAAAATTTCACAAAGGGGGGCTCATTTGCATAAATTTTTTCACTATCCTCAGCCTCTCTCTCTCTCATTTCTCCCTCCAAAATGCTGCACAAACAGATCACGCTTTCTCTCTCTAGATTCGGTTCACTTCTTAGATCGGTCTCATTCTAGGCTCAAACCAACGGTCGCCGGAGCTCCCAAGCGTTCAAGCTGCTGGTGATCTACTGTAACAAGAGTCTTTGAAGTTGCTATGAAAAGAAGAGACTGGATTGGTGGCCGGATCTTCACCGGCGGCCCGATTTTCGCTGGCAAGTCAAGGCCGATCCGTTTTGGACCGGTTCTTCCTTTTTTCCTTTAGCCGGTGATTCGATTGGTCCCGATCCAAGCCGTAGTGACCTGATCTAGGTTCTTGGAGTCCCGATCGTGATCCGGTGAATTTGATCCGACTAATCGCGATAGAAGCCGACGAAAATTGCGACGAATGTAACGATTCGAAACTCGAATCCGATGAAGCGAGATTGAGTTAGTCGATTGGGGCTAGGATTCAAGATTAGGAGCTTTTACATGCTTATGATTGATGAGTATTAATATTGCAATGAGTTGTTGATGATTTGAATGATTATTGTGATTTTAAGCCTAATCTGTGATTTTCGTAGGCCTATACATAGGTTACTGTTTTGGCCAAAACGAAGTTTGAAACGATCTCGTTTCAGCTTGAGTCCTCTTAGGATTAGATAATAGACATCCCAAGCTTTGAAACGATAGGTCACATGCTCAAAACATCCATTGTTTGGCCCTCCAAAAACACCTCCGAAGATTAACGATTCTGCAGTAGTTTAGTTTTTTTTTCGGTTCTATTCCGGTTCCGCCTTCTTACTTTGTTATTTTTGTGCCGACTTTCATGATCATTTTTTGACAAAATTTGCTACATGATTTTTGTTCCAAATCATGTCATGCATCTTCTGTAATTTTTTCATGATTTTTGGATGTGTTCAACTAGATCAGATCTACTTAGATCTAGGTTTAGGTCAATCTGTTCCATATCAATCTCTAATTTCGCTATTTTTGTGCTGATTTTTGTGTTGATTTCTGGAACAACTTTCCTTCATGATAGTTGCTCATACAGGTGTTGTGTATGTCTTGTAGTTGTTTTCAAAATTTTTAGACACGATTAGTTAGGTAACAATCGCTTAGAGCTAGATATAAGGCAGTCTGTCCTGCATTAGTCCGAGATTTGCTGGGTATGGGGCAAGAAAAAACATATTGTACCGATTGGGGGCACAAGGACACAAGATGTGTAGGCATTGATACAAAATAAGGAATGCATCCATGAAACCTCACATCCCAATATATCAAAAAGGCAGTCTGTGGAGGCTCTTGATGTGTGAGTCATATCCTATAGTAACATAAGAATTGCTTCAATAACTGATATATAAGATCAAAATGACAACTGGCTCTACTCTTACCAGGACATTTCGAGTGATGTATTGAATAAAAATTTCCAAATTAATTACTTGATTCATTTAATTAATATCATGACACATCTCCTGAATTTACCTAGATGTTGCCGATCTATTTTCATAGAATTGAATCAATTTGCATCGATGCTAAAAGAGTTCCATTCACGAGACAAAGAATCGGGAGAAACCAAACTAGTAAGAAACGAAGTGGATACCCTAGAAAGAGTACTCTCTTGAATATGTTTGAAGTGTTGTTTTCATAAATGTCATGACACGGGTGAAGATCTTCTTTTCACCATGAGGATCTTGTACTCCTTTGAACTTTGCTTTTATGGTTGTGCTCTTAGGTGGTCGGCCAATGGGGGTTCAAGCGGTAATTTTCAGCCGAAGCACTTAATGTCTGTCAAGTGATTTTGGTCTTGTTCATTAAAAAAGCCAGTGCCTACTTAGAGAGAACGTTTCTCAGTAGAAACACAACCAATGGCAAAGGTGGACATTGAAAATTACTGAAGATACTTACAGGATATAATATAGATATCATCACTGAAAATGTATTGTATATAAGGTATGGTGTCATATCATATAAGAATATGGAAAATTTTATTGCTCGAGTAACTGGACACGCTTGACTCTGTCAATTGTCAAGCATTGTCTAATGAGTGGGTCTCTCACATACATTGGCTAAGTGACGACATGACTCTTCAACTGGATTGAAATGGATACAGAACTAGTGTCAAGTAAAATACCCAATTTGCCTCTCACCATATATCTCAAAATGCTACTGGAGCTTCTCTTCTGTTTGGTTGAGATGGCTATGATCACCCCAGGACTTGATGACCCAGTCGTCCTTGCTAAACAAGTGCAAAATGCTGACCGAAGCATTTTGCACCTTCGGTGAAAGACCTCCATTCGGGCGAGCCTGCCGGTAGATACACCTGTGCACGGTTCCATGAGTGACGACTACTACTCGCTCCCCTGCATGGTGAAGGGTACATTCATTTCCGATTGCCGATGTTTCCAAGCTAATTAAAACTCTTTCTAGGAATAAATGTCAAGGGATTAGAATGAAGTGTCTGTCGATAGTCCCTTGTCTAGTCTACAAATTTTAAAACCATTGAAGCAACAATTTTTGCTCCAAGCCATCCAAGATTCTCTCTCTCTCTCTCACACACACGCATACGTGCATGCATCCGGGTATAACCTTGAAAGTTGAATGTACACGCACATTCATATTGTATTGAGTAACTATAGACGGACATTAACGTAAGCATCTTCCGACAAATTATAGACGCGCAGATATTTACCCTTTGTGTGCTTAAATTTGGTGGCTTTGTGTGTAGTTTTGGCAAATAAGCAAGGTAGACACATTGATCTTATGCATCCATGACTTCACAGAATATTGTCAGGCGATAGCCTGTAGGGGCAGATCTAGAAATCGGAGGTCATGAGAGCTGTCATTTGCGTAAAATCTATGGGACTACTACAACTCTTTCAAAAAATTTGTAACGGATAAATAGTCTAACAATTAGTAAAGCTACTGCAAGTCTATCCTAGGTAAAACATTAGTCTTTATAAAGTTTGTGCAAAGTCGTTTATGTCGTGGAATTCTGTTGTTAAATTTCAATTGCGGGTAAGCTCAAAATAGTTTGTGAATGAGTTTTGCGGTCTTCCACTCTACAAAGATACCGGCTCTAACCTTATTGTGCAAAGCGAAATTTGGGAATGGCTAGACATGGATTAATGGCAATATTTCATGATAATGCTGGTTTACCTTTGTGCTTTAAGCCAATGTTTTGCAAACAACTAGTGCATCGCCGGTAAACCTGATCCTTACTTTCACCACCGTCCTGCGTATAAAACCAATCAATGCGAAGCCCTGATCAAACAATTCTCCTTTGAAGAACCAAGTTGAAGTCCACGCTCTCCAAGAATCTAGCATCCTTTTCTAACACATGAATATGTTCTTTAGAAATGGGGGAAACATGTGAGTTTTTTTGACTTAATGAGCTCAATGGGGATGGACTAAAATTCTCGCGCATTTTGACCGGCATAGTGAAAGGAACAAAAACGGATGAAACCCTAGCTACCATTTTCTGAACCGGATGAAAGTCACAAATTGATACAAAAATGTTATCCTTGCGTCACTTGCAAAGAATATCTAGGCGCTGAAAAATAACCATTTCAACTCGCTTCTGCACTAGCGTGACAGCATATTCTGGAACTTCTTGAACTTGTAAAAGACTCACATGGGAAGTTAGTTACGTACTAAAGTTTAGGGAGGCCTAAATAAGAATCGATGAGCAATTAGCCGTTTCATTTTTGGTGGAGCTCATACCGGGATTTCTTGATCCCACCTTCTGAACCGGTAGGCCTCATAACTCTGGGGATAAAGGCTAGCTGCCTCTTTTTCACTAAGGCCTTGAAGCTTTCCTGGATTTTGTTCCCGTAGATCTGGAGCTTTGATAACCTGATCTTGATTCAAGAAAAGATTCAGTAAATTTTGTACAGGTGTTCAGCCACTTCTATCTTTTCCAAGGATTAAACGGCAGCTCTTTCCAAAGCATTCTAAAGCGTATGACTTTATTAAGTAGAGTGTCGCCTATTCCTAGGACTTGGAGTAGTCAATTCTCTCTCGATGATTTAGATGATGACAAAACTGCATGCTTGGTTACTCACATGTTTATTTGAGTGAATGCCAGGAAATATATGTATGCCTTAAGTGCTCCAGGTGCAGGTTATGGAACCGTAAGATATTTACAGTACAACACCGAAGGACACGGACACTAGACATAGTTATTCACTCATTATGGAAAGCCTGGCTGTACGAATTCATTGGAAAGAAGACTTTGCGCTAGGAAAGTTTTTAAACAAGAGTACAAAGTTTCATCCAACTCAAATGAAGAAAGAATATTTCTTATCAAGAGAACGACAAATTGATCGTAACAAGTAAGGAAAGATTTTTGAAGCTGCATAAATTGTCACTCGGTATGGTTTTATGAGTTGAAATTGTTGAATAGCATTCATGGATTTCTGTCTATGCAATGGGTAACTGTCATCCAACATAATGCTAGATGATGATATGGTGATAGTTCATACCTCCCTCACACCACAAGTGGCTGCAATCACTTCTGCTGTCTCCATAGCTCGTTTTAGATCAGACGAGTAAATAGCAGAGATCTCACGTTCTTTGGATAGTCTATCAGCTACCTTTTTGGTTTCAAGATAGAATTATAGTAAGAAGCAAGTGAGACCTATGAGATCATTCCAACTCTAGAGGGATAGAGAGCATGAGAAAAGTCCACTTACCACGCTTGTTTGTTGCCTTCCAACTTCATTTAATTTCACATCAGAATGACCCTGGCTCAAAAGGGAAATGATTAAGTACTCTTGTTATATGTTAGCCTACTCCAAATGAGCCGTTAGATCACGTGGATTTTTATATCATGTGAGACCTCAGTGATCTAACAGCTCATGTGGACTGGGTAATTAAGCCAAGTAAGTCAAGAATACTCAATAGAAGCTTGCTAAAAGAGAGCCTAATTGCTTGGATCGAGGTCATGGATTAAGTACAATTATGGTTGTTAAATCTTGTGGACCCATGTGTAACCCAAAAGATCAAGGTTTGTGATTATCTCTACTAGTAAGTATTGAGCCCAAACAATATTGAGCCCAAACAAGTAATTGCCACCCTTGATGTAATCATAGTTGTACCATCCATACCTTGGTCAGCAAAAAGATGGGCATAAACAAGTTCAAAGCAGAACAAGGCAAGGTAGGAGATAAAGCGGGCTCAAATTTAAACTCTCAAAGTGAGTTAAATATGATATCAAACTGAAATAATAATCCAATGGACTCCTAGGATTAGTCAACACCCAAATTGTTCTGATAGGTTGAACTTATAGATGGGCCATCTTGGACACCGGAGAATTCGGAGCATGACCGGGCTGGCCCAAAGGAATAGCATATGAGCCTCCTCCTAGGCCCACATACTTATTAGACTGCATTTTTTTCTTGTTTCTCCTCATACAAATTAGTGTATGTTTGACAACTTACCTAATAGTGAAAATTTCTGTTCTTTTGTTCTTGGGAGTAGATTTGCAACAAAAATCCATTTGGTAAATTTTTTGTTCTCAGGAACAAATTTGTTCCTAATAATAGATTTGGAGTAGAATCAAGAAGTAAAAAAAAAAAAATTGATTCTTTGTTCCACAAAACAATTCCAAAATCAAGTAAACCTATTTTTTTTTCTCTCTTTTTTCTTCTTGTTCTTTTTCCCTCTCTCTTCTTCTTCAACTTCTGCCCTCCACTGCTGCCATCAGTTGCCGCCGGCCATAGCTGCCAGTCCCCGGCGACTGGTCCAACAAGCTCACCCAACCACTGGTGAGGCTCTCTTGATTGGGCGAGGCTCGCCCAGCCTTGGTGAGGCTCGACCGAGCCATGCCCAGCTACCGATGAGGCTCGACCAACAAGGCACAACCTCACCGAGGGTCGACGATGCTCTAGTGAGGTCGTCGGCCCTCGTCTAGCCGGTCGCCAATCATCCCAACGTTGGCGACTGGCAACCTTGAAGATGAAGAAGAAGAGAAATAAAGGAAAAGAAGAAAAAAGTAAAAAGTAAAAAAAAGAAAGTAATAAAATTATTTAAAAATTAAAAGAAAATTATTTAGATGAGAAATTTTGAGAACAGTACCAAACGTAATTATATTTCAGGAATAAAAATTTTGGATAATTACCAAACGGCTTAAATTGCTTAGAAATTATTCTCTGGAATAGAATAAAAAAAAACCATGTCTAATTAGAAATTGTTCCCGTGAAAAGAATTATTACCAAAAACGCCCTCAAAGGCTTGAACATTGAGGCTATCAATGGTCCATACCTGAATTCTATAATCAACGTTCCATTCTGTTTGTCCATGACGTACGAGGACGATCTCAGCATGGTCTACACTAGGGTGAACTGATTGAGCATCTTTATCATCATTCAATTCAACAGCATCTCTAACAAAATCGCAATTTCAAATATGAGAGTATTATCATTCAATTCAACAGCATCCCTAGCAGAAACGCAATTTGAAATACGAGAGAGAGAGAGAGAGTACCTAGACCCTAGCTCGACCGATTTCGCTATGCGTACTGCGTCCTCCATTGCTATTGAACTTCAGATTCGAGAGAGAAAAAGAACGAACTTGTTTTCAGGAAGGTTTCTAATTGGACTTCGTTTCGGGTGTTGGTGCAGGTTATATAACGTGTAGGTAAAGCCGAAAGATAATGACGTTCGGGGTCTTGGTCTTCCCAGACATCCCAGTGTAGACGGCAAATATGAATACGAGAAGTCGCAGAACAAAGCGGGGTGGTTTTCGTACAAAAGTTCATAAAATGGCCAATAATGGAGACAGCACAAGCCAATCAGACCAAATGAAATTAGAAAGGAAGAGCGCAAGCCAATCATCGTCTACGTGATCTCTCTCTTACCATCGAGGGGTCCCTGTCTTCCTTGGTGCCAAGCCAATCGGACCAAATGAAGTCTCTTTCAGTGTTTGGTACGTCCTTTAATTCAGTCTTTACAATTCAGTCCGTCAATTGCCCCACTTTCTTTAGAGTCAAAAGACAGCTACGCATAGCGTCACACCACGGGACCCGCCAAGGGCATCGCCATCGGAAACAGATGGGCGAGAGAGAGAGAGAGATTGTGTGTTGGGGCGTATTTGCTGCGAGTGCGTTTAGTGGACTGAGCGAGAGGGAATGGCGATGCGCATGGGGAGGAGTGAGGACAGAAGAAGCAGGTGTCATCACAGTTCGCAACGACAGAGAGAGAGAGAGAGAGAGAGAGAGCTGGGTGGTGTTATGAATTCAATATGACAGTGAGTGGCTGGGTCCGCTGATTTGACTATGTGCATCACGTCCTCCATCGCCATTAAACTTAAATTTAGGAGGGAGAAAAAGCACTTTCCAGGAAGGTTCCTAAGTTGACGTATTTTCTGGGCTTTGTTCCGGAGGCGTTGGTCTTCGTGTCGGTCTTCCTCGTAAATGGTAAAAAATGTCCGACCGATCGTTCAAAAGAAAGTCTATAGATGAACGATAATGGAGAAAGCACAAGTCATCTTTTTCTTCATGATTTGAAGGTTCTTCGTCTTCCCCGGTGCCAAGCCAATCACTCGAAATGATTCTGGCAAAACATTTCGGATTATTATTATGTTAAAGTAAAAGGACTTTGAACTTTTTTTAATCGTTCGATATGTTGTTGTTTTCGTTTTTTTAATTGTTCCATATGGTCTTCGTCTTCCCCCGTCACTATCCATGGCCCCTCTTTTTCTTGTGGCTGAAGACCACAACCACCACTAGACTAGACCCTGGAATTTCTGACTTGGCAACGACTCCTTGCCCTCCCTCGGATTGAATGTTGAGACAGTCAAGACATCTTAGAGATTGTGATGGCCTCAAATTTGCAATGGTCGTGTCTCCTGTCAATGATCTTGGTAATGCACGACAACGAGGTCATGGATGGCGACGATGGATGAGGAATAATGAAGAAGAAGAAGAAAGGGCTAAATAAGAAAAAAAAAAAAAAACAAGAAAATTTTATCTGTCTTGGACAGATGGACATGAGGTGCTGCGCCATGTGATTTTCCGTTCTGGTGACTACTTATCCAGGTCGAATAATATAGAGTTCTAGTGAATAAAAATGTTACATTGTACTCATTTCTAAAAGGTCCAAGGTCTAAATTAAGATTTAAAGTTAAGGAACGGGCATTGAACAGTAAAAAGCAGCTCGAGGACCTCATGAATCATTATCCCTAATGTGAAAAGGCACATTTTCTCGAACCTAATGAATGGTAATGTCCTGTAATTATATGAAAATTTGCGTCAGTAACTAAACACGCTTGCTCATGGAAAGCAATGTCCTACTAGTGGGACCCTCGTACACTTCGGCTGACCGAGCATTCGACCCTCGTACCCTTCGGCAGAATTGGTCATTCTGCCGCCAAGCCAATTCCTCTGCGATCTTGGGAAAGAACTCTGCAAGGAGTTTCAACAGATCCTTGCAAACGAAGAAGTTCTTTGGCCGGTGAAATCCAGAACAGACTGGATCTCTGCTGGGGTGCACAACACCTCCTACTATTACACCCTTAATTATGGTTAGGCGGAAAGAGAAACAAATCACTTCCATCAAAGATCAAAATAATGACTAGCTCTACTCCCGCCAGGACATCGAAACTCACATAAATGATCATTTCTCTTATTTATTACTGCGGAAACAACCTTCAACGATCTCCTCCCTTTTCCAGATACCCACTAGGATAGATTAATCTCTCCCGAATAAGCAGGGCTCCTAGCTTAGCCCACCCTTGCTTCTAAAACTAAAAATGTTGTTTGTGGTCTTAAAGCTTTCGAACCTCCTGGACCAGATGAATTTAAATCCATCTTCTATCATAGTCTACGTCGCAGGGAATTTGAAAACATCTTAGCCTAGCCAATGTACTAAGACTGGTCACAGACAACACTTTAATTCAAATATAAATATCATCACTTAAACGTATTACACCTTTATCAGCACTTAAAGATATTACACCTTAGGTATGGTGTCATATCCTATAAGAATATGGAAAATTTTATTGCTCAAGTAACTGGACACCGAAGGATACGGATACAAGACACAGTTTTTCACTATTATGATGGAAAGTCTGGCTGTACGAGTTCATTGGGAAGAAGACTTAGTGCTAGGAAAGTTTTAAACAATTGTAGAAAGTTTCATCCAGCTCAAATCAAGAAAGAATTTTTCTTCTCAAAGAAACAACTAATTGATTGTAACAAGTAAGGAAAGATTTTTGAAGCTGCATAAATTGTGACCCAATATGGTTTAATGAGTTCAAATTGTTGAATAGCATTCATCGATATATGTCTATGCGATGGGTAATTGTCATCAAACATAATGCTAGATGATGATATGGTGATAGTTCATACCTCCCTCACACCACAAGTAGTTACAATCACTTCTGCTGTCTCGGTAGCTCATTTTAAATTAGATGATAAATACTAGAGATTTCACATTCTTTGGATAGCCTATCAGCTAATTTTTTGGTTTCAAGATAGAAATGTAGTAAGAAGCAAGCAAGACCTATTAGATCATTCCAACTCCAAAGGGATAGAAAGCATGAGATAAGTATATTTGCTGCACTTGTGGGTCGCCTCCCAACTTCATTTAATTTCACATCCAGACGACTTTGGCTCAAAAGGAAATGATTAAGTACTCTCAGTGTACGTTACCCTACTCTATATGAGCCGTTAGATCATGTGGATTTTTACATTATGTGAGACCCACGTGATCTAACGGCTCATGTGGAGCAGACAATTAAACTCCATAAGCCAGGAGTACCCAAATAGAAGCTCGCTAAAAAGAAAGCTAATTGCCTAGATTGAGGTCCATGGAATCTTGTGGATTTATGTCTAACTTGCGAGATCAAAGGTTGTGATTATCTTGATTTGTACAAATTGAGTCCAAATAAGTATTTGCCATGCTTGATGTAATTATAGTTGTACAATACTGTGGTAAACAGAAAGATGGGCATAAACAAGTTAAAATCATAATAGGCAAGATAAGAGATAAAGATGAATCAACTCGAACTCTCAAAGTGAATTAACTAGAAGGATGTCAAACTGAAATAATCATCCGATGCACTCCTAAGACCAGTCAACGCCCAAATTGTTCTGACGAGTTGAACTTATAAGTGGGCCGTCTTGGGCACCGTAGAATTCTGTGAGTATCAATAGTATGGCCGAGCTAGCCCATATGAATATCATGCGGGCCTCCTCCTGGCCCACATAATTATCAGACTGCATTTTTTTTCTTGTTCCCTCTTTATACAAATTAAAGGCTTGAAGATTGAGTACGTCAATGGTCCGTACAAGAATTCCATAATTAACCTTTCAGTCTGTATGTCCGTGACGCGTGGCAACGATCTCAGCATGGTCCACACTAGTGGGATCCGACTGAGCATCTCTATCACCATTCAATTCAACAGCGTTTCTAGCAAAATTGCAATTTCAAATACACACCTAGCTGGTTCAACCGATTTCACTCTGTTCATTGTGTGCTCCATTGCTGTTGAACTTCAGATTCGGGAGAGAAAAGGGAGAAACTTGTTACCAGGAAGGTTTGTATTTGGACTTCTTTTCGAGTGTTGCTGCGAGTTAAATAGTGCGTAGGAGAAGTTGAAGAGCAACGCGGTTTGGGCTTTGTTTCGAAGGCGTCGGTCTTCTTCTCGGTCTTCCAAGACTTTCCTTAGTGTAAACGGCAAATGTGTACACGAGAAGTTAATAAATTGACCAAATGAAATTCGAAAGGAAGAGCGCAAGCCAATCACCGTCTACGTGATCTCTCTCTTTACGATTGAGGGGTCTTTGTCTTCCTTGGTGCCAAGCCAATCAGAGACCAAATGAAGTCTTTTTCATCGTTTGACGTGTCCTTTAATTCGGTTTTTACAATTCAGTCCTTCAACTGCTTCACTTCCTTTAAGGTCAAAAGACAGAGCTACGCGTAGCGTCACACCAGGGAACACGGCAAGGGGAAAAGGACGAAATAAGAAATAAGAGTGGAGGGCAAAAGCCGCTCCGTACTCTCCGGACGCATTTGATAACGATTTTATTCCCGAAATTAGATTCTGATTAGAAATTATTTTTTTTATTTCGTTAGGAATAATTTAAAGATTTTAAACCGTTTCGTAATCGTTCAAAATTTTCGATTACGGAATAATTGCGTTTGCACGATACGCCCACTAATTCTGTTCCATATCAATTTATTTTAATTTTTAAATAATTTTTTTCTTTTTTCCTTTTTTTTTCTTTTCTCTATCATGATTTTCTTTTTCCGATGGCCGGTGACCTCACCAAAGCGTCGCTGGCACTCGGCGAGGCCAGCCCTTGTCGGCTGAGCCTCGCCGGTGGCTGGGCTTGCCTCAGGCGAGCTCGCCGGATAGGTTGCCGGCGACCGGTGGCTAACGGCAACCGTGGGATGGCGGTAGATGAAGAAGAAAAAGAGAAAATGGTAGAAGAAGAGAAATATGATTTTGATTCTTAGATTTGTTCTCGAAATAAGAATCAATTTTTTTTTTTTAATTCTTGATTATGTTTCAAATCTAATTCCGGGAACAAAAAAAATAAATTTGTTCATGGGTACAAAAATTTTACCAAACGCGATTCTGTTCCCAAATTGCTCCTGGGAACAAAAAATCAGAATCATGCACTATTTGGATGGTTACAAAACAAGTCCTCTGCAGCTGTAAACTCTACTATTTCTTTTAGTCCTCATCCCTATACGCATCGCCATTTACACTCGCTCGGGCCACTACACTTCACGCACTCGCGAAGGAATACGCCCCAACAACACACGCTATCTCTCTATTTGGTTCAGCGCGATTAAATCAGAGTGATTGCCAAATCGGCACCGATATTGATCTGGTTAAGAGATTCGAATTTGAATTCGCTGACACCATGGCTATCAATGGTGGCGCTGATTATCCCAAGGAAAGTTATGGTTGTTCTTAAATATTTTCAAATATTTTTCTTATTTAGTTTAGGTCTATTTCACTCCTTGCTTCGGATTTCTTATCCGTTATTTTAACCGGACATGTTTTTCTTTATCTGATCTGGAGGGCATTCCCAAGCATCAAATAAGACAATAAATTATCTATGCAGACTTAAATTAAGGTTGCCAAACGTAACCAACCGGTATTTTTTTCCCCATATTTATTCCATCATCTCTCGCTGTACGTGTACATACTCCCCACCTTCTCTCTCCAAAAATATTAGGTACTCCCTCTCTTTCGCATCACTGTAGTCCCGCGCCATTCAGAGTTTGCCATGTGGCACGGGTGGGTCCCATAGAAGAAGCTTCTCTTCCTCTTTCGTTCCGTCCGCTGTTTATCTTTCCCAACAAATCCTCTAATTTCATCCCAATTCTCTCTTTCCACGGTTCATGGATAACCCGCATGGTCACCGGAGGGCTTCACCCTCAGAAAGGGCCCTAGGTGACCCGCCGTCGGCAGTGGCGGCCCCCCTCTCCGGTCATACGGTGACTTGTGTCATTGCCGTTGACTTCTCGCTAAATGTTAAAATTTACATATATATGTATCTATATATTATGTACATATTCTCCTCCAATCCCAAACAAAAGAAAAAGAAATAATAATAAGGAAAGAAGAAGACGAAGAAAGCTGAGGCCGGGAAACGTAAAAGATCAATTGAAATGCATCTATTTTGCTTTTGTTTTCCTCATAGTCTTCATCATCATCATCTTAATTGATGCCTTTCTAGAAATTGATCACAAATAGCTTAGAACTGAAAATGCCATGCTCCTATTATTGTCCAAGGTCACCTTAGTTGAACACCACTTGCTGTTATGACGAGGCTTGAGCTAGCTTATGGCCGGTTATCAGTTGCTGCCATGGCTAACTACCAACCAAGAAAGAAGCCAAAAAAGAAAAAGAAAAAGAAAAAAATAAATTTAAATTTAAAACAATTATAAACTTGATTTTTTTAAAAATAAAAAAAAATTAAAAGTAAAAGTGTTTGCTGAAAGAAAATACTTGGTCGAGAGGTTAAAGAAAGAGGATGGTAAATATTTTCTACTTTTTGGAAAGTGGATAACATTTTTCTAAAAGTTTTTTTTCCATTGGCAAAAAATATTTTCTTTAACTAGTTTCTATGAATCAAACGCTAGAAAAACTAAAAAAATTGTTTTATGCGAAACGAATAGAGCTTTAGATAGAATGGTTATTTTCCGACCTCCACATTGAAAATAACTACGTAATATGAAGTTACAATTGATGGAAAGGGCATATGGAACCCATTTAAAAAAGTTCAAAGACTAAACTTAAAAACAAAATTAAAGAATGATGTTGACCAATAAAAACCAGCTCCGAGGACCTCATAAAAATCATTACTCCTAGTGTAAAATGCACAATTCCTTGCACCTAATGGTGTCATATCCCCCAGTAATATGAAATTGAGAAAATAATAAGAAGTGGAAAGCACATCAAAATTTGCTCTCGATTAATGTTGTCCTGAAAATATCTAATAATGATTTTCCAATGTAGTTCAAAAGAACGCTGTTTTATAAAATCGAAATTACAGTGAGTGGTTGGCTCGGACGATTTGACTATGTGCATAACGTCCTCCATTGCCGTTGAACGTTAATTTGGGAGAGAGAAAAAGAAATTTCGAGGAAGGTTTCTAAGTTGACCTCTTTTCCGTGGTCGGTGAGAGTTAAATAGAGATTAGAAGAAGTTGAAGAATAGCATGGTGTGGGCCTGTTTCGGAGGCGTTGGTCTTCGTCCCGGTCTTCCTAGAGTAAACGATAAAAAAATGTCCGACCGATCTTTCATAGGAAAGTCTATAAACGACCAATAATGGAGAAAGCACAAGTCATCTTTTTCTTCATGACCTGTAGGTCTTCGTCTTCCCCGGTGCCAAGCCAATCACTCGAAATAATTCTAGCAAAACATTTTGGATTATTGTAATGTTAAAGTAGGACTTTGAACATTTTTTCATCGTTCGATGTGTTGTTGATTTTTCTTTAATCGTTCGATATGGTCTTCGTCTTCCCCTGTCACTATCCATGGCCCCTCTTCTTGTTGTGGCTGAACACCACAACCACCACTAAACTAGACCCCGCAATTTCTGACTTGGCAACGACCCCTCTCCATTTCTTGGTCAGATTTGAGGCTGTGGCAACCCTTGATTGAATGTTGAGGCAGTCGAGATATCTTAGACGTTGTGATGGCCTCCAATTTGAGGTCAAGAGAGAAAGTGCAACCTCGGGAGGAGGGATGTATTACGAGGCTCGCACATGTTGTGATGGTCGTGAATTCTGTGTCGGCGAAATAATCTCGGTAATGCACGACAATGAGGTCATGGATAGCGATGACGACAGATGAGGAAAAACGAAGGAGAAGAAGAAAGGGCTAAAAAAGCCAAAAAAATAATAATAATAGTAACGAGAAAACTTTTACTGACTTGAATAGATGGACATGAGGTGGCAAGTCATGTCATTTTCCTGTCCAGTGATTACTTACGCAGCAATCCACGTCGAATAAAGCCACATGATATAGAGTTACTATGAATGGAATGGCTACATCGTACCCATTTTAAAAAGTTCAAAGTCTAAATTAAGACAAAAAAGGCCTGCCGCCAAGCCAAACCCCGCAAGGAGTTATAAAAGATCCTTGCAAACAAAGAAATTCTTTTGCCAGTGAATCCAGAACAGCCTGGATCTCTGATGATGAGGGTGAGGGGCGCAACACCTCCTATCATCACACGCCTAACTCTGGTTAGGCAGAAAAAGAAACGAACCAGTTCTATTAAAGATCAAAATAATGACCATCTCTACTTCTGCTAGGACATCGAAACTCATGTAAATTGTCATTTCTCTTGCTTATTTACTGCGAAAACAATCTTCAATGATCTCCTCCCTTTTTCAGATACCCAATGGGACAGATTAATCTCTCCCGAATCAGCAGAGCTCCTAGCTCAGCCCATCCTTGATTCTAAAACCAAAAATGTTGTTTGGGGTCTTAAAGCTCTCAAATCTCGTGGACTAGATGGATTTGAACCCATCTTCCATCATAGTCTCCGTCGCAGGGAATCTGAAAACTTCTTAGCCTAACCAATGTACTAAGATAGGTCATATACAACATTTTAATTCAAAAGCGCCCTTTTTACCACGAATAGCGATGCATAGGCAATCAGAGCCTACACATCAAACAGACATGGAACAAATTTGGAAAACAATCTCAGAAAGAAACTCCTCAGATATTGAAGACTATTTATGTCTTTCGAAAAGGAAATGAAATCAATAAGAAGGAAATCTTCATGTGATTTTTTTTTTTTTTTTTACTTTGAATAACTACTTGAGCAAAACTCAATTATGTTGCATTGTACCCACGAAAAAAAAAAATTCTAACTTTTTATAGATGTAATGAAAGTCAAATTAGCAATTGCACGTGTATGTTTACCGAATTTACTGAGATTTCACAAAATTACTCAAGTGAAAATTTGTCGACTGCAACATCTAATTTGGCATTTGTTAATCAAATCCAATGTATTTAAATTTTTAAAAACATTATTTCATTTGTGGGCAGTCACAAGATGATCACAAATTTTGATTTACTTTGAATAACTACTTGAGCAAAACTCAATTATTTTGCAATGCAATTAGCAACCGCAGGGGTATGTTTACCTAATTTAATGAGATTTCACAGAATTACTCAACAAGTGAAAAATTACATACTGCAACATCTAATCTGGCATTTGTTAATCAAATCCAATGTACTTAAATTTTTAAAAACATTATTTCATTTGTGGGCGGTCACAAGATGATCACAAAGTTTGATATACTTTGAATAACTACTTGAGCAAAACTCAATTATTTTGCAGTGTATCCATGAAAAATAATGAAAGTCAAATTAGCAACCGCAGGGGTATGTTTACCTAATTTAATGAGATTTTAAAGAATTACTTAACAAGTGAAAAATTACAGACTACAACATCTAATCTGGCATTTGTTAATCAAATCCAATGTGCTTAAATTTTCAAAAACATTATTTCATTTGTGGGTAGTCGCAAGTGTTATGATATATGTTAATTTAAAAGTGATTCCAATTTTGTATTTCCCAATTAATTCCGATTCATTGCTCAATTTATTGCTCGCGTTTATTATGTAATAATTGCCCATTAATATATTATCATAACGGTTTTGATGGAAGACGTCAAGAAACAGAATAAAAACGTCACGTCGTCTAGTTTAAACTCTATCAGTGCAAAAATCACACCATCAACTTTTGAGGAGTATTGGCTAGTGAAATAGAACATTCAGATCAGATGATTGCACGGATCGATCGATACACGGTTCGCACATCCATTCACGGTTTTTGGGTAATTCGTATTTGTAATTTTAATCAATGACTGGAGGTGTGTTGATCCTTAAATTTCCGCAAAATTGTTGTCGATTATGCACGTATTTATTTGTGAATGATAAATCGGGATCGTTAGTTTTTCTTTAGACTTAGTCTAACAACAAGATGATAAAAAATTTTGATTTTCAAGTTAACTTAGACAGCTATAGCTCAAGTTGAACATAACCTTTCATTTAAGTCGTGTAAAATTATTACAAGAAACAACATTAAGTAACATGAAAAATGATAGCAGAAAAATTTAAAGTGATTGAATTTGTCACATTTAAAGATTTGGACTTCTATTAGTTTTAAATCGGGCAAGACATTACAAATAACAAAATTGAAGGGTGAATACAAACACTACTTGATCTTTTTTCTTGATAAAGTTTGGTCATTTTTCTTTTGAATATGGACTTGCATAGAGTTGTTAGATTTATACAATATTGAAGTGATTTTTCCAAAAAAAAAAAAAAAAAAAACCAAAGGATCCAATAGCACAAATTGAGAATTCAAGGACTTAATTGGACAAATCACATAAGGCAAGGACCAAGAATGAAATTATCCTATAAGACATGACAAGTGGGTGAATCATCCCCTCAGCAAGGCCTTATCGTAGCTCATTGCAGATAGGGCTACGAGAACGGCATAAAGAGTTGATCTAACTAGAAGATCTATCTCCACCGAACCCAGTTCTCAAATAGTCTATTTGGTTGAGATGACTAATATCACCCCCGGATTTGAAGACCCAGTTGTCCCCATCAGTTAAGTGGAAAATGTTGACGGAAGTATTCAAGAACTTCACAGGTTGGCTATTTGGGCAAGCCCGCGCATGAAGCGTTTGGAGTACTCCACCGTGAGTGACTGCTACTACTCGCTGTCCTGCACAGTGAAGAAAATTTTATTTGCAATTTCTATTTCCAGCTTAACTTATATTAAAAATTCTTTAGTATTGAATGGAAAGAGCAATTAAATCATGGTCGTCCTCGTCCTCATCCTCATCTTTCTTCTGCTATCATGAAGCAGGCAAACCCAAGAAAGGTTATTTAAAAGCAAAGAGCATTAGTAAACTCTTAGAAAACATTAAAACAACAATTATAGCTATTCACCAAGTCCTGTTATGCTTAGCTTTCAAGACTGGAAAAGGTAATCTAGGAAAACTCCTTTAAAAGGAAGCTATGGAGATTCGAACTGGTGAAATATGAGTATTATTGTGCCCGGTGAACACTGTGCAAGGAGTCACTTTCATGGACAAAACTATTAACACTGCATTTAGGCTAGTAGAACACTCCACAATTCTGGTGAATAAGTGAAATAAATAATCTCTTTACCTTTGTGCTTCACTCTGATGTTTCGTAAACATGTAATGCAGCGCTGATAAACCTGATCAATACTTTCACCACCACCCTATGTGTAGAAAAAAACAAGAACAATGACTGATCAGACATTCCACTTGTGAAGCAATTTGAACCCTACAGACTACCAAACTCTTTCTCAATAAATGTTAATCTTGCAATCCTTTGTTTTGTAACACCTAACACATGATATGCGAGCTTTATTATGTTTTACAGATTAAAAAGAACATGTAAGATGTGAATCCATTAAACAGTCTAAAATATGGGACTGAAATTTTTATAGTCGTGTATTAAACATATAGAAAAGAACACATCACCTGAACCATTGAACAACTCCAATAGCAAAAACTGTGAATTTTGCAGTATTCACATATGCGTAGGTTCATATAGAAAGTTAGTGGCAAAATGCAAATTGACAAATCAGGTGCATTTTGTCGAGCTCTCTGCAAATAAAAACTCACCGGAAGTTCTTGATCTGTCTTCTGCGATAAAAGGGCTTTATAGGCTTCAGGACAGACACTAGCTGCCGCATGTGGCTGAAGGCCTTGAAGATCCCCAAGATTTCTTTCTCGTAGACCTGGATCCTTAATAACTTAGTTTCTCATTTGTAAAGAACGTGCAAGAATTTTCAGCGGACCCCATCATTGATCGAACCATAAGAATAAAGATGAACTTTTACAACATTCTGAACTTTCCAACAAATAAAGAAAACATCTAATAGAATTTTTTAGCTCTACATCATTGTCCGAAATTACGTATATGTTGGGTTTTGTAACACCAAATGGGTAATGCCAAATTCATGTGTAATTCTCGAAAAATAGAATGCCAAATCAAGAGTGGTCTCACTACATTCATACCTCCAGTCCACCACAAGCAGTTGCAATCAGATTTGCCGTCTCAAAAGCTCGTTTTAAGTCAGATGAGTAAATTGCAGAGATTTTGCCTTCTTTGGATAGCCTTTCACCCACCTTTTAGGGAAAATAACAGAAGATGTTAGTAAACTTGTTAGTCAATCCAAAGAAATGAATTATATATCACTGAAAATACTCACAGCAGTTGCTTGCTGCCTCCCAGTTTCATTCAATTCAACATCCAGAGTTCCCTTTTCAATGTAATGAAAGTAATTCGAAGGTAAATAGAAAAAGTGGCAAAAACCAATTTTAAACAAAATAGATGAAATGACAGATATCGGTACAATTAGAAATAGATTTGCTTAAACCCACGCATTAATACGGAGAAACCACAAGCTAGTAATGCTTTTTCTCTAATTTGATTAGGCATGTCCTATCATGGAATGAATATTGATCCCTCAATCACAAAAGCCGTAATAGAAGATATGAAACCTTAGCGGTAGAGTGTACATATTCTTTGCTATTATATCTTCTCTCTCATCTTTTGGGATCACCTTTAATATTTCCTTGCCATCACAGGTTCCGATTTTATATAGGAAAAGAGAATTATGAAAATCAAAATAGTATTCTGAAGCAAAGGCTTGTACTGGTGTATTCACAATGCAATTACAGATTTATGTACATAGCTTGACAAAAATGATGCCTCTATTAATTAAACGTTTGGACTGCATTTTGTCACGCAACGGGCAAATATTTAATAGTGTACTACATGCAATATTCGATATCATAATGGTAATTAGCAAATTCTACAAAATTAGAAGGCTAGAGAGAAATCCAAAACCTGAAATCTTCCGTCAACATTCCAGTCTGTTTCTCCGTGACGTATGACAATGATTTCGGCATAGTTCACCCCAACTGGAACCGACTGAGCATCACCATTGCAAACCATATCAGGAGCAACATAACCTGTGAAAAGAGGGTAGTGGAAAACCTCATGCATATAAAGACAAAGCTACCACAACAGTGAAAAAGTAAGGGATATGTGCATTAGAAGTCTTAAAACTTATCACGAAAGTACAATTGAGTCCTAAAACTTACAAAAAACTATAATCGAGATCTAAAATTTCTCAAATTAATACAATCGAATCTTTCGTTAACTCCATCCATTTAGACTAATAGAGAATGCTAACGTGGCTTTTTGAAATGTTCTTTCACTCCTACATGGCAATGACGTAGCCAAAACATAGAACACTAGGCTAAAACGACGTCGTTTTGGATTTTATTCTAATTTTTTAACCATAAGCTTAATTAAATAAAATAAAAAAATATTTTATAAAAAAAACATAAAAAAGGAGCAAAGGCAAGGGTGGAGGCCCTTGCTGATGCCTACCCCATCACTAGAAAAGGTTGAGGGGGCTCAACGAGGGCTGGTGGAGATTGCCAGGGCCTTGTCCGGGGCTAAAGACCGTTGCCCACTAGGTGAGGCTTGTGGCCCTCCACCTAGATTTGGGCGCGGGTTGCTTGCCCTCAATGAGGATTGCCAATCCTTGGTGGGGTCTAGCGACCCTCACCAAGGGCCACCATAGCTAGGAAGGGTCGGCGACCCTTTAAGGGTCGATGACCCCCTCCTAGATCTAGGTGGAGGGTCGCGGGCCCTCTCTTGAGGTTGGTGAGGGTAGCTAGCCTTGGTCGAGGCCCCAACAACCTTCACTGGCCCTTTTCGGTGACAACGGTGGCGGCAGCAAGGACTCTGCCGCCCTTACCTTTAGCTTAATTGTTTTTTCCTTTTTGGTGTTTTCGGAAATACTTTTTTAATTTATTTAATTAATATTTTGGTTAACTAAATTAGAATTTAAGCCCCATTGTCGCCATGTTTGGAGCAATATATTTAAAAAAGCCACGTAGACATTTTCTTTTACTTTAAATGAATGGAGCTAATGAAAACATTCAATTGTACCAATTTGATAAGTTTTAGGACTTAATTATACTTCTTGCAGATTCTTGAACTTGATTGTCATAGAATAAAAATACGTTTGATAGGACTCCTAAATTTTTTTATCTTTTATAATTTTTTAATATTTTATTATATTTTTCTTATTTTTTCGTTTTTTTTTTTTTTGTTTTTCCTTCTCTCCTTCTTCCTCCTTTGTGGCCGGTTGTGGGCGACGGTGGTGGTCGGTGATTGGCTGAGCAAGGTTCGGCAAGCTCGGCAGAGGCTCGCCTAATCACCGTGAGCATCGGTCTCGCCAAATCTAGGAGAGGCCGAGCTTCCCCTAGTGCAAGGTTGGCCTCGCCTTGGCTTGGCGAGGCCCAACCTTGTGCTAGCTAGGCCTCGCCAGGCCAAGGCGAGGATGGCCTCGGGTCGCTTGAGTGAGGATAAGGCTCGTGGTGGCCTGGCAAGGTTCAGGTGAGCTCGTCGAACTTCGTCCAATTGGTCCCCGGCCAACGCTACCGGCAGCGGCGGCAATGCCCGATAATGGCTAGCGACCAATTGGGGGGAAGAAGAAGAGAGAAAGAGAAAAGAAGAAAAGAAAATATAAACAAGAAAAATAGGTTTGGGTTTTTATTCTAAAATTGTTCTCGGAAATAAAGAAATAACTTTTTTCTACTTTTTAATTCTGTTCCAAATCTATTCCTCAGAAAAAAAAAAAAAAACAAACAGGTTTTTGTTTCGGAATAAAAAATTTATCAAACGGATTTCTGTTTCAAATTTATTACCGGACACAAAAGAATAAAATCAGATACTATCGGACAAGTTATCAAACGGCCCTTAATCAGTTGGAAGTTGTAACAGTGAATAGATCATTTGCTCTATCAGCAGCGAGCTCTTATCTTCACCAAATTGACAAAAAACAGAACGCACCCACAAAACTAGATTGAGCTCGCCCATTCCGGAGTTTTCATTATCTTCCACATTTTGCGGAACTTCTGGAGAAACAAAAAGAAAAAAAAAAGTCGACGAAAATGGAGGACAACGTCAAACCTCGAGTTTGAAGCCGACATGGCGAACTCGCGATTTGGCTCTGGACCGTGCGTCCCTGATAGCAGTTGACCGATGAACGGAGTTGCGAGTCCCAAACTTCGAGTTAAAGGAGCTACAACGGGCGGAGTGCTTCGGCCAATAAGCAAACGTAGACCATTAAACTTGATGGAGTCACTGAAGATTTTATAGCAAAATGCATTTGATTCGGAGCTGTTGGTCTTCGCCTCGGTCTTCCCGGTGTAAATGATAAATATTAAATATGTGCACGAAAGTTGCAGAACAATTATGTGTGGCCTGCAGAACAATTCCCTGTGGCCTCCGTCTTCATGATCTTTCGTAGGAAATTTTATGAACGACCTGACGGATTAGGGGAGAAAACTAAAGGCGTGTTTTTTCATTATGATCTGAATGTCTTCGTCTTCCCCGGCTCACCTGACAAAACACGAGGTCTTCGAGTTTCATATCGTCGTTGTCTCTTCTTTTTCCTCAACCTAAGCTCTTCGACACTTCAACTCACTCTCTCTCTCTCTCTCTCTCTCTCTCTCTCTCTACTATCAGTATCCGCGGCAGCCTTAATTGAAACCACCTGCCGCCGTGGCGCCCCCTTATCACTGCTGCAATTGAATACCGCAACCACCTAAAACGAGCCCGAACAATTGGGGGACATTTGATTCGACCAAATTGCTTGGTCCAATCTTTGGATTCGAAATTTACTTCGTTTCTTGACTACTAGGCAAATAATGCATCCTATTTGATATTGATTTAATATTTGGGTTTGCTTGTTTCTTCCTGCAAATTCGATTTAGATTTTTCCGTTATTTTACCAACGGATTTTTTCCTTAAAACAATTACTAAATAAACTTAAAGTGCTTTTATCTAACAAACCCAATGGCGCTTTCAATAAAACTTTATTATATATATAGCACTTATTTGATCTTATTAAAATACATATATGATCTATAAGCATCCTGCTTTATTTGCATATTTTCACTATGCAGGGACAAAATGTGTCGTGCAAAATTGTCAGTTTTATGTAAAATAAGCATATCATTGTATTATTTTCCAAACTTACAAGTATGTTTACTTAGGATTTGTTGTAAGTTTGCTTCACTAAACATTGCCTTTTGCAAAAATTATATAAAATTAGTGGCAGAATCCTGGGTTATTCTAGTTGGTATGATATGTCCTAGAGTTTTGCCTTGATGAGGACGATCTGTTAGGGATGACTTACGTGTCATGCCTCATATCCATCTTTAGTGAGTTTTGGTGTCATTAGTGTCCTTGTAATCCCATGTCCCCATGAGATGAGACAATCCTTCTGCCCGAATTTCAACATGTTTCATCCCATCCTGTTGTACTTAATTAGTTCGTCCATGAGAGGTGCAATTAAAACACACCGTTTCATTTTGATATGTTATGATGGAAAGACACCATTTGAAAGGGAATGAGGGAATCGTATAAAAAACTTCTGAAGATAACCGTTGGGATGGTTCGTAGGATGTACGCTAAAAAAGAAAGTGTTCTCCTTTTCTTGTCCTCTTTTCCATCAAAGAAAAGTAAGCCGTTCCATTTATCATTTACGAAAACAATTGGCATTTACGCTGTGGAAATTGGATGTTTTCCTCATGACTGCATTCAGACCAACGTGAAGTAATATTGTTCATTGATCATCCATAATTCAACGTTCATTCCCGAGTATATTGTTCATTGCGCAACAAAAAAGGTAAGTCGTCTTCCGCCGACTTTCTTCCTACATTAGTATCAAAGCCCAATTGTGATTTCTGCCTTGTTATTTCTCATTTACCACTTATTATCGAGATCAAGAGAATAAAATTTACACTGTATGGATGTTCATCGTTTGAAATTGCAATCTGAATCGTCGAAAATGAATTGAAGTGAAGAATGGGTTTGGGGCCGTGTACATGTATGGTTTTGGCCATTTTTCAGAATTTTTTTTTGGCCAAAATCAATTTTTAAATATACAAGGTGAAAATACTTGCCGAGATGAGTCGAACGCCACCGGAGGATGCCGGACACGCCCACACGCGCGACTAGAAGCTGCTACGCGTAGGCGCTACACACCAGACACACTGGTCATGCCAACGCGTGAGCGTCACGATGATGTCACTGTCAGCGATAGACGGCCGATCGGCAATTGGCCGATGACCCGACCCGACTCATTGACCAGTCAACCGGTTTGGTGGTCAAGTCGGTTGGATCGGTCGCCAGTTGGACCGGTCGGACCAACCGGACCGGACAGGAGCCTTTTGGCTCGTTGGCGCGTACGCCACATGCGCCGCACACTCAAGCAGCGCATGTGGGTGCGTGATGGCTCCAATTGGAGCTTGGTCGGCGGCGTTTGGTTCATATGAAAGTTCTCTACACTGTGATATAATTATTTTATATTTTTGAGTTTTTTAAAGGTATAAAAATATGTAAGGAACCCTAAGTACGAGTATTTTTTAGGTACAAATGCATTGTATGTTCTTTTTTAGCCTGTATTTTCTTGTGGTTTTGGAAATACAGTAGCTAGCTTACATGAAAATGATATTATATATGTTGTGTAGAGCTTGATTCAATGATAGCATGTATATAATTTATTATACTTGCAATTTTCTAGTTCTAAGAAAATTCGAACAATGATAGGAAATCCTTATTTTTTCGTTACACGTTGAATCACAATTTTGATTGTAGTTGCTGCATGATTTTTTTTTGTACGTTGGTTCACATCAAGCTATGCCTTTTGTGCTAATGGAAAAATGTAGAAATTACATGAGGTCATGTAATTATTATTTTTTCTAGTGGGATTTCATAGGTTGGTAAAATTCGAAAGAGTTCTCACCTAGAAGTTAAAATTTGCGTAAATTAAACTAAATAATGATAATAGAACAATCGAACATAGGAGCTGATTTGGAACATAGTGAAGTTTCGTTTCTATGTCTTTTGTTGAATTATCATTAATTTAGTTTGTCTTTACTACAAATTAAATATGTGTGTTACTCTGAAAAGTGTGCTAGTATTGATTCTGCGCTTATTATGTGAATGTGTTATAAAAATTGATTATGGTTTCGGTATCCAAGACCATTGTGGCTGACCTCAATAAGGGTGAAACTCTGAATAGTGACAATTATAATATTTTGCACCGAAAGATTCAGTACATCCTTGAGGAGCAAGAGATTTTGGAAACTCTCAACCACACCATGGATGAACCTGAGCATAGAATTTCAGCTCAACACATGAGAGATCTAAAAACTTATCAAGCTTGGAAGAAGAAAAATAGCATTTTCTCGCATCACGTTGTTGAGCTGTATGCAAGAAGATCTCATGTGTGAGTTTGAAAGTTATGATAAAGCTCAAGCAATGTGGGTTGCCTTAAAAGATAA
Organism: Eucalyptus tenuipes; assembly: GCA_014182365.1. NCBI lineage: Eukaryota > Viridiplantae > Streptophyta > Magnoliopsida > Myrtales > Myrtaceae > Eucalyptus > Eucalyptus tenuipes. The sequence goes on from CM024545.1 coordinate 13,760,594, forward strand.
GTTTGGGGATACATCTGTCACTAAGTTGAGGAGACTCACTATTAAGTTTGACACATATCGAAAGCGCCAAAATGTAACGATGAGGCAGCATTTTCGGAAGATGTCAAATATGATTCGTGAATTGAAGTCGTCAGGTCACTCCGTTATTGATTAATAACAAGTTCGGGCTGTTATAAAGTCTCATCCTAATAATTAGGAGCATATGAAGATCAACATGACGCATAATGAGAATATTGTCACTTTTGATGATATAGCGCGTCATTTGGAATTAGAGGATGAGCGTCGAAAGGCTGCAAAATCTTTTGCCCATGCTTATGTTGCTGAATTGAGTTTGCGCAAAGCTTTGGGCTTTAAGCGCAAAAGGAATCATCAATTCAACAACAAATGAAAGAAGACTGATCAAGCACCTAAGAGGGATAAGACCTTCCGACGCAAGAAGCGTGGTGGGAAAAAGGATAAAGCCAAGATGAAGTGCTACAATTGTGGCAAGATGGGTCACTTTGCTCATGCATGCACTGAGTCGAAAAAAGTACCCTATTACTCCATTATTTTAAGTAATGCATTTGTTTCTAGCACTATAATGCTTGCTGAATCTCATCCAATGTGAACTGTAAACTCAGGAGTAATGGATCACGTAGCTAGAGACCGAGAAGCATTTGTAGAGTATCGTCGGATACAGCTTGAAAGAAGATGGATATATGTTGGGAATAACTCAAGAATTGAAGTGAAGGGTATCAGCACATGTAAATTAATTTTACGTGATGGTCGAAATCTATTCCTACATGATGTCCTCTATGCATCAGATATGTGACAAAACTTGGCCTCCATAATTGTTCTTCTTAGCCTAGGTTATTTATTGAATTTCCATGGTAATTGTGTTGACATTTCGTTTGGAACAGTTTATTATGGTTTAAGTCATGTGTTGAATGGTTTTATGATATTAGACATTGACTATGATCAATACAATGTTAATGTCGATGGTTGTTTTTCTTTAGTTGCATCTTCTAGTAATGTTGAGATTGATGCAAGTACTTGGCATGCTAGATTAGGTCACATTGGGTTACAAAGAATGCAAACATTAGCTAGAGAATGCATTTTAGGATCACTCACTAATGTTAATCTACCTATATGTGAACATTGTCTACCGGGAAAAACAACTATAAAACCATTCGGTAAAGGAACTAAAGTCGAATTTCCATTGCAACTCATACATTATGACATTTATGGTCCTTTGAATGTGAGGGCGAGTCATGGAACCTCATATTTCATCATGTGTTTCAGTTATGTCTTTCTAATTTCCCATAAGTCAAAAGCATTAGACTACTTTAGACGATATATGGTGATGGTAAAGAATCGGTTGAACAAAATAATAAAGGCATTGAGGACCGATCGCGGACATGAGTATCTATCTAAGCAATTCAAGGGTATTTGTGATGAAAAGGGAATTGTACGACAATTGACTATTCTTGGTACTCCACAAAAAAATGAGGTAACTAAAAGAAGGAATAGAACCCTATTGAAAACGGTTAGGTCTATGATGGCTCAAGCAAATTTACCAATCTTCTATTGAGGAGATGCGTTATTGACTGCTACCTATATACTTAACCGAGTGCCCTCAAAATCTGTCATTTCCACCCTATGAATTATGGACTGGTAAGAAACCAAAGTTAAGTAATCTACGTCCATGGGGATGTGTAGCTTATGTTCATGATTATTCTCATAAATATGGAAAATTAGGTCCTAGAGGGAAGAAATGTATCTTTATAAGATATTCTGAATACTCCAAAGGGTACGTGTTCATAGGTGAACAAGTTGATGAAAATATAACCGAAATGGAGTCACGAAATGTCACGTTCTTAGAGAACGATTTTACTAGTAGAGGTGAGATTCATAAGGACTTCCAATTATATGAGATGGAAGATCCTAATAACACACCTATTAATGTTGTAGAGGATATGAAGATTTACCTCAACATACAAGACCTAGTGGGAGTGTTGCATCATCTAGCGAATTAAATTCAAGAAATTCAGTTATGTAAAAATAATTGTAAATGTATTTCCCATTGTTGTTTTGAGATTGAATGGGAAGCATTTATGATTGCTTAGAAAGATGATGCCGAGCCTAAGACTATTCAAGAGGCTCTCTCATCCTCTGATAAGGAAGAATGGAGAAAATTTTGGAAGATGAGATGGAGTCAATGATGGAAAATCACGTCTGGGACTTGGTTGATCTACCACCCAATTGCAAGGCTATTGGAAACAAATGAGTTTTTAAAATTAAGCGAAGGGCGGATGGATCTATTAAAAAGTATAAGGCTCGTCTTGTGGCGAAATGTTATACTCAACAACATGGTATAGACTATGAGGAAACATTTTCACCAGTTATAGGGTTTGCCTTAATATGCCTTATCCTAGCCATCATTGCACATTCGAACCTTTAATTACATTAAATGGATGTAAAGACAGCATGTCTCAATGGAGAACTAGATGAGGAAATCTATATGAAGCAGTCAATAGGTTTTACAGCTAAAGGTCAAGAGCATAAAGTTTGCAAGCTTTATCACTCAATATATGACCTTAGGTAATCATCTAGACAATGGTATCTTCGTTTTCATCGAGCCATAACAACTTTTGGATCCACGATGATCGAAGAAGATCACTGTGTATATGTCAAGCGGTCCGAAGATGTATTTGTAATTTTATCACTTTATGTGGACGATATTCTATTGGCTGGAAATGATAAAGTTTTGGTTATCATCATAAAAGAATTGTTGTCCTCCAATTTTGAAATGAATTACATGTGAGAAGCTACTTATATATTAGGATTTAAGATCGAAAGAAATCAATCAAGGAAACTCCTTGCTTTATCACAAGAGTTTTATATAATGAAGATTCTTGAACGTTTCAATATGCAGCATTGTAATCCCATTTATACCCTTGTCATGCAAGATGAAGGCCTAAGTATTAAGATGTGTTCTAAGACTCCATAAGAAAGTAAAGTAATGGAAACCGTTCCTTACGCTAGTACAGTCGGAAGTTTGATGTATATTATAATGTGTATTCGACCCGACATATTTTATGCCGTGGGATTGGTGAGCCGATATTAATCAAATCCTGGTCAAGCATACTGGAAAGTAGTGAAGATGATCCTAAGATACTTAAAAGGAACCATGGACTATCGACTTTGTTACCAAGAGAATGATTTACGCTTATTAGGCTATTTGGATGTTGATTGAGGTGGAGACCTAGATAAGTGTAAATCGATTTCTGGATATGCGTTCTTGCTCAATGGAGGTGTAATTTCTTGGAATAGCAAGAAACAAACATGCACGGCCTTGTCACGATGGAGGCAGAATTTATTATATGCTCTGCCGCAGTGCAAGAAGCAGTATGGCTAAAACGTTTCTTGGAAAATTTAGCCACTGTCACTGAGGTTCCAAGATCGGTGATAGTTTATTGTGATAGTCAAGCAGCCATTGCCCATGTGAAACATCCCTAGTATCATGGAAGGACAAAGCACATTGGCATAAAGAATAACTTCATATGGAATATAATAGCGCAAAAAGAAGTGATCTTACAATACATTTCAACTAATAGAATGGTTGCTGATCCATTTACGAAGGCTGCTCTTAGAGGCATATTCTTAACCCACAAGATGTCACTAGAATTACATAGAATGTGATATGTGTTATTGTAGAGGATCATTGGTTTAATGTATATATGGACATATGTATTGTACTTGTTTATTCATTAGTGACTTGATGTTTTATCAATAAGTACAAATTCATCTTGAGACTAACACAAACACACATATATTATTAAAAAGTATGTCAGTATGCAATGATTGGCTCACTCACATGAGCAATCACCTCAAGTGCTATAGTTAACACGTTGAGATGAGATGTTATGTACAAATAAATGTTGAAGAGCAAGTTTAGTACATAAAATAATATGTCACCTTGATTGGAGTCAAGATGAGGTCTGTGATTTATATATAATAAGATCGAATATAATAGTCCCACAATCATATATGCCTGAAAGATGCCGGATGCGAGTACTTAATTGAGCACTATAGAAAGCGAGCTGATACAACACTCGAGCTAAACTTGAGTACATGAGAAGCATGTGACTATGTTTAGGCAAAGATCCATATAGTGGATATATTTAATAAATGACATACGCTCTTATAAAAAGAGAAATCCACTATAGCATGTAATTCATACTACATGTGCATCGTACGATCGATAAGGGAAGGTAAGTGAAATTATCCCTATTTAATCATCGTGTGAGCCCTTGAGGTAATCTTTAATTTACCTCATTTTGTGTCCTATGTTACTTCTAACTATGTTCTTGAAGTGAAATATCAATGTTGCTACTTTAGCATGTTATCGATGGTCATGAATAAATATGGCCTTATGGGACGTGTCTAAGAAATCAGTTGTTCTGAAATGGAGAAAGACATGAGTGCGAAAGAAGACTATTGTTGTTTTACATCTATCACATGTATTTACTGGTCGACCAATTATAACGCCTTATGTGGTTGCGGATATAATTGTAAATACATGGTGTTTTGAGAATAGTCAAGTATATCCTTTAAGGGATAGGTATACTTGGATTGATGTAATAAAATATGTCTGGGGTATTGTGAGACATCAATTGTTTATTTCTTTTTAGGGTTGTAGCCATTATATTATCCATACAGGTGCATAATTTGAGCTCTCAAGTGCAAGTGAGCTCCTAAGTGCAGGTGTACTCACTGGTCGCACGGCTTTTTTTGCTAGTATGAATTGTTTCTAAAGTTGATGAATGTTGAATGCCTTATATCCTTGATAGAGCGCTATCAAGCCCATCGTGTTCGAGTGGGAGATGTTGTACTTAATTAGTACGTCCATGATGGGATGCAATTAGAACGCATCGTTTCATATCGATATGTTATGATGAAAAGACACCATTTGAAAGGGTATGAGGGAGTTGTATAAAAAAACTTATAAAGACAACCGTTGGGATGGTTGGTAGAATGTACGCTCAGAAAGAAAGTGTTCTCCTTTTCTTGTCCCATTTCCATCAAAGAAAAAGAAGGCGTTTCATTTATCCTTTACGAAAACAATTGGCATTTACGCTGTGAAAATTTGATGTTATCCTTGTGACTGCATTCAGACCAACGTGAAGTAATATTGTTCGTTGATCATCTGTAAGTCAACGTTTGTTCACGAGTATATTGTTCATTGCACAACAAAAAAGGTAAGTCGTCTTCCGCCAACTTTCTTCCTACACATCCATTAGGGGAAAATTATAAAAAAATTCATAAACATATTATAGTTATGTCAATTTAGTCATAAATTATCTTTTTTTTGTCAATTGAATTCTAAACTTTTTGCATTTGTACCAATTCAATCCATTCGACCAATTATAATTAGAAATTGCTAACATGGATACCGAGCATCCTGCATTGCATGGCCGATGGTTACGTGGATAATTTTTAATAATATTTTAACAATTTTTTGAATTTTTTATTTAATTTTTTCGTTTATTTTCTCTTTTCTTTTCCCTTCCTTCTTTTCTTTTGTTTTTCCTCACTATGCCCAGCAAGAGTCGGTAGAGCTTACCAACCACTGGGCAAGGCCTCTTGCTCGGGTGCAAGGCACGACAAGTTTTCTGGAATGTGCAGCGATGCTAGACATGCTGGAATCTTCAAAAAATCGGGGACTCGACTGAGCTTAGTTTTTCATACGTATGGAGAATGGTGTGAATGCCACTGATATAGTTGAGTGAACCGAAAAAACCGAACATCCACGCATAAGGATACAACAGAAAAGCCATCGAAGGGAAATCTAAATCAAGCAGACATCATCAATTGCATTCATGCCTGCCAAGCGCACAGAGCTCAAGAACAAACCCATAAAGAAAACTGCGAATGTAGAACCTATAAAGACACAATCAGATATAATTACCATTACCTAGACGTACTAATCAATGTACGAAATTTTATTGCTAATAACAAGAAATGATCACGTGACTTTGACACAATTTACAATGTCAAGCAATTCATCTTTATCTGGGTACTTCTAACAATTGAGGCACCCGAAACACTTTGGTTGAGCGAGCAGAGGATAGTTTTCTTCTGGGCCATTAAGAAAAATGATACATGTTGCTCGAACAATAAATATATGCCTTCTCTTAGTTCTTCCCACTGATTTTGGTCTTATCATACCTCATTACTAGTAGGCTATTGGAACAGCATCCAGCCCGATCGATCTAACTAGGAGTTCCATCCCCACCAAACTTTGTGCTTGGATATTTCATTTGGTTGAGATGACTAACATCACCTCAGGATTTCGAGACCCAGTTGTCCCCATCAAACAAATGGAAAATGTTGACAGAAGTATTTAGTACCTTTTTGCCAGACAGTTTATTTTGGCAGGCCCGCCTATGAAGGGATTGGACTACACCACTATGAGTGACCATCACTACTCGTTCTCCTGCTTAGTGAAGGAAAATTTTATTTGCAATTTCCCTTTGCCAACTTAAATTGCATCAATATTCTTTAATATTTAACATGAAGTGCATTTAAATCATGGTTGTCTCGTCTTCGTCTTCGTCTTCCTTCTTGTTGGATTTCAAGTTGGCGGAAGACGACTTACCTTTATCCGATGCGCAAACAACAATTAACCCCGGAACAAGCGTTGAATTGCGGATGAATCATGAACAAATATACTTCACGTTGGTTTGAATGCAATCACGAGGAAAGCATCCAATTTCCACAGCGTAAATGCCAATTGTTCTTGTAAATGAGCAATGGAACGCCTTCTTTTTCTTTGATGGAAAGGGGACAAAAAATGGAGAGGAATTTCTGAGCTTACGTTCTTCCAACCGTGCCAACGGTTGTCTACAAAAGACTTTTATACAACTCCCTTCATACCCTTTCAAATGGTGTCTTTCCATCGTAGCATATCAAGACCAAATGATGCATTCCAATCGCACCCCATCATGGACGTATGGATTTAATACATCATCTCCCACTCGGACACGATGGGCTTGATAGCGCTCTATCAAGAATATAAGGCATTCAACATTCATCAATTTTACAAAACAATTCATACTAGTAAGTAAGCCGTGCGACCAGTGAGTACACCTGCACTTGGGAGCTCAAATTATGCACCTGTTAGAGATGACATAATGGCTACAAACCCGAAAAGAAATAAACAATCGATGTCTCATAGTGCCCTAGATATATTTTGTTACATCAATCCAAGTATACATATCCCTTAAAGGATATACTTGACTATTCTCAAAACACCATGTATTTACAATTATATCTGCAACCACATAAGGCGATATAAGTGGTCGACCAGTAAATACATGTGATAGATGTAAAACAACAATAGTCTTCCTTCGCACTCATGTCTCTCTCCATTTCAGAACAACTGATTTCCTAGACACGTTCCATAAGGCCATATCTATTCATGACTGTCAATAACATGCTAAAGTAGCAACATTGATCTTTTACTTCAAGAACATAGTCAGAAGTAACATAAGGCACAAAATGAGGTAAATCATAAATTACCTCAAGCTCACACGATGAGTAAATAGGGATAATTTTACTCACCTTCCCTTGTCGGTCGAACAATGTACATGTAGTATGAATTACATGCTATAGTGGATTTCTCTTTCTATAAAAGTGTATGTCATTTATTAAATATATCTACTATACGGATCTTAGCCTAAACATAGTCACGTGCTCCTCACGTACTCATGTTAACCTAGAGTGCTATATCAGCTCGCTTTCTATAGCGTCCAATTGAATACTCGCATCCGGCATCTTTCAGGCATACATGATTGTGGGACTATCATGTTCGGTCTTATTATAAACAAATCACAGACATCATCTTGACTCCAATCAAGGCGACATCTTATTTTATGTACTAAACTTGCTCTCTAGCATTCATTTGTACATAATGTCTCATCTCAACATGCTAACTATAGCACTTGAGGTGATTGCTCATGTGAGTGAGCCAATCATTGCCTGCTGACATACTTTTCAATAATATATGTGTGTATGTGCTAGTCTCATCTGTATTTGTACTTATTAATAAAACATCAAAGTCACTAATAGACAAACAAGTACAATACATATGTCCGCAAAAACATAAACCAATGAGCCTCTACAAAAACATGTATCACATTATACGCAATCCTAGTGACATCTTATGGGTCAAGAATATGTCTCTAGGAACAGCCTTCGTAAATGGATCAACAACCATTCTATTGGTTGAAATGTATTGTAGGATCACTTCTTTCTACGCTATTATATCTCTGAAGTTGTTCTTTATGTCAATGTGTTTCATCCTTCCATGATACTTGGGATCTTTCACATAAGCAATGGCTGCTTAACTATCGTAATAAACCATCACTGGTCTTGGAATCTCAGTGACAGTGGCTAAATTTTCCAAGAAACGTTTTAGCCATACTACTTCTTGCACTACGGTAGAGCATGCAATGAATTATGCCTTCATCGTAGATAAGGCCGTGCATGTCTATTTCTTGCTATTCCAAGAAATCGCACCTCCATTGAGTATGAACACATATCCAGAAGTCGATTTACACTCATCTGGGTCTCCACCCTAATTAGCATCTGAATAGCCTAATAGGCGTAAATAACTCCCTTGGTAACAAAGTCGATAGTGCATGGTGCCTTTCAAGTATCTCAGGATCCTCTTCATTGCTTTCCAGTGTGCTTGATCGGGATTTGATTGATATCAGCTCATCAATCCAACGGCATAACATATGTCGAGTCGAGTACACATCATAGTGTACATCAAAATTCCAACCGCACTAGCGTAAGGAACGGTTTTTATTACTTTAATTTCTTCTGGAGTCTTAGGACACATCTCAGTACTTAGGCCTTCACCTTGCATGATAGGGGTATTAATGGGATTACAGTGCTGCATATTCAAACGTTCAAGAATCTTCATAATATAAGACTCTTGTGATAAAGTAAGGAGTTTCCTTGATCGATCTCTTTCGATCTTAACTCCTAATATATAAACAGCTTCTCCCATGTCCTTCATTTCAAAATTGGAGGATAACCATTCTTTTATGGTAATAATCAAAACCTTGTCATTTCCAGCCAACATAATATCGTCCACATAAAGTGATAAAATCACAAAATTATGTTTGGACCGCTTGACATATACACGGTGATCTTCTTCGATCATCGTGAAACCAAAAGTTGTTATGGCTCGATGAAAACAAAGATACCACTGTCTAGATGATTGCTTAATGTCATATATTGAGCGATGAAGTTTGCAAACTTTATACTCTTGACCTTTAGCTATGAAACCTATTGGTTGTTTCATATAGATTTCCTCATCTAGTTCTCCATTGAGAAATATTGTCTTTACATCCATTTGATGTAATTCAAAGTCCAAATGCGCAACGATGACCATGATAAGGCGTATTGAGGCAAACCTTACAACTGGTGAAAAGGTTTTCCCATAGTCTATACCCTCTTGTCTAGTATAACCTTTTGCCATAAGATGAGCCTTATACTTTTCAATAGATCCATTCGCCCTTCGCTTAATCTTAAAGACCCATTTGTTTCCAATGGCCTTGCGATTTGGTGGTAGATCAACCAAGTCCCAGATGAGATTTGCCCTCATTGACTCCATTTCATCTTCCAAAGCTTTTCTCCATTCTTCCTTATCAAAGGATGAGAGAGCCTCTTGAACAGTCTTAAGCTCGACATCGTCTTTCTGAGCAATCATAAATGCTTCCCCTTCAATCTCAAAACGACGACGGGGAATACTTTTACGATTACTTTTACGCAATTGAATTTCTCTTGAATTCAATTCATCAGGCGATGCAACACTCCCGCTAGGTATTGTGTGTTGAGGTAAATCTTCATTCCCCTCTACAACATTAGTAGGTGTGATATTTGGATCTTCCATATCATATAATTGGAAGTCCTTATCAATCTCACCTCTACTAGGAAAATCGTTCTCTAAGAACGTGACATCTCGTGACTCCATTTCGGTCACACTTCCATCAGCTTGTTCACCTATGAACACGTATCCTTTGGAGTGTTTAGAATATCTTATAAAGATACATTTCTTCCCTCTAGGACCTAATTTGCCATATTTATGGGAAGAATCATGAACATAAACTGCACATCCCTATGGACGTAGACTACTTAAATCTGGTTTCCTACTAGTCCATAATTCATAAAGGGTGGAAGTGACCGATTTTGAGGGCACTCAGTTAAGTACATAGGCAGTAGTCAATAATGCATCTCCCCATTATGAGATAGGTAAATTTGCTTTGCGTCATCATAGATCTAACTATTTCCAATATGGTTCTACTCCTTCTCTCAGCTACCCTATTTTGTTGTGGAGTACCAGGAATAGTCAATTGTCTTACAATTCCCTTTTCATCACAAAGAGCTGTGAATTGCTCCGATAGATACTCACGTCGGCGATCGGTTCTCAATTCCTTTATTGTTTTGTTCAATTGATTCTCTACCATCATTATATATCGTCTACAGCAGTCTAATGCTTCTGACCTATGGGAGATCAGAAAGACATAACCAAAACGTGTGAAGTCATCTATGAAAGTGATGAAATATGAGGTTCCATGCCTTGCCCTCACATTTAAAGGACCACAAATGTCATAATGAATGAGTTGTAATAGAAATTCGGCTTTAGTCCCTTTACCGAATGGTTTTCTAGTTACTTTTCCCGCTAGACAATGTTCACATACAGGTAGATTAACATTAGTGAGTGACCCCAAAAGGCATTCTCTAGCTAATCTTTGCATTCTTTGCAACCTAATGTGACCTAATCTAGCATGCCAAGTACTTGCATCAATCTCAATATTACTAGAAGATGCAATTAAAGAAAAACAACCATCAACATTAACATTGTACTGATCATAGTCAATGTCTAACACCATAAAACCATTCAATACATGACCTGAATCATAATAAACTGTTCCAAATAAAATGTCAACACAATCACCATGAAAATTCAATACATAACCTAGGCTAAGAAGAACAACTACGGAGACCAAGTTTCGTTGAATATCCAGAGCATAGAGGACATCATGTAGGAATAGGCTTCAACCACCACGTAAAATTAATTTACATGTACCAATACCCTTCACTTTAATTCTTGAGTTATTTCCAACATATATCCATCTTCTTCCAGGCTGTACCCGACGATACTTTACAAATGCTTCTCGGTCTCTAGCTACATGGTCTGTTGCTTCTGAGTCTATAATCCACATTGGATGAGATTCAGCAAGCATTACAGTACTAGAAACAAAAGCATTACTCAAAGTAATGGAGTGATAGGGTACCTCTTTCGGCTCAGTGCATTCACAAGCAAAGTGACCCATGTTGCCACAATTGTAGCACTTCATCTTGGCATTGTCCTTCTTCCAACCACGCTTCTTGTGTTGGAAGGTCTTAGCCCTCTTAGGTACCTAATCAATCTTCTTCCCTTTGTTGTTGAATTGAGAATTCCATTTGCGCTTGAAGCCCGAAGTTTTGCGCGAACCCGATTCAGCAACATAAGCATGGGTAGAGGATCTTGCAGCCTCTAGGCGTTCATCCTCTAATTTCAAATGACACGCTATATCATCAAAAGTGACAATATTATCATTATGCGTCATATTGATTTTCATATGCTCGCAATTGTCAGGAAAAGACCTTATAACAGCTTGAACTTGTTGTTCATCAGTAAGGGAGTGACCTGCCGACTTCAGCTCACGAATCATATTTGACATCTCCCGAAGATGCTGCCTCATCGTTACATTTGGGCACTTTCGGTATGTATCAAACTTGATGGTGAGTCTCCTCAGCTTATGGAAAATGTACCCCCAAACTTATCTTTCAAGGCAACCCACATTATTTGAGCTTTATCATAACTTTCAAGCTCACACATGAGATCATCTTGCATACAGCTCAGCAACGTGATGCGAGCAATGTTATTTTTTTCCAAGCTTGATAAGCTTCTAGATCTCTCTTGTGTTGAACTGAAGTTCCATGCTCAAGTTCATCCATGGTGTGGTTGAGGATTTCCAAAACCTCTTGCTCCTCAAGAATGTACTGAACCTTTCGTTGCCAAATATCATAATTGTCACCGTTTAGCTTCTCACCCTTATTGAGGTCAGCCACAATGGTCTTAGATGCTAAAACCATAATCAATTACTATAACACATTGACATAATAAACACATAATCCATACTGGCACACTTTTCAGAGTAACAAACATATTTAATTTGCAGCAAAGACAAACTAAATTAATGATAATTCAACAAAAAACACAGAAACGAAAGTTCATTATGTTCCCAATCAGCTCCGATGTACGATTGTTCTATCATCATTAATTAGTTTAATTTGCACAAATTTTAAGTTCTAGGTGAGAATTTCTTTGAATTCTACCAACCTATGAACTCCCACTAGGAAAAATAATTACATGACTTCATGTAATTTCTACATTTTTCCATTAACACAAAAGCATAGCATGATGTGAATCAACGTACAAATAATAATCATGCTGTAATTACAATTAAAACTGCAATTCAACATGTAAAGGAAAAACAATGATTTCCTACCATTATTCAAATTTTCTTAGAACTAGAACATTACAAGCATATTAAATTATATACATGCTACCATCGAACCAAGCTCTACACAGCATATATGACATCATTTTCATATAGGCAAGCTACTGTATTTCCAAAACCACAAGAAAATATAAGCTAAAAAAGAATAAATTATGCATTTATACCCTAAAAATACGTGCACTTAGGGTTTCTTACACAATTTCATGCATTTATAAAATTAAAAAATGAAAAATAAATACATCACAGTGTAGATGACATCCATACGAACCAAACGCCACCAACCATGCTCCAAACAAAGATCTCACGCGCCCCCACGCGCCGCCTAAGTGCGCAGCGTGTGTGGCGTACACGCCAACAAGCCCAAAGGGCTTTTAGCCGGTCCCACCGGCAACCGGTCCAACCGGTTTGACTGCCGGACTGGTCAACCGTTTCGACCCCATTGACCGGTCAATGGTCGGGTTGGGTCAAGTCTCGGACGGGTCAAGTCGCCGGTTGGGTCGCCGACCAGCTAGCTGTCTCCGGCGGTGACGTCATCGATGATGTCATCCGGCGGTAACTGACCGTTGGATGACGTCATTCGTGACGTCAGCACGCGTCGGCTCACTGACACGCGCGTGACACTCACGCATTGGCATGCCCAGCGCGTTGAGTGCATGGCGCCCACGCGCCGCGGCCAGCGTGTGGGCACGTCCGACATCTTTTGGCAGCGCTCGACCCATCGTTGGACTCATCTCGACGAGTACTTTCACCCTATATATTTAAAAATTAATTTTGGCCGAAAAATATTTCGAAAAATGTTCAAAACCGTACGGGTGTACGCGGCCCCGAACCCGTTCTTCGCTTCAGTTTGTTTTCGATGATTCATATTGCAATTCCAAGCAATAAACATCCAAATAGTGTAGATTTCATGCTTTTGATCTCGATGTCAAATGGTGAACGAGAAAATTCGATGAAAACAAGGCAGAAATCACGACCTGGCTCTGATACCAATGTTGGGATTCAAGTCGGCGGAAGACGACTTACCTTTATCCGATGCGCAAACAACAATTAACCCCGGAACAAGCGTTGAATTGCGGATGAATCACGAACAAATATACTTCACATTGGTCTGAATGCAATCACGAGGAAAGCATCCAATTTCCACAGCGTAAATGCCGATTGTTCTTGTAAATGAACAATGGAACACCTTCTTTTTCTTTGATGGAAAGGGGACAAAAAATGGAGAGGAATTTCTGAGCATACGTTCTTTAAACTGTGCCAACGGTTGTCTACAAAAGACTTTTATACAACTCCCTTCATGCCCTTTCAAAGGGTGTCTTTCCATCGTAGCATATCAAGACCAAATGGTGCATTCCAATCGCACCCCATCATTGACGTACTGATTTAATACATCACTTCTGCTATCACAAAGCAAGCAAATCGAAGAAAGATCATTTAAAAGCAAAGAGCACCAGCAAAGCCTTAGAGAGCATTAAAACAACAATTAAAGTTGTTCACCAAGTCTTGCAATGCTTAGTTTTTGAGATTGGAAAAGGTAATCCTAGAAAAACTCCTTTAAAGCAGCTATAGATCAAACAAGTAAGATGTAACTTATAGTGCCTTGTCAACACTATGCAAGGAGTAATATTCAAATAAAAACTATTAACATCGCATTTAGCTTATTAGAACACTCACACAATACTAGCTAATAAGCAACATAAAGGGATCTCTTTACCTTTGTGCTTCATACTGATGTTTCGCAAACACGTAGTGAAGTGCTGGTAATACTTTCACCACCACCCTATGTGTAGAGGAAACAAGAGAAACACTTATCAAACATTCCACCTATGAACCAATCTGCATCTAGTGGACTGCCAAACTCTTTCTTGATAAATGTTTATCTAGTAAATAATTTTTTGTAATGCCTAATATATGAGATGAGAACTTTACTATATTTTAAGGACTGAAAAGGACATATAAGATGTAGGGGTGTCAAAAAAACCCAACCCGACCCGACCCGAACACGACCCGAACACGAAACAAGTTTGGTACATGTTTCGGGTCTTGCTACTATTCGGATAACAAATATAAAACAAGCGAAATACATGTTTCGGGTTGGGTTTAGGTTTGGAACATTGTTTGACCCGGAACACATTAACACCCCTATTCCAAACAAGCCAACAAACACAAATAGACGTGTTTTCGAAAACCCCTCCCCTTCAGCTTCTTCTCCAACAACTGCGATTCTCGTGGATTCCGCTGCCGCCCTCGATCGACACTCCTCTGCCTCACCATCGCCATCGCCACCCCTCGTCTCAACGCCGGAACCCTAGCCGTCATCGATTCCTATTGTTTTAGTGGGAAAACGCTGGAGCTGTGGCTTTCGGTTTTTCCTCGGAGTCGGGAGAAATTCTGCCGCGACTTCTCGCGCACGCGCATTTACATGACGGCTTGATGATCCAGGGTCTTTAAATTCGTCGGCAGGCGTTGGTCAAATCGTGAAGCTCGTGACAAAGACGGGTGGAGTTTAGACGCCCAGGAAAAAGAAGCAAGAAAGGAAAGCTCGTTCACGAACCCGGAAAAGAAACGAGAGGGTTGGACTTTGAGCTCTTCTCGTTCTTGGTAAGGTTTCATTCTTCAGACACCATCTCTGCTCCTTTTTTTTGTTTCTTGGATGCTTATCTTCAATTGGTGTTTCTTTCTTTCTTTTGGGTATATTATGGTTTTGTGGTGTCTCGTCTGGTGCTCTGGCTCTTGGTTCTTTCCCGTTGTTCTTGAAGTTCATGAACAGAACAGGGAGGGTTAGCGTTCCAGAGGGGGTGATTAGATCGGTTTTATTGGGAATTTCTCTATATGCTAAACTATTGGTGGGGAAGAGTATTCCTTTTCTGGACTCGCTTGCTACAAGCCGAATCTGGCACTTCTTTTGGGTCTCAGAACTGTCATGCTTTTGCATAAAGTTTGTTAATTTGTTGCGAGAAAACTTGACCTAAGCATGTGTTGCAGAAACCCACAAGTTTTGTTTTAAATGTTCTCTACTCTGGCCAGTCAAGCTTATGCATGTTCCACTTTTAATGGAGTTTGAGGTTATATTTCTCTAGCTTTATTTACTCAATCCATGTTTCATTTTTTGCAAGTTATGAAGCACCAAAACTGGGGCTTTTGATTTGCATGATTGGAGGGATCATACATCAACAATCTACAAGCAAACTTAAGCCTGAGAAACAAGTAGAAGCCAAAGAGACTGAGGAGGAACAGCAGCAGCTAATTGAGATGCAATCTAGCAAGCAAAGCTCCGCTGATGATGAGGAGAAATTAACATTTTGGTGAAAGAAAATCATTTCAGTTTTCACATTTCTGTGTCTCAAAATATTATGGTGGATTGTCCATATTCCACAGTTAGATTGGTCCGAGTAGCATAAATTGCTTTGCTTTTTTTGTGAGTACCTATGCCATTTATTGGCATCCTCATCTAGTCGTACTGAGTCTCCATCATATCTGACAAGAAGTCTAGATAGAAGATGCATTCCTTTTGCTACCATTCTTTTCACATTCATTCCAGTGATCTAGTGAATATGAAGAATTATACATTGTTCTCTATGTACTCTTACATTTTACATATAGGAATCAAATATGGTACAGTGATGGCTTAAGTAGCCATTTCAATTGTTGCAGGATATTGCATGCTTTTGACATTGGATTGAATTGATCTTGGTCAGAGTTCCTTTACTAATATTTTTGCTGCCATGAAGCTTTGATGACACCACATGCACAACCCATTTTTGGTTCCCCCTCAGGTTGGCTTAGTGTGGATTAATCTTGTTATCTCATATCTAGATGAGCATTTGCTAGGAACAGTGTGGCTTTTGATTTTGTGTGCTTGGTGTGTTCGCGCATCAGCAATCAACAAGCATGCCTAAGCTTGTAAGAGAAGTAGAAGCCAAAGAGAAAGAAGCATAACAGCGATAGCGACTTGAGATGCAATCACTAGTGAAGTAAACCGCAACAATGATGAATGATCATTAGAGAATCGAACGTTTCCATGAAAGGAGAATTGGAACAAATAGAAAAAAGGGAGGTGAAAAAAAAAAGAGGTGAAAACCCAGAAACTCGACCCGACTCGACCCGAATTTCCAATACGAGTCTAATGTGTTTCAGGTCGGGTCGGGTCAAGTCACAGTATGTGACCCTTATGTTTCGGGTCGGGTCGGGTAACATCAAAACCCAACCCCACCTGCGTGGCACCCAAGAATTTCGACAACCCTTGAATATGCGACAGTCGTGACTGATCGACGAAAGTATCATTGGACTGTGTCATTGGTATCATGTACGGACATTGTTTTGTTATCACCATCGGACCGATGGGTCACATTTAGAAATGGTTTGATTGTTGAATAAGTTATAGTCTCATCCCTATATACTATCACTGGTGAGACCGAGGTTTATTCCATAAGATGTGTCGACAAGATATTTTCTATGTTAATTTTAGCCATCCAATTGTGTACCCTATGAACCGAACCTCCCATGTACATTGTCGCGACCCCATGCAGCCACGTAAGTGAGGATATTTCAACCTACGCACATGCTAAAATTAAGAAGTTGGACCATGCATGTCTTTTTCATTGTGCGAATCAGCAAGTGAAGAAACGAATTTCAATCACCATGCAGCCTTGTCGATTCCTTTCTCCACACAAGAATTTCAGTCACGTACTTATACATGAGGTGGATTGAATAAGAGGAGATTAGTTGATTTCCATGGAGACCATGAAACTGAAATGCTCCATACATGTATAGAAATTTAAGGACCAATCTTTGGAGAAATTGAGCCATGTATTAAGGACCGTACGGCCACAAAATTGCTAACCCAATTAATCCCAGCCTCCCTTAATTGTCGACAAAATAGAGTCAATGAGTTTTGGGATTTGTGACCGAAGGAAGATTAGCAACAGCCACATTGCTTCGGTTTAGGCTGCAGGCAATTACCCAAGGAATTGCATGATGAAGACACGCCATTTTCCAGCTGTCTTGTGTGTGTGCAGCCACCAAAGGAAACCACATGCAATTAAATAAATTAGTCAGCAGTTTAGTGGAACAATTGGCTCAGTTTTGAGTGAGAGAGAGAGTTTGCGAGAGAGCGACGCGCAAGTGTGAGAGGAAAGAGGAGAAGGACCGTCCTCAGCCGTGCTCGTGCGCTGTTGTCTCCGACCTCGCTCGACTTTGCCGCCGTTGAGCCGCGCCCACGACCCGCATGCTTCCTGTTTTTACTTGCCGTCGGCACTTAGGACTCGAGGCAAGTAAAAGTCTACTAATCTATATAATGCAAAACTGTTATGGTCTGAGGTAGTGCAAGTAGACTTGAGAATGTCTGAATTGGATGTTGAATGCTGGATTTGTTGAGTGATTGTAGTAGATTGGAACCAAAGGATTGAGGAAAAGCTTTGAATATTTATATGCATTCTGATTTTTGTCGAACTAGGATCGAAAGAACAATCAGTGGTGAAATTTTGGAAGTGAAATAGCCGTGGTATAAGTACGGGATCCTGCTGAATCCGTATTGTCCGAATTAGATCGAGTGTAACTCGGCAAATTGGTAGACCTTCTAGAGACAGTTCTAGGATGATTTGGGTCTCGATTTCTTCATGAAAGTTGTGAGGAATTGTTTAATCTATGATATATGTTTTGGTCAGATTTTTTGAAATCATATAGAGACACAGATTTCTTTTAATGTGAGGTGTTTATCTGCCAAAGCATAGATTCTGTTAAAGGAAGAAATTGGGGCTGAGTTGTGCAATTTGTTGCGATTAATACATGACGAATTTGACTTAGGTTCCTTCATGAACTTCTTTCCTTTAGATCTTATTTATAACATACTAAAATTTTAGAATTTTCTGAGTTCATTTAGGGGTTATTCCAAAAGTTTTACTAAAACTGTGCATTCTGATTTTTGGGCTGTTTTATTCCGAGTTTGCTCAATTTGTCCTAAAGATGAATGCACCTTGATTTATCATTTGATGCGATGGTGTTGACATTCAGCATATCATTCAACATTGAGATTCGATGAGCACTCATGGGACATCCGAGGTCATTACATTGAAAATGTTTTTGGTACTGAAATAAATTAAGATGTTAGTGTTGCCGTTGGACCCTCGGGTCAACGATGCCTCAGGAGTCGGGAGGCCCGAAGGCTCGAATGAGTCGATGTCCTTTGGATGCCTGGGGTCTGTAATGCCCCAGAGGTTTACCCCGGGAGCATCGGGATGCCCGGTCGTATGCATGTCGGTACGTAAATCCGGAGGGTAGGGGTAACCATTTTCATGGCGCACCCTGGAGATTCCTCATGATGCCAAGTGGGGTGCGAGATGCCCGAAGGTGTGACATAACACGCTCTGGATGCCCCGTGGCCCTAGTGTTTAAATGTCGAAGGCTTTCACGACGCTAGGTTAGGTGCGAATGCCCAGAGGGACACAAACATTGGTCCTCTGGGAGGTGAAACCTTTTGAATATTAAAACTGATGGCTCTACTAAGTGTGTGTGTGTGGTCTGGTTATAGGACTAAATTGTATGGCATGGAATGGGACGTGCCATAACGGTTTGATTCTATAATCGGGACCTGTGTGACTAAAACAGTGCATTTGGTTTTGAAACTACATTGTCATTGCTTTAAAAAGTTTTATCGATTTGATGCATATTTACTCATTTCTTGATTATATGTTTTGTCTGTCTTGCATGAAATTGGATAGTGATGGTTACACACGATATAGTTTAGCGGATCTTTTACTACTGGGTGGTTGTACTCACCCCATTTTGGTGTGGCATCCAAAAATTTCATAAAAATCTCTAGATACACTGCGACCCATGAAAAGGTATTGGAAGCACCATCAGACTACATTATAGTCATTAGACCAACGGATTTCAATTAAACAAGGCCAAGCATTTAATGGACAATTGTTTTGTTGGAAATCTATCCTATGTCTATGTGTGATCAAGGATTGTACTAAAGGATGAATTGATGAGAAATTTTCTATTCTTGGCCATGTACTTTATAAGTTGGATTACCATCGATTAATGTTGCAACATTTTATGGCCATGTGAATATTTGAAATTAAGTAATTATAAGTGGGAATCTAGGGTGGATTAAGGAGCAAATATGGACTGATTTAATTAAGGCCCAAGATAGCCCAAAAGAGGCCCACAACCCCACCATTCGGCCGACCAAGGCCCGGCCCAAGGAGCCCATGAAGTAGTCAACTGAAGGAGGGGGGAAACCGGTTGGTGCATGCCATGCCACCTCCTCCACATGTCATCCCCTTAGAGCCAAGTGGCATTATATGCACGACTAATGATTACCTAACTAATCAAGAAATTAGGAAAGAGAGGGGGAAGGCGGATTGCACGAGAAACCGAGAGAGGGAGGGAGTGAAGTCGAGAGAAAGGGAGAGAGTGAAACAGAGAGAGTTTTGTGAGGGTTCGTCGGCGAGAGGAGGAAGAAGACCGGCCCGTCGTGCATGCGCCTACTCCCGCCGTCGAACAAGCTCGCTGAAAGCTTCAATTGCCGTTAGCTTGCTGTGAACTTAAGGCAAGTGAAGTCCCTTGATCTACATGATGCATGTTGTGGTTGTGTGTGAAGTAGATTTCGGATGAGCTAAGTGTTGGAATCTTCAAAATTTGGGAGTAGTTTCTTAGGCTAGTAAGCTGTTCTAGGGAAAACAGTTTAACCTCTAGTGATTCCGCGAATTGTAGGTGAATATCTAGTTGAAATCTCACTTCGTGTTCTTGATGAAAGTTGTAGAGGACTTCTTGGAGAGTAACATATCAAATATGAGAAGAAACGGACAAGTATTTGTTGGTGAAGCCATTTTTCTTCAAAGATTCTAGATCTGGAAACTGTTATGTTGATCCCTTGCGATTCTGTGAATTTTGTGCAAGTATCCAGTCCGAATTTGATCTCGTGTCCTGATAATTGTAGATGACATCTTGAGGAGTAACATACTAAAATTTGAGAATAAACGCACAAGTATTGTTCGGGGAAAAAAATTTTCTTTGAAAGGGATAAATCTGGAGATTGAACCGAGGGTTAGGAAAAGTTATAATAATTATAGCTTTTAATTCAGAATGAATTAGACTTATATTTATTCATGGGACTTTTATCTCTAGGACTTAACTATAACATATTAAAATCTCAGAATTTTCGGAGTTCATTTAAGGACTTAATTGAAATTATTTCCGAAACTGTGCAAAAGTGGTGTTGGAATTTCTTTTGCTATGATGTATGGACCTATGCGATTTATATGAAACTTTCTTGACATGGTGTTCTCCGTAAAACCTCTTTCTCTAGGTCTTGTTTACATCATGATAAATTTTTAGAATTTATTAATATCATTTACTAATTTTTCCAGAATTATAATTAAAGGAGTGCATTCTGTTTTATCCGAAATTCGTTTCAATTTTAAGAATAAATAAATTACTCTATGAGATGTGATATTCTGAGTTGCTATTTATTTGGCATATGTGGTGACATTTAGCCTATCATATGACATCAAAAGTTGATTGAAACCTTTGACATTATTGCATCAAATACTATTTTGGAAAATGAGGCATATATGTGAATATAAATTGCGATGTGATGATACCGTCGGGCCCTTGAGATGACGATGCCCCGGGAGTGTCGGGATGCCCGGAGGTGTGTGCCGGATACCCGGAGGTGTGTGCCGGAGGTTCCTCGCGATGCCAGGTTGGGTGCGAGCGATATGAGGGATGCAAACACTGGTCCTTGGAAGAAAAATGAGATCCTTTTGAAAATAAAAATTGGGAATTGAATCATGCGCATGTGTGTGTGCATATGGCATGATGCATGAATTGCCTATGAAATTGAATTGATACTATTTGACATTGAGAATGCGATCATGAAGGCATTGAATGGATCTCATGGGGATATATACATGATTGTATGGATGATATGAATCATGCGCATGTATGTGCATATGGCATGGAACATAAATTGCCTTAATGAATGAATCTCATGGAAATACAAGCATGATTACATGGATGATATGTACATTTCACATGAAATTGTGGTTGTCTTGCTTGTTGCACTATGTAGTTTAATGGATCTTTACTGCTAAGTGGTTGTACTCACCCCTTTTGGGGACTAACATTTCAGATTAAGAGATGCCTTTGTTACCGGTCACGTGTGGCACTTTCTATGGCACACCGACCGACGTTGAGGTTGAGTGTTCGGAGCATCCTTGTGTTGGTGTTCATGGACTGGTGTTCATCCGCGTTCGAGTTTTAGTTATGTATGACGTGGGTCTACCTGATGGCCCTATAGTCCAGGAGTTCCTGTCCATACATGTCCGCCGTGACGGGGTTATAATGGGGATGCAGCCGCCTCCACCAACCGATGCACCGGGCTGGGTGTGATTGCGCGTGTGACTGGTAGAGGATGACACTTTTTGGATGGCCGATACTAGATGATGATAGATTGATGATCATGACTGCTGTAGAGTCGGGTACTTTTGGTTATAGCCGAGCTTAGTGAAGCCTTGGCCTTTTGATGTACCGACTCGTGATATCCATCAAAGTTATGTAAATAAAAGTGATTCAGCTCTATCTTATATATAAAGTGTGTAGTTGGTGTGCATTGCATTATTTAGTTTGAGTATGGGTTAGGGAGATATCGAATATGCTTCTGTTATATGAACTGTGCTGGGACCGATTTAAGTGATATAAACCCCCAGGACTTATGGACCCACTATAAATTAATTGGTATCAGAGTGATTTGTTATTAGGACAAGTGAAAAGGGCAAGTGACCTGTGGCGACCCTAATGGTTCGGGGGCCGTCGAGGGGTGCCACATTTGGGGACTAACATTTTAGACTAGACAACATGCCTCTGCTGCTTGTACCTCCTGACACATTTTATGGAATCCCGGTCGACCTACAGTGCGAGTTGTCGGAGCATCACCATCCCGAGGTGCTAGGCCTGGTTTTCATATGAGTGCGGCTATTGGTAGTGTTTGATGTTGGTTCTCCGGCCGGCCCAGTACTTCAGGAGTATCTTACAGTCTTTGTTCGTTGAGATGGACATACGCTGGGGCCGTTGCCACCGCCGCCAGCAGACGGACCGGACGGGTGGGTGTGACCGAGAGTGAAGGACAGTAGAGGAAGCATTTTTTTGGACGCCGACACTGGTTGATGGACGCGTGTAGATATATGTTGGTATAATGGGTTCTCTTTTGAGAATAGCCGGGTATAGAAAAACCTTGGCATTTTGGTGTACCGATGAAAGATGTCCATCAGATTATGTAAATAAAAGTGTTTGGCTTTGACTTATAAAATGTTTAGTTGGTGTGCATCATTGTAATTAGTTGGAGGGAAGTTGATGAATGCACTTCCGCTATATTTTCTGCACAGGGACCGAATTAAAAGATATAAACCCCAAGGATTTATGAGTTATAATGAAATTCTTTGGTATCAGAGTAACAGACTATCAGGGCAAAGTGAAAGGAAATTGTGGTGACCCTAACGAATTTGGGGGCCGTCGAGGGGTGCCACAGCGGGTGGTATCAGAGCTATGGTTTATGTGGAGTGATAAGGTGCCTCAATTGCAAATGAGGATATGATGATGCACACCATAGGATACTAACCAAGGGTAGTTGACTAACTATGAAGAACATGTGATAGACTTTCACTCGTAGATCTCTGGTAACTATTGTGAGTTACCTTTGTGTGTCAGTAACATTTTTATGTTACTTATGTGACTTTAGTAACCCTTTTTATTTTCATTATTATTTGACCAGTGACATTGAGTCATTAATTGTTCCTAAGGCGAATGCTTGGAAAACTGCAGGAAGTTATGGTACGAACTGGTAGTTCTCATCCATCGAGGGCTAAAGCCTCTACTTCAAGGGCTGAACCCCAGATGGAAGATATTCTGCAGGCATTGGCCAATATAGGAAATTTGATGGAAAGACAAGCTCAGCAACAACAACAACAACCCGGAACAGAACGTCGCCCTCAAGGACTAGTGGAACAATTTCTGAAGTTGAAACCACCTAAGTTTAGTGGAATGGGAAGTCCTGAGGAGGCAGAGCAATGGATTGATGGAATGGAACAGATTTCCCGGTTGTTGAACTGTAATGATGCTGAAAAGATAACCTTGGCAGAGTATCAATTGGAGGGAAATGCAAATTTTGGTGGAGAGCTTCAAGAGACACGATCTTTCCACCAGGTACTGACATAAACTGGGATGAGTTTGTTAGAGCTTTCAATAGAAAGCATTTCTCTGACTGTGCCAGGGATAAGATCACAAAATTTGTTCAGTTGGAACAAAGGGAGCTGACAGTGGACCAGTATGAAGCAAAATTTTCTGAATTGTCTAGATATGCTCCCAGATTGATTGAGGATCGAGAGGAAAAGGCTAAGAGATTCCTGAAGGGACTAAGGACTGATATCAGGAAACAACTGGTGCCTCTGAATATAAGAGATTATAATGAGATTTATGAAAGGGCACAGCTGGTAGAGCAAGAATTAATAAGAGAGCAATCAGAATTTAAGAGGCAATCGACCTTTAGTGATATCAAACGAGGTAAGAGACCCTATCCTAGTCAAGGTCAGCCCTAGGAATCTAAGAAAAAGAGAAATTTTGGAAATTTTGGAAAAGCCAGGAGTGGCCCGATTTTAGGGAGAGTACCCTACCAAAGTAATATCTGCCAGCGGTGTGGTGGACAACATGGGCCAGGATTTTGTATTAGTCAACCGAAATGTTATGGTTGTGGGCAAATAGGGCACTTTAAGAGAAATTGTCCACAAGAGAGGTCGCAGCCAAATGTCGGCTCGGTGCGACAAGTGCAGCAACGTACAGCTAGACCAAATCTACCAAGGAATCCACAGAACCCACCAGCACAAGGACGGGTGTATGCAATCACCCAAGAGGAAGAGGAAGCTTCCAAAAATGTTATCTCAGGTACGATTTCTATAAATGGCAAGAAGGCATATGCGTTATTTGACACAGGTGCTACACATTCTTTTGTGTCTGAAAGGTATAGACAGTTGAGTAAAATAGAAACTACATCTCTTGAGACGCCCCTTTGTGTTTCCACGCCATTAAAGAATATGGTATAGTCTCCGCTAGTGTGTGAAAGGTGTAAGATAACCATAGGGGGATGGGATATGGAAATAGACCTAGTTGTAATGGCTATGTACGACTTCGATGTTATCATAGGAATGGACTGGCTCCATAGGCAAAAGGCTAAGGTGGATTGCTATAGGAAAGTAATCCAGTTTATTTCACCTGACCAGTCTAGTTTTGAATTTTTTGGAGGTCAAACAAATTCCTCTATAGCCATTATTTCAGTAATGGAAGCCCGTGCACTTCTTGACGAAGGATGTTAAGGATACTTGGTAGTAGTAAATGATTATACGAAGGAAAAGACTAAGCTCGATGAAATTCCGGTGGTCAGGGAATTTCAAGATGTATTCCCTGAGGAACTGCCTAGGTTACCACAGGAACGGGAAATTGAATTCGAGATCGAACTGATGCCTGGAACAGAACCGATATCGAAAGCCCCGTATAGGATGGCCTTGACAGAATTGACGAAATTGAAGGTGCAACTGCAAGAGTTGCTCGATAAAGGATTTATTAGGCCAAGTGCTTCTCCTTGGGGTGCACCGGTCTTGTTTGTGAAAAAGAAGGATGGGTCAATGCGTTTATGTATTGACTATAGGCAACTGAATCAAGTGACCGTTAAGAATAAGTATCCTTTACCTAGAATTGATGATCTATTTGACCAACTACAAGGAAGTTCGGTCTTTTCTAAAATTGACTTGAGATCAGGATACCATCAATTAAGGATTAAGAAAGAAGACATCCTAAGACTGCATTTAGGACTCGCTATGGACACTACGAGTTCCTAGTTATGCCATTTGGACTGACGAATGCCCCGGCCGCATTTATGGATATGATGAATAGGATATTTAAGCCCTATTTGGATCAATTTGTGATTGTCTTCATTGATGATATCCTGATATATTCTAGAAGATCTGAAGAGCATGAGCGACACCTGAAGATAGTGCTGCAAACCCTTCGAGACCATAAGCTGTATGCCAAATTTAGTAAGTGTGAATTTTGGCTGGACCGAATAATATTTTTAGGACACGTGGTGTTAGGAGAAGGAATTGTAGTAGACCCGGCAAAAGTTGAGATGGTAATAAATTGGCCGAGACCGACAACATCGACTGAAATACGGAGGCTGGCTATTATAGAAGGTTTATTGAAGGATTCTCATTACTCGCAAGTCTATTGACGAAATTGACTCAGAAGAATGTAAAATTTGAATGGAATGGAGAGTGTGAAAAGAGTTTCCAAGAACTTAAAAAGAAATTGACTACGGCTCCAATTCTAACTATACCATCTGGATCTAATGGATTCACGGCATATAGTGATGCGTCTCACACAGGACTGGGATGCGTTCCGATGTAGCATGGCAAGGTCATAGCCTATGCATCTAGATAGTTGAAACCTTATGAATTGAATTACCCAACCCATGACTTAGAATTGGCAGCTATAATTTTTGCTTTGAAAATATAGAGGCATTATCTGTATGGAGAGAAATTCGAAATCTATACAGATCATAAGAGCTTGAAATATTTGTTTTCACAAAAAGAACTAAATATGAGACAGAGGAGATGGATGGAATTGTCAAAAGATTATTATTGTGAAATACGGTACCATCCCGGAAAGGCAAATAAAGTGGCAGACGCTCTTAGTCGTAAGTCGGCTATGAATATGGCTAGTATGAGAATAACATAATGGAATCTGTTAAAGTCAGTAGCGGACTCAGAGTTTAAAGTGGAGGTAGATCACCTTACTGGCATGCTTACTGCATTAAGGATTGAACCCGAAATAATTCAGAAAATTAAGATTCTGCAAGAATTTGATCCGGAAATTGTGAAAGTACGAAATGCTGTGTCTTTAGGAAAAAGACCAGAATTTCAAGTCTCTGAAGATGGGTTAGTAAAATGCCAGGGATGACTCTGTGTTCCCAACAATGAGGATGTGTAAAGAGAAATCCTGTCGGAAGCACATAGGAGTAAATATAGTATTCATCTGGGTAGTACAAAAATGTACAGGAATTTACGCCAACAGTATTGGTGGAATGGCATGAAAGCGAATATAGCTAAACCCGTCTCTCAGTGCTTAACATGTCAACAAGTGAAAGCGGAACACCGCAAACCCGCAAGACTATTAAGACCATTAGATATACCCAAATGGAAATGGGATCATGTGACGATGGATTTTGTGCAAGGATTGCCAAGGACATCAAGTGGTCATGATTCTATCTGGGTGATAGTAGATAGCTTGACTAAGTCTACCCATTTTCTAGCAGTCCGCATAGACTATCCGATGAATAAATATGCTGACATTTATGTAGGCCAAATAGTACGCTTACATGGTGTTCCCGTAACTATTATGTCAGATCAAGACCCAATATTTACTTCAAACTTTTGGCGAAGTCTTCAAACCACCTTAGGTACCAAATTCTAGTTTAGTACTGCTTTTCATCCACAGACAGATGGACAAACAGAAAGAGTGATCCAGACATTAGAAGACATGTTAAGAGCTTGCATCATTGATTTTAAAGGAAGTTGGGATGAAAAGATGAATCTAGTAGAATTTGTATATAACAATAGTTTTCAGAAAAGTATAGGCATGGCTCCCTATGAAGCATTGTATGGGAGGAAATGCAGGACCCCTGTCTGTTGGAGTGAGGTAGGTGAAAGGAAACTGACAGGACCTGAGTTGGTACAAATCACTACAGAGGCTGTTGAGATCATCAGGAAAAGACTTAAGACAGCCTAAAGTCGACAGAAAAGCTATGCAGATAAGCGTAGAAGACCTTTGGAGTTTAATGTAGGAGACCATGTATTCCTTAAGGTATCCCCAATGAAAGGAATATCTCGATTTGGAATCAAAGGTAAGTTAAGCCCTAGATTTGTTGGACCCTTTGAGATACTTGAAAGAATAAGAGACGTAGCTTATCGACTAGCACTGCCTCCTAAGCTAGAGAATGTACATGATGTGTTCCATGTGTCGATGCTGAGGAAGTACCAGCCAGACCATGGTCACATACTCCCTCATGAAGCCATCAAAGTGGATGAGAAAGTAAGGTACCCGGAAGAGCCGATTCGAGTACTAGATTGAAAGGAACAAGTCCTTCGGACAAAGAAAATTCCTCTAGTTAAGGTATTGTGGCAACATCACGATATGGAAGAGGCCACATGGGAAAGTGAGGAAGAGATGAGGGAAAGGTACCCTCATCTGTTTATGGAGATTTGAGTGATGTCCAATTTCGAGGACGATATTCTCTAAGGAGGGGAGAATTGTGGCACCCAAGAATTTCGACAACCCTTGAATATGCGACAGCCGTGACTGATCGACGGAAGTATCATCGGACTGTGTCATTGGTATCATGTACGGACATTGTTTCGTTATCACCATCGGACCGATGGGTCACATTTAGAAATGGTTTGATCGTTGAATAAGTTATAGTCTCATCCCTATATACTATCACTGGTGAGATCGAGGTTTATTCCATAAGATGTGTCGACAAGATATTTTCTATGTTAATTTTAGCCGTCCAATTGTGTACCTTACGAACCGAACCTCCCATGTACATTGTCGCGACCCCGTGCAGCCACGTAAGTGAGGATATTTCAACCCACGCACATGCTAAAATTAAGAAGTTGGACCATGCATAAGGACCATGCACGTCTTTTTCATTGTGCGAATCAACAAGTGAAGAAACGAATTTCAATCACCATGCAGCCTTGTCGATTTCTTTCTCCACGCAAGAATTTCAGTCATGTACTTATACATGAGGTGGATTGAATAAGAGGAGATTACTTGATTTCCATGGAGACCGTGAAACCGAAATGCTCCATACATGTATAGAAATTTAAGGACCAATCTTTGGAGAAATTGGGCCATGTATTAAGGACCGTACGGCCACAAAATTGCTGACCCAATTAACCCAAGTCTCCCTTAATTGTCGACAAAATGGAGTCAATGAGTTTTGGGATTTTTGACCGAAGGAAGATCAGCAACAGCCACGTTGCTTCGGTTTAGGCTGCTAGCAATTACCCAAAGAATTGCATGCTGAAGACACGCCATTTTACAACTATCTTGTGTGCGTGCAGCCACCAAAGGAAACCACATGCAATTAAATAAATTAGTCAGCAGCTTCGTGGAACAATTGGCTCGGTTTTGAGCGAGAGAGAGAGAGAGAGTTCGTGAGAGAGCGACGCGCAAGTGTGAGAGGAAAGAGGAGAAGGACCGTCCTCAGCCATGCATGTGCGCTGTTGTCTCCGACCTCGCTCGTGTTCGCCGTCGTTGAGCCGCTCCTGCGACTTGCATGCTTCCTGTTTTTACTTGGCATCGGCACTTAGGACTCGAGGCAAGTAAAAGTCTACTAATCTATATAATGCAAAACTGTTATCGTCTGAGGTAGTGCAAGTAGACTTGAGAATGTCTGAATTGGATGTTGAATGCTGGATTTGTTGAGTGATTGCAGTAGATTGGAACCAAAGGATTGAGGAAAATGCTTTGAATATTTATATGCATTCTGATTTTTATCGAACCAGGATTGAAAGAACAAACGGTGGTGAAATTTTGGAAGTGAAATAGCCATGGTATAAGTACGGGATCCTGCTGAATCCGTATTGTCCGAATTAGATCGAGTGTAACTCGGCAAATTGGTAGACCTTCTAGAGACAGTTCTAGGATGATTTGGGTCTCGATTTCTTCATGAAAGTTGTGAGGAATTGTTTAATCTATGACATATGTTTTGGTCAGATTTTTCGAAATCATAAAGAGACAAAAATTTCTTTTAATGTGAGGTGTTTATTTGCCAAAGTATAGATTCTGTTAAAGGAAGAAATTGGGTCTGCGTTGTGCAATTTGTTGCGATTAATACATGACGAATTTGACTTAGGGTCCTTCATGAACTTCTTTCCTTTAGATCTTGTTTATAGCATACTAAAATTTTAGAATTTTCTGAGTTCGTTTAGGGGTTATTCCAAAAGTTTTACTAAAACTGTGCATTCTGATTTTTGGGCTGTTTTATTCCGAGTTTGCTCAATTTGTCCTAAAGATGAATGCACCTTGATTTATCATTTGATGCGATGGTGTTGAAATTCAGCATATCATTCAACATTGAGATTCGATGAGCACTCATGGGACATCCGAGGTCATTACATTGAAAATGTTTTTGGTACTGAAATAAATTAAGATGTTAATGTTGCCGTTGGACCCTCGGGTCAACGATGCCCCGAGAGTCGGGAGGCCCGAAGGCTCGAATGAGTCGATGTCCTTTGGATGCCTGGGGTTCGTAGTGCCCAAGAGGTTTTGCCTGGGAGCATCGGGATGCCCGGTCATATGCATGTCGGTACGTAAATCCGGAGGGTAGGGGTAACCATTTTCATGGCGCGCCCCGGAGATTCCTCGTGATGCCAGGTGGGGTGCGAGATGCCCAGAGGTGTGACGTAACAAGCTCTGGATGCCCAGTGGCCCTAGTGGCTGAATGCCAGAGGCTTTTGCGGCGCCAGGTTGGGTGCGAATGCCCGGAGGGACGCAAACATTGGTCCTTTGGGAGGTGAAACCTTTTGAATATTAAAACTGATGGCTCTGCTAAGTATGTGTGTGTGGTCTGGTTATAGGACTAAATTGTATGGCATGGAATGGGACGTGCCATAACGGTTTGATTCTATAATCGGGACCTATGTGACTGAAACAGTGCATTTGGTTTTGAAACTACATTGTCATTGCTTTAAAAAGTTTTATCAATTTGATGCATATTTACTCATTTCTTGATTATATGTTTTTTTTGTCTTGCATGAAATTGGATAGTGATGGTTATGCACGATATAGTTTAGTGGATCTTTTACTGCTGGGTGGTTGTACTCACCCTTTTTTGGGGACTAACATTTCAGACTAGACAACATGCCTCCGCTGCCTGTACCTCCCGGCACATTTTATGGAATCCCGGTCGACCTACAGTGCGAGTTGTCGGAGCATCACCATCCCAAGGTGCGAGGGCTGGTTTTCATACGAGTGCGACTATTGGTAGTGTTTGATGTTGGTTCTCCCGCCGGCCCAGTACTTTAGAAGTATCTTATAGTCTTTGTTCGTCAAGATGGACATGCGCTGGGGCCGTTGCCACCGCCGCCAGCAGACAGACCGGACGGGTGGGTGTGACCGAGAGTGAAGGATAGCAAAGGAAGCATTTTTTGGACGCCGACACTGGTTGATGGACGTGTGTAGATATCTGTTGGTATAGTCGGGTCTCTTTTGAGAATAGCCGGGTATAGAAAAACCTTGGCATTTGGGTGTACTGACGAAAGACGTCCATCTGATTATGAAAATAAAAGTGTTCGGCTTTGACTTATAAAATGTTTAGTTGGTATGCATCATTGTAATTAGTTGGAGGGAAGTTGATGAACGCGCTTCCGCTATATTTTCTGTGCAGGGACCAAACTAAAAGATATAAACCCCTAGGATTTATGAGTTGTAATGAAATTCTTTGGTATCAGAGTAACAGATTATCAGGGCAAAGTGAAAGGAACTTGTGGTGACCCTAATGGATTTGGGGGCCGTCGAGGGGTGCCACAACCTGGCCCATTTACACCCCCAATAAGATGTGAATCCATAAAAAAGCCAAAAGAATGGGACTAAAATTCTTCTAGCCGTATATATAACATCACGTGAACCATTTAAACAACTCCAGTGACAAAAACCATGTAATTTGCAATATCCACACACATTACGCACGGTTTCCATATTGAAAGTTGGTCACAAAATGAAAATTGACCAAAGTCAGGTGCTTATTGTCGAGCTCAGGGCGAATCAAAACCCACTGGAATTTCTCCATCCGTCTTTTGCGATCGAAGAATTTTGAAGGCTTCGGGACAGACCCTATGTAACATCCTAAATTTTCAATCCTGTCCCGATAAAATGAAATGGGCTTTTCATCGACGTGCCTATGGTTCTTTTTCTTTGAGTTGGCCACTCACGGAATATCTGATCCACCAAGTGAAGCCGTTAAGGGATATAAACGCGACCAACTTGAGAATTCGATCAGAAATCGACTGCTCGACTGTGCTAATCTATAAGGGTCAATACGGCCCCGTTAAAATCGATTAGAGACCGGAGATAGGTCGATTTGACAGAGGCATGTAATTAACGTGTGGGTGATTCCACCTAATTGCAAAATTCACGTCGAACGGCACTAAACTAATTTTTCTGTCGATTCTGTATCCGGTGCCCGTAATTGAAACCTTGAGATTTTCACGACAACCGAGAGTTGCCTGTGATTCGAAGATGCACATTATGGATAAAAAATGATCGACCACAAGTCAAACGCATTAAAAATTCCTAAAAGCTACCTGGTAGGTTAGGTCACGCTAAAATCGAATCCAATCAAAATTAGCAACGAAATTGAACCGGTTTTAGAAATCGAAAGTTCGAGCGTGTCATTTTTATTTTTGGGACGTCGACTCATCCTTTGAAGAATTTTCGGCGAGCCCAATCTTTTTCAGAAAATCAATTTTTGGCAAATTGATTAGAAGAAATTCGGATGGAGAGGGATTTGGCTATTTTGCTGCCCAAAATTTGTTAATTGTGAGATTTAAGGTGCAAGAAGGTATTAGGGGACCAAGAAGATTGGCTTGAGGACTTTGGGGACCAAGGAATGATGAATTAAGATATTTTTTATTGACTTTCTCCCCCCCGCTCTTCAGCTTCTCTTGCATGCCAGACCAGCTGCTCTCCCCTTCGCCACTTCTGCTTTCTTTTCATTTCCCTCCTTCACATTCTTTCCCCCCTGCACACCCCCTCTCAGTCGAGTGCCCCTCCTGCTCATTCTTCATTTTGTTTTCCTCTTCTTTCGAATGCCAACCCACTCACGCAAGCATCCCCTCCATTTCCCCCTTTCGCTGCCACGTCCGCAACACCCCCCGCCAACAACCGACTCTTCCTTCTCATGCTTACCCATCAGCTCCCATCTTCGCCTCCTGTTCTGCCACATGCCGTGCCACACCACTCTTCCACCTCCACCATCCACACGACACCACCCCTGCCAGTACTCCAATCCGTCGGCCTACTGAAACAACTCCCCTCAATTTCACCGCTTCAACCCACTCTCGATCCAACCTAGTAAATCGCGGTTGACACCTAAATTTTGGCAACCCGTTTAGTCATTTAACACATTAAAAAATTAAGGGGTAATTTTATCCTTGAAAAAATATTAATTGCATAACATATAGATTTAGGTGCATTTATTTTAATTTGCATTTTTTGCATTTATATATTGGACCAGTAACGGGTGGATTTGAATTAGTGGTTCTGAGCTTTAACTTGGCAGGCTGGACTAAGCCCACTAAGCGAGCAAATTGGCCCAAAAATTAATGATAAAAAATTTATCTCACGAAAAATAGGAATTTGAAATTTTTCCGGGATATGATGAATTTTTTGTGTCACGTCCCGACCCTCGGTCTCGTGACCATCCTTCAACTTTGGTCGATTTTAAAATGCGATATCCCAGGACTACATATCGCCGACCCTTTCATTTTTGATAGCACATGCGGAAGCAATTATAAAAATCCCCAGACAATAAAGAAATGGGATATACAAGTAGGACTAGAAAATTTAACCTTAAAACCAACACCATTATTTACAAATACAAGTCATGCTAAAAAGGTTGGTTTCTACTCAAATAGATTCTACAGCCAAAATCATCAGATAGGATTGGCGACTCAATTCTCATCAGGGTTCTACTCTGGAGCATCCTCGTAGTTCTCCTCCAGATACTCCTCTTCGAATTCTTTCTCCTTAGTTTCTTCATCAGGGTCCTGAAATGTTGTCCCCAAACCGGGATGAGACTATGTCTCAGCAAGTTCTACCCCCTAAGACCCGATTAGTAAACTAATACACCTTAGGGCTGCCTATGCACAACATGAGTCGAGGGCTTACCTTGGCCTCGATTCCACCTGCATATTAGCACAGATCAAATAGGCACCCAAGTAATCACATCACGATCATCGACCTAGTCGATTACACACCAACAATACCACTCACGGTCATTTCCATTCAATCAATCAATTCACATCATCAGATCAAAGTAGTGATCAATCGATCTAGTCGATTACTTATCAAACAGACCAACTCTAGGTTGTTCCCAAACATCAATCACATGTACTCGTCGGGCGTCTTTTCGCCAACCGCCATACCATCACCGATCACGTGCATTCTTTAAGGCGCCGTTTTCGCCAGTGATGTCCCAATCACCGAATCACGTATCATTCCTAGGGCGCCGTTTTCGCCAAGGTGATGTATGCAATGGACAGCACTCGTGCGTTCTTTAAGGCGCCGTTTTCGCCAGTGATACCCTCCATCACCGAACCACGTATGTCCATAATGAAGCAAGGGATAGACAGCACTCGTGCGTTCTTTAAGGCGCCGTTTTGCCAAAGTGATATACTTAATCACCGAACCACGTATGTCTATAAGTCA
This sequence comes from Eucalyptus tenuipes, assembly GCA_014182365.1. Lineage (NCBI taxonomy): Eukaryota > Viridiplantae > Streptophyta > Magnoliopsida > Myrtales > Myrtaceae > Eucalyptus > Eucalyptus tenuipes. The sequence goes on from CM024545.1 coordinate 13,794,760, forward strand.
CGTATATTCTTTCTCTCGGCGCCGTTTTCGCCAACATGACATATGTAATGGGCAGCAACGTGCGTTCTTTAAGGCGCCGTTTTCACCAAAGTGATATCCTTAATCACCGAACCACGTTTGTCCACTTACATCATACCCGATTGGTCTCAGCCAATAGAGTTCTCGTTCACTCTCACGACTCTCTCCACTTCACAGCTCATCAAGGTATTATAAATGCTAAATAGCCATACTCGGCCACCTACCAATCAGTCATTCAATTTCACTCAATTTCAATCAATTAAGGAATAATTCCTTAAATTGCACAATCAATTTAATTAAGCACAACATGGAGCTCAAATAAATAAACGGACTGCACCACGACAATCAGCATGAAATTTCGGTCACCGGTCATCCCGGTTGAATTTTCCGGAAAATAAATAATTAAATAATTAATTTCGAAAATTAAATAAATAAATACAATAATTTCAATTTAGCACAATATAAAACTCAATTAAATAAACGGACTGCGCCACGATTATCAGCATAAAATCCCGGTCACTGGCCATCCCAGTTGAATTTCCGGAAAATAATTAATTAAATAATTAATTTCGAAAATTAATATTTAATTCCTAAAAATTCCACTTAGACCCGAATTGCCTAATTAACACCCGATAAGGGTCGGGAAAAATCCCAAGAAGCATCCAATAAATAGTACGGGCCATTCTCTATCTAAGTACACTAACCACCTAACTAATATGCAATGCAATTAACTAATAATCCCTAATCCATTCTAATCTAACCACCTAATTGCACTTAACTAACACTAATCAACCTTTAAGTGTAATTAGCAAACTAAGAAGGCATTAGTGAGCAAAACTCACTCAAAACGACGGGCTCGACGCGAGGATCGACTTTCCTCAAAGCGGGCCGAGCATCCGGGCTCGGGAAGGCGGCTAAAACGGGCCAAAACCCCACCTTTGTCATACCCATTTCTGCAACCTTCTGCTCGCTGCTGGTTGGGGTGGATCCGGGGCTGATTCGAGCTGGACAAGGCCGGCGAAGGGCGAGGGGGCTCCGGTGGGTCGAGGTGGCGGCGCACGGTGGCGGAGGTGGCCGAACCGTGGCTGTGCTGGCCAAAACGGAGCTGGACAGCAACTCTGGAACAGCGAGCTGGGCGAGAGAGCGACCAAGGCGCGCGGAGGGCGACCAAGGCGCGCGGAGGGCAACCGGCGAGCGGCGGAGCACGCGGGCGACGCGCGGGCGGGCGGCGGCGATGGCAGCTCCGGTTTTCAAGCGAGCCGCTGTCTCGGCTTCTCCTTCCGCTTCGGTTTTCACGAACAAGAAAGGAAGAAGGAAGGTGTCGAGAGAGAGAGGGTGAGGGAAGAAGAGAGAGAAGAGAGAGGTTTGAAAAGTCAAAGAAGAAAAAGCAAAGTGGAAGCCAGCAAGCATTTCGGTGGAGGGGGCTACGCACGAGGGGAACAAGAAAAGGAGAGAGAGAGAAAAAGAAAAAGGAAAAAGAAAGAAAGAGAGAGGGAAAGGAGGAAAGGTGTTTGGCCAAATAGGGAAAGGGAAATGAGAATAAATTCAAAAGAAAAGAATTTCCTCAAATAGAAAATTCTTATTTCAATTTCTTTTGAATAAGCTCACAAATTCCTAAAAGAATTTCATATTAGAGTTCTTGATTCCCCTCTTGCATTTTTGCATCCAATATCCCTCTTGAATTTCTCTCAAATGACTCTCATAAAATCAATTGATGTCTCACTTATCAAATTGATTATTCTCTTTATCCAAGAATCTCTCATACTCCTCAATTTCACAATCCCCGCTTTAACCGAACGAAAACGGCCCCATTTATCCGGTCGAAATTAGAACCCGAAAATCTGGATGTCACAACTCTTCCTCTTATAAAAATTTCGTCTTCGAAATTTAAACTTTTACCAATCCTTATAGAAAAGGTGGGGGTATTGTCGTTTCATTGAGTCTCACTATTCCATGCTAATCCTTCGGTCTCGTGGTGTTGTCCAACCACTTTGACCAAGGAGACCATCTTGGTACCCAACATCTGCTCTTTCTGAACCAACAACTGAACTGGACTTCTCATGCATGACACTCTATCGTTCACATTTAATCTCTTTTTCTCGACTCTCTAATGAACGTTCGAAGCTCAACGACTGAAAATTTCTGACAGTTCTGTGGAGTCTTTACTCTGACACTGATTTGACAACTGTAAACATCGATTGCGAGCCGACTCGTCCCGTAATCTTTCTTCACCTTCTTTTCACCTTTGAAATTCTGTACCCTTTACTATGCACTACTTAAGAAAGAACCCTTTGAAAACTCTGTCAAATTTGTAACCTCGATTTAGATTCGAAATATAATTCATCCCCAGGCACTCCATGCCGGTGAATTATCTCGATGCACACACACTTCGGTATACCCACTCGTGACAAGACAGAATCTTCAATTTCTGAAATCGAACTTAGGTTGGCGGTTAATTTCACTCCGACACGCTTTTAGTGCAGTGACCTAGGCTACTAGGTAGTTTTCGAGCTTTCTAGGACAAATGAGCCGTGGTCGATTTTCTTCGAGCCACAATGAACCCACTCGACACTTTGTCGATTCTCGATTGTCGTGAAAATCTCGAGGATTCAAATACGGACACAGGGTACCAAAACGACAGTAAAGTCAAATTAGTGCCAATCGACGAGAGTTTTCCAATTTAGTGGTGTCACCCACGATTGGTCATTCATCTCAGTCGAACCGACCTATCTCTGATCTTAATTCGATTTTTTTAAGCGTGCCGTAATGATCCCTAAGGATGAACACGGTCGAGAAATCGATTTATGGTCGAATTCCCAAGTCTATTTGTCTTAAAGTCCTTAATAACTCACCCAGCTAGTCTAGTTATCTCGTGAGTGGCCAACTCAGAGAAAAGCACTGTAGTCGCGTCGATGAAATGCCCAATTATCCAATCGAAGTCAGAATCCAAAAATCTGGATGTCACACACTCAAAACAAGATCTATCCGTACTGTACCAAAGTGGACCAACTCCATCTATCGATCGACTACTATCCTCAAATGGTATCAGTAATCCCCTGAATCCTTAGTAAGCTCGTCACAATGTTCCATTGTGATATATTTTCATTCCCACTGGGGACTCTTAAGTGATGATAAGAGTTCTCCCGGTTTGCATTACTGGACTTCCACTTACTGACAACTCTGGCACTCACAAACTACCCGGCGGTATCTATCTTCATATCAACCTACCAATCTAGTTGATGCCGGTTCTGACTTACTTACACCATCTGGTCAAAACTGTAATACTCTAGTGAACTTCTGACAAAATCTTTTCCCTGAGTGTTACACTGTCAAGTGTATTCAATCACTCATGGAACCCGAACGTTCCATCCTCAGAAATCTTAAAGTTCGATTCTTTCTTACTAGTATCCTCTTATAAGATCTTCTGAACATCTTCGTCTGTCAATTTGGCATCGATTCTAACTTGAACATCTGGTTCAATTTTGAGGGTGGCTATAAAATTCAAAAGGTAGCCTACCTCAAATTTGAAAACCAAATTTCAAATCCTTTTCAAGTAAGGTCTATACTTTAGCCAGTCTATGCACAATTGAAGACTCTCGGTTCAACACATTAATGACTCATTTCGTTCCTCCAAGGTGATACCCGATGTCACTATTATAGTCTTGCCAAAATTCTGATTCACGACACCGTTTCAACTAGCGAGACGGTTATACAACAATCTTCCCCTGTTGTATCAATACTCACCCAGTCCTCTGCAAGACACATCACTAAAGATTTCATGCTTTCCAGAGCCAAATGAAAATTTTAGAATAAGTGCAGTAGCCTAATCTTACTTAAGCTCTGGCAATTATCTTTGCACTTGTCTATGCCTAAGAATTCCTCTTCTTTCTTAAGAGGTTGAGCCCGCGATGATATTGATGCTGAAAATTCTCTCACGAACATTCTATAGTAATTTGTCCAATCCCCACGGCTTCTGATCTCTGACATTGTTGTTGGTTTTGGTCCATTAACAACTGATTCAATCTTGGCCGGGTCCATAAGGATTCCTTTACCTGTAATTACATGACCATTTTTTTTTTTTAGGGGCTCTCGTGATCCTCAGCACTTAAAGAATACCCTAGAATGTCGCTACACCACACGATCACCATTGATCTAGATATTCTTTGAACACTCGGTTTGTCAAATCTATGACAGCGGCTGGAGCGTTCGTCAAATCGAATGGCTCTACATTATTCTCACAAGGGTTAAATCAAGTGCAAAATGTTGTCTTCAGTGTAACCTCCTTCCTGGTTCTCAACTGACGATAACCTATCCTCAAGTCGATCCTTGAAGACATCAACACTCTTTATAACAAGTCACCCAATTCGTCGATCTTTGACAATGAACACTTATCCTTGATTGTCACTTGATTGAGTCGACTATAGTTGATGCATAATTGCAATGAACCATCTTTCTTTCTTTCTCACTATGAGGCTGATGTTTCTCCTAGGTAATGTACCGATATGCATAAATTCCTCATTCACCAATACTCACATCTGCACCATTGGTTCTATTAAATCACACAACAACAACCGGTAAGAAAGTTTAAAGAATGGTTCTGTTCCGGATGCTAGCTCGATCGTAATTCTATCTCTTTTTCTGGCGATGGTCTGAAAATCCCTCTGGCAACACTTCCAGGAATTCTTGGACTACTGAGGAGTCCTCAATTTTCAATTCTTCAATCTGTCTTATCTATGACCACTACCAAGCAATCTCGGTATCTTCTGTCTAACAAATAGGTTGCCTCAAGTGGCGAGATTAACGAAGTCGAGGACCCTTCTCAACTCTCAGTAAAACTCAGCACTTCCACCTGTTCCTGGAATAAGCTGGGTTACTCTACTATAACAATTCATCACCACGAAATGCTCCAGAACCCATTTCTTTCCACACTTGACGAATAAGTTGTACACCAACAGCCAATCAAGTACAACTCTAGTCAGTAGTTCTTTTCCTACAGCCTTAACAAACAACTGGAATTCCACAATTATATTCCCGACACTCTCGGGCACCATTCTGATGAAATCACCTCAAAACATTCTTCCATTGATTAAAGCATAGTCAATTCGTTCTGTTCCCTTTTGTCATCCTAATGGCGTCTTATCTGCAGATATCGGTATCAATGCTCCCTTGGACTCACACCGATAGTTTTTCACCGATGTGCCGTGCCGACTACCATCATAGCACGTTTTAGCCATTCTCGGACACATAATTAATCCATGCATTCCTTCCATACTTTTGGCACTTATTAGTGAGTCTTCTACCTCCTGTCAAGTGCCAGCATGCACTATTTCTTGTACCGGAGACCTATCCCAAAAATTCCACAGTGCGTTCTATGGCGCACTTCTTCTAAACTGTCCAACCGACGGTGACAGCAGTAACCGTTGTCGAGATTCCATCTACTTATGCAGATACTCCATAAATCACTGTCCGTACTGGCGACACTTACCACAAATTCCTATCCTCAAAATACACGAGACTGGTCCATACCGTCTTCCATGGAACCACATGTTCCATTTGTCTGAATGCTGACCTGACTATTCCACCCTTCCCATTAGGGGATATAAAATTACGGTTCCCTCAACATCAGTCTTTACCCTGACCGAATTCCAAGTCTGCTTGCACTGAATCTTGACTTAGATATCGAAATCTATTCCCTGATTATCCTTCCAGGTTGGACCTCAGCAAGGGTAGCAACAACAACAACTTGATCATGATCTTACTGGCTCATCCAGATCCCAAGGTACACTTGCATCAGAAAGATCTTATCGGACTTCGGATCAATCAACACTGCTACACTAGTACCAACCTGCGGTGGCACTCTTACGCTCGAGCTGGCCAGAGTCGACACTCTGCCTTCCGAATCCACAATACTTAAAAGCAAGCAATTCACACCCGACAACAATTCTACCAATCAGCTATCAAAGACATGCACCAGTCATGAATTTAAAGGCCTTTCCTACTACTATCCCATAAGTCATCGCACCTTATCACTCCAATACCTAACCATTGCTCTGATACCACAAAAAGGGGATGTCACGTCCCGACCCTCGGTCTCGTGACCATCCTTCAACTTTGGTCGATTTTAAAATGCGATATCCCAGGACTACATATCGCCGACCCTTTCATTTTTGATAGCACATGCGGAAGCAGTTATAAAAATCCCCAGACAATAAAGCAATGGGATATACAAGTAGGACTAGAAAATTTAACCTTAAAACCAACACCCTTATTTACAAATACAAGTCATGCTAAAAGGTTGGTTTCTACTCAAATAGATTCTACAGCCAAAATCATCGATAGGATTGGCGACTCAATTCTCATCGGGGTTCTACTCGGAGCATCCTCGTAGTTCTCCTCCGATACTCCTCTTCGAATTCTTTCTCCTTAGTTTCTTCATCGGGGTCCTGAAATGTTGTCCCCAAACCGGGATGAGACTATGTCTCAGCAAGTTCTACCCCCTAAGACCCGATTAGTAAACTAATACACCTTAGGGCTGCCTATGCACAACATGAGTCAGAGGGCTTACCTTGGCCTCAGATTCCACCTGCATATTAGCACAGATCAAATAGGCACCCAAGTAATCACATCACGATCATCGACCTAGTCGATTACACACCAACAATACCACTCACGGTCATTTCCATTCAATCAATCAATTCACATCATCGATCAAAGTAGTGATCAATCGATCTAGTCGATTACTTATCAAACAGACCAACTCTAGGTTGTTCCCAAACATCAATCACATGTACTCGTCGGGCGTCTTTTCGCCAACCGCCATACCATCACCGATCACGTGCATTCTTTAAGGCGCCGTTTTCGCCAGTGATGTCCCAATCACCGAATCACGTATCATTCCTAGGGCGCCGTTTTCGCCAAGGTGATGTATGCAATGGACAGCACTCGTGCATTCTTTAAGGCGCCGTTTTCGCCAGTGATACCCTCCATCACCGAACCACGTATGTCCATAATGAAGCAAGGATAGACAGCACTCGTGCGTTCTTTAAAGCGCCGTTTTCGCCGGTGATATACTTAATCACCGAACCACGTATGTCTATAAGTCACGTATATTCTTTTCTCTCGGCGCCGTTTTCGCCAACGTGACATATGTAATGGGCAGCAACGTGCGTTCTTTAAGGCGCCGTTTTCACCAGTGATATCCTTAATCACCGAACCACGTTTGTCCACTTACATCATACCTGATTGGTCTCAGCCAATAGAGTTCTCAGTTCACTCTCACGACTCTCTCCACTTCACAGCTCATCAAGGTATTATAAATGCTAAATAGCCATACTCGGCCACCTACCAATCAGTCATTCAATTTCACTCAATTTCAATCAATTAAGGAATAATTCCTTAAATTGCACAATCAATTTAATTAAGCACAACATGGAGCTCAAATAAATAAACGGACTGCACCACGACAATCAGCATGAAATTCCGGTCACCGGTCATCCCGGTTGAATTTCCGGAAAATAAATAATTAAATAATTAATTTCGAAAATTAAATAAATAAATACAATAATTTCAATTTAGCACAATATAAAACTCAATTAAATAAACGGACTACGCCACGATTATCGCATAAAATCCCGGTCATTTGGCCATCCCAGGTTGAATTTTCGGAAAATAATTAATTAAATAATTAATTTCGAAAATTAATATTTAATTCCTAAAAATTCCACTTAGACCCGAATTGCCTAATTAACACCCGATAAGGGTCGGGAAAAATCCCAAGAAGCATCCAATAAATAGTACGGGCCATTCTCTATCTAAGTACACTAACCACCTAATTAATATGCAATGCAATTAACTAATAATCCCTAATCCATTCTAATCTAACCACCTAATTGCACTTAACTAACACTAATCAACCTTTAAGTGTAATTAGCAAACTAAGAAGGCATTAGTGAGCAAAACTCACTCAAAACGACGGGCTCGACGCGAGGATCGACTTTCCTCAAAGCGGGCCGAGCATCCGGGCTCGGGAAGGCGGCTAAAACGGGCCAAAACCCCACTGTCATACCCATTTCTGCAACCTTCTGCTCGCTGCTGGTTGGGGTGGATCCGGGGCTGATTCGAGCTGGACAAGGCCGGCGAAGGGCGAGGGGGCTCCGGTGGGTCGAGGTGGCGGTGCACGGTGGCCGGAGGTGGCCGAACCGTGGCTGTGGCTGGCCAAAACGGAGCCGGACAGCAACTCCGGGAACAGCGAGCTGGGTGAGAGCGACCAAGGCGCGCGGAGGGCAACCGGCGAGCGGCGGAGCACGCGGGCGACGCGCGGGCGGGCGAGCAGCGATGGCAGCTCCGGTTTTCAAGCGAGCTGCTGTCTCGGCTTCTCCTTCCGCTTCGGTTTTCACGAACAAGAAAGGAAGAAGGAAGGTGTCGAGAGAGAGAGGGTGAGGGAAGAAGAGAGAGAAGAGAGAGGTTTGAAAAGTCAAAGAAGAAAAAGCAAAGTGGAAGCCAGCAAGCATTTCGGTGGAGGGGGGCTACGCACGAGGGGAAAAGGAAAAGGAGAGAGAGAGAAAAAGAAAAAGGAAAAAGAAAGAAAGAGAGAGGGAAAGGAGGAAAGGTGTTTGGCCAAATAGGGAAAGGGGAAATGAGAATAAATTCAAAAGAAAAGAATTTCCTCAAATAGAAAATTCTTATTTCAATTTCTTTTGAATAAGCTCACAAATTCCTAAAAGAATTTCATATTAGAGTTCTTGATTCCCCTCTTGCATTTTTGCATCCAATATCCCTCTTGAATTTCTCTCAAATGACTCTCATAAAATCAATTGATGTCTCACTTATCAAATTGATTATTCTCTTTATCCAAGAATCTCTCATACTCCTCAATTTCACAATCCCCGGCTTTAACTGAACGAAAACGGCCCCATTTATCCAGTCGAAATTAGAACCCGAAAATCTGGATGTCACATTTTGGATAGGGCAGATTTGAAAAGCAAATATTGCGTTCGGAAAAGTGAATATTGTGTTTGGAATAAGAATCTTCGTGGATATCAATTTGGAAAAATTGAAAAAACCTAATCGGTGGCCTATAAAAAGATAAAATGCGTAGGGTTTCAGGGGGGTTTTTTCATTTTCTCTTGAGTCGAAGGAAAAATCAACCCAAAAAGAGAGAGAAAAACTTTTCCATTGTATTTTTAAAAGAAGAGAAACAAAAAGAAAGGAAAAAGCTTAAAGAAAAGTAAAAAAAAAAAAAAGAAGAAGAAGACAAGTGAGAGAGAGACGGCAGAGAGTGTGACAGGTGAGAGAAAAAGTAAAAAAAGGTAAAAAAAAGGTGCAGAGAGTCATCTTCTTCGAGGGCATCCTCACCCACCGCCGGTCACCATCCGTGAAGCTTGACGCCGGAGTCGCTCCTGCCCTGCTTCACCACTCATCTGCGACTACCCGGCGTAGATGTTACGTTCGTCGAGCACCAGTCGCCGGTAGCCCGACGCCCCTGCCTGTGACGTTGCTACTGCTCTACTTCGCCCGCCTCTACTCTGTCTCGCCGAAGTCGAACCTAAGCCAGATTTGCAGCTCTCCGCCCGCGACACCCTTGCTTCGTCGTGCGTCCGCCCGAGCGCCGCTGCTCCGTCTGAGCCCGCCTAGATCCGACCACCGTGACCTCCGACCGGTGACCCAACACTACAACCTAAAACTGCTCCACCTCTACTTTGATGACCCAGCCACGCTCCGCCCGCTTCGACAACCCAACACTACTCCATTCGCTACAGCAGGTTCTGAACCGGACGCCGGTCCACGGCCGCGACGAAGCCCTTGCAACGCCTCTGCCTGTGACCTAAGGCCCTTCGCCGAGCCTCCCTATTGCTGGGTTTTGTCCTTTGCCCGAGCTTGAGCTAAGCCCCTGCTGCCTCCCCCATTTTCGCAGTCCGATTCATCGCCCGCGCCCGACGTTGGACTCCCGGTCCGTTGGCTACCGCCCTTCACCGAGCTCCGACAACCGTGCCATCACCCTCACCGGAGCCCGTGGTTGACCCAACATCACAGCCCCCGTCCTTGGCGCGGCGGCGCCGAGCCTCCATCGTGGTTCGCTTGAACCGATCGGATTGTTGAAAAAATCCAATTTAGGTAGAGATTTACTTTGTTTTTAGGTAGATTTATTTTATCTTATTTAATTTTTTTAATATTTTGACTCATTATTTGACATATTTCTCGATGCCTAATTGAAATCCCTGATGTAGCATCTAATTCGCAACCGCGCGAATTTTTATTTCATCTATAAGACTTTAGATGGAATAATTATTCCCGCGGGAGTAAAATTGATATCTTGATTTTTAAGGCTTAACATCAATTTATTGATTTTATTAGCAAAATAATCTAGTTTGAATTTCGATTCGAATGGTGGATAACATTTTTTATGACCATGGATGGTTTGATGTTTATCTTTTAATTGTTTTGTTTATCCTGAAATTACAAAAAAAAATTGCATTTGCATTCCATGTTGACTAGAATTGATTGCACGATAGGTTAGTTAGATTTTTTTTTAAAAAATGCATGTATTTAGAATAGTGTGGCATCCAAAAATTTCATAACGATCCCTAGATACACTGCGACCCATAAAAAGGTATCAGAAGCACCATCGGACTATATTATAGTCATTAGACCAACGGAATTCAATTAAACAAGGCCGAGCATTGAATGGATTATTATTTTATGGGAAATATATTATATGTCTATGTGTGATCAAGGATTATACTAAAGGATGAATTGATGAGAAATTTTCTATTCTTGGCCATGTACTTTATAAGTTGGATTACCATCGATTAATGTTGCAACATTTTATGGCCATGTGAATATTTGAAATTAAGTAATTATAAGTGGGAATTTAGGGTGGATTAAGGAGAAAATATGGACTGATTTAATTAAGGCCCAAGACAGCCCAAAAGAGGCCCACAACTCCACCATTCGGCCGACCAAGGCCCGGCCCAAGGAGCCCATGAAGTAGTCGACTGAAGGAGGGAGGAAACCGGTTGGTGCATGCCACGCCACCTCCTCCACATGTCATCCCCTTAGAGCCATGTGGCGTTACATGCACAACTAATGATTACCTAGCTAATCAAGAAATTAGGAAAGAGAGGGGGAAGGCGGATTGCACGAGAAACCGAGAGAGAGAGGGAGTGAAGTCGGGAGAAAGGGAGAGAGTGAAACGGAGAGAGTTTTGTGAGGGTTCATCGGCGAGAGGAGGAAGAAGACCGGCCCGTCGTGCATGCGCCTAGTCCCGCCGTCGAACAAGCTCGCCGAAAGCTTCAAGTTGCCGTTAGCTTGCTGTGAACTTAAGGAAAGTGAAGTCCCTTGATCTACATGATGCATGCTTTGGTTGCATGTGAAGTAGATTTCGGATGAGCTAAGTGTTAGAATCTTCGAAATTTGGGAGTAGTTTCTTAGGCTAGTAAGCTTTTCCAGGGAAAACAGTTTAACCTCTAGTGATTCCGCGAATTGTAGGTGAATATCTAGTTGAAATCTCACTTCGTGTTCTTGATGAAAGTTGTAGAGGACTTCTTGGAGAGTAACATATCAAAATATGAGAAGAAACGGACAAGTATTTGTTGGTGAAGCCATTTTTCTTCAAAGATTCTAGATCTGGAAACTGTTATGTTGATCCCTTGCGATTCTGTGAATTTTGTGCAAGTATACAGTCCGAATTTTATCTTGTGTCCTTGATAAGAGTTGTAGACGACATCTTGAGGAATAACATACTAAAATTTGAGAATAAACGGACAAGTATCGATTGGGGAAACAAATTTTCTTTGAAAGGGATAAATCTGGAGATTGAACCGAGGGTTAGGAAAAGTTATAATAATTATAGCTTTTAATTCAGAATGAATTAGACTCATATTTCTTCATGGTAATTTTATCTCTAGGACTTAACTATAACATATTAAAATCTCAGAATTTTCGGAGTTCATTTAAGGACTTAATTGAAATTATTTCCGAAACTGTACAAAAGTGGTGTTTGAATTTCTTTTGCTGTGATGTATGGACCTATGCGATTTATATGAAACTTTCTTGACATGGTGTTCTCCATAAAACCTCTTTCTCTAGGTCTTGTTTACATCATGATAAATTTTTAGAATTTATTAATATCTTTTACTAATTTTTCCAGAATTATAATTAAAGGAGTGTATTCTGTTTTATCCGAAATTCGTTTCAATTTTAAGAATAAATAAATTACTCTATGAGATGTGATATTCTGAGTTGCTATTTATTTGGCATATGTGGTGACATTTAGCCTATCATATGACATCAAAAGTTGATTGAAACCTTTGACATTATTGCATCAAATGCTATTTTGGAAAATGAGGCATATATGTGAATATAACTTGCGATGTGATGATACCATCGAGCCCTTGAGACAACGATGCCCCGGGAGTGTCGGGATGCCCGGAGGTGTGTGCCGGATGCCTCGGGAGTTTCGAGATGCCCGAAGGTGTGTGCCGAAGGTTCCTCGTGATGCCAGTTGGGGTGCGAGATGCCCGAAGGTGTGTGCCGGATGCCCGGAGGTGTGTGCCGGATGCCTCGGGAGTTTCGAGATGCCCGAAGGTGTGTGCTGGATGCCCGGAGGTGTGTGCCGGAGGTTCCTCGTGATGCCAGTTGGGGTGCGAGATGCCCGAAGGTGTGTGCCGGATGCCCGGAGGTGTGTGCCGGAGGTTCCTCGCGATGCCAGGTTGGGTGCGAGCGATATGAGGGATGCAAACACTGATCCCTGGAAGAAAAATGAGATCCTTTTGAAAGTAAAAATTGGGAATTGAATCATGCGCATGTGTGTGTGCATATGACATGATGCATGAATTGCCTATGAAATTGAATTGATACTATTTGACATTGAGAATGCGATCATGAAGGCGTTGAATGGATCTCATGGGGATATATACATGATTGTATGGATGATATGAATCATGCGCATGTATGTGCATATGGCATGGAACATAAATTGCCTTAATGAATGAATCTCATGGAAATACAAGCATGATTGCATGGATGATATGTGCATTTCACATGAAATTGTGGGTGTCTTGCTTGTTGCACTGTGTAGTTTAATGGATCTTTACTGCTGAGTGGTTGTACTCACCCTTTTTGGGGACTAATATTTCAGATTAAGAGATGCCTCTATTACCGGTCACGCGTGGCGCTTTCTATGGCACACCGACCGACGTTGAGGTTGAGTGTTCGGAGCATCCTTGTGTTGGTGTTCATGGACTGGTGTTCATCCGCGTTCAAGTTTTAGTTATGTATGATGTGGGTCTACCTAATGGCCCTGCAGTCCAGGAGTTCCTGTCCGTACATGTCCACCATGACGGGGTTATGATGGGGATGCTGCCGCCGCCGCCAGTCGATGCACCAGGCTGGGTGTGATTGCGCGTGTGACTGGTAGAGGATGACACTTTTGGACAGCCGACACTAGATGATGATAGATCGATGATCATGACTGTTGTAGAGTCAGGTACTTTTGGTTATAGCCGAGCTTAGTGAAGCCTTGGCCTTTTGATGTACCGACTCGTGATATCCATCAAAGTTGTGTAAATAAAAGTGATTCGGCTCTATCTTATATATAAAGTGTGTAGTTGATGTGCATTGCATTATTTAGTTTGAGTATGGGTTAAGGGGATATCGAATATGCTTCCGTTATATGAACTACACTGGGACCGATTTAAGTGATATAAACCCCCAGGAGTTATGGACCCACTATAAATTAATTGGTATCAGAGTGACTTGTTATTAGGACAAGTGAAAAGGGCAAGTGCCCTGTGGCGACCCTAACGGTTCGGGGGCCGTCGAGGGGTGCTACAAATAGATAACATTTCACTTCAGTGTTCACTTTAGTTAGATTTTTATTTTTAGTGATTTTAATCTCGAATTTTCATAAATAAAAAAAATCATGCGCGTGTCATGTAGGATTAGGTTCAAGAAACACACGTCATTTAGTGATTGCTGCTAGGTTCATTTAGTTAGAAATTACTCGTCTTTAGAATTAGGTCATTTCTTTGATTTATATTGTATATTTAATTGTTGCATTTCTTTAATTTCGAATTTCATGGAAAATACAAAAAAAAAATAGAATAAATCGATTTCATGCTTCAGGATAAACCACATGCTTATTTATGTCATATCGTTTAGGTCATATTGCCATGTCATATCATTTCATGTTAGGTTAGTAGCATGCATTGCATAAAGCTGCTTGTCGATGTGGCTGCGTGTTAATTATAAATCATATCTGAGACTGTTGATGTGAATTATGATCTAACATTGCAGATGCTTTCGTTGCTGCGAGGTAAGTCCTGCAATTTATTCATCACTTTTCTTGGATGTTAAATTGGTGGTTTGCGCACCCGTATGATCACCTCACATGTTAGGGAAATAGATTAAAAATCAATTCAAGCTGCCTGCCAAACATTTTTTGAAAATAAAAAAGAAAGGTACCGAAAGGGCGTTAGAAAAATCTAACGTAATCAAGTCCCTAAACTCACAATCTCTGGTTCGTAGGAGTAAAGTAAATCTCCCGTTACTTTACTTGGGTTTTTACCCACCAAAAATAGATTAGTGACGACTCCTAATTAAAAAATTATTTGTATGTTACAAACTTAAACTTAAGTCACGAATTGGTATGGGCTTGAGAGAGCCCGAGTTAAGTCTAGGCTTAACAATCCATTAGCCAAACCCTAGGAGGTTCACCCGAAAATTTGGTCGCAACAATCGCCATCTTCTGTCCATCGTTCCTCAACGCCAGCTCACCTACGGCACCACCGTTCCACCCACAACACCGTAGCCCTGCGCCACCACCCGCGGCCGCCAAGGCCAACCCAAGCCGCGCCCGTCCAGCCATCATTTTCACCTCGATAGAAGCAAGGCCGAAGCTCACCCTTTGCTAAGCTGTGTTGGGCCGTTTTTAGCTCGGTCCGAGCCTCCTTTTGTGTCACCGTAGACTCGAGTTGTGGTCACCGTCACACCGCCGTCGCCATGAACCGGTTTTCGCGCTAAACCGGTAAGTTTACGTCCTAAACTCTAATTATGAAGCTAATTACACTTAAAGGTGGATTAGTAGTTCAATTAGAGATTAGGGGGTTAGTTAGTTTAATTAAAGATTAGTTGTAATTAGTGGTAATTAGTTTATATGTCTAAGTTAGTAGGATTGGTTAGTTAGTCTAATTAGTTATTAGGTAGTTAGATTAGTGTATGTAGCTTAATTAGTGATTCAATTTAATTATTTTACAATTTATTTAATTATTTATTAATTAGCGTAAATTGTACCGGAATAGCCGGTCGTTAGAATTTCATGCTGATCGTCGTAGTTGTATTGGTTTGTACAATTGAGTGCTAATTTATGCAATTGGATGTTGATTGATGACTTTTGCATTATTGTTTCAAAAATAAGAAATTTTGGTAATTAATTAGAAAAATACCGGGTGTCAATTTTTGACGCCAAAAAGGTTTTAAGTACTATATAAAATCATTGAACTTTTTATAGAAAGTATACCACGTTTTATGGTTCAATTTGATTGTGTGTGTCCATGCGCAATTATTTTATCGGGTGTTTTTAATATGAAGAAAATAAACCAAGTCCATTATTTGAAATAAAAGTATTTGAGTGCAAAGCGCGATGTTCTTGGCCGAACATGGATATGCATGTAATCGCTATGGGAACCCGTCTCGATGCGTTTACGCCGGACGAACATGGATATGCCCCACATCAACGGATGCCGGTCGCAGTGGAGGCTAGGCCGATGCTCATTCGAGAATGCCGTCTAGATGTAGACGTTGTCGTGCTCGACGAAGTGGGACGACGCTCGGATATACCAGATGACTGCCGACTGTTGAGTTGGACATGACCGATGTGTCATAATAACTGGGACACCTGTGAATGATTGAGATAGCCGCACCTGATTATAGGGCAAAATTGTGTGGCACGGAATGGGACGTGTCATAACGATTTGGCCTTATAATCAGAACCCCTATGATTATTTGATTATTGATGTACAGTGTTCCAGTTGTTAACTATGTTTGCTATATGCATATGTATATGAACTGTACTAATGTGTAGGGAGGTGATGAGGCGAGATACTTATGATGTGTGTTTAGGCTGCCTCTACATAAATTCTCCTCCTAATCAGGGTTTAGGGTATAGACTCTCTGAGATTTTTATCTCACCCCGTCGTGGGTTACCATTTTCAGGGCCGTAGCGTGGAGGATCCGAAGTCGAGGCTGAAGGGTCCAATGTAGATGGCCTAGTGGTTTCTTTTTGAGTCAGACCCTCTGTATATAAATCGGATGTGTTTATAAAGTATGTTTTGTGTTAATTTGTTGTCCTGCTTTTCTATCCCATGTTTGTTTGTTGTTTGGAGATTGTTTAATTCGCTTCCGCATGTGCAATAAAATGAATGGGTCGGCGACGCGTCCTGGGAACATCGCAATTCGATCGACCACCAAGGGATGTGCGCGCGCTCAACTTTCCAACAAATAATGATACCATCTAATGGAATTTTTTAGCTCTACATCATTGCTTGAAATTTTCGCATATGCTAGGTTCCGTACTTCCAAATTGACAGTACAAAAATTTATGAGTAATTCTCATTAAAAGAAAGCCAGATCAAAAATGTTCTCATTATATTCATACCTCCAGTCCATCACAAGCAGTTGATATCAGATTCCAAAGCTCGTTTTAGGTGAGATGAGTAAATTGTAGAGATTTTACTTTCTCTGGACAGCCTTTCACCTACCTTTGAGGGAAAACAATAGAAGAAGGAAATAAACCAGTTGGTCGGTCCAAAGAAAGGGATAGCATATCACAAAAAGTACTCACTGTAGTTGTTTGCCACCTCCCAATTTCATTTAAATCAATATCCAGATGTCCCTATTCCATAAAATGAAATAAGTAATGAAGGTAAATACAAAAGGCGGTATAAACAAGTGCACAAACAATGTTATGAATATTGATTACTTAGGGTGTATTTGTTTCACTGAAAGTATTTTACCAGAAAGTGTTTTCCGGATTTTCAGTTGTTTGGTTCTCTTAAAAAGATTTGGTCAACGAAAAATACTTTCTGATCAACACAAATATTATGTATTATTTTAAGAAAACGAATTCCTCCCCCTAAAAAGGTGAAAACACTTTCCCTTCTCATTTTTTCTCTCTGACCTTTCACTTTTCCTCTCCAAATTTTTCTGAGGTACACTGCTCTCTCCCTTGACTCTTTCGCTCATCTTTCTTCTTCGGCTCTTCTTCAATGACACGCATCTTCTTCGCCATTGAAGGTCCAGATCTTCTTCTTCATCATTGAAGGTCTGGCTCTTCTTCAACGACGCTCAACACGATTCCAGGTTCTTTCGCTTTTTCGACGTCATAGTGAAGGGAGAGGTGCTTGGAGATGAAGGCCAGCCGGGGCTCCACGACCTCGCCCTTCTGGTCGTTGCGGAAGGAGAGCTTCATCTTGGCGAGGCCGTTGAGGAGCTTGCACGAGACCTTGTGGAGGAAGACGGAGCTGTCGCTATCGTACTCTGAGGTGACCCGGAAGGCCGGCCGCTTCGGTAACGAGAAGAGGATCCGCAGCTGCTGTTGCGGCGACGGCTGCTCCGGGCCGGGGGGCGAAGGCAGCGGCGAGTATGGCGGGAGGAGGAGGCTAGGGATCGGAGGAGGGGGTGGCGAGGAGGACGGGTCGGCCATCGGTGTCGTCGGGCTAGAGAGAGAAAGAGAGAGAGGGAGTTCGGCTAACTCGAGTTCGGTGTGTGTACAGCCCATTTTTTAAATTTTTTATTTGGTGGGTTTCTTTTTGGTAATTTTGAGCAGGAAAATGGATTTGATTTTTGGGTGGTTGGGGGGGCTCAAATTTTGGGGATCAATTTATGTCTCTGCTGGAAAAGGATTGTTTCTTCTAAGATTTTTTATTTATCTTTTCAGATGTATTTCTTTTATTTATTTTCCCAAATTTCTTGCCTCTTATTTAAAGAGAAGCACAACCTTTTGAAACATTCAAATCTATAATAAGAAAAGGAAAGAAAGAGATTTTAGCTTGCTAGTGCCGATTATATGGACAGATGGTGATGTTTTCCCCCTTTTTCTTTCTTTTCGCTTCCTTTACTTCCTAGTTAATATCATGAAAGAAATACAAATTAATATAATGTTATATATAAAAGATCTCAAATCGATATAATTACTATAAATTTCTTATAAATTAAATTTTTAAATTAAATTTTTTATCACAAAGAACCTCTAAACTAGTACATTTATAACGAATTTATTGTCAAATTAATTAATATTACGCATGGGAGGCTCATCCATCCGAAGAGAGCCAAATGTATTGAAGCGATAAATGATATCGTTTTGACTTGCTCTTGTAACCGGAAATCATGTCCAATTTCAGGAAAAAAAAAAAATACGTGTATGAATTCAGGTTTCCTTTTCATTTTGTAGGTTCAAATTCTAGATTTACTAAACTAATCAAGAAAAATCCGTTTATAAAGTAATATGGACTCAACAAATTAATTTGGAAGTAAGAGGCACACTATTGTCAATTGTTAGATCATTTTTCAGATGCAATCCAAACACCAGAAAATACTTTCAGTCACGTATCACCAAACAAAGGAAAACCAACCATTTTCCTAGTTTCCCCAAATACATTTTCCAAAAACTTTACTTTTTCCGTGAAACAAACACACCCTTAGTCACAGATACTGTAATACATTTTTTTTGCCATTACGTCCTCTCTGTCACGTTTTTGGCTCACCTTGAGGTGTTACCTTGCCATCACAGGTACCATATTTACATAGGAAAAGAGCAATATGGAAGTCAACATATGTTCTCAAGCAAAGGCTAGTAATGGTGGATTCACCATGCAATTACAGATATATGTAGCCCAATGCAGCCACATAGCTTAACAAGAACTTATATCGTTCACCAAAATGACGCCTCCATTAACTTAGCATCTGCATTGTATCCTGTTCGTTTGTCATACAATGGGCAACAATCAAATACTGTTCTCCATGCGCCTTTTATATCATAATAGGTGATGAGCAAGTTCTATAAAATTGAAAGGGTAAAGAGAAATCCAGAGGCCAAGAAAACCTGAATTCTTCCATCAGCATTCCGCTCAGTTTGGCCATGATGCACGACAACAATTTCAGCATAGGCTACGCCATTTGGAACCGGTTGAGCATTGCCGTTGCAACCCAAGTCAGAAGCAACCCTAACAGATAAGCAGGAAAACAGAGTACTGGTTAACCTCCCGCACATGAAGACAGCAGCTAACAATAATCACTGAAGAGTAAAAGATTAAAACAAAAACGAACATTAAATGCAGCCTAAGACACTCACACAGTGACATTGGTCTGGAAAATGGTCCAAAAGAATCCGCAAACAAGCAAACAAATGAAGCGAGAGAAACAACATCGAAACTCCACTGAATCAATTGGAACAGTCGATAGACTCGTTTGGTTTATCAGCTGCAAGTTCTCATCATCACCAACATGCCAAAAAAACAGAGTGCAGGCAAAAAAATATATTGAGCTCAGTAATTCCCGAGTGTTTCACTGTCCTCCGAATTTCACGGAACATCACGATACACAAAGCAAAAAGTCGACCGCAACAGGGTCAGTCAGACCTCGAGTTCGAACCCAAAATGGCAGGCTTGCAATTTGGCGCTGGACCTTGTGTCCTCGATTGCCGTTGAGCCCCACTCCCAATCTTCGAGTACAGGAGCGACAATGTGCGATACGACGCGAGAATGACAAAGAAGAAGAAGAAGAAGAAGAAGAAAACCGTTAGATTTGGAATGTGCGGGGCGGGCAGTGCGCTCGTGCTCTGCGCGAAGCGTCAGACTCGACCTCTACCGACTTGCTTTCTACGCACCGCGAAGCGGATGGGCCTGGTAAAGTGGGCCCACCTAGAGAAACAACCAGCCCAAGCCCATTATGGAAGTTGGACTTGTCTTACTGGACTTTGAAAATCTCCATCTAGAATTTTTTTTCTTTTGGGGGCTTGGGGGGACGGGTGAGTATAAAATAGTGAAAACGAAACATATAATCTTTGAACTTTGGTTAAATATATAATATGGTATCTGAAATTTGGTTTGATGTGTGATGTGATCTCTAAATTTTTAATTTATTCAATGTGACCCTTTAATTTTTTTTTTTTTTTTTTTTGGGGGTTGGGGGTGGGGACAAGTGAGTATAAATAGTGAAAACGAAACAATATAATCTTTGAACTTTGGTTAAATATATAATATGGTATCTGAACTTTGATTTGATGTGTAATGTAATCTCTAAATTTTTAATTTATTCAATGTGACCCTTCAATTTTTTTTCTTTTGGGGGGTTGGGGGGGCATGTGAGTATAAAATAGAGAAAACGAAACATATAATATTTGAACTTTGGTTAAATATATAATATGGTATCTGAAATTTGGTTTGATGTGTAATGTGATCTCTAAGTTTTTGATTTGTTCAATGTGACCCTTCAATTTTAATACTTATTCACTTTTATTTTTGGACTATATAAAAATACTCAATACTGTCATTCCATTAATTCAAAGTTCAAAGATAATATTGATCATTTTGATAAAGTCAAGAGATTAAATCGAACATGTACTAAAAGTTTATGGATCATATTTAATGTTCATGGACCGTATTCAATAAATTAAAAGTTTATAAACGACATTACATAATAAGCCACCATTTAAGACATTGTAAATATTAGGGTTGATATTGTCAAAAACCCCAAATTGAAACACCGTGATCACATTTACCTCAAAATAATTATTATGTGACAAGAATTCGCAAACTGGTATATACATACCACATTTACCCTTTGGGTCATGAAAACTTCCCAAATTAATATACCCATGTCACATTTACCTCAAACTGATATACCTTTTACATTTTATCCCAAATTCTAGTAAATTTGAAAATTTTTTGGGGGAATGTCACATGAGTGCACTAGTTTGGGATAAATGTGACATTGTACCAATTTAGGATTTTTTAAGACATAATTTTTTTTGTGGTAAATGTGGATTAACTACACCAATTTGGAGTAAAGGCGACATGGGTGCACCAGTTTTGGAGTTTTTGTAACATAAAAATTTGTTTGGGTAAATATGGCACAAATGTTCTAATTTGGGGGGCTCTGTAGTATTTACCTGACACATTATCTTATTAAAATATCGTGAATATTTCTTTAGCATACTTTAACTATATAATGTACGACTTTAAATTATGTCTCGAATGATACTAAGTGCGTATATCAATAGGAATCTGCTCATATTACGAGATGCATGTGCATCATAAGAACAAACATTTGCGATCCGCGCCATCTCCAAGGGAAATGCACAGGACACCCCAAATTTTCCTTCACAGAGAAATTTAAAACAATAAGAAGAGTTAGTAAGAATGGTAGAATTTTCGATGATTGCTAATTTGAAACATTAAAACCTATTAAAACTATTTTTTTTCAAACAAAACTTTTCTTCATCTTTTTGCTTTTCTGTTTTGCTCTTCTTTTCTCTTTATTTAAGCATTTTTTTCCAGACATATGCTCTGTTGTTTTTCTCTTTTCAAAATATTTAAAATTGCCCTACCAGCAGCCATGTTAGAATAGTTAAGTTAATTAAGGACAGAATGACTCGATTACATAAATCACAAAAACTAAAGGATCCGAATAGTGCAAATTGAGGATTCAAGGACTTCAACTGGACGAATCGCATAATGTAAAAACCAAGAATGAAAATATCCTTTTAAGACAATAAGGAGTAAATCATGCTTCTCAGTAGGTCCCGCCACAACTAATTATTGGTACTGTAAAAGCACCCTAAAGATTTGATCTAACTAGAAGTTCTATCCCCACCAAACCCTGTTCTCAGATATCCTATTTGGTTGAGATGGCTAACATCACCCCCGGATTTGAGGACCCAGTTGTCCCCATCAGACAAGTGGAAAATGTTGACAGAAGTATTCAGGAACTTCACAGATTGTTTAATTGGGCAAGCCCGTTCATGAAGCCTTCGGAGTACACCACCATGGGTGACTGCTACTACTCGCTCTCCTGCACAGTGAAGCAAAGTTACATTTACATTTTATGTTTCCAGCTTAAATTGTTTTAGCAATTTTTTGGTGGTGAAGGAAAGCGCATTTAACTAATGATACCCATCGTCCTTGTATTTCTTCTACTATAACAAAGGAAGCAAACCAAAGAAAGGGCATTTAAAAGCAAAGAGCATCATCAAAGTCTCAAAAAGCATTAAAACATCAACTAAAGCTGTTCACCAAGTCCTGTAATACCTAGTTTTCAAGATTGAAAAAGGAAATCCATGAAAAAAAAATCCTTTAAAAATAAGCTATGGAGATTCAAACCGGTGAAATATGAGTATTAGTGCCTTGTCAACACTATGCAAGGAGTCACTTTCATGTATAAAACTATTAACATCGCATTTAGACTAGCAGCAAACTCCACAATTTTGGCGAATGAGCAACATAAATCATCTCATTACCTTTGTGCTTCACACTGATGTTTCGCAAACACATAGTGCAGCGTTGATAAACTTGATCGATACTTTCACCACCACCCTGTGTGCAGAAGATACAAGAGAAAGGACTAATCAGACAATCCACTAGTGAAGCAATTTGAACCCTACAAACTACCAAACTCTTTCTCAATATGTCTTGTAATACTTTGTTTTGTAACGCCTAACATATGAGATGTGAGCTTTACTATGTTTTACAAATTAGAAAGAACATGTAAGATGTGAATCCATTAAACAATCAAAAGTAGGGAAAATAACAGAAAAACTCTCTAAATTTTAGCTCAATGTGAAACTTGGTCATTGAAATTTTAATTTATTCAATGTAGTCCTTAGACTTTGCTCAATGTACAATGCGGTCCTTGAACTTTTAATATATTCAATATAGTCCCTCAACTTTTTGTACATATTCAATATAGTCTTTGAACCATAAAAAATGTTTAATGTAGTCCTTCTATTAATTTAAGATCAGGGGCTACATTCAATATTTTCTTATCGTTCAAGGATTGTATTAAACATGTAACAAAAATTCACAGACTACATTAAATAATTTAAAAGTTGAGGGATCACATTACACATTGAGTTAAAGTTTAGAGATTACATTGAATAAATTAAAAATTTAGGAACCAAGTTACACATTAAGTCAAAGTTCAGAGACTATTTATTTCATAATCTCCCAAAAGAATCGGACTGAAATTTGTATAGCCATGCATGCACAATATAGAAAAGAACACATCACCTGAACCATTGAACAACTCCAATAACAAAAACCATGAATTTTACAATATCCACTTACGCATAGCTTCCATATAGAAAGTTAGTGGCAAAATGAAATTTGACAAAGTCAAGTGCATTTTGTCGAGCTCTATGCAAATCAAAACCCACCGGAATTTCTTGATCCGTCTTCTGCGATAGAAGGGTTTTATAGGCTTCAGGACAAACACTAGCTGCAGCATGTGGATGAAGGCCTTGAAGATCCCCCAGATTTCTTTCTCGTAGACCTGGATCCTTTATAACCTAGTTTCTCATTTGAAAACAACATGCAAGATCTTTCAGAGGACCTAATCGTTAATTGAACTGTAAGAATAAACACGAACTTTGACAGCATTCTGAACTATCCAACGAATAAAGATAACATCTAATGGAATTTTTTAGCTCTACATAACCGTCTGAAAATTACGTATATGTTGGCTTTTGTACCACCAAAATGATAATGCCAAAATTCATGTGTAATTATCATAGGTAGAATGCCTGATCAAGAACGGTCTCTCTCCATTCATACCTTCAGTCCACCACAAGCAGTTGCAATCAGATTTGCCGTATCAAAAGCTCGTTTTAGGTCAGATGAGTAAATTGCGGAGATTTTACCTTCTCTGGATAGCCTTTCACCCACCTTTCAGGGAAAATAATAGAAGATGCTAATAAACTTTCTGGTCAATCCAAAGAAAGGGATTATATATCACAGAAAATACTCACAGCTGTCGCTTGCTGCCTCCCAATTTCATTCAATTCAACATCCAGAGTTCCCTGTATAGTGTAATTAAAGCAATTTGAAGGTAAATAGAAAAAAAAAAAGGCAGAACCCAGTTCTTAAACGAAATGCAATGAGATGGCAGATATCAGCACAATTAGAGATATATTTGCTCAAACCCTTTCATAAATACAGAGAAATTACAAGTTAGTAATGCTTTTTCTCTAATTCGATTAGGCATCTCCTATCGTGGAATGAATATTGATCCCACAATCATGAAAGCTGTAGTAGAAGATATGAAACCTTAGCGGTAGAGTGTACATATTCTTTGCCATTACATCTTCTCTATCATCATTTGGGCTCATCCTGAATATTTTCTTGCCATCACAGGTTCCAATTATATAGGAAAAGGAAAGTATGAAAATCAAAATAGTATTCTCAAGCAAAGGCTTGTACTGGTTGATTCACAACGCAATTATAGATTTATGGAGCCCAATGCAGCTACATAGCTTGACAAGAACTGATGTCCTTCACCAAAATGATGCCGCTATTAACTAAACATTTCCACTTTATTTTGTCACACAATGGGAAAATATCAAAGTGTACTACATGCAACCTTCAATATCGTAATGGTAATCAGCAATTCCTACAAAATTAGAAGGCTAGAGAGAAATCCAGGAGCATGGAAAACCTGAAATCTTCCATCAGCATTCCAGTCCGTTTCTCCGTGACGTATGACAATGATTTCAGCATAGTCTACCCCAGTTCGAACCGATTTAGCATCACCATTGCAAACCGTATCAGCAGCAATCCTGAAAGATAACCCGTGAAAAGAGGGTACTGGTGAATCTCACGCATATTAAAACAGAAGCCACCACTAAAGCAAACAAGTGAAACGAAAGAAACAACATGGAAAGTCAATAGGTCATTTGCTTCATCAGCGGCAAGTTCGCATCATCACCAACATGACGAAAAATAGAACGCACCCACAAAACTAGAATTGAGCTCGCCCATTCCAGAGTTTTTCATTATCCTCCAAATTTTGCGGAACTTCTAGACAAACAAAGAAAAAATTAGGAGAAAAAGTGGACAAGGTCAAACCTCGAGTTTGAATCCGACATGGCAGGCTCGCGATTTGGCTCTGGACTGTGCATCCTTGATCGCCGTGGAGGGACGAACGGAGTTGCGAGTCCCAACCTTCGATTTCAGGAGCGACAACGTGCGCAAGTGTTTCGGCCAATAAGCAAACGTAGACCCATTAATCTTGATGGAGTCCGTGAATATTTGATTCGGAGCCGTCGATGTTCGCCTCGGTCGTCCCCGTTTGAACGATAAATATGTACACGAAAGTCGCAGAACAACACGGTGAGGTCTTCGTCTTCATGATCTTTCGTGGAAAAGTTTATAAATGATGAATGGCGGAGATAACAGAAGGCGTCTTTTTTCTTTATGATCTGAATGTCTTCGTCGTCCCCGGCTCACCTAACCAAAAACGAGGTCTTCGAATTTTTTTACATCGTTCCATATCGTCGTTGACTTTTCACTTTTCTTTTTCCTCAACTAATGTTCATCCCTGCCACGACCCGCGTGGAGTCCACGTCACACTCCCCCCTCTCTCTCTCTCTCTCTCTCTCTCTCTGTGTATACTGTCAGTATCCATGGCAGCCTTAGTTGAACACCATCTGCCGCCCTGGCCCGCCGTTATCACTGTTTTAGTTAAACACCGCATCCACCATTAAACTCGGCCCCGCAGTTGGTGGAGATTCGATTCCACCAAATCGTCTCGTTTGAATTTACCATTTTCTAAACTACGTAACTATTTGTGTCCTCTTGAAACCCTTTTATTTATTTGAAAGGGATAGTGACTTTTTCATATTAAAATATTTTTACGTGTCGTAATTTGCTCGCAAGTCAATAAAAATAATGAACACCCATGCGAAAAGAAGAAGAGTTTTATCAAGGTACTTTAGAGGAATATTATTGGCCCTCTTGCGGCAAGATTAATTTTAGTCACGCAAGACGAGACGGTTTCATTACAACGACACAAATTTTATAGATAGGGAGCTAAGTCATGCTTTATGGTATGTATATATGTTGCCCTTTTGTTGTTCCCACTATAATTACCCCTCTTAATATAAACCTATTTCTTTTTTTATCATATCTAACAGCTTGGTCCAATCTTTCGATTCAAAATTTACTTCCTTTCTTGATTAATTACTACTAGGCAAATTATGCATCCTATTTGATTTTGATTCAATTTTTTGGTTTGCTTGTTGTCTTCTTGCAAATTCGATTTAGATTTTTCTATTTTTTGCACCAACAGATTTTGTCCTTAAAACATTTATTAAATAAGACTAAAGTACTTTTCTTCTTGCATTTTGTTTTGTTTGCATATTTTCACCTTTTTTTTTAATGTCTTAGAGGTTCTTGTGCAAGGACAAAATGTAATTCCCAAAATGGTCAGTTTAATGTAAAATAAGCATATCATTGTGCCATCTTCCAAACTAACTAGTATCTTTACTTAGGGATTTATTGCAAGTTTGCTTCATAAAACATTGCTTTCTACAAAAATAACATAAAATTAGTGGCAGTATCCTAGATTATTCTGGTTGGACTATGATATATTTTTTGGCTCGATAAATAGGATTTGTTTGGGATGACTTACGTGTCCTGTCACCTAACCATCTTTACTGGGTTTTGGTGTCACCGGTGTTCTTGTGACACGTGGTAAGCTGTTATTAGGCCATGTCTCCATGGTATGAGACAATCTGTCCATCGTCAATTTCTTCACACCCGAATTTCAATTTGTTTCATACCATCTATTAATCAACATATCCCTCTCGGCTCTCGCTATAATCAACCCATTAAGTTTGGAGCACTTATGAACTCGACCCTTCTTAGACTTCTGAACTATGGCACGTCTATTGGACACCAAAAAAAAAAAAAAAAAAAAAAAAAAAACTTTGTCACCTATGGACTTTTGCAATTTTGGAGCATCCACCGTTTGATGTCCCTCCATAAATTATTACCTTCATTTGCTTCTCTAAACTTCCAGCGACTCCCAATTTCTGAATTGTCAATCATTTAGGCTTCACTGTTTTTGGTGGAAAATGAATGATTTAAAAAATATTTTCTTAAAAATGATCGCTTTATATCGCTTATAAAATTGAAGGAATGGAAAAAAAAAATTATCGTTCACGAAAATGCTTGGACATAAAAAATTATCGATAATAAAAATATTTTTCATTGACTAATTATTTCAAGCGATACAAGTAATCATTTTTAGATCATCATATTCTAATCAACTACGATCACTTGCTCCTTTTACGCCCTCTCTACTGCAGCTTATTTCTGGTGTTGTTAAGGCAGGGGGACCATGGCAACACCTCATGAACCCTAATTCGACAAATGAATTAAAAGACTTAGAATGAGGATAATCTTTGAGACAATAACAATTTGGTAAATCATATTTCTTAGCAGGTTCTAACATCCAGTTTCTCTTAGCAGGTAATATTGTAAATAAAAAGAAAAAAGAAAAGCTAATGACACGATTGGTTCTTGGACTTTTTGCTCAATTGATTCTTTAACTATGTTTTTGTTCGATTTGGTCTCTTAACTCTTTTACCTTGTTCAATGCAAGATACGCACATGAAATTTGCAACCCTCGCATGCAAGGTGATATCACCACGTGCATGTTATATATACATATAGTAAAGATATTTTAATTAAACTTGATTTTACTCAATCAGAAGTTCTTGAGCGGTAAAGTAAAATAATATTTTTTTTATCTTGGCGGAGGAATACCTCATTATGAAGGATAGGAAGGGAGAAACAAGATAATCTAATACTTGCTCAGTAGAATCAGCACATTGGGAAGCCAGAATGCTATCCCTCACTAACTCTAGGAATCCAACAAATGGAAACAGAGAAATAAGAGAGAGGCGACAAGAAACTTTACGTAATAGCTGAACGATCTTTCCCAATAGCAATCCTCAAGGCTGTTAATATGAAGAGAGAGAGAGAGAGAGAGAGAGAGAGAGAGAGTCCAACGTTGCTTGATTTGTGGAGAGTAGTAGGAGGGAGAGAGTCCAATGTTGCCTGACTTCGACAGTGTCATCGGTGTCGCAAGAGGCAGCTGGTTTGAGGGTCAGTGGTGGAGATGGGTGTTGGTAGGCGGGAGATTTGAGAGAAGGAATTTTTGGGGCTTTTTCTTTATAGGAAGAAGTAAAACTGTGTTTTAGAAAATAGAGGATGCAATGTAACGAGATTGATGAAAACTTATGTATGCTTTTGTGGTATTTATCCTATGATCGAGGCTTGGCAAACGATCCAACAGGTTTAGATCTCAAACAGAATCCAAGCATATCAATCTAGGACTCGACTGACCTTAGCTTTTCATATGCATGGAGAATGGTGTGAATGCCACCGATATAGCTGAGTGAACCGAAAGTACCAAACATCCATGCATAAGGATAAAACTGAAATGGCACCCAAGGAGATCTAAATCAAACAGACCTCAACAACTGCATTCATGCTCGCCAAGCGCACAGAGCTCAGGAACAAACCCAAAAGAAAACTGTGAATGTAGAACCAATAAAGACATAATCAGATATAATTACCATTACCTGAACGTACTACTCAATAAAATTTTATTGCTAATAACAAGAAACGATCAAGTGGCTTGACACAATTTACAATGTCAAGCATTTCATCTTTATCTGGGTACTTCTAACAACTGGGGCACCCGAAACTCTTTGATTGAGTGATCAGAGGATAGGACTCTTCCACGCCATTAAGAAAAATAATAGATGTTGTTCGAACAATCAATGTATGCCTTCTCTTAGTTCTTCCCACTGATTTTGGTCTTAGCATACCTCATTATTAGTAGGCTACTGGAATAGCATCCAGCCCGGTCGATATAACTTGTAGCTCCATCCCCACCAAACCTTATGCTCGGATATTTCTTTTGGCTTAGATGACTAACATCATCCTAGGATTTTAAGACCCAGTTGTCCCCATCAAACATATGGAAAATGTTGACAGAAGTATTCAGTACCTTTTTGCCAGACGGTTTATTTGGGCAGGCCTGCTTATGAAGCGATTGGATTACACCATCATGAATGACCACTACTGCTCGTTCTCCCGATTAGTGAAGAAAAATTTTATATTTGCAGTTTCCCTTTACCAGCTTAAATTGTATCGGTATTCTTTAGTAGTGAACAGGAAATCGAAGAAAGAATACTTAAAAACAAAGGGTACCAGCAAAGCTTTAGAGAGCATTAAAACAACAGTTAAAGCTATTCACCAAGTCCTGCGATGCTTACTTTTCGAGACTGGAAAAGGTAATCCTGGAAAAACTCCTTTAAAAGCAGCTATAGATCGAACCGACAAATGTAACTTATGCTAACCTGTCAACATTATGTGAGGAGACACTTTCATGGGTAAAACTATTGATGTCGCATTTAACTTAGTAGAACACTCACGCAACATTGCTAATAAGCAACATAAAGGATCTCTTTACCCTTGTGCTTCATACTGATGTTTCGCAAACACATAGGATCAATACTTTCACCACTACCCTGTGTCCAGAAGAAACAAGAGAAACAGCGATTAGACATTCCACCTGTGAACCAATTTGCACCTTGTAGACTGCCAAACTCTTTCTCAATAAATGTTTATCTAGTAAATATTTCTTTTTGTAATGCCTCATATATGAGATGAGAATTTTACTATCTTTTACGGATTACAAGAATAAATAAGACCTGAATCCATCAAAAAAGCCAAAAGAATGGAACTGAAATTCTCCTAGCTGTGTATATAACATCATGGGAACCATTTAAATAACTCCAATGACGAAAACCGTGTATTTTGCAATATCCACACACATTCCGCATAGTTTCCGTACTGAAAGTTAGTCGCAAAATGAAACTTGATCAGTGTCAGGTGCTTATTGTCGAACTTAGTGCAAATCAAAACCCACCGGAATTTCTCGATCCGTCTTCCGCAATCGAAGGACTTTAAAGGCTTCGGGACAGACCCTAGCTGCAGCAGGTGGCCGAAGGCCTTGAGCTCCCCTAGATTTCTTTCCCGTAGACCTGCATCCTTGATGACGTGGATTCTCATTTGAAAACATGTAAGATATTTCAGAGGACCCAAATCATTAACTGAACTGAAGAATGAACACGAACTTTTACAACATTCAGAACTTTCCAACAAATAATGATAACATCTAATGGAATCTTTTAGCTCTGCATCTTTGTTTGAAATTTACGTATATGTTGGGTTTGTACCACCAAATGGATAATTCCATAATTTATGTGCAATCCTCGTAAAAAGGAAGCCAGATCAAGAATGGTCTTATCATATTCATGCCTCCAGTCCACCACAAGCAATTGCAATCAGATTTGCCGTCTCCAAAGCTCGTTTTAGGTCAGATGAGTAAATTGTAGAAATTTTACCTTCTCTGGACCGCCTTTGACCCACCTTTCAGGGAAAACAATAGAAGAAGGAAATAAACCTATTGGTCTGTCCAAAGAAAGGAATAACATTTCACAGAAAATACATACTCCAGTTGCTTGCCGCCTCCCAATTTCGTTTAATTTTATATCCAGTTATCCCTGCTCCATATAATGAAATAAGAAAATGAATGTACATACAAAAAGAGGCAGGAATAAGTTCCCAAACAAAAAGCGTGAGATGGCTGATATCAGCAAAATTGGAGATATACTTGCTTGAACTCATAAATAAATGAGGACTAGTCACGCTTTTTCTCTAATTCTATTAGGCATTTCCTATAAAGTTATGAATATTGATCACTAAATCACAAAAACTCTAATACATATTCTGCCATTACGTCCTCCCTGTCATCTTTTTGGCTCACTTGAGGAGTTACCTTGCCATCGCAGGTTCCTTTTTCACATAGGAAAAGAGCAATATGGAAACCAACAAAAGCAAATAATGGTGGATTCATTATGCAATTACAGATATATGTAGCCCAATGCAGCTACACAGCTTGACAAGAACTGATAGTTTCACCAAAATGATGCCTCTATTAACTTAGCATTTGCATTGTATCCTGTTCGTTTGTCATACATACGCCAGGTGATGAGCAGGTTCTATAAAATTAGAAGGCTAAAGACAAATCCAAAAGCAAAGGAAACCTGAATTCCTCCATCAACATTCCACTCTGTTTCTCCGTGATACAAAACAAAGATTTCAGCATAGGCTACGCCAATTGGAACCGATTGAGCATTGCCGTTGCAGCCCAAGTCAGCAGCAACGCTGACAGATAGGCGGGAAAACAGAGTGCTGGTTAACCTCCCGCACATGAAGAGACGACCTAACAATAATCAACAAAGTGTAGAAGACTTTTTTGAAAAAACGAACATTAAACGCAAACTAAGACGCTCACAGAGTGACTTCGGTCTGGAAAATGGTCCAAAAGAATCTGCGAACAAGTGAAGCAAGAGAAACAACATCGAAACTCCACTGAATCGATTGGAACAGTCAATAGATCATTTGGTTTATCAGCGGCAAGTTCTCATCATCATCAACGTGCCGAAAAACAGAGCGCATGCACAAAAAATATATTGCGCTCAGCGATTCCAGTTTTTCCACCGTCCAAATTTCGCGGAAAATCACGACAAACAAAGCAAAAGCCGACAACAACAGGGTCAGACTTAGAGTTCGACCCCCACATGGCAGGTTCACAATTTGGCTCTGGACCTCACGTCGTCGGTTGCCGTCGAGCGATGAACCGAGTCTCAGTCCCAATTTTTAAGAGCAGGAGCGACAATGTGCGAAACGACGACGAGAATGACGAAGAAGAAGAAAACCGTTGGCATTGTAATGTGCGGGGCGTGCAGTGCGCTCATGCTTTGTGCAACGTATGAGATTCGACCTCTCCCGGCTTGCTTTCTACGCGCCACGAAGCGGACTCCCATCAATATATATTATTATACGTTAACTGCTATTAATTTCAAATTAATCTGAGAACGACATTTGGGTTTTGATTCTTCTTTAAGCTAAGCTCTTCTTGGTCATGTTCACGGCAAGAAGTGGATCTCCCAGCCGAAATATATTGACGGTCCTAAGCATTGATGGTGGTGGCATGAGAGGGATCATTCCCGGCACGATCCTTGCCTTTCTCGAATCCGAGATTCAAGTAGTGGCATCTACTTATTTTATTTGTCAATGTTTTCTTTGTGGAGGATGTCGGATGACGGATGACAATCGGCTAGTATACTATCAAGTGTGGCCGTGTCCCATCCTAATCACATGATTGATATGGGAAGGTGGGTGAGGAAACTTGTCCTGAAAGTCCTAAACTTATTGTACGGCGATCAATTCAATCCCAAACCTTTTGATAACTTGTCAAATGAATCATAAACCTTTTAATTATTTGCCAATTTAGTCCTAAATCTTTTAACTATTTGCCAAACTAGTCCTAAACCTTTTAACGAATTATCAATTTAATTATTCTAGCTAAATTTGGTTGGACATCGCTGACGTGGTGGTTAATAAATCACAGCTGTCCTTCGTGGCATGATCGGTGTTGGCGTGAATAAAATTTTAACTTTTATATAAATTTGAGAATTTTTAATTGCTTTTTTTATATTTTATATTTTCTTTTCTTTTCATTTTTTTCCCTCTTTTTACAAAGAGCTAGCGGCCCGTTGAGAGACGGTAACCTCCTCTAACCACTAGGTAAGGGCTAGCAACCCTCGTCGGCCATGGGTGAGGT
Organism: Eucalyptus tenuipes; assembly: GCA_014182365.1. Classification (NCBI taxonomy): domain Eukaryota; kingdom Viridiplantae; phylum Streptophyta; class Magnoliopsida; order Myrtales; family Myrtaceae; genus Eucalyptus; species Eucalyptus tenuipes. Next base: position 13,827,535 of record CM024545.1, read on the forward strand.
TCATGGCCCTTAGTCCTCACGGGCCACAACGAGGGTGTTGTGACCCTTGCTTGCTCTCATTGTGCTAGCTATAGCTTGGGCGAGGGCTTGCAACACCGTCATTGGCCACAATGAGGGCTCACTAGATCCAAAGAGGGTTGTGACCCTAACTCGTAGTTGGCGAGGGCTTCACAACCCTTGCCCAAGGGACAGTAGAGGTCGCCAGCTCTTGGCCAAGAGCAATCAGGCTCATCGGCCATCTATTAAAAAAAAAAGGAAAAAGAAAAGAAAAGAAAAATAAAATAAATCAATAAAAAATTGAAATATTTAAAAATTAAAAAATTGTTCACATTAGCGTTGGCGCCACCATATAAGATAGTTAGTGTTGATTGGGCTGCCACGTCAATAATGTTCGGGTGAAATTAGTCGACAAGACTATGTTGGCAATTTTTAAAAATGTTTAAGACTAGTTGGAAAATAGTTTAAAGGTTTAGGACTAAATTGGCATAATCGAAAAGTTTAAAACCGATTTAAAAAGTTGTCAAAAGGTTTACTAAGATTGAATTGGTCATTGTATGATAGGTTTAGAACTTTTTTAAGAATTTTCTTGATTTGATGGTGATGTAATTATGAAGAGTTTGTTAGGTATCATATAAAATTAACAATATCCCTTGTCACATTATAACTATTGTTAGGAAGCTATATCAAATCATGTTGCATAGTCAACACGAGCACTTTACATTTATATTAATAGTCTTTCTCTTTTTTGGGTTAATACTGCTAAATACCCTAAATTGGTATACCTATAATAAATTAGGTATAAATTTTAATTTTTTTTATTACCAAAAATCATAAATTGATATACTTGTGACGAATTTACCTTATACTAATTTTTTGACCATCAAAAACCCCAAACTAATAGATTTGTAATATATTTACCATCTATTAGTTTTTGTTAAATTTGATTAATACCATAAAAAACCACAAAATGATACACTTATGACAAACGAAGAGTAAAATTTCATAATAGTACACCTGTCAACTGTCTTGTATCATCTAACTCGGCAATTTGAGGTAAAATTTAACTAAAATTAATGGAGGACAAATTTATCACAAGTATATTAATTTGGAGTTTTTGTTGATGAAAAGGTGTATCAGTTAATTTTTTTTATGGTGATCGTATCAGTGGCTTATAGTCGACGAAATTTACAGGAACTAGATGGATTGGATGCAAGAATTGCAGATTACTTAACATAATTACTCAGACAAGCACGAGTGGATTGGTGACAGCCATAATTATCGCACCAAATAATGACAATTATCCAATTTTTGCATATTGCGACATTAACAAATTTTACTTGGAGCTTTATCCTGAAATAATTCCTTAGAAAAAGTAAGTTATGTTAACCCCTTTTCTTATATTTTTAGATATGATTCTTCAAGTCACTTGAACTTCAAGCCATAATCTAATGGGGAAAGTTAGGAGTGTACATGGTTCGGGTGGAATGGCCCGCTAAGGACCACTTTCGAAAAATTGGAATCGGAAACCGCTCATTAAGTGCATGGAGCCACTAGAGAACTGGACTTCCGGTCTGGTTTGGTTCCCGAGTGGATCCATGGAATCGATCCAACCTTTGTGTCTTTCCCTTTTCACCCTCCCACATCTGTTTATTCTAACTCTCCTGCCCATGGTAGCTTTTAGACTCCTCAAGTACTAGTGTCGTGGTGGCTGTGACCCTCGTGCTACTTCCGTCCCAGCCACCACCACCATCTTCGCCACCACCTCTGCCTTCGTTGTCTCTTGCTCCTCCCCTGAGATCGACAACGAGGAGGACGATGGGCTGTTCGAGTTCACCTCTGTCCCCAAAGACGAGGACGGGTAGGAGGAAGAGGGGAGGCAGAAGTAGGACAAGCCTAGCAATGATGAGGACGACTATGACGGTGAATGCAGAGGTAGTGACGAGGATGGTGACGACGTAGAGAGAGTTCAAGTTCGAGGGGGGAAAAGATAATCGACTCACTGTTTCACCGAGTCCGGACTAGGACTCGAAGGGAGATGAGTAGATCCGAAGGTGAATTGGAGAGGAAGAGTGTCACGCCCTAAACCCTAGGCACGCACACACCCCTCGGCGGTCGACTAAAATTTGCGACGTTTTCAGGACGTGTTGCCGGAATTTTTTATTTTATGCACATGCGGAAGCAAATTAAACAAACCCCTGACAACAACAAACATGGGATAGAAAAGTAGGACAACCCAATTTCATAAAAACACACTTTATATACAATCCAAGTCAGTCCTGCAAGTCTACACTCTACGGTCTACCCTAAAAGAACTACCGAACAACCTTTACTCCGGATCCCTTCGACTCTGGCTTTGAATCCTCCACGACACCCTCCGGTATCTCCAAACTAAGGACCTGAAAAATTGTAAACCACAACGGGTGAGAATAAATTTCAATGAGTCAACATTCTAAACACCGATTAGGACGAAAATTCAATCAAGGGCGTCCTAAACATACACCACTCAGAACTTACCCCGCCACGGCACCTACCTACACATTAGTTTATCTCATAAAACACATGCATACAGTAATTGCATTCAATAACTAGAATGCATCATGTCACTCATCAAACAATTCACAGAGGTCCTGATTATAGGGCCAAATCGTTATAACACGTCCCATTCCGTATCACACAATTCCAACACCATATTCCAATGCAATACTCAAACTCAAACTCAAGCTCAAACTCAAACTCAAGGTTTTAGAGGACCCTCCCCCCCGGGAAGTTTCAATATCGTGTGGCATTTAGTCCCTGACCACAATAAGCAGTAGCTCAAGGTACTAGAGGTGGCTCTCACGAAGTCACGCTATCGCGTAGCACTTAGTTCTTGACTATAATAAGCAATAGCTTAAGGTACTAAAGGTGGCTCCCACGAAGTCACGCTATCATGTAGCACTTAGTTCTCAACTATCATAAGCAATGGTACAAGGTTCTAGAGATGGCTCATACAAAGTTTCACTATCATGCACACTTAGTCCTTTACTTGCTCACAACAATTCAATTTTCTCAACACAACACATCCTCTTTCAATAGTCGCCACATAAAGCAATAACAACAAACCACAACCATGGCACAACCATTCGCGCATTATCATGCATAACTTCTAAGTATATCACAAGTCAACCACATCACCAAATAGGCATGGTTCAGCATGTCACGCGCCAATCCTCGAACGCACGCCCATCCCTCACCTGGTCGATTAATAGCGACATCCCAAGACACATCGCCAACCCTTTTATTTTAATACACATGCGGAAGCAAATATGAAATCCCCAAACAATAAAACAATGAGATAGGAAAGTAGGACCAATTTTTCACAAATACCTTTTTATAAACATACAAGTCTATACACAAAGGTTTACAAAAGGGATCGGCTCCCAACAAAAGAGAATTGTCCTATGACTAACTAGTCTGACAAGATCGCCGATCTTTGGGCTTCATCTTCTAAACTTCGGGCCTCAAATCCTCCACTGTTATCAACTAGGGGCCTGAAAATGGTTATATAATAACCAGTGAGACAATGTCTCAACAAGTTCAACCCCCAAGACTCGATTAGAAAGCCAATACGTCGTAAGGGCTGCCTATGCACAACACGAGTTAGAGGACTTACCTTGGCCTCAGATTCCACCTGCAATTCAACATAGTTCGTAATAGGCACCCAATCAAACACCTCAGATCGAAACATCAATCAATCGACCTAGTCGATTACATGTCAATCAAACAATTCCCCGGCCATTTCATTCAATACTGTCCATTCTCCAAGATAACCTATCAAGTTACTGAGCCAGTATGTTATAACATTCGTTCTCCAAGATGACACACTAAGTCACCGAGCCACTATAATATACTATTCATTCTCCAAAATAACCTATCGAGTTACCGAGCTAGTATATTATAATATTTATTCTCCGAGATGACATATAGAGTCATCGAGCATATAAAATATAACGTACATTCTCCAAGATGACATGTAGAGTCACCGAGCCGTTATGATATGTCATCCTTTCTCCAAGATGACCTATAGAGTCACCGAACCGACATTGCATACCTTCCATTCTCTAAGACGACCTATAGAGTTTTTGAGCCGGTATAATATAACATTCAGATTGTACATCAATTTATCATTTTCATCAATATACCGTTCTTTCTCAAAGATGACATATAGAGTCATCTAGCCAGTATAATATGCCATTCCATTCATACAATCAATTTGCCATTTTTTATCATTCCCGATAAAATACACGTTTGTGGGTACACGGCCGGCCTTAGCCAAAATACAAGGTTTTCACTTTTGAACCTCCCACTATTTTTAGCAATCCCAAAATAGATTTTTGGCTCTATAGGCCGACGCCCAATAGTTTTCCCATTAATTATCAAAATTATCCAATTTTTGGAATAAAATATCCATCAACCCAATTTCACTCAATTTGCACAATCAGGTCAATTAAATAAATAGAGAGCACCACTGTAGTCAACACGAAATTCCGGTCACCGGCTATCCCGATTTAATTTTCGGAAAATAATTAATTAATTAATTAATTACAAAAATTAATTATTAAATAGCAATAAATCCAACTTAGGCCCGTAATGCCTAATTGGACGCCGAAACGGACCTGGAAAAATTTTGAGGTTCATTCAATAAATAATAGAACTTATCTACTTGCTAATTGCACTAACCATTTGTCTAACATGCATCGATAAGGCACTAAATTAATTACTTTACTTTAATCTATCCACATAATTGCATTTAATTAAATCTAATCAATCCCTAAGCATCATTAACCTATTAAGGAAGGATTAGTGAGTTTAACTCACTTGTTTAGCGATCCGTCCAGTTCAAAACGTCGGGAACACAACGGGGGCTGACTTTCTCCAAAGCGGGACTAGGTTTCGAGGCCGGAACAACTCCAAAACAGGCCTAGATGGTGGCTGGAAACCCACAAAATTCCTCTCTGTTTTGAGCTACAAAACAGAGAAAAACAAAGCCATTTTGAGAGGTGAGGACAACTGTGGGCCGGTGGGGCTTCGGCGGCTTGGAGGGGCGGTTCACGGAGATGGCAAGAGCTCTGGCTAGGCTCCACACGTCACTTACGGCTACTGGAACGGTGGAACAGAGCTGTTGGTCGACGGCCTAGGCGAGTGTAGGCGGAGCAAAGCGCGAGGGCACGCACACGCCAAGAGGATGGCGGGGTGGCGTTCCAACGAAGGGCGGTGGTGTCGCGCGGCTCCGAGGTTGCTGGTTGCTCTTCCTCAGCTACTATGGTGTTCGAATCAAGCAAGATGGAGGGAAGAATGAAGGGATTTGGCCAACTAAGGGGAGAGGGAGAGGAAGAGGATAAGAGGCAAGAGGGGGCCACAAGCCAAATTTTTCCACAAGTTTGTCCCCCTTTGACTCATCCTCAGCCAAGCTATCTTCCTTGGCTATCCATGAGCCACCAATGCTCTCTTTGCAACATTGAATTGGTCCATTTTGGCTAGGAGAAGGGGGAGCCACGAATTTCCTCTAAATTGGACTTGATTTCATTCTTGAATTAACACATACCGACCTCAATAAATTCAATCGACACCTCAATTATCAAATTGATATTTTTCCTCACCAATTGATCCATCTTGCATCCCACTTGTGAGATAAAAAATGGTCTCGGCCTTTTTTTGGACAAAAACAGCCCTAAGATGACTTTTTCCCAAAAAGTCTCGGGTTGCAGAAAAATCTTCCGAGACTGAGTTGACGTTCCTAGAATTTATTGTGACATGACAAAATCTTCAATTTCTGAAATCGAACTCGAATTCGTGGTTAATTTCCACTTGGCGCAATTTTAGCATGACCTAGGCTACCGGGTAACTTTTAGAAATTTTTAGTGCAAATGACCCGTGGTTGATTTTCTTGGAGCCACAATGAACCCACTCGACACATTAGCGACTCTCGATTATCATGAAAATCTCGAGGATTCAAATACGGACACAGGGTACCAAAACAATAAGAAAATCGGTCTAATGTTAGCCGACGAGAATTTTCTAATTTAGTGGTGTCACCCACGATTAGCCACATATCTCCGTCAAACCAACCTATATCTAATCTCAAATCAATTTTTAACTATGCCGTAATGGCCTCTAAAGATGAACACAGTCGAGAAGCCGATTCCTGGTCGAATTCTCAAGTCTATTGCCTTATAATTTCTTAATGGTTTCCCCAGATAGTCTAGTTATCTCGAGAGTGATTAGCTCTGAGAACAGTCCTATAGGCGCATCAATGAAATGCTCGATTTATTCAGTAGAAAACATGACTGAAAATCTGGGATGTCACACAGCAAGCATAGCATCAAGAACAATCACCAAAACTGCTACCGGTCCTAACCGGCGCGTCTTCGAATTTAAATCTAGAAATCTAACCAAAAGAGTTCAAAAAATTCCCAAATTTGAAGAACATTTTTCATGAAGACACCATAACCTAGATCTTTCTAGATTAAGCCCAGTAAATCACTCAATCCAGTACAAAAACTGTGTTCATTTCCAGAAAGTCAATTTTCCGAAATCAGTTTGGTTCGAGATGCAAAACTTGTCCATTCGATCTGAAATGTGACTATGTTAAACTAAAAGATGTGACAAACAACTTTCATGAAGAAACCATTTCGAAATTCGAACTCTAAGAGTTGACAAAAATCCCTTGAATCCCAAAAGGTAACTAGTTCCACCAAAAACAGAGATTTTGTTTTCAAATAATGGAGCTGAAATCTCATTCTTTTTAAATCCCTAAAATCTTGGATAAAATATATGTCATAGCTGAGGATGTCTAAAAAATTTCTCAAGGAGGAATTTACTTCAAAATCTTAACACATTTCGATCCACAAAAAGGGCAAACAGCAAGGGTCCAGAAATCAGAACTGAAGAAAGTCCACTGAATTGGACTAATCCAACCTCATTAGTACTAATGTCACTAATTAGATAACCACTATTCCATATTAAGGCTAATCTAACCATTCTAGATTAGCACTAATCAATCTTAAGGCTAATATCATTTAGTACCAATCTAACTAAGCTATTTAACACTAAACTAAACCTCCTAAGTGCAATTAACAACCTAATCAAGAATTAGGGAATTAACTCACTGGATTAGCGAGCAAACGGGTTCATGGTGACGGCGACGCAAAGGCGGTGAAGACCCATGTCTACTGTGGCCCCAAAGGAGGCCTAAAGGCGCTGAAAAACAACCAACAAGCCCACTACTCGAGCTGGAGGTTCGGTTCTACTTGAGTTGCTCGGGGCTGCTGTGGGCTGAGCAGGGCTAGAACAGGCAGCTACTAGTGGTGCTGGACGCAACTGAGGGAGTTGCTGGTCGGGATAGCAGCTGCTGGATAGACGACGAGCAGCTGGCAGCGATGGCGAAGCTGCTAGTCGCGACACTGGCGCGAGCTAGCGGGCTTAGATGGACTGGTGGACAACGGCTGTTGGCCCATAGGCAGTGCACGGGCTGCGGATTCGGCGGTGGCTGGCTCAGCCTCTCTGGTTCTCAACTGGTTTCCTCTGGTTTTCTAGCTCCAAAACACAACAACAATGGAGAAAAAAGGCAATCAAAGAAGAAGAAGAAGAAGAAGAAGAAGAAGAAGAAGAAGAAGAAGAAGAGGGGCTGCAGCTGAAGGGGGACCACAAGACCTCAAAGTTTTCACAAATATCTCCAAAACACTCATCACAAGGCCCCCAAAGTCCATGGTTGAGCTCAGCTGCCCTATCCTCTCCTAATCTTCATCAAGAAGCCACCAAAGGTGGTCTAAATGTTACACACCACCCAAGCTACGAATTTTGTGCATTTCCCCTTCAATTCCACTTCAAATTAATCCCAATTGGTGCCCAAAAATACAAGTCAAGGTATCCACATCCAATCCATGATTTTCCTTGCCAAATGATCCCACTTGAACGTCGAAAATCCACACCCAATTTTCTCGGTCCGAAATTGCCTAACTTTGATTTTTCGCCGAAAATTTGGACACGCCGAAAATTCTTCGGATGATGAGTTGACGTTCATAAAATAAATCATGACATGACAGAACTTTCAATTTCTGAAATCGGGTTCAATTTCATGGTTAATTTCAACCGAACGCGATTTTAGCGTGACCTAACCTACCAGGTAGCTTTTAGGAATTTTTAATGCATTTGACCCGTGGTCAATTATTTTTTATCCACATTGTACATCTTCAACTCATTGGCAACTCTCGGTTGTCCTAAAAATCTCGAGGTTTCAAATACGGGCACCGGGTACCGAACCGACAGAAAATTGGGTTAGTGCCGTTCAACTCAAATTTTGCAATCAGGTGGAATCACCCACACTTCAATTTTGTGCTTCCATTGAATCGACCTATATCCAATCACTAATCACTTATAACGGTGCCGTATTGACCCTTGTCGATGATCACGGTTGAGCAGTCGATTTCTGGTCAAATTCTCAAGTCTGTTGCTTTTAGATTCCTTAATGACTTCACCAGATAGACTAGTTATCTCGTGAGTGGCCAACTTAGAGAAAAATGCCATAGGCACGTCGATGAAAAGCCCAATTCATTTCATCGAAAACATGGTTGAAAATCAGGATGTCACAACTCTTCCCCTCTTATAAAAATTTCGTCCTCAAAATTTAAACCATTGCAATTCTTAAACAAAAAGGTGGGGGTTTTGTCGTCTCATCGAGTCTTCACTTTCCCATGTCTCCTTCTGTCTCGTATTGTTGCCAGACCACTTTGACCAACGAGATCGTCTTGATACGTAGAACCTGCTCATTTTGATCTACAATCTGAACTGGTCTCTCCACGTACGACACTCTGTCGGTCACATCTAATTCTTCAAAATTCAGCACGTGGGTTGGGTCAAGCTCGTACTTTCTCGACATCAACACGTGGAAGACATCATGCACTTGCGCCAATCTCGGTGGCAATGCAAGGCGATACGTTAAAGTCCCTCTTCTTTCCAGAATTTCAAATGGACCTACGTACCTCGGACTCAGTTCCCCTTTCTTGCCGAAGCGCAAAGTACCCCTCATGGGTGACACTTTCAGAAAGACGTGCTCACCAACTTGGAATTCCAAAGGTCTTCGACGCTTATCTGCATAACTTTTCTAGCGACTCTAAGTTGTCTTTAACTTGCCCCTGATAACTGCAACTGCATCCACCGACTGTTGAACTAACCCTGGGCTTGTAATCTTCCACTCTCCGACTTCATCTCAACAAACTGGAGTTCTGCACGCTCTGCCATACAACGCTTCAAACGATGCCATATGAATACTCTGCTAGTAGCTGTTGTTGTAGCAAAACTCGACAAGATAAAGTTGTTCCTCCCAGCTTCCTTTGAAGTCCAACACGCAAGCTCATAGCATGTCCTCGAGGGTTTGAATTGTCCTCTCAGACTAGCCATCCGTCTACGTATGATAGGCCGTGCTACTCTGCAATTTTGTTCCCAAGGCAATCTATAACTTTCGGTCTCGATCTAATGTGACCGTCGCTGGTACTCCATGTAGACGTATAATCTGACACGCGTACAACTCAGCATATCTGTCCCAGGCATAGTCCTTTCATATGGCGATGAAGTGAGCAGAGTTCGTCAATCTGTCGACTATGGCCCATACCGAATCATCACCTCGCTGACTCCTTATTAACTCCATCACAAATTCCATCGTGATGTGTTCCCATTACCACTCGGAAATTTCGAGAGATTGCAAAGGTGCTCCCGGCTTACAACGTTGTGTTTTCATTTGCTAGCACGGCAGGCTCTTGGCGACATGTCTAGCGATATCTGTCTTCATACCGGTCCACCAATAGTGTTGACGCAAATTCTGACACATCTTCATACTGTCTAAATGAATACTATAACTACTATCTTTTCCTTAAGTTCCGCATTGTTGGTTACACACAATCGCCCATGAAATTTTAGTGTTCCGTCCTTGATAACTTGAAAATCAGCCTTCTCTTTTATGTATCATCCTGCAGAATCTTTTGGATCTTTGGATCTGTCAACTGCAATATCGGTTCAATTCTGAGGGCGGCCATAAGACTTGAAAGGTGGCCTACCTCAAATTTGAAAACTGAATCTCTAGCTCCTTCGAGTAAAATTCACTTTTGAATCACCATCTGCGCAATCGATGACTTTGACTCAACGCATCTGTAACTTTATTAACTTTTTCCGGGGTGATACAGGATGCCGCAGTCATAATCTTTGAGAAGTTCCATCCAACGACACTGTCTCATATTCAACTCTTTCTTAATCCTCAACTGATGATAACCCGTCCTTAGGTCGACCTTCGAGAATATCGACGATCCTTATAACCTATCAACCAAATCATCAATCCCTGGCAATGGATACTTGTTCTTAATCGTCACCCGGTTGAGTTGCCGGTAGTCGATGCAAAGGTGCAACGACCCATTTTTCTTCCTCACAAACATAATCGGTGCTCCCCAAGGTGATGCACTAGGGCGTATAAATCTCTTGTCTAACAACTCCTGCATTCGCACCTTCCATTCTTTCAATTCTGACAACGCCACATGGTAAGGAGCCTTAGAGATTGGCTTCATCCTAGGGGCCAACTCAATCACAAACTCGATCTCCCTTTCTGGGGCCGGACTAAGTAATTCTCTCGGAAACACCTCAGAAAACTCCCGTATCATGACTATGTTCTCCATCTTTGGTTCCTCAACTACCGTGTCGACTACAATTGCCAAATAATCTTGGCAACCTACATCCAGAAACCAATTGCCTTAAGTGACGAATTTAAAATAATCGAGGGTCCACTTCGATTTCCAACAAATTCCAAACTTCCACACGCTAACGGGTTAAAATGTATTACCTTACAACAACAATTCATTACCACAAGATGCTTCTTGAACCAACCCTTTTTATATATGACATCAAAGTTATACATAAGCAAAATAGTCAAATACAACTCTAGCCAGTGATTCTCCTTTCCACGACTTCATTACAACAAACTAAAGTTCTACAAGCTTAACCAAAATTTCGTTGCGCCACTCTTATAAAATTATCCCGGAAGCATCCTTCTCCTGATCGACGCATAGCTCGGTTCATTCATGTCCCCTTTGCCATCCTAGTAGCGCCCTTTCTGCGATAGTGGTGCTTGTGCTCCCCTGGACCTACTAGGACGGTTTCTCACCTGATGGCCAAGCTGGCCACATCCGTAACATGCTCTCGTTCTACCAGGACTCCCTACTGTGACCCTATCTAGTGAGTCCTCTACATCTCGTCAAGTAACAGCATTCACCCTTCCTTGCACCGGAGGCCTATCCCAAATACCCCATTGTGAATTCTGCAGTGCATTCCCTTTGTTTTGTTCCATTGGTGACGGTGGCAGTTGTGATCCTATGCGCCTGTGTAGACAGTCCTTGATCAGATGGCCGTACTGGCGACACCTGTAACAAGCCCTTGTCTTTTTAAAACACGGGGCAAATCCATGTCTTTTCCTACAAGAATGACACACGTCGATTGGGTTAGGTGCTGGCTTTCTGATTCTACTCCTTTGAGTGGGACGACTGGGGTACTTTCCTTCTGTCATCGGCTTTTTCCCAGACCGATCGTTGTCCCTGTTGTTCACAAACCGTAACTCAGAAGCAGTGGCTCGCTTCCAGATCACATCTCCAGGTTGGATCTCAACAGGTGTGGCAGCAATGGCGGCTACGGCATTGGCGGCGGCGACTTGATCTTGAGCTTGCTGGCCCAAAATGCTTCCTAATATCTTAGCACCTGAACGATCCCGTTCAAACCTAGGATCGCCCGATGCTGCTACACTCTCAGTACCAGCCTGCGATGGTACTCTAACACTCGCGCTGGCTTAAGCCAGCGCTCTTCCTCGGGTACCGACCCTAGTCGGCGTCCTACCCCAAGATACTAACACAACAGTCCTCTGCTCCGGACCGCTCATTCTACAGACTCTTTATAGAACCTGATTTCCAATTCCAACCCAGAATTAGAAAACTGAGCGACCCACACAAAACAATCTACCAATAAGCTAAACAATCACATGCATCAGCATAAGGAAAAAGCTTTTCCTACTAATTATCCCAAGACCCATCGTACCTTATCACTCCACACACTAACCAGCTCTAATACCACTTTAGGCGGGGATGTCACGCCCCAAACCCCGGGCGTGCACGCACCCCTCGGCGGTTGACTAAAATTTGTGACGTTCTCAAGACCCATTGCCGACCCTTTTTATTTTATGCACATGCGGAAGCAAATTAAACAAACCCTAGACAACAACAAACATGAGATAGAAAAGCAGGAAAACCCTATTTCATAAAAACACACCTTATATACAATCCAAGTCATTCTTATAAGTATGCACTCTAAGGTTTGCCTTAAAAGAACTACTGGACAACCTCTACTCCAGATCCCTTCGACTCTGGCTCACGATCCTCCACGACACCCTTCAGTATCTCTAGACTAAGGACCTAAAAAATTGTAAACCACGACGGGGTGAGAATAAATCTCAATGAGTCAACACTCTAAACCCTGATTAGGACGAAAATTCACTCAACAATGTCCTAAACATACACCACTCAGAACTTTCCTCGCCATAGCACCTACCTGCATATTAGTGCACCCCATAAAACACATGTATACAGTTTCGTCCCACAATCAGGCGCGGGTAACTCATATCGGTGGTTCAATCCACACACGATATTCACTCTCAATATCCAAACTCCAAATTCAAACTCAATATTCTGACTCCACATTCCAACTCAATACTCAAACTCAAACTCAAGCTCAAACTCAAACTCAAAAGGTTCTAGAGGTGCCCCCCCCAAAAGTTCCAATATCGTGTGGCATTTAGTCCCTGACCACAATAAGCAATAGCTCAAGGTACTAGAGGTGGCTCTCACAAAGTCACGCTGTTGTGTAGCACTTAGTTCTCGACTATAATAAGCAATAGCTTAAGGTACTAGAGGTGGCTCCCATGAAGTCTTGCTATCGTGTAGCACTTAGTTCTCGACTATCATAAGCAATGCTACAAGGTTCTAGAGGTGGCTCATACGAAGTTTCACTATCGTGCACACTTAGTCCTTTACCTATTCACAACCATTCGGTTTTCTCAACACAACACATCCTCTTTCAATAGTCGCCACATAAAGCAATAACAATAAACCACAACCATGGCACAACCATTCACGCATTATCATGCATAACCTCTAAGTATATCATAGGTCAACCACATCACCAAATAGGCATGGTTCAGCAAGCATAGCATCAAGAGCAATCACCAAAACTACTACCGGTCCTGACCGGCAGAAACGGTCCACTCGCGCATCTCCGACTTTAAATCCAGAAATCTAATCAAATGAGTTCAAAAAATTCCCAAATTTAAATAGGTTGTAAAGGACACACAGACGAACATTTTTCATATAGACACCTTAACCCAGATCTTTCTAGATTAAGCCCAATAAATCACTCAATCCAGTATAGAAACTATGTTCATTTCCAGAAAGTATGTTTTCCGAAATCAGTTTGGTTCGAGACCCAAAACTTGTCCATTTGATATGAAATTTGACTATGTTAAACTAGAAGATGTGACAAACAACTTCGTGAAGAAACCATTTCAAAATTCGAACCCTAAGAGTTGATAAAGATCCCTTGAATCCCAAAAGGTCATCAGTTCCAGCAAAAACAAAGGTTCTGTTTTCAAATGACGGAGCTGAAATCTCGCTCTTTTAAATCCCTAAAATCTTGGATAAAATATATTGCATAGCTGAGGATGTCTAAAACATTTCTCAAGAGGAATTGACTTCAAAATCTTAACACATTTCGATCCACGAGAATGGCAAACGGCAAGGGTCCAGATATTAGAACTGAAGAGAGTCCATTGAATTGGACTAATCCAACCTCATTAGTGCTAATCTCACTAATTAGATCAACACTAATCCATATTAAGGCTAATCTAATCATTCTAAATTAGCACTAATCCATCTTAAGGCTAATCTCACTTAGTACTTGTTGACACCTAAATTTTGGCGACCCATTTAGTCATTTATTGCATTAAAAAATTAGGGATTAATTTGAACCCCTAAAAAAAATTAGCTATTTAATTAATTGCATAGTATATAGTTTTAGGTGCATTTATTTTAATTTGCATTTACATTGGGTCGGTGACAAATGGGTTTGATTTGGTGGTTCTGAGCTTTAAGTTGACAAGTCAGACTAGGCCCACGAAGAGAGCAATTTGGCCCAAGCCTGTATTTGGAAAAAAAATCCTATTGCAATTTTTGAAAAATTAATAGAGAATATTCATGTTTGCAAAGGAAATCTAGAAGAGGTGTGGAAAATAAAAAGTGATATTGCGTGAAGAAAAGAAATCTTCGCGAATGTTGATTTGAAAAGGAAATTAGAACCCTAATCTTTGGCCTATAAAAAGGTTACTCGTGTAGGGTTTCGAGGGGGGGTCTTGGTTTTTCAAAGTAAAAGAAAAAGAAAAAGGAAAGTGAGAGAGGGGAAGACCGGAGGTGACGTGTGAACAGAGAGAGAGAAAGAGACAGGAGAGAGAGGGTCGTGAGAAGACAGAGAAAAGAAAAAAAAAAAAAAAAAGGGCTACTACATCGTCTTCTTTGCGAGAAAAGGGGATCCTCGGCCTCGGTCCCCGCACCCGCTCGAAGCCCGATTTGCCTCACCAGAACGCCGATCTCGCCCCGACTCATCTGCAACCCGCGACCCAACAGATCCCAAGCCGGCTCGCCGCACCTCCACCACCGCGCACACTTGATTAGCCGAGTACTAGCTACCCCCGTTGCTCGAGTACTCCTTCGCCCGCCGATCCGCCTATCGCCGGTCCACGCCGACGATCGAACGCCGGCGACCCAACCTCCGGTGACCATCACGAAGCTGCCCCGTTTGGAAACAAAAGGGAAAAAAGCAAAAAAAAAAAGCAAAAAAATCAATTTAGGTAGTTTTTTTATTTATTTACCTTATTTTATTATTTTAGTTATTTTTATTACTTTTTACTTTATTTGTTCTTTTTTAGTATAGTTATCCCTTAATGTAAGATTGAGATTGCCACGACACGAAATTGCCTTTGAAATTAGAGATTGATAGTCCGATTTTCGCGCCTGAAATCCGACTCACAATCACTTGAAAAATTACCAATCCGATCTCACGCTCGAGATTCGATTCGCGATTTTATTTTAAATTGGCCAACCCGATCTCATGCACGAGATATGGTTCATCAATTTTTTGGATATCAATCTTGTCTTGCTCTGATCTGCTGCCATGTCGTTTGAATTAATTTTGTTTTTGTAAAAAAAAAAATCAAAAAATGTGAGTTAGATTAGGTTTATTTCTTGTTTTAGGGTTATCTTGCATGTTAAAGGTAGGAAATTTATTATTTCGAATTTTTAAAAATAAAAATACCAAAAACATAAATTTAGGATGTTAGATTTTCGTTTAATTATTTGCCAATTTTAATTTCGAATTTTTATTAAAAAAAAAGAACAAAAATAATTAAAACAAAAAACAAAAGAAGAAAAAATTAGAATTAGGGCATTCTTTGCACGTCATTGCATATTAGGATAAAATTGCACGTAGTTTAATTCTAGATAATATTTCTAATTTATTATAAGTTTAGATGAATTGCATCTTAGGTTAGAGATTACTAAGTTAAGATAATATCTTGGTTTAAATTAGGGTTTAGCCTGACCTAATCCTTATTATAAGTTAGATAGAATCTTAATTTAGCTAAGTAATTTTCACATTTTCCTAATTTCGAATTTCATATAAGGAAAATACCAAAAAATTGTCTTAGAATAAATCAATTCCTTATTTAGGATAGACTGCATTTTATTTATGTCATATAGTTTAGGTCATATTGCCATGCCATATCATTTCATGTTAGATTAATAGCATGCATTGCATAAAAGCATGATTCTCATTAAATAAGTGAAAACAAAAAAGAAATTGCGTGTTAATTAGAAATCATATCTAGGATTGTTGATGTGAATTCTAATTTAACATTGCAGATGCTTTCGTTGCCATGAGGTAAGTCCTGCAATTTATTCATTGCTTTCTTGGGTGTTAAATTGGTGGTTTGCACACCCGCATGATATGTTAGGGCAGTAATTAAAATCAATTCAAGCTGCTTGCCAAACATTTTTCAAAATAAAAGAGAAATGTACCGAAAGGGCGTTAGAGAAATCTAACGTAATCAAGTCCCCATACCCAAAGTCTCTAGTTCGTAGAAGTAAAATAATTCTCCCATTATTTTACTTGGGTTTCTAATCGACCCACCAAAAATAGATTAGTGGCGACTCCTGATTGAAAATCATTTGCATGTTAAAAACTTAAACCTAAGTCGCAAATTGGTATGGGCTTGGGAGAGCCCGAGCTAAGTTTAGGCTTAGTAATCCATTAGCCAAATCCTAGGTGGTGCACCTGAAATTTTGGTCGAGACAGCACCAATATAACTAAGCTATTTAACACTAAATTAACCTCCTAAGTGCAATTAACAACCTAGGGAATTAACTCACCGGATTAGTGAGCAAGCGAGTTCACGGCGACGGCAATGCGAAGGCGGTGAAGACTTGTCTCTACGGCGGCCCCAAAGGAGGCTCGGAAGGCGCGAAAAACAACCAATAAGCCCACCACTTGAGCTGGAGGTTTGGTTCTACTTGTAGCTGCTCGAGGCTGTTCTGGGCTGAGCGGGGCTAGTGGTGGTGCTGGACACGACTGAGGGAGCTGTTGGTCAAGAAAGCAAGTGCTGGACGGATGACGAGCAGCTGGCAGCGACGGCAAAGCTGCTAGTCGCAACAATGGCACGAGCTGGTGGGCTCGGATGGACTAGCAGACAACGGCTGTTGGCACGTTGGGGCGGTGCACGGGCTGCGGCTTCGGCAGTGGCTGGCTCGACCTCTTTGGTTCTCAGCTAGCTTCCTCTGGTTTTCTAGCTCCAAAACACAGCAACAATGGAGAAAACAAAGGCAAGGAAGAAGAAGAAGAGGGGCTGCAACTGAAGGGGGACCACAAGGCCTCAAAGTCTTCACAAATATCTCCAAAACACTCATCACAAGGCCCCCAAAGTCCATGGTTGAGCTCAACTACCTATCCTCTCCCAATCTTCCTCAAGAAGCCACCAAAGGTGGTCCAAATGTTGTACACCACCCAAGCTACGAATTTTGTGCATTTCCCCTTCAATTCACTTCAATTCCACTTCATTTAATCCCAATTGGTGCCTAAAAATACGAGCCAAGGTATCCACATCCAATCCATGATTTTCCTTGCCAAATGATCCCACTTGAATGCCAAAAATCCACACAAAAACGGCCCTCTAATTTTCCCGATCCGAAATTGCCTAACTTTGATTTTTCGCCGAAACTTCGGGCTTGCTGAAAATTCTTCGGGGGATGAGTTGACGTTCCTAAAATAAATCGTGACATGACAGAACTTTCAATTTTTGAAATCGGGTTCAATTTCATGGTTAATTTCAATCGGATGCGAGTTTAGCATGACCTAATCTACCGGATAGCTTTTAGGAATTTTTAGCACATTTGACCCGTGGTCGATTATTTTCGATCCACATTGTACATCTTCAACTCATTGGCGACTCTCGGTTGTCCTGAAAATCTCGAGGTTTCAAATACAAGCACCGGGTACCGAACTGATAGAAAATTGGGTTAGTGTCGTTCGACGCGAATTTTGCAATCAGGTGGAATCACCCACACTTCAATTGCGTGCTTCCATCGAATCGACCTATATCCAATCACTAATCTCTTATAACAGTGCCGTATTTACCCTTGTCGATTATCACGGTCAAGCAGTCGATTTCTGGAATAATTCTTGAGTCTATTGCATTTAGATTCTTTAACGGCTTCACCAGATAGATTAGTTATCTCGTGAGTGGCCAACTCTAGGAGAAAAAGGCCATAGGCGCGTCGATGAAAAGCCCATTTCATTTTATCAAAAATAGGGTTGAAAATCAGGATGTCACAAAGAGGGAGTTGGGGTATATTTTGAACTGAGAGAGACGAGATAGAGTGGGAAAGTAGTGAATTAAGACAAGATGGAGATTGAAACACTAAATTTTGATTTGCTTATTTCAAAATTATTTTTAATAAAAAAATTAATATATTATTATAATATAATCGATCGGTCCAAGTGGGCGGGCAGATTGGTCCATGGAACCGGGAACCAAACCTGTACCCACCGATTTCCTTAAGAACCACCGGTTTTGGTCCGATTTCGAGCAGTCCGGGCGGATCCCGGTTTCTTTGCACACCTCTAGGGAAAGTACGTGGAGGGGATGCTTCAAATGTCTGTAATCAAAAAATTTAGTAGCATGCATATGCGTTGCGTGAGCCTTAATTTTTTATTTAAGTAAAGCTAGAATATGTACTTTGTATAAGTTATTCATTACATTTTTTTTTTGTAAAGGTAAGATATATATTGATTTTAACCGAAAAGCTGTACAGCAAGAACCTCAGCACCAAGACTTGCACTCAGGAGGACAAACAAGTCAGTCCGAGTGGAAGGGTGCCGAGCAAAGGAAAAAAAAGGGGGGGAAGACCAAGTAAAGGCAACCCACAAGCAAAAAAAGGATGTCCTGACACCCAAGAGCTGTAAAGACTACACGCAAGGTAGGTAGTAGATGCAACAACAACTTGAAATTACAGGGAATTATTGGATGACATAGGCAAGAAAATGGACGGGTCAATTCCCCAGCTACGTTGGATCCTCCTATTTCTTACGGTATCCGCGACATTGCTAAAGGACAAGGCTTTATCCTTGACAACTTTGGCGAGGTGGTTCTTCAAGGCCGGAATAAACAGCACTTGTTCCTGAAAAAGAATGTTGTTCCGCGTTATCCAGATAAGATGGCAAAGGGCTCCAAAAGATAAGCGAGCAATGGAATGATAGAACTCTTTGCCAGTCAGAAACTTCAAGGCCCATTAGAGGTTGTCTTGCCAAGTCCTGTTTCGTCAAGGGAGGTTGCACCTAGCAACCCAAAAAGATGCAAGGCCAGCAGTAATGCAGCATCCAAAAAATAAATGATCGATAGAGTCCGAGCTAGAATTACAAAAGGCACAAGAGACGTCTTCAATTCTCCCATAGGAAAGTAAAAGAACCTGTGTAGGCAGCCGGTTCTTTACGATAAAGCACAGATTGAACTGGTACCGCGGAGGGATCGAGCTACTCCAAATAAGCGAGAACCAAGGGACAACAATTCATTTAGGCTGAATGTAATCCCAAGCATATGCTATTGAAAAGGTGCTGGATGTACTCTCAACCCAGCGGACGCGGTCCGACAAAAGCGAACGGATGGGAAGGGGAAGCTCCCAAGCCTCCAAGGTGGCCCTAACCTCCTAGCCCGCAGTAGAGAATAGGTCCACAACCAATGCCGTCCTGGGTAGCCCGGATCGGTAGATGTATGTGTCCGAGAGCAATAAGTTAAAGGGGCCTTTAGGATGCCAATTATCGAACCAAAGAGACACGAAGCAGCCATCCCTAATACTTCATCGAAAGGACAAGCGATACTCCCTTCTAAGAAGGAGTAACTTCTTCCAAGCCCAAGAACAAATCGTAGGCTTGTTAACAACCCAGAAGCTTTTCCTTTTCAGGAAATTTGAGTGAATCCTCTTACACCACAAGGATTCATTGTCGGTAAAGAGGATCCAAATGTGTTTAAGCATGGCTGCAGAGTTGCAATCCCGTAGTCTGCGAATACCAAGTCCTCCCTCTTCTTTGGGAAGGCATACCTCTTCCCAGGCAACTTTCACACCTCCTCTTCCTAGGCCCGGGCCTTTCCAGAGGAACTATCTTAGGATTTGCTCGATGCGGTCCAACACGGCTCTAGGTATCATAAAGACACTAGCCCAAAAAGCTTGAATTGCATGGAGGACTAACCTTATAAGTTGCAGGCGGCTTGCAAAGGATAGACAGCGGTGAGCCCAGGATTGTACCCTTGCAGTTATATGGTTGACAAGAGAGATACAATCTGCCTTGCCAAGTCTCGTAGAGATAATGGGAACCCCCAAGTAGCGAACCGGTAGCTTTCCTTCTCGGAACCCAAAGGTATGAAGTATTTGGGTCCTAATAAAGGTCATCACTCCAGCAAGGAAAACTTCACTTTTGTTTAAGTTTGGATACAGCCCACTCCAAGCAGAAAAGGTAGCAAGGCCATCCTTGAGAAGAGAAACCGAAGCCAAGTTTGCTTCGCTGAAGAGAAATACATCATCTGCAAAAAATAGGTGAGATAAACACGTAGCCTTACATCTCCAAAAGATGTTGAAGCCCGGTTGTCTTGATCGAATGAAAATGATCCCTGAAAAGATCTCCATAGCGAGAGTGAATAGGTAGGGAGATAAGGGGTCTCCTTGGCAAAGTCCCCAACCACTGGAAAAGAAACCATGCAATTCACCATTTAGAGATATGGAGAATTTTGGAGTGCGGACACAGATCATGATAAGCTTGATTAGAAAATTAGGAAAACCAAAGCTCGGAGAGTGAGCTCCAAGAAGTCCGAGTTAAGAGTATCATAAGCCTTCTAGAAGTCCACTTTGACAGCACACTTTGGTAAATAAGTGTCCAGATGGAAGCCACTGAAGAGCTCTTGGGCAAGGATTATATTATCCCTGATCCAACAGCCCTTAACAAATACATTTTGAGGTGGACTGATTAAAACTTGAAGCACAATAGCCACTCGATTTGCCAAGATCTTGGTGATGCATTTGTAAATAGTATTACAATAGGCTAGAGGTCTATAGTCAGAAACCATAGAAGCATTGGGAACTTTTGGAACCAAAGCTAAGATGGTGTTGTTTACCTCTTGAAGTAGTCTCTCAGAGGTAAACAAATCTTTTACCGCCTCAAGAACCCGATGATCCAATCTTTTCCCAATTGAGCTTAAAGAATTTGGCATTGAAGCCATCCGACCCTGAGGCCTTGGAAGGGAGAAGATAGTATCACGTATCTCAACATCAGTAATAGGGAAAGATAGAGATCTGACCTGCTCGTCATTGAGAGTGCGTTGAATAACTGCATGAATTTCCTTGACAGTAGGTGGCTCGGATAGCTCACATGACGCAAGAAGGCCCTGGAAGTGGTCGACGAAACGCTGCCACACCAAGGCTGGATCAGTGATCAAATTATCCAAGGCATCGAGAACTGGTAGGATTCTATTTCTCAGAGCCCTTTTGTTGACTGAGTGGTGAAAAAATTTGGCGTTGTAGCCACATTCTTTGAGCCATCTAATCCTAGATTTCTACCTAAAGAAGGATTCCTCCTAAATCCGGAGATCTGAGAAGGTCCTCAGCTGGTTCTTCTCGAGTTCAGCAAGCATCACGCTCATCGGGTCCTGCTGCAGTGCATCTTGGGTGACCCGCAAAGCATTCCTTGCCTCGGCTATTCTGGCGAAGATGTTGGAAAAGAAATCCATGTTGAGTTGCTTGAGGCGGCCCTTGAGGATCTTTAGTTTGCAAATGAGATTGTACATGGGAACTCCCTCCCCTGGAATTTCTCAAACCTGAGTGACTATGGCACGAAAGGTTGGATGCTTCATCCAAAAGTTGAAGATCTTAAAGGGTTTTCTTTGTTGAGACGGGGCCAACACTCTAACAACCATAGGGGTATGATTAGATATACCTGGGGCAAGGAAAGAGGCTTCTGAAAAGGAGAAGTCCTGGCTCGATTTGTCATTGACGAGCACTCTATCAATCTTTCTTAATTTGTGGTTGCACCGGAGGAAGTAGCCAAAGTGAAGCGATACCCAACGTACCTTAGATCCTCTAACTTAGCCTAGGCTAAACATTGCCCAAATTCATCAAACGAAGGCAACCAAGTATCGAGCTACTCACTTGGTCCGAAGGGTCCTTGATGGCATTAAAGTCTCCTGCCACTAACCACGCCGAGTCCTGCATGGCGATACTAGTACTAGCAAGGTCCGCCCAAAGCAGCCATCGAATAATGAAAGTATGTTCCTCATATATAACCGTGATTCCACAAATCGAACCGGAGTTCAAATGCTTGAGCCTCCCATGAATCACCCGGGCATTAGCCGATGTAACTTCCAAACTAATCAGGGAGGGATTCCATCCAACCCAAATTCTCCCCCTAAGGGAGTAGTCATAATTGTTCAACCAGTTCCAACCTATCAGAAGACTAGAAGAAATGGCCGGAAAAAGAGACTCTGGAATTTTGGTTTCCACCAGTCCAACAAAACACAAGTTGTTCTTAAGGACAAAATTATGAACTTCAGCCTATTTAAGGGGGTTCACAATACCCCTAATATTCCAAAAACCTATGTACATAACTAAATATATACTAAGTAGAAGGCGGGCTGAGGTTACCTCCGTTTTCCGGTCCGACGTCTACTAATCCCTGGTTTAAGGTGAGCAGCAAAAGGCGGTGCAGGGGAAGGGTTCTAAGATTTGTCCTGCTGTGACGTAGGCTTCTTCCCAGGTGGGATGGTTCTTGGGGATCGAGGGGATTTCAGGGCTTGCTCTTCTTCACTTGAGCTGTTAGCCAAGCTCACTGTGTCATTCAGATCGTCCTCTGCACCTGAAGACAAAGTAGTGGAGGAAGTACCCTCCTGCTCGACGCTAACAGGAGCTAAAATGATAGGGGTGTCCCCAAGTTTTGGTTGGACTCTCTGTCCCTTCTGGGCTGTCCGTGTATAAGTGGTTGGCTTCAACCCCTGAATTGGTTCATTTAGCTTCAAGGAATGGGCTGCCTCCCCTGTACTCACAGAATGCGCCTCCTTCATCTCCAAGGTTTGTTTTTTCTTCTTTCCCTCCACCTATTTCCACACCGTCTCAGTAGCCCGAGGGACATCAGAGATCGAGCAGGGGCAGGAGCCTCTATAGCGGCAGGTTAGATATCTTGAGTCGGCACATGCTGAGGTGCTTCATCATGGTTAGATGTGTTAGCTGGAGGCACACATTTATGGCCAAAGTTACCATAGCTCGGGCACGACATCGGTCTCCACTCGTACTCAAAGGTCACGGTTCTAGTTTCTCTATTGAGGACAACATCTACTGAGTTGCACCGAGGTTGCAGCGTAGAGATCTCCACACACACCCTTGCATAAGAGATCATCTTCATATGTTCAGTTCGAAGATCGACAAAAAGTGGATTACCCGCTGCACTTGCGATAGCACTTATCCCAGGCACAGACCACAGAGCATACGGGATATTCTTGAGCCAAATCTAAACTGGAACAGGGGTTTTGTTATCTTTTTTCAACTCCAACAAGGGGTGCCATTGCTGTAAAATTAGTGGAACTCTAGCCGCTATTAGCGGCCCATCATCCAGGATCTTCCTACAGAACTCCCGATCGGGGATGTGGAAGAAGTAAAATCCATGATCATTCGCCAACACTTCAGCGAGTTTTGGTCCCCAAGCGTGTTTGAGGGCTGTTCCCATGAGCTTAAATGGAAGTTTTTTCCCCACATAATACCCGACCAGGCATTCCTGCCATTTCGGGTCAGTGGCCTCAAGAATATCAACAAAAAGGTTGACAACAGGCTCGTCATCAATGATGGAAGGGGAACGTAAGACAGGTCATAACCTTTTGTCGTAGCTCTAGCAACGTTAACCCAAGAGCGGGTGGGAGGGGGCTTTGAGGTCCCTGCTTGCTGGTCTCTGGAAAGAGGGTGTTTGGAGGAAGATCTAGCTCAGCTACGACCACGTGAGCCACCAGATCCTTGCGGGGCTTTGCGTGAACCCAGCTGGCCTTCCATCGAGGAACTCGGGCCTGTCTTACGAGAGGCCGAATGTCCAGCAGCTGTCTGAGATGGATGGACTTGGGTAGGGACGATGGGGATTCGCCCACTTAAGTCATCCCCAACAGGATGGGCCTTCCTTAACTAGCCAACTACCTCCACAGATGAGGCGGCCATAAATGCAGACAAAACCAGCAGAGAAACCCACAAAACCTAACACAGAAGGACCATAGCGGCACTTGTAAATCGTACAGGGACAATCGCTTCGGAGAGGATGTAAAGGGGGTCAGACGAGCCTAGTCTCCAAAGAACATCCGCAACGATCGGCTAAAACTCCCAGCAGTAACTGAACACCAGTCCGCCTGGAACAATGTATCGGGCGCAGCTTGAGAGGATTTGGTAAACAGTAGCTCGTAGGCTGCAAGCTTTTTCTAGTTATTCGTTACATTGCATACTATTTCATATGATTTTTCATTTTTTAAATAAAATAACGACGAAATTAATTGTAGTTTTTTTTAATGACGTAGAGAAATTTAAAACAATAAGGTTTTTTTAATGGTCATCCTTAACAAGAAGAGTTATTAAAAATGGTAGAATTTTTGAAAATTTTTAATTGAAGCATTAAAGCCCATTAATACTATTGTTTTAAACAAAACTTTGCTTCATCCTTTTTGCTTTTCTGTTTTGCTCTTTTTTTCCCTCTTTATTTAAGCATATTTTCCAAAAATATACTCTATTTTTTCTTTTTCACTTTTTCAAATATTTAAAATTGCCCTATTTGCAGCCATGTTAGAACGATTAAGTTCATTAAGGGAAAAATGACTCGATTACTAAATCACAAAAACTAAAGGATCCAATAATGCAAATTGAGGATTCAAGGACTTCAATTGTACAGATCACATAACGTAAGGACCAAGAATGAAATTATCCTTAAGACAATAGTGAATAAATCTTCCTTCTCAGCAAGTCTCACCACAACTTATTACTGGTAGGGCTACTGGGACAGCATTTCTAGGATAGTTGATCTAACCAGAAGTTTTATCCCCACCAAACCCTGTTCTTGGATATTCTATTTGGCTGAGATGACTAACATCACCCCAGGACTTTGCGACCCAATTGTCCCCATTAAACAAGTGGAAAATGTGGACAGAAGTATTCAGGAAAATCACAGACTGTTTATTTGGACAAGCCCGCTCATGAAGCATCCGGAGTACACCACCATGAGTGACCACTGCTACTCGCTCTCCTGCACAGTGAAGAAAAGTTTCATTTGCAATTTCTATATCCAGCTTGAACTGTATCATAAATTCTTTAGCAGCCAAGGAAACACATTTAAATGATGGTCCCCGTTGTCCTTGTCTTTCTTCTACTATAACAAAGGAAGGAAACCGAAGAAAGGGCATTTAAAATCAAAAAGCATCAGCAAAGTCTCAGAAAGCATAAAAACAACTAAAGCAGTTCATCAAGTGTTGTGATTCTTAGCTATCAAGACCGAAAAAGGTAATCCTGGAAAAACTCCTTTAAAAATAAGCTATGGAGATTCAAACTGGCAAAATATGAGTATTATAGTGAGCGATCAACACTTTGCAAGGAGTCACTTTCATGTATAAAACTATTAATATCGCATTTAAATTAGTAGAACACTCCGCAATTCTGGCAAATAAGCGACATAAATAATCTCTTCACCTTTGTGCTTCATACTGATGCTTCGCGAACACCTAGTGCAGCGCTGATTAACCTGATCAATACTTTCACCACCACCCCGTGTGCACAAGAAACATGAGAAATGACTAATTAGACATTCCAATGGTGAAGCAATTTGAACCTGCAGACTACCAACCTCTTTCTCAACAAATGTTAATCTTGTAATCCTTTATTTTGTAACGTCTAAGATATGACGTGCAAGCTTTACTATGTTTTACAGATTAAAAAAAAACATGTAAGATGTGAATCCATTAAACAGCCAAAGGAATGGGACTAAAAATTTTATAGCTGTTTATACAACTTATAGAAAAGAACACATCACCTGACCCATTGAACAACTTCAATAACAAAAACTATGAATTTTGCAATATCTTAGTATGCATAGTTTCCATATAGAAAGTTAGTGGCAAAATGAATGTTGACAAAGAGGTGCATTTTGTCGAGCTTTGTGCAGATCAAAACCCACCGGAATTTCTTGATCCGTCTTTGGTGATTGAAAGGCTTTATAGGCTTCGGGATAGACGCTAGCTGCAGCATGGGGCTGTAGGCCTTGAAGAACCCCCAGATTTCTTTCCCGTATACCTGGATCCTTAATAACCTCGATTCTCATATGAAAACAACATGTAAGATACTTCAGAGGAGCCAATCATTAATCGAACTGTAAGAATGAACACGAACTTTTACAACATTCTGAACTTTCTAGCTAATAAAGATAACATCTAATGGATTTTTAGCTCTAGATCACTGTCTAAAATTTGCGTTTCGTACCACCAAATGGATAATACCGAAATGCAAGTGTAATTCTCATAAATAGAATGCCAGATCAAGAAGGGTCTCACTACATTCATACCTCCAGTCCACCACAAGCAGTTGCAATTAGATTGGCCGTCTCAAATGCTCGTTTTAGGTCAGATAAGTAAATTGTAGAAATTTTACCTTCTTTGGACAGTCTGTCACCCACCTTTCAGGGAGAATGATCAAAGATGTTAATAAACCTATTGTTCAGTCCAAAGAAAGAGATAGCATATCATAGAAAATACTCACTGCAATTGCTTGCCGCCTCCCAATTTCGTTCAATTCAACATCCAAAATGCCCTGTCAAATGTAATTAAATAAATTTATCTGAAGGTAAACAGAAAAAAGAGGCCAAAACTAGTTCTTAAA
The DNA here is from genome assembly GCA_014182365.1 of Eucalyptus tenuipes. Taxonomy (NCBI): domain Eukaryota; kingdom Viridiplantae; phylum Streptophyta; class Magnoliopsida; order Myrtales; family Myrtaceae; genus Eucalyptus; species Eucalyptus tenuipes. Next base: position 13,854,126 of record CM024545.1, read on the forward strand.
CAAAATGCATAAGATTCTGACAAAAAAAAAAAAGAAAAAGAAAAAAAGTTGGTGGCTATCAGCGCAATTAGAGATATATTTGCTTAAAAACTCAACTACAGAGAAATCACGACCTAGTAACGCTTTTTCTGTAATTCTATTAGGCATGTCCTATCATGTAAGGAATATTGATCGCTTACTCACAAAAGCTGTAATCGAAAATATGACACTTAGCAGCAGAGTGTACATATTCTATGCCATTTCATCTTCTTTATCATCTTTTGGGCTCACCCTGAATGTTACCTTGCCATTGCGGATTCCAATTTGATATAGGAAAAGAGAAGTAGGAAAATCAGCATAGTATTCTCGAGCAAAGGCTTGTACTGGTGGATTCACAATGCAATTACAAATATATGAAGCCCAATGCAGCTACATAGCTTGACAAGAACTGATATCATTCACCAATATGATGCCTCTAACAACTAAACATTTTCATTGTATCCTCCTGTTCGTTTGCCACACAACGGACCAAAATCAACTAGTGTACTACGTGTGCCTTTTATATCGCAGTGGGAAATGAGCAATTTCTACAAAATTAGAAGGCTGAAGAGAAACCGAAAAGAATAGAAACCTGAAATCTTCCATCAGCATTCCAGTCCGTTTCCCCGTGACGCACGACAACCATTTCAGCATAGTCTACCCCAATTGGAACCGATTGAGCATCGCCATTGCAAACCTTATCAGCTGCAACTCTGACAGATAACCCGTGAAAGGAGGGTACTGGTTAACCTCACGCATATTAAGACAGAAGCTACCACAAAAGGAAAACGGTAAAAGATAAAAAGACGAACAGTAAACGTAAATTAAGACGCTCCCACAGTGAATTGGTCGGGAAAATGGTCAGAAAAGTACCGCAAGCAAGTGGAACGAAAGAAACAACATGCAAAGTCCACTTAATTGGCTAGAACAGTCAATAGATAATTTGCTTTATCAGCAGCAAGTTCTCATCATCGCAAACATGACAAAGAGCAGAACGCACCCACAAAACTAAATTGAACTCGCCCATTCCAGAGTTTTTCATCATCCTCCAAATTTTGCGGAACTTCAGGACAAAGAGAAAAGTCGATGAAACAGAGGACAAGGTCAAACCTCGAGATCGAATCCGACATGGCAGGCTTGCGATTTGGCTCTGGACCGTGCGTCCTTGATCGCCGTTGACCAATGAATGGAGGTGCGAGTCCCAACCTTCGAGTTCAAGGAGCTCCAACGTGCGAATTGTTTTGGCCAATAAGCAAACGTAGACCCATTAAATCTTGGAGTCGCAGGACATTTTTTAGCAAAATACATTGATTTGGAGCCGTCGGCCTTCATCTCGGTCTTCTCAGTAAACGATAAATATGTACACGAAAGTTTCGATACAACGTGGTCTTCGTCTTCGTGGAATATTTAAATATTAAATTATCCTGTTGCAGTTGGACGCCCCAACCACTCCACTGTGGCCTGCCGTTAGTTGCAGTCGCACACCACAACCACCGTTGAATTAGGCCCCGCAATTGCACTCGCGCGGAGATTTGATTCCCTCCAAATTGACTCGTATGTATTTTTCATTTTCTAGAAGTTACTTGTGTTCTCTAGAAATCCTTTCATTTGTTTGAAAGAGGGTGATTTTTTCATTTGAGAAATATATTTACATGTTGTAATTTGCTCGCCAATTCAAAAAAAAAAAAAAATCACCCCATACAAAAAGAAGAGGAGTTTTTTCAACATCCTTTAGAGGAATATTATCGTTAGATCCCTAACTCAACAAGACTAGGGCAATGACATAGCTATCCTTTAATTCAAATATATTTGATAAAAAAGTCATCCAAATGTAATATCAGTGTTTTTTTATAATTTATCAATAAGATATATATATGTATGAAAACGGCCATCCTTCAATCCAAATATATTTGATAAAGAAGTCATCCAGTTGTAATATAAGAGCTTTTTATAATTTATCAATGAGATATATATGTATATATGAATGATAACGCTCTCATCTTACTTGCCACTAAAAACCAAGTAAAGTGAATGGAATGGGCAACCATAGACCACTGCCCCTTTTGGTAGGATTTCAAATGGGCTTTGGAACTCTAAAGTCCCTTGACCAAATGCAAATGGTGGTTAGTTCGTTTTTTGCTCAACTTTGGGAAAATACAATTGCATCTCCAAAGGTCTCTAAGGACCTTTAGCCCAAAGCAGATATGGAGGTCTTTTGGGCCTTTAGCCCAAAGCTACTATTGGCTTGAATCGCATGACCCAAACAATGCGACTCAGGTTGTGACATTTGGAATTTTCCGTATTTATAATTATGTAATATTCAGAAATTTGTGTTATGATAATGATACTTAGATTTTGAGCTAAGTATTATTTGTCTTGTACTCGGACAAGTAGATGGAGACTTTAATCGAATTCGTAGATTTTGTGGGACGTGGCTGCTAAATTTTTGTGAATATAAATCATTTCGAGTTCGACGTATGAATCAAATTATGTGTGCGCTAATAATAGAACGGTATTAATTAAATTACTATCATCTTACTAGTTAACGGTTGTTATTAATTGTGTGAGTTTTGTCAATTAATAATAATAGTAAATAACTTGTGTTAATTACGCAAGAAGATGATGATTTTGTTTTGCCCACTACATTTCCTTTGCAAGGTTTATTAATTAAAAAAATTTAAATGCCACTTGTCCTCATATTATGTATTTCGTGGCCATATGTTCTTATAACATAATATTTTTGTGGTAATTTCTTTTACATTTAAACTAAGTAATTATTAATTTAAGATGACTCATTTTTGCCTTGCATTTTCCTTGGTCACGTGCAAGGACTTGCCTTACATTTGTGCCACATCAAGCTGAAGATTTACATGCAATTTTACACCTAGCAATGAGGGAAAATCAAATTATCTTTGATTAATTTTAACAAAACTCATTTTACCTTGCCAAAGAACCTATTTTTAGCTCCTCCAAAACTCAAACAGAAGCTGCCAGTGTTTTTTTCTACTTTTCAATCCAAGAATTTGGAAAGCAAAGCATCATATTCAAAAGCGACTAGGGTGGTGAAAGCAATTAGTGATTTACAGTTTGCATTCATTTGAGTTAAGTGAAATTTCTAGTGTTAAGTTAGCTTAAATCTACTTAATTACTTCTATCTTGGTTGGTTGGGAGAGAGGTGAAGTCTTGATGTGGGTATGGTGGTTGTTAAGTGGCTTGATAATTTCTTGCAAGTTTGTTTGGCTTCATTTTGGTTCGTTCTGGTTCATTCGGTATGATTCTGGATAGTCAGAACGTGCTCATTTTGCTATAGTTGCCTTGACAATCCATTGCATGTTCGTTCTACTTATTTCTGCCTCATTTTGGGTAGTTAGAATCTGGCCATTCTACCATTTTTGTCTTGATGACTTATTATATGTTCATTCTGCTTCTTTCTACCTCATTCTAGGTAGCTAGAATCTGGTCATTCTACCATCTTTGTCTTTCCATCTCATTCTAGGTAGTTATGACTTATTAATGTTCTGGCTTCTTTGTCTCATTCTAGGTAGTTAGAATCTGGTTGTTCTGCCATCTTTGCCTAATAACCCATTGCATGTTCGTTCTGCTTCTTTCTGCTTCATTCTGAGTAGTTAGAATCTAGTTGTTCTACCGTAGTTATCTTGATGACACATTGCATGTTTGTTCTACTTCATTCTGTTGGAATTCTACAAGTCTGAATCTGTTTGTTTTACTTGTTTATGCTGGAATTTCCTAAGACATAATTTATTTATTTGTGAGTCTGCTCGAATCTATTTATTGGTGAGTCTGTTCACTTACTAAATCTACCAACTTGTGAATCTATTCATTGAATAGTATGTTTATTGGTCTAGGTAAACTTTATTAAATTTGAATCTAATTCTCATTAAATCCGCTTATCTGTTGATTCTGTACATTGCTAAATTTGTTCGTTTATAGGTTTGTTCATTATTGGATCCGTTCTTTTGTTCTATGAGCTATTATCAAGCCAAAAATTTACCCCTTTTAATTGTTCAGACTTTATGACTAGAATGTATTTGTCTGTCCAGACTCAGAATATGCCCATTTGATTTACCAGATTTTAATATCCATAACCTACTTAATGTTTAGACCCAGAACATACCCATTTGATTTACTCGATTACCGATGCCCATAACCTTCTCAACGTCCAAACTCAGAATATACTCATTAAATGTCCATATTTTGACAACCAAAATATGATTACATGTTATTAGATATGCAGTTATTTGGTTAATGCATTAAATTGAGTTGAAATATGTGTGTTGTGCTTGTGAATATGCATATATTATGGCATGAATGAGATTAATGTGAATTCGTCACCCGTATAGCGGTGAGTGATGATGCCCCGTAATGGAAGTTTGCAGGATGTCCAGTGTGTCGAGATGCCCTGGAGAGTGTTTCGGGATGCCTTAGGAGTCAAGATGCCCCTGTGGTGAAAGTTTGCAGTATGCCTTAGAAATGAGATATCACATGTATCGGGATGCCCCGCAAGTGTTCGAGAGCATGAATCATTAATGAATAAAATACATTGTTATGTGTAGAACTAAATCATTGTGTGAAACATGGTGTGCACATGCATAAGTCTGGATGGACGGTCTATTGGTTAACAATTTTTATGGTAGATTATCATGAGAAGTAAAGTCTGCTTATGTTTGTATCATATTTTTTGGATGATTATGCCTTCATTTTGTATATACCAGGTGAAGTGGTAAGATGATTTTTCTAACTTAAAATTAAAATTTCATTTACTGGGCTTCAACTCATCCCTTTTATTTTTCAAACATGTAGGATGGACACTCTTCAACCATTGCACTATGGAATCCTTGTGTATAATGAAGTTTTTTATGAAAGTGTGTTTGAACCAAAGTTTGGAATAATATATACCAAGTATAGTTCTACAATATGGGTTGATATAGAAGGCTTCGCGGAATGAGCTCCTTTTCGGTTCGTTGCTTGGTACCGGAATCTTGATGAAGAGTTAGTCGGTCCGTTAAGTAGCTTTAGTCTGGATGTTGGAGACACAACAGAATGAGAAGTTATCGACCCATGACTTAGTCTGAAACGTTTATTTAGGTAGACTTTTGAAAGTATAGTATAGTCTGGAAATAGGTCTCCCACCCCTACTCAGACTTTTATCTTTTGCTCGAAATGTAATGAAGTTGTGAACTCACATGCGACCAAAATAAAAGAAGTAGAAGTATGTTTGTTATAATTGTAAGACTGTAATCGTTAAAAGAATATTTGCAAATATTTGTTTTCGCTTCTGCATGGTAAAAGAAAGCATCAATATAACAACATGTGTTGGGTGACATCTCGGGACGTCACAGTTGCATTTTTGGTATTATAGCAAGTTAACCCTTGGAGTGATAAGATGCGCTTAGTGAATTGGGGAGTCGATCGCGAATGCATGTGGAATGCATGCGTTATCTTGATTGATTGAACAAGTATAACTCTGATTACTTATAGTTCATGTTGGTTGGTTGAATAAGTAATTTCTATTACTTATTAGTAGCTATTAAGTTAAGCCATATGTGTAGGCTTTGTAAGAGAAAATGAGCTCCGATAAGAATTCAAAACGAGATCCTCAGATTGAAGGAATCCTTCAAGTGTTAACTAATGTCGAAAATTTGATGGAATAGTAGCCCAACTGAAAGAGGCTAGTGAATACACCTAGAGGGGGGTGAATAGGTGTAAATAAAAATTTTCACAGAACTTAATGAAAGTATTTAATTGTAGAAGATGTTAAACATAAGCAATACTTCAACTTTAAGTAAATAGACAATCAGTAAATAAAAGTAAGGATTTCAAGGATAAGAGAAAGTGAACACAGAGTTTATAGTGGTTCGGCTTAGACCAAGCCTACGTCCACTCTCTCCTCGCTGACAGCCTATTGGCTAGGTTCCACTAAGTATCAAAAGAGTTGTTACAACTCGTGATCTTGACTATCACAGTGATGAGTCTTATTGAACTCTCACACAGTCACACTAAGAGTTTCTCTCTTTTGTATACAATGTTTTGCTCGATGAAAAAGCAAGAGACTAGAGAAGCTTCAGACTTTGGAATTCTTTCTCAAGCACCATATCAAACAATCGAAGAATCAATCCTTAAATACTTCTTCATGCCTTCTCGACCGTTGGCACTTTCCAAAGGAATTCTTCCAATCTACCCGTTGGACATAATCAATTAAGGTGATCTTGAGTCGTTAGATAATTTGTGTTGAAAGCCCGTCAATCTTGCTCGCCCATACAAATCAAGATCTTGAGTTTCCATAAGTAGAACCTTCCAAATTTAGCTTGTCTTTCAAAGATCTTCATATCGAAGTAGTTTCCAAAAAGAATAATCAATCAAGTATGTGTGAATTCCAACTATAAGATCTTCCAATAACCATACAAAACGAATCTTTGAAGATAATCTTCATCTGAATAATAATCCTGCGTTCGGATAAATCTTCATACTTCAGTCTGGAACTGCCAATAAGGAAAGTCTTTGAGATAAATATCTGGTGATCTGTAGGTCTTCAAACTTTGACGATAAAATCTTTAGATCTTCAGAAATAGACTTTGGAAAGGTTTTGTCAACTTTAAAACAATAAAGGAGTTTTCTCTAACACCAACAATAGGCTACTTCTAGCTCATGAAATGGGGAATGCCATTTGCAAGGTTCGATCAAGCAATTTCTTGAGCTAAAGCCACCAAGATTTGCTGAAATCGGAAACCCTGAAGAAGCAGAATCATGGATATATGGCATGGAGAAAATATTCAACTTGTTAAATTGTAACGATATTGATAAGTTAGCCTTAGCGAAATACCACTTCAAGAAAATGCTAGGCACTGGTGGAGGGCATTCAAGGAAACTGTGTTTCCAACTTGCACTACTGTGGCTTGGGGTAGTTTTTGTTAGGGAAATCTCTTACGATGTTTTGAATATGACAAAATAAATCAAAGGCTACTAACGTGTTTAATGGTTGAGTAATAGACTATATAGATGATAGAACATGTAAATGATATTGTCGAAGTCTATACTTGAAAGAACCAAAAATAAACTCTATGCTCAAACTGAACTTATTTAGATTGTGTTAAGACCTTAAAGCTAAATATGTTCAGAAGCAGAATATGTTCAAACTTATGTCCAGATTGTAAAGTCTATTTTAGACAAAAGACACTCAGACTCTACTTTAGATGGAAGATACTTAGACTTTACTTTAGACAGAAGACACTCAGACTTTACACACAGAATGAGACACTCGTCCAGAACGTAACAGGGTTCAGAACAAGACACATGTGACATCCTGAAAATTCAGTTCTGATTTTGATTGGATAAGTCGGGCTTTTCATCGACGCACCTATGGTGCTTTTCTCTGAGATGACCACTCACAAGATAACTAGCCTATCAAGTGAAGCCGTTAAGGGATTTTAAACGTAATAGACTTGAGAATTCGACTAGAAATCGACTGCTCGACTGTGCTAGTCTACAAGAGTCATTATGGCAAAGTTAAAAATTGATTAGAGATCAGAGATAGGTCGATTTGACTGAGGTGTGTGGCTAAACGTGGGTGATTCCACTAAATTGCAAAATTCTCGTTGATCGACACTAAACTGATTTTTTTGTTGTTTTGGCGCCCGTGTCCGTATTTGAAACCTTGAAATTTTCACAACAACCGAGAGTCACCAATGCGTTGAAGAGTTACGTGTGGCTCGAAGAAAATCGACCACGAGTCAATTGAACAAAAATTCCTAAAAGCTACCCGATAGGTTAGGTCACGCTAAATTCGCGTCCGATTGAAAGTAACCGCGAATTCGAACCCGGTTTCAGAAATTAAAAGTTCTGTCATGTCACGAGTTATTTTAGGAACTTTCGGTGAATTTAGGATTTTTACGGAAAACCGATTCGGACGATTCAGAAAACGATAGGAAATTCAGTTTGACCAAATTGAAGAGATTTTGGCCTCCTGTGTGAGCTACTTGGTAAAAGGAATTTGTGTGGGCTTTTTTTTCAACAAAATTGGACATCAATCGGATAGATTTGTTAAGAAATCGGATTTTGGATAAATCGAAAAGTAAAAGTAAATTCGGATGGGAGAGAGAGTAACCAAATTTGCTGCCTAAAGTTGGTTATTTGTGGGAATTTATATGTAAGAAAGTAAGTAAGGACCAAGTGTATTAACATGGAGATTTTTGAGGACCGAATTGGATTGAGTTGGAAATCCAATTTGTGAAATTCGTGGGCTGGTAAGGGGCTGCAACATTTGGCACTAAATTAAGTTATTTGTGATATATTATGCAAGAAAGAATTATGGGGGACATATGGGATGAACATGAAGACTTTTGGGGGACAAAGCATTGAAGAAGATTGATATTTTGTTTGACTTTGGGCCCCCTCTCTTCAATCTTCCCGTGCACGCCTCATCCGCCCTTCTTTTTTGTGCGTTCTTGCTTTCCACCGAAGCCTCCTGCCTTGCGGATGACAGCTGCCTCGTTCTTCTCTTCCTTGCGCGTACCAATCCATCTCCACCGCCTCTACATTCCTTTCATTTTCCTTGAAGCCCACACGTCCCCACCGAAGTCACCTAACCACTCCACTCCACCAATTCTTGCTTTTGGCTACCACACGTCCAGCATCGACTCCCACCAGTCAACTTTGCAAATTCCCCAGCCGGTTTGTTGACCACCAGCAACGAAGCCCACGTATCCTCCGCCGAAGCACTTCATGCCTTCATCAGTATATCATTTCCTCTGCCGCTCAAGCACAGCATCCACGCGTCGACCCCATCTTCCTCACCAAGTCAAACATTCCAGCGAACCTTTTGAGGTTGACTCCTGCAGCCTCATCGATGCCCCCCTTCTCTCGCGGAATCAGCCCGCCATTTTCCTCAGCTTACTGCCCTCTGCCGTCAAATCTGCCAGCTTCGCTTCAGTCTTCTTTTCCGTTTGGCCAAGCAGCTCGTGCACGTTCAGCCCGTGCGTTCCAGTCACAGCAGCACCAGCTACAGCTCCTCCACCGATCAACCGCACTGAAGTCCGCTCAGCCCAGCCCATAACTGAGCCGAGACCAGCCTAAGCTAAGCTGACCAGCAGCTCTGAAACCGAGCCAGAACAAACCAGTTTTTCCAGTTCATGGTTGAGACTTGCGTGGCCGATTTCGGCCCGATCCGAGCCCCCATTTGTGCAGCCGCTTTGGCGTTTATCGGCCATCGTCACATCACCATTGCTGTGAACCGGTTTTCGTGTTAATCCAGTGAGTTTAACTCACTAATCCCTGCTTAGTAAGTTAATGACGCTTAAGGGTTTATTAGTTTAAGTTAAGTATGGATTAGGTGGATAGTTAGAATTGATCGATATTGCATGTTAGGTGGTTAGTTTAGTGCATTTAGCAACTAGATAAGCTCTAGTATTTATTATCGAAAATTTTCCGGGCTCGTTTCAGTATTTAATTAGGCTTTTTCGGCCTAAGTTGCAATTTTTGGTATTTAATAATTAATTTCCGTAATTATTTATTTATTTATTTATTTTTCGAAAATTGGACCGGGATATTCGGTGACCGAAATTTTATGCTGATTGCAATGGTGTGATCGAATTATTTATTTGACTGCTAATTTGTGTTGATTGAATGTGATTTGTGATTTTGGGTATTTATCCCAAAATTTAATAATTTCACCGGGCATCGGTTTATAGCACCAAAAATGTTTTCAAGCACTATAATAAATAGTGGGAATTTCAATGGGGAAAATATTATATTTTGGCTAAGGCCGACCTGAAAAGGCTAGTGCAAACACCTAGAGGGGGTGAATAGGTGTAAATGAAAATTTTCGCAAAGCTTAGAATAAATAATTTTCTTTTTGATGGTGATCAACTAGGAACGTAAAGAATATGCAAATATACGAATGAAGTTAAAGAGTTCAGGGTAAGAGAATAGATCACAAGATTTATAGTAGTTCGGCTTAGATCAAGCCTACGTCCACTCTCTCACGCTAAGAGCCCTAAGACTGGATTCCACTATGAATCAAAAGAGATTTTACAACTTGTGATCTTCGACTTTCTTAGTGATGAGTCTCTACTCGTCTCTCACAAAGTCTCACTAAGTATTTCTCTCTTTTGTGTACAATTGCGAGCACAACAAATGAAACAGTAAGTAACTGGAGATCTTCAAACTTTGAAATTTTTCTTTCACGCACACTTTCAAACAACTTGATAGTCCGCCTTAAATACTCCTTCATGCCTTCATAATCGTTGGTACTTTCAAAAGGAATTTTTCCAATCTTCCCGTTGGAAAGAATCAATCAATGATATCTTCAAGTCGTTAGATGATTGTGATGAAAGCCCATCAATCTTGTTCGCCCATATAATCAGGATATTTAGTTTCCATAGGTAGAACCTTCCCAGTTTACTCACCTTTCACGTGATCTTCATATCAAAGTAAGTTTCAATAAGAATAATCAATTAAGTAAATGCCAAATCCAACCAAAAGGTCTTCCAATAACCATACGAATTGAATCCTTAAAGATAATCCCGCATCTGGATAAGTCTTTATTCTTCAGTCTCGAACCGTCAATGAGGATAGAGTTTGAGACTAAGGTCTGACGGTCTTCAAACTATGATGATAGAGTCTTGAAGTCTTCATACATAGACTTGGAAAGGTTTTGTCAACTTCAAAATAGTAAAGGAGTTTTCTCCGACACGACCGTGTATCCACACACGATTATTTTTATCGGGTATGATAAAAATGGCGAAAATGTTAGATGGTCAGGATGGTATACTATATCAGCCTATGGGCTTGATATGTCAACTTTGGGTGAGCAGTATACCGGTATACTATATCAGCCTGAGGGCCATGATATGTCATCTTTGGGTGAGCAATATACCTTGTTGTCAGCTTCTGGTGAGCATTATCCGTATACTATATGAGCCTACGGGCTCTGATATGTCAACTTTGGGCGAGCAATATACATTGTTGTCAGCTTCTGGTGAGCCATATATAATTATTATTAGCTTTGGGTGAACTATACTTTCTATCTTCAGCTTACGGCGAGCAGACTTTGATACGATCGATCTGGATAGATAGTATCAGATGAGTGGACCGAGTGGTGGTCTTGTTGACATGGAATCAATTGGGTCGATTGGTGGACAGCAATTCTCACCTTCAATCTTAGAATTAGTGAACTAGATTTCTTGTTCAAGAGTTAGAAGGTTGTGATGGCAATTTGGTGGTTTGCGCTTATTCGAAATAAGTGAAGTTTCTAGTTATTAAATTGGTTCAATCTCCTTAACACTTTAACTTGGTTGGTGAGGTGAAATTTTGATGTGGAATGCTATGGGTATGGTGATTGTTAAATAGCCTTCATTATCTCATACATGTTTTAAAATGGTGTGATTAATTTCCTTTGTTAAATTCGGTATGTGAAAATGTCGAGTTTAGATCTAGAAGAATTATATTGCATGTGTTAGATTCAATTATTATTAGTGAAGTTCACATTCTGCTCATTTGAAATTGAAGAATTTGTTTGTTCTTCTTCGTTTTGAATAATCAGAATCTATTTGTTTTACTATATTTATCGCCGTTTTGTTCCATTCTAAATAATTAGAATCTATTCATTCTACCATATTTGTCTTGATGACCTCTTGCATATTCATTTCACTTCCTTCTAAATGGTAAGATTATGTTTGTTATGTCATATTTATCTTGATAACCTCATGCATGTTTGTTTCGCTTCGTTCGGAATGGTTGAAATATGTTCATTCAGCCATATTTATCCTCGTTCTATTTTATTTTGAATAGTTAAAATCTATTCGCTTTGCCATATTTGCCTTGATAACCTCTTCCATGTTTGTTTTGCTTTTTTTGCTTGTAAGAATCTATTCATTATGAATGGTCAGAGTTTGTTTGTTTTGTTAGAGTTTCAAGTCAAAATCCATTCTTTCGTTCTACTAGATTTTACTAAGTAAAAATCTGCTTATTTAGAACTTGCTCTTTTGTTCTACTAGTTTTTACAAAGTCTGAATATACCCACTCGATTATCTAGACTTTAATGAGCATAATATGCTTATTGTTCAAACTCGAAACGTAACCATTTGACTAGTTTAGACTTTGACAACCAGAACATACTCATTTGTTCAAATTCATAATATACCCATTTGATTGTTTAGACTTTAATGATCAGAATATGACTATATGTTATTTCTTATATAGTTATTTGATTGATGCATCAAATTGAATAGACAAACATATGATATGCTTAAATGTATGCATACATCATGGTTTGAATAAGATTAATGTGCTTCCATCACCCATATAGTGGTGTGTGATGATGCCTTGTGATGGAAGTTTGTGGGATGTCCCATTGATTGGGATGCCCTAAGGAGTGTTTCGAGATGCCTCAGAAGTCAAAATGCTCCGGTGATTAGGATGTCCTATGGTGAAAGTTTGCATGATGCATTGAAATTGAGATGCCCCATGTGACATCCTGAAATTTCAATTCTGTTTCAATTAAATAAATCGGACCTTTCATCGACACGCCTATAGTGCTATTCTCAAAGCTAATCACTCTTGGGATAACTAGACTATCTGGGAAAGCCATTAAAGAATTTTAATGCAATAGACTTGAGAATTCAACTAGGAATTGACTACTCGACCGTGCTCATCTATAGAGATCATTATGGCACAGTTAAAAAATCGATTAGAGATCAGAGATAGGTCGGTTCGACAGAGATTGTGGCTAAACGTGGGTGATTCCACCAAATTACAAAATTCTCGTCGACCGATACTAGACTGATCTTTCTATCGTTTTGGTACCCTGTGTCCGTATTTGAAATCTCAAGATTTTCACGACCATCGAGAGTTACCAATGTGTCGAAGAGGTTCATTATGGCTCGAAGAAATTCGACCACGGGTCAATTGCACCAAAAATTTTTAAAAGCTACCCGGTAAGCTAGGTCACACTAAAATCGCGCCAGATTGAAATTAACCACGGATTTGAATCTAATTTCAAAAATTAAAAGTTCTGTCATGTCACGAGTCATTTTAAGAACGTCGACTCATCCTCCAAAGATTTTTTCTGCAAACCGAGATTTTTGGTGAAAAGTCAAAATATGACCGTTTTCGTCCGAAAAATTCAAGTGACCGTTTTTTATCACGTTTTTAGGATGCATGTTGGATTTATTGGTGAGGAAAAATGTCAATTTGATCATGGACATGATGGTGGAATTTTGAGGGCCAAATTGAATTAATTTAAGAGGGGTTGGAAGTGGAATTGAAGGAAATGTCTTTAAATTCGTAGCCCCCCCATGCCCTCAAACTTTGGACCATCTCCAAGGCTTCCTAAGCAATGAACTCACCAACTCGCAAAACCAGTGAGTTTACTCACTAATCTCCACTTACGGAGTTAATTATGCTTAAGGGTCATTTTGGTACCCTATGTCCATATTTGAAATCTCGAGATTTTCACGACTACCGAGAGTCACCAATGTGTCGAAGAGATTCATTGTGGCTCGAAGAAAATCAACCACGGGTCAATTGCACCAAAAATTTCTAAAAGCTACCCAGTAAGCTAAGTCACACTAAAATCGCGCCAGATTAAAATTAACCTCGGATTTGAATCCGATTTCAGAAATTGAAAGTTCTATCATGTCACGAGTCATTTTAAAAATGTCGACTCATCCTTCAAAGATTTTTTTTTGCAAACCGGGATTTTTGGCGAAAAGTCAAAATATGACCGTTTTCGTCCGGAAAATTTAGGTGACCATTTTTTATCGCGTTTTTGGGATGCATGTTAGATTTATTGGTGAGGAAAAATGTCAATTTGATCATGGACATGATGGTGGAATTTTGAGGGCCGAATTGAATTAATTTAAGAGGGGTTGGAAGTGGAATTGAAGGAAATGTCTTCAAATTTGTAGCCCCCCCATGCCCTCAACCTTTGGACCATCTCCAAGGCTTCCTAAGCAATGAACTCACCGGCTCGCAAAACCAGTGAGTTTACTCACTAATCTCCACTTACGGAGTTAATTATGCTTAAGGGTCGTTTTGGTACCCTGTGTCCATATTTGAAATCTTGAGATTTTCACGACCACCGAGAGTCACCAATGTGTCGAAGAGGTTCATTGTGGCTCAAAGAAAATCGACCACGAGTCAATTGCACCAAAAATTTCTAAAAGCTAACCGATAAGCTAGGTCACACTAAAATCGAGCTAGATTGAAATTAACCGCGGATTTGAATCCGATTTCAGAAATTGAAAGTTCAGTCATGTCACAAGTCATTTTAAGAACGTCAACTCATCCTCCAAAGATTTTTTCTACAAACCGAGATTTTTGGCGAAAAGTCAAAATATGACCGTTTTCGTCCTGAAAATTCAAGTGACCGCTTTTTATCGCGTTTTTGGGATTCATGTCACCACCATCCCAGCTACATTGTTCACCCTTGCTCGCCATCCCACAAGTTGCCTAAACCATTGTGGAGGTCGCCGGAGCCCATCACGCCGCCGTTCATCCACCAAAGTGACCCGCCTAGGCCGTTGCAACCTTCGCCGGTCCTGTCTTGCCCAACCAACCACCCAGCCCTCTTCCTCGGCCCAAGAACATAACCAAGAAGCCCTAGGTCCGTCGTGCACTGTTTGGCCCGTTTTGGACCACTTAGGGCCTCGAAAGGTGCCCTTGCTTTGGAGTTTGTGGCCCGTCTTCACGTCCCCGTTGAAGTGAACTCACCAGCTCGCAAAACCTGTGAGTTTACTCACTAATCTCCTCTTACAGAGTTAATTATGCTTAAGGGTTGATTAATTTAGGCTAAGTATGGTTTAGGTGGTTAGTTAAAATGGATTAGCAATTTAATGATTCGTTTATGCATGTTAGGTGGTTAGAGTAGTATAATTAGAGACTAGATAAGCTATAGTATTTATCTAGATAGGTTCAGAATTTTTCCGAGCCCATTTCGATATTTAATTAGGCTTTTCCGGCCTAAGTTGCATTAATTAGTATTTATTAATTAATTTTCGTAATTATTTAATTAATTATTATTTTCGAAAATTAGACCGGGATAACCGATGACCAAAATTTTGTGCTGATTGCAATGGTATGATTGGTTTATTTAATTGAGTCTTGGTTTGTGCAATTTGAGTGTGAATTGTAATTTTGGGGTAATTATCCCAAAATTTAATAATTTCGGTATTTAATTAGAAAATATCGGGCGTCAATTTACAACGCCAAAAATGTGTTTTTGGACTATTGAAATTAGTGGGATCTTCAAAAGGGAAAGTATTGTATTTTGGTTAAAGCCGACCATATACCCACACACGATTATTTTTATCGAGTATGATAAAAATGGTAAAATTATCGATTGATCAGGATGGTATACTATATCAGCCTGTGGGCTTTGATATGTCAACTTAGGGTAAGCAGTATACCGGTATACTATATTAGCCTACGGGCTTTTATATATCAGCTTAGTGTGAGTAGTATACCTTAACAACTTCTGATGAGCATCGTCAATATATTTTATCAACCTGAGGGCCTTAATATATCAGCTTAGAGTGAGCAATATGCTTTTTCAGCTTAGAGTGAGTAATATACTTTATCAGCTTAAAGTGAGCAGTATACTTTTTCAGCTTAGAGTGAGCTATACTATCTATCTTCAACTTAGGATGAGCAGTTCTTGATATGATCGAACTTGATAGATAGTATTGAGTAAGTTGACCGAGAGTCGGTCTTGATGACATGGAATCGATTGGGATCGATTGATCGATGGCTCGATCTAATTTGATGAATTGATTTGTTGAAATGATTGATTGAGAGGTTGAATCGTACTGACTTGGAGGAAGGGACTAAAGCAAAGGTAAGTCCTTTGGCTTGTGCTTGTGCTTAGGCAACCCTTGTGGCGTATTTCCTTTCTAGTCGGGACTTAGGGGGTGAACTTGCTGAGACATTGTCTTACCCCGTTGTGGGATAACATTTTCAGGTCCTTAAATGGCAGCTCCTCCCGAGCATTTTGGCCAACCGAAAAGGGTCACCGAGCAGAGGTGTTACATTCCGCTTCATGGGAACCCGAGATGATGGGTCTATGAACTCGTGAGGTCCGTGGTCTAGGTTGATGCGGGTTTACCCCATAAGGTACCCCACCAATACAGATAATGGTATCGTCGTGAGCGGAATGGACAGAACGAATGTCCCATATAGGAATCTGAGGTCCCTATGTCGATGCCGAAGGTTGCTTTTGAAAAGGCACGGTAGATCCTCTTGGTGGTTCAGTGGTGGACCCGAGTTTTTTGGATCCAGAGTCCCCGGAGTATTCAATAGAGGACTCGAACACTTAGAGGATCTGTAGCCCCCACCCCCCTTTTTGCAGATCTTGTATATACATCGGCTAGTATTGTAAATGACCTAATGTGTTATGTATAAATGTGTGGTTTGGTTTTCGAAAATTTTGGTCCAGCTTTTCTATCACATCTTTCTGGGGATTTATTTATTCGCTTCCACATACACATTAAAATGAATGGGTCGGCGACGTGTCCTGGGACGTCGCTATTTAGTCGACCATCGAGGGATGGGCACGTGCTCGGAGGATCGGGGCGTGACACCCCATGAGTTAGGATACCCATAAGTCAGGATGCCTCGGGAGAGTTTGGAAGAAAGAAATATTAATGAATAAAATGCATTAACATATGTAGAACCAAATATTGTTTAAATTGTTTATTTGTGTAAAACATAATGTGCCATATGCATAAGTCTATATGGATATATTATTGGATAACAATTTCTATGGTAAATGTTAATGGAAAATGCAAATTTTAGTCATATTGTTATCACACTTATTGGATTATTATGCATTCATTTTGCTTGTACCAGGTTAAGTGGTAAGAGGATTTTTTAACTTATAACATTTTATTTACTGGACTTTGGTTCATTTCTTTATTTTTCAAACGTGTTGTGCTATGGACCTGACTCTTACCCAAACTTTTGTATTTTGCTCCCAATGTAATAAAGTTGTGAATGAAGAGTTAATCTAACCAGAAGTTCTATCCCCACCGAACCCTGTTCTCAGATATTCTATTTTGTTGAGATGACTAACATCACCCCCGGATTTGAAGACCCAATTGTCCCCATCGGCCAAGTGGAAAATGTTGACAGAAGTATTCAAGAACTTCACAGACTGTTGATTTGGGCAAGCCCGCGCGTGAAGCGTTCGGAGTACACCCCCATGAGTGACCGCTATTACTCGCTCTCCTGCACAATGAAGAAAAGTTTAATTTGCAATTTCTATTTCCATCTTAAATTGTATCAAAAACTCTTTAGTAGTGAATGGAAAGCACAATTAAATCATGGTCGTCCTCGTCCTCGTCTATCTTCTGCTATCACAAAGCAAGCAAACCCAAGAAGGGGCATTTAAAAGCAGAGAGCATCAGTAAAGTCTTAAAAAGCATTAAAACGACAATTATAGTTGTTCACCAAGTCCTATGATGCTTAGTTTTCAAGATTGAAAAAAGTAATCCGGGAAAAACTCCTTTAAAAAAAAAAAAAAAAAAAGCTATGGAGATTCAAACCGAGGAAACATGAGTATTATAGTGCCTGGTCAACACTATGCAAGAAGTCACTTCATGTATAAAACTACTAACATTGCATTTAGGCTAGTAGAACACTTCACAATTCTAGTGAATAAGTGACGTAAATAATCTTTTTACCTTTATGCTTCATATTGATGTTTCGCAAACACGTAGTGCAGCGCTGATAAAGTTGATCAATACTTTCACCGCCACCCTAGAAGAAACAAGAGAAACGCTGATTATACATTTCACTTATGAACCAATTTGAACCCTGCAGACTGCCAAAAGCTTACTCAATAAATGTTTTATCTTGTAATCCTTGGTTTTGTAACGGCTAACATAAGACATGAAAGCTTTACAATGAACATGTAAGATGTGAATCCATTAGACAGCCAAATAAATGGACTGAAATTCTTATAGCTGTGCACACAGCATGCAGAAAAGAACAAGTCACCTAAACCATTGAACAACTCCAATCACAAAAACTATGAATTTGGCAATATCCACATTATGCATTGTTTCCATATTGAAGGTCAGTGGCAAAATGAAAAATGGCCAAAGTCAGGTGCTTTTTGTTGAGCTCAATGCAAATCAAAAAAACTCACCGGAATCTCTTGATCCGTCTTTTGCGATTGAAGGGCTTTATAGGCCTTCAGGAAAGACAACAGCTGCAACATGTGGCTGAAGGCCTTGAAGATCCCCAAAATGTCTTTCCCGTAGACCTGGTTCCTTGATAACCTGGATTCTCATTTGAAAACATCAAGCAAGGTATTTCAGAGGACCCAATCATTAATCGAATAGTAAGAATGAACACTAACTTTTATAAAATTCTGAACTTTCCAACAAATAAAGATTACATCTAATGGAATCTTATAGCCCATGTTGGGTTTGTACCCCAAATGGTTAATGCCAAAATTCATGTGTGATTCTCAAAGATAGAAATGTCAAATCAAGAACAATCTCACTACATCACCATCTGAAATTTACGTATACGTTGGGTTTTGTACCCCCAAATGGATAATGCCAAAATTTATGTGTAATTCTCATAAATAGAAAGGATAGATCAAGAACAGTCCCACTATATTCATACCTCAGTCCACCACAAGCAGTTGCAATAAGATTTGCCGTCTCAAAAGCTCGTTTTAGGTCAGATGAGTAAATTGCGGAGATTTTACCTTCTCTGGACAGCCTTTCACCCACCTTTCAAGAAAAATAACGAAAGCTAAGATGTTAATAAACCTGTTGATCAATCCAAAGAAAGGGATGACATATCATAGAAGATACTCACTGCAATTGCTTGTCGCCTCCCAATTTCATTCAATTCGACATCTAAAATTCCCTGTTAAATGTAATGAAATAAATTTGAAGGTAAATAGAAAAAGAGGTGGAAACCAGTTTTTAAACAAAATGTATGAGATGGCAGATATCAGCACAATTAGAGATATATTTGCTTAACCCACGCATAAATGTGAAGAAACCACAAGCCAGAAATGCTTTTTCTCTAATTCTATTAGGCATGTCCTATCATGGAATGAAAATTGATTAGTTAGAGCACGCATGATAATCATTCTATTTTTATTCCAAAACTATTCTTCTATTCCAGACTTATTTATGAAATAGAAATCCGTTTGGTAAAACTATTTTGTTTTTCTATTTTGCAATAAATTTTTACTCCAAAAATAGGTTTAGAACAAAAATTAAAAATAAAATTTTTTTACTTCTTTATTTTTCAAACAGAAATGAAAATAAAATCTATTTTCATCGTTCGTTCCTCGCTACTAATTTGGCCACCCATTTGTTGTCGTTGTTGTCTGCCGCCACTATCCGCCAATCACCATTTGTTGTCCGTCGTCTGCTCGTCCACCAATTGCTAGCCACCGCTACCACCACCGTTCATCACTGTTGTCCGTCGGTGGCCATTTGTTGCTGTTCATAGTTGCCTCCACCGCCGTTCCCCATAGCTATCCACCGTCCACCTATCGCCGGCCGCCTCCACTACCGCCATTTGTTGTCACCATTCGGGAGGGAGAAATTTTATGTCATTATCAAACGAATTTCTATTCTAATAATAGAAATTTTGTCTTGTTATCAAATATGTATTTTTACTTAGAAACTCATTTAAGAATAAAAATAGAAAATGTATCTCATTTAGAAATCAATCTATCGCTAGAATGGATACCATTTATGCCCTTAATCTCAAAAGGTATAATTGAAGATGAGAAACCTTGTAGGTAGTGTATTATATTCTTTGCCATTACATCTTTTCTATCATCTTTTGGGCTCACCCTGAATGTTTCCTTGCCATCGCAGGTTCCAATTATATATAGGAAAAGAGAAATATGAACATAAACAGAGTATTCTCAAGCAAGGGCTTGTACTGATGGATTCACAATGCAATTACAGATTTATGTGGCCCAATGCAGCCACATAGCTTGACAAGAACTGATGTCATTCACCAAAATGATGCCTCTGTTAACTAAACATTTACACAGTGTTTTGTCACACAATGGACAAATATCAAATAGTGTACTACATGAAACCTTTGATATCGTAATGGTAATCAGCAATTTCTACAAAATTAGAAGGCTAGAGAGAAATCCAGAAGCATTCTATAACCTGAAATTTTCCATCAGCATTCCAGTCCGTTTCTCCGTGACGCACAATAACGATTTCAGCATAGTCTCCCCCAATCGGAACGGATTGAGCATCACCATTGCGAGCCATATCAGCGACAACCCTGACAGATTACCCGGGAAAAGAGAGTGCTAACCAGTCTCAGGCACTTGGAGACAGAAGTTACCACAAAAACAAAAAAAAAAAGTCGAAAGATAAAAAAAAAACGCAAAAAAAAGGTGATATTCGACTGAAAAATGGTCGGAAAAAAGCATCGGAAGTCCACTCAATCGATTGGAATCAAAAATTTGCTTTATTACAGAACAAGTAAAAAGATAAAAGGCGAAGGCAAATTAAGACGCTCACACGGTGATATTCGACTGAAAAATGGTCCGAAAGACGGGGAACAAGTGAAACGAAAGAAACAGCACCGAAAGTCCACTCAATCGATTGGAACAGTCAATTGGTCATTTGCTTTATTAGCAGCAAGAAAGCAGCAAGTTATGATCATCACCAACCAACATGACAACAAACAGAGCACACGCCCAAAGATAAATCAAGCTCGCCGATTCCAGAGGTTTTCATTATCCTCCATATTTCGCAGAACCTTACGACACACAAAGAAAAAGTAGGCGAAAATAGAGGACAGGGTCAGACCTCGAGTTCAAACCCGACATGGCAGGCACGCCATTTGGCTCTGGACCTTGCATCCTTGATCGCCGTCGACCGACGAACCGAGTTGCGGTTGACAAAGCGCGAGCTGCGAAGTGTTTTGGCATAGAAGCAACGTAAACCCATCAATCTCAATGGAGTTTCTGAACATGTTATAGCCAAAATACGTTGGTCGTCAACGTTGGTCGTCGCCTAAGTCCTCCCCAGTGTGAAAGATCAATACGTACACGAGAAGTTGCAGAACAACGCCGTGCGGACTTCGCCTTCGCGATCTTTCGCAGAAAAGTTCATAGACGACCAATGACGGAGAAAGCAAAAGGCATATCTTTCTCCATGATCTCGAAGTCTGCGCCTTTCCCGGTGCCAAATCAACATAGATTATTATCGTAGTTAAACACAAAATAGAAAGGGATATTGGGGAATTTTCTGTATAAATTTGATATATTGAGAGCTTTATATAGGGAGGAAAATTAAAGGAAATCAGATCAGAGATATACACGTAATCAAAATAGATATTCAAATAAGGCAAAAATAATCTAAATATCTCGATATCTTATCTATAAAAATTCAACTTTGCTTTCATTGGCGTGGGGTCCACGTCTACCCCCACTTCCCCCGGGTCACTGTCGTGACCGGCTGTCATAACTATTGCAGTTTAACGAAAAAATATTCAGTGATTTGCAAGCGTCATGGATATATGCTTAGTTGCTAATATCCAATTAGATCTTGATATATGGACATTGCCTTGAAAATTAAAAAATTAATTTTTCTCTCTTTGACTCTTCATCTTCAACCCATGCGCAGCGGAGGGCTTTAGCTATCTCCACCGCACAAGCCGCCGCGGCCGCCGCCATCCTTGAGCCACAGCCCCACTGTGGCCACCATGGAACGTGGCAAAGCCGTTGAACTCATCGCCGGCGGCCATGGACGAGCCAAGTTTCGAGCTCAAAGCCGTTGAGCAGCAGACTGTTGAGTGACCATCGATCGTCGCGTCCAGGCCGCCCTCCCCCGTCCACCCCCTCTCCGTCGTCCCAACGGCTAAGCCTTGGCCGCAAGCGCTCGTCCACAGAGATGGAGATGCAGAGCAGCGGTCGGCCATGGATGGCCTCTCAGTCTCGCGGCCAAGACTCCAAATCTAGCCGAACTTCCAGATCCGGAGCCTTGGCCAGGAGCGACGACAGTTCCAGATCTAGACTTCATCGACCTTCGCGTCTCCTCCTCCTCGTCGTGTGTGAGCGAGCCATTGTCGCTCGTGGCCGAGGCTCCAGATCTGGCGCAAATGGAGCTGTTTCTACACAATCGATTTCTATTGTGGTCGTCTCGCGACGAAAAAACCTGCACGCTTTCAGTCCATGGATTTTGTGTTGAGTGGTGGAAGGAGAGACCAGCTTTTGCCATGGATTCTCTTCCGACCAAATCCAGTCCCCTGCTGCCAGACTTGGAAGTGAGGAACCGAGCGGAGGAGACGACCAAGTTGGAGAGATGCGACGCCGGCGACTCCGGCGGTGGCAATGGCGGAAGGAGGCGCGGAGGTTGAGCTCGGGGTGGCTGCAGATGGAAGAGGAGGAAGAGAGAAGTCCATTAGGATTTGGGGATTTTTTTATTAATTTCTCGGTTTCCATGTCATCGATTATGTGTCAAATTATAATTGGTTAATAGTAAATAAGTGCACGCCATGTCAGCCGTTGACTGCCGGTTGCAAACCACATATTTTCTCCAATTGAACACTATAATTGTCCGAACTTTTCATTTTCTAAATCATGTAATTACTTGTGTCCCCTTAAAACCCTTTTATCTGTGTGAAAGGAATAGTGATTTTTCTTATTTGAATGTAATTTTTACATATTATAGTTTGTTCGTGAACTTCTAAAGGAAAAAAAAAAAATCACACATACGAACAGAAGAGGAGTCCTGTCAAGACACTATAAAATATATTATCGTCAATGATCTATGTTGTGGTGAGATGAGCTTTAGAGGAGAACGGTTTTAAGGTCGGTGTAAGCTTCAATGAGATGGGCTCTCTAGCTTTAGAGATGAGCTCGGTTGCAGCCAGACGAATTTCGGCTCTCCACCTGTGGTCGTTGCTTTCCCTTGGGCCCCATCTCTTACTTCTGATTTATAAAGTGAGGTACCAAAGGGCTAAGGCTGTGTTTGGGAACAGCCTTCCCAAGGAGCTTTGGAGGGTTAAAGGCCTTTGGGCCAAATATCTAGTGTTTAGCAATGTTTTTTTTACTTGCCTTGGGCAAAGGCAAGTCTTCCCAAGGCTGAAAGCCCAAGGCAGGTTGGGGGCTGCCTTGGGCATTCGGCATTTTCAGAAGGTTGAGGGGAGGGTAAGACAAAAAAATTTCTTCCACAAATGTCCTCACTAACATTTCGTTTTTCCGATTTTGTCCTCGTGACTATTCACCTTCTTCTTCGTTGAGGTTGGCCGGCGAAATTGCGTGGAACTGCGAGGGGCCGGCGTCGAGGTGGACAGAGGTTGGCATGAGGCCGGTGTGTCACAACGACCGTCGGTGGCCAATCGCGTGACCTCGGCGAGCCCCCGCGAGTCGCGTCGCCGCGACCGCTGCAACCCTCGGCAACCGCCCAGATCTGGGTCGCAGCAAGGTCACGCGACCGCCGCAACCCCGATGAAGTTGCGACCCCCGGCAAATCTGGGTCACCGGAGGTCACCGCGACCCAAATCTAGGCCGCGCGACCTCTGGCAACCCAAATCGAGCGATCGGGATCGCGCGATCGGGATCGCGCGATCTGGTCGCGATCAGGGTCACCGCAACCAGATCAAGCGGCCTCGGCGACCCCGACCGCGGCAACCCTCGCCAGATGCTTGCCCCTCGTCGAACCACCTGCCCCTCGCCGGCAATAACCAGCCAATTCTCATTTTTTTTTCTTTTTTTAATGACAAAAGTCTTTTGCAAATTTAATTTGTCCAAATACTATTTTTCTCAAAATACTTCGCAAAATGGACTTTTACAAATACGATTTACCAAACACAATTTGCATTTCGAAAAACTCCTTTAGTTCAAAGGCCTTTACATTTTGTTAAGAACTTTCCCCAAAAGTCTTCCCAAACGCACCCTAAGTCATGCTTTTATAGTATGGTCATAGGTTGCCTTTTTGTTATTCCAAGCACTATTACAAGTCCATTTCATATATAACTTCTTGTCGCTGAAAAATATATTAAGGAAATTCAAATTCGGAGAAAGTGAAACATTTTCTCGTGTCTATTTGCATTGAAAACAAATTGAAAAAACACTAACTTTATAATATTTGATACTAAGTGCATCCATTAAAAGCAGCTCATATTGACATTTTCTTTGTTTATTCTATAATCTATTAAAATAACAATTACAAAGTTAGGAATAAATATTATGAGATCACATTTGAAAAATACTATATAACACGAGCATCAAAATTATATTCAAGAGACGGTAGACAAGATTTATACAAGAAACATAAAGACTTATCGGAGAAAATAAGAAAAAAAATTGATGGGAGATAGAAAATAGGCATAACAGGATATATTCTTCTAACTCAAATGCGCATCAAGAAATGAAAGAAAATGATTTACTTCTTACCAGAAATTGAAAATGTTTTTCCCGATCTAAGCTCGTTGATTTCATGTTATGGAAAAAAAAATTGTCGATCGACTAGTTTTTTGGCATCCAAGCACTAGATAGCTCGAAAAAAATTTCCTAGAAATGGTTTTTTATCACACATATAAATCCTACATTTTATTATATAAGTTTATTTGATTTTTGACCACGTCTAGTAGTTTGGTCCAATCTTTTTATTCCAATTTACTTCCTCTCTTGATTAATTACTACTAGGCAACGTATCCTATTTAATTTCGATTCAATATTTTGGTGTGCTTGTTGCCTCTTTCCAAATTCCACTCAGAATTTTCAGTTTTTTTTCTGCCCACAAATTTTTTGTCCCTAAAACATTTACAAATTAAACTTAAACACGTTTATCTAACAAATCCAACGGGCGCTTTCCATAAAACTCTATTATATGCATGGCACTCATTTGCTCTTATTTCGTCAAAAAACGAAAAAGAAACATGTCCATAAGCGTTCCGTTATGTTTGCTTGGTACCACTTTCTTTATTTTACCTCGTAGGTTATCGTGCAGGAACAAAACGTGATCTGCAATTTGGTCAATTTTATGCAAAATAAGTATATTATTGTTATTATTTTCGAAACTTAAACTCCATTTCTTCTGCAAAAATTATTTTCTGGGAGAATATTTTCCTTTATTTGATTCATTTAGGAAAATAAGTTAACGGAACCTATACTTAAATTAAGAAAAATAATTTTCTCTTTAAAAAATCGAAAATTACTTTTCAAAATATAACTAAGTATTGATGTTTGGACCCGAAACTCTACACTAAAGAATGGAATTCCCAACAATAGTTCCCTGAGACCAGGTCTCCAATGCTCAGGCCCGAGTCCATTGAGATTGGGCAAACCCCAGTGCTTGTGCCCGAATCCTCGACACTCGTGCTTAGGACCATCGAGGTTGAGGCCAAGATCCCAGGCTTGAGCCCATCGAGGCAAATGCATTAATTGCCGGTGCCTATGCCCCATGCTTCAACACCCAAGCCTGAGTCCACAAAAGTCGAGTGTGGGATCCTAGAACCCAAGCTCGGATACCTAACATCAGGGGCCTGTTTCACAAAGATCGTCCCCGGGTCCACTAAAGTTGTGCTCTGGTAGGCTAGGCCCGAGACCTAGGTGTGCCTATGTCAGGGTCCATTGGGGCCAGGAACTGAGAGAGAGAGAGAGAGAGACGACTAGGAACAACTCGCAAGAATATCTGTGCGTTAGCTGAACAGTCTTTCTCAAGAACAATTCTCAAGGCATGCCGTATCGACCATGTCGGGAGAGGCAACGGGTTTGGTGGTCCGTGGTGAAGGAGGGTGTTGGTAGGTGGGAGGTTTGAGAGTAGGAATTTTTGGGGCTTTTTTTTTTTTTAAAGGAAGGTAACTAGGTCATTTCAGTTTGATAAATAGGGTCGAAGATGCAAACTTGTATTTCTGGAAAAATAGAGAATGCGATGTAATGAAGTTGATGAAAACTCGTGTATGTGTTCCTGGAATTTTTGCCAGGATTTAAAAATGGAAAAAATCTGAGAGGTTTAGATCTCAAACACTATCCCAACATATTTATCCACGATTCGACTGGCCTTAGTTTATCATATGTAGGACTGAATACCACCAATAGAGCCACGTAAACCAAAAGCACCAAACATCAACATATGAAGATAAAACAGGAAAGCAATCGAAGGGATACCTAAATCAAGCAGACCTCATCAAATGAATTCGTGCTTGCTAAATGCGCAATGCTCAAGAAGAAACCTATAAAGAAAGCTGCAAATATAGAACCACCAAAAGATAATAATCAGCGATTATTACCGATAGCTGAAGGTACTGATGCATCTATAAGATTTGTATAACTAATTAAAGGAGTTGAGTAAGTGGCTGGATACAATTAACTATGTCAAGCAATTTAAATTCATGTGGGTACTTCTAAAAATTGGGGCATCCAAACACTTCGGTTGAGTGACCATAAAATAGGTCTCTTCTGGGCCATTAAGATAAGTAATGCCTGTTGTTAGAAGAATCAATATATGCCATCTCTTGATTCTCCTCCCCGATTTTGGTCTTACCGTACCTCATTATTAGTAGGGCTACTGAAACAGCATTTAGCACAGGTGATCTAACCAGAAGATTTATCCCCGCCAAACCCTGTTCCAAGATATTCTGTTTGCTTTAGATGACTAACATCGCCCCATGATTTTAACACCCAGTTGTCCCCATCAGACAAGTGCAAAATGTTGACAGAAGTATTCAGCACCTTCCAGTGGACCGTTTTGGGCAAGCCCGCCTATGAAGCGATCGGATTACACCACAATGAGTGACCACTACTACTCGCTCTCCTGCACAGTAAAGAAAGTTTTATTTGTACTTTCTCTCTCCAACTTAAATTGTATCAAAATTTAAACAGAAAGTGCATTAAATCATTGTCGTTGTCATCTCGTCTTTCTTCAGCTATAACAAAGCAAGCAAACTGAAGAAAGGGCATTTAAAAGCAAAGAGCATCAGTAACATTTAAACAACAATTAAATCTGTGCACCAAGTCCTGTGATGCCTAGTTTTCAAGACTGAAAGGGCGCTCTGGTCAACATTATGTGAGGAGTCACTTTTGAATAAAATTACTAACATTGTCCAGTCAACATTATGCAAGGAGTCACTTATGTATAAAACTACTAACATAGCATTGAGCTAACTCTCCACAATTCTGGCGAATAAGCAACATAAATAATATCTTTACCTTTATGCTTCATACTGATGTTTCGCAAGCACGTAGTGCAACGCTGATAAAGCTGATCAATACTTTCACCACCGCCCTGTATGTAGAAGAAACAATAGAAACACTGATAAGACATTCCACTTGTGAACCAATTTGAACCCTGCAGACTGCCAAACTCTTTCTCAGTAGATGTCTATCTAGGAAACCTTCGTCATGAGACACAAGCTTTACTATCTTTAATGGATTACACAAAGAACATGCAAGATGCGAGCCTTTAAAAAGGCAAACGAACAGGACTGAAATTCTTCTAGCTGTGTATACAGCACATAGAAAAGAACACATGACCTGAACCATTTAACAACTCCAACAAAAACTACAAATTTTGCAAAATCCACATCATAGATAGTTCCACATTTAAAGTTAGTGGCAAAACGAAATTTGACCAAAGTTGGGCACTTTATGTAAAGCTCAGTGCAAATCAAAACCCACCGGGATTTCTTGATCCGTCTTGTTCGATAGAAAGGCTTTATAGGATTTTGGACAGACCACTAGCTGAAGGCCTTGAAGCTCCCCCAAATTTCTTTCCCGAAGATCTGGATCCTTGATAACCTAGATTCTCATTTTGGCAAAAAGAAGGAAAAAAAAAACATTCAAGAAATTTTAGAGGACCCAATTACTAATCGAATTGTGAGAAAACACAAAATTTTTTACAAGGAACTTTCCAACAAATAAAGAAAAAAATCTGATGGAACATTTTTAGCTCTACATCACTGTCTGAAATTTATGATATATTGGGTTTTTGAATTACCAAATGAATAATGCTAAGACTCACGTGTAATTGCCATAAATGTAATGGCCGATCAAGAATGTTCCCACTACATTCATACCTCTAGTCCACCACAAGCAGTTGCAATCGCATTTGCTGTTTCAAAAGCTCGTTTTAAGTCAGATGAATAAATTGCAGAGATTTTTCCTTCTCTGGAAAACCTCTTCTTCTTGTTGAAGAACTAATTAATTACATTTTTGCTAGAGGGTAAACCTATACTGATTAATGGATCTCATGTGTATGGAGCAATTAATCCTGTCTTTCGAGGATGAAAATGAAAGCCTTTTAACAACTGTGTTTTTTTCATTTTTTTTCTTGTCAAAATCATTTCGATTGCTGAGAACCAGTCACTCTGCTTGTTATCCCTTTCCTCAACGAGAAGTCAGTCTTCTGCTTCCTTTTTGGCCATGTAGTTGTAATTTAGTCAAGTCAACTTAATTTACTGCTCAAACCCGATTCAGTATTTCGACCAAAAAAAAAAATCTCGACTCAGTATCCCTATATTAGAAGACTTTATGCTAGCCTTTCAAGCTCAAGGTCGAGTAAAAGAAGCGTCTAACAATCGAGCATACCTTGAGCGTACAAAAGGTGAATCTTAATTCGACCAAACTTGAGCTGGAGTTTTGAAGGTCCTATAAGATTTATAAGAAGAATAGAGCACAAGTGTATATCTCTACCGAACATGCACATACCCAAATGATCAAGCCAAACGATTTCTCCTACACGCACGAGGATAGCTTCTATCCACAACGTGATTGGTATGACCCTCCACAACGTGATTGGTATGACCCTCGAGACTAATCCGATGGGGAAATATCGTGATTGAAATGAAATCTTCGTACCATCCAAATCAATCGAGAGCTTGATTGCTCAGCCAGTTCACAGGTACGGTACCTAATATGCAAGAGGAAAGAGTAGTGAAGTGAAACATCTTCCTTTTGTCGGTGGAACATCAAGCCCTCACAAGACAAGAATTACGAATTTGTTAGCTCGAAGAAATGCCGCGTAACGAGCGTTAAAAAACAAACATGTTTTTCTCTTTCGCGATACCCCAATAGGCAAAATGCTTTCACGATCCTCATAACTATTGGAGAAGTTAGTTCCGCATAAATGTGGATCTGAACAGGATTCTGACTGAGCTGGCGGTACAACGCCCAACCAACTTCTTGCATCACAATATTAAGAGAGCATATATCCAGACACAAAAAGAATGTTGTCAGGACAAATGGCGCATGCCAATATGCAGGACAAGGCTGGTCCTTTTCAACCGTCTGTCGTCCTCTGTGAGTTTCTGGTGGGGACTTTAAATGATAAGCAATGTTGTTTTGGCTGGACAGGGGACATGCCCTGTTCTCCATAGTCTTTTCCATATTGTACAACTTAGAAGTAAAGGCATACGAATCAGCACCTTACCATACCATCAACCTTGCCCAAACATTCGACAATCCGAGCAAAGAACTCTCCCAAGCCTTTCAATTCGAAGGGGGCGCTCTGCAAATGGCTGCATCAAATGGAAGTGCAAAAGAAAAAGATAACAAACCGGGCTTTGCATATTGCAAATTATGAAAGCTGGAGGTGAATCCCGCATACAATTCTTTGCTATAAATAACCAGACTAAGTAAAAAACATGCACTGATCCAATTGACTAGCCCCGGAGTTCAGAGTCATGCGCAGCTTGATTTTCAGCTACTGCCAAAGTCCCCATCTAAAGCTGTCGATACAATATGTTGAAGTGTGCCACGAGGTGATTGTCCCCTTGAAAAAACTGGCGTATGAAAACATAATGCTCCAGTTCCTGCCTCAAAGCCGCAAGTTACCATACATGTCAAAACATGTGATCGTTTCCACCAAGGACCTAGAGCAACTGAAGACATCATCTGACAAAATGCCCCCATGATACAGAATGGCTTCACCAACAATTATGCGAAGGCAACACCAAAACAGGGCTCTTTGGTTCCATTCAATCTCCTGACTGCTGATAATCAAGTCACCATCTTAGCTAAATTTTGACCATGAAATAGAAGGCTTCTTGGCCAAGAAACCAAAGAATCAGGCATGGATTTTCAAAAAATGCTGTGCCCTTCCTTGGCCAGTCCCAATTATCTAGACTGCACATGCATCTAACGCAAGCTGCACGTTTCAGGTACATATTATCAGATAATTTAGTGGATAAGACATAAATCATTGAAAACAACCTGAATCCCTTCCAATTCCCATCACAGTTCCCACCACGCAGCCTAGTTATCAGCCCAATTTTTTTGGGTCAAAAGATATCAGTCCATCAAATAGTAAAGCTGCTGATGCATATCTTCTGCTGTTAATACGACGTCAAATTCCTAAGAAAGAATTTCAACCAAATAATGACAAATAGTTAGGATGGCCTAGAGAAATTAAATAAATACAGCACAACCAAGGAAATGTTTCTTAAACAAGAAAAGCACACAAAATAAGTAATCCATCATCTTGTAGTACTTTTCTTTACCATGGCACTTCACCAGGAACAAAATATAGTAAAAATGGAAGGAAAGCACTGAAAACTCATCACATTTAAGGATAGGCCAAATACAATATACGACATTCACATATCACCAAGCATCCCCATACCTGTCAAAATTGATCCTGGGGATCCTATCTCTGCATGCTATAATATTGAGGAGCCAGCTCAGTTAACCACAAGTAATCAATTCTGGTTATGTTGCGAATGTACTTGTGATTAGTTTGAACTAATTCATTGAAGACAATGCACTCCGGTTTTGTCCGAAATAGTACAGAAGAAGGATGGATCTGCACCACCTGACCACTTGCCAAAGCCCTATTTTCCACACCAAATATGTATTGTTAGGAAATAAAGTCTATAAGAGAACTGGAAAAAGACATTGATCAAACTTGGATCTATGTTAACATCTTAAAGCTAACAGGAAGGGGTCTGAATCTAAACCCAGCACCTGTATGAACCTTCTGGCTGCTTCAAAGCTGCGTTGAGGAAAAAGGAAGCAGCGAGGCATCTCCGAAACTGAACCATGTCATCTCCACATGACGCAATGTGAAGCCCCATTTGCTCTACATGTCCCCGAATCTGTCTGTATGACATAAAAAAATAAAAAATGCATACTTGGAGGATCAATAATGCTTGTCCCAAGACATGGAGAACTAAAGGCAACATGCAAAAGTTCATAGACAACCTGTGAATGTCACACGCATGTCTAAGGGACCTGCTATTGATAAAATTTTCTCTGCACCATTTTTTGAGAAGTTTATCGTCTTTTTCTTTACTTTGACCACTCTTCCTCTTCTCCAAGAACTCATCAGCTGCTCGAAATACATTAATCAAGGTGATGTGGTCACCGTCTGCACTTGAAAAGCATTTCATTGCAGTTCTTGCCTGGCCCAGCAAAGTTAAGTTGTCAGCTCTCCAGTTACATACAGAGTAATGGAAGTCCATGTGGTGCAACCAAACATATCAACCAGCCAGAATGGTTGTTTCAAAAACAGCCCGACAAAACAAGACCAAAACGGACAGAAGAGCCTATGATTATGTTTTCCGCTTATTGCAAATTAGTTAATCAATAACCCACTGAAGGACTTGAATATGACATTAACACAGTTGAACTCACAGTTATGGACATTGGACGTTCACGAACTCACAAATCCTGTAAGATAACACTGCTGGCATATATCTGCCCTTTCAGGCAAATTGTACTTGAATACAATAACTCAAAGGTGATTTATATGGGGAAAAAGCCATAAGAAAAAAAAAAACCCAACTATGCCCATCATGACACATTAACCCCAAACCTTTTTTATGACATCAAAAACCTCGAACTATGCACATTGTACACATTTATCCCAAAAATTTTTCCTGTGACACCAAAAACCTTAAATTTGTACTCATATAACAAATTTACCTTAATTTTATTTTGTGACAGAAAAAACCCCAAACTTGTACCTGTGTGTCAAATTTACCCTCCGTCAAGATTCCGTTAATGCATGCCATTAATAATCTTATTTAGCTGCCTAAACGGACAACGGAAAGCAAACAAAGCTAGCAAGATGCCCATGTGGCAAAGATATGACAACTAAGGGCGCGTTTGGTAACGATTCTCGTTCGGGAATAGATTCGACAAGAAATGATTATTTTTTATTCGTTCCCTGAACCGATTCTGAGTAAAATAATGCGTTTGGTAACGAATAAAATTTCTGATTCTGGAATAAATTTTCTATTCTAATTATTTTTTAATTACCTTTTTAGATGAATGTAAATTTGATATTGAATTTTCATAAACCATTCACCGATCAATTATATTTTTATACTAAGTAATAAAAATATTAACTAATCAATTTTTATTAAATAGTAAATAATAAACCATAGTATAAACTATACTAATATCCCTAAAATGTAATAAATATAAATAATAAATTATAATATAAATTAAATATATATTCTATATATATAGAAAATATATATTTCAGAATAGGAAGAAATTAAAATAAAATATAGAAATAAAAAATAGATAAAAATAAAAACAAAAATTGTTGTTATTTTAAATTTGGTTTGCTTATTAGAATTTCAATATTATTTATATTTAAATAAGAGTTTTTTATCATGGTGATTTCTCATTTTTAATTAATATTTACTTTTATATGATTAAATATATAATCCATTTTGAATTTAATATGGATGGATGTTAATTTTAATTTAGCCAAGATACTTCTCTCTCTCGATATATATATATATATATATATATCTCTATATATATATATATATATATATCCCAAAACCAAACACCCAACGTTTAAGAAGATAAAACTCTTCAAACCAACAGGACTCTTTGAAACAAAGAAAAGGCTTTAACGAGAAACTCATCACTACAACTTATCCATAAATGAATAATGAAGTAACGTAGTCCATTGTTCAACTTTGAATATTGGCTTTGATAAGTCAATAATTAAAAACAATATTACAAAGGTCGAAAACATAAAGTTATTGAATCTCCGGCATATTGTAATCCATTGCCATTTGATTTGCAATACTTCTCAGAAGTATGTTTATCTCCATTGCTTCCTCATTTGATGTATCATCTAAAACCTCCACTTCTCTAGTTCCAAATGGGTACTCCGGATCTCCATATCGAGAAAAGTTTTTGTCCATCCTGTCTTGGTCACGAATATAATTATGAAGAGCACAACATGCAATAACAATAAGTGCTTGCTTTTTCATTGTAAATGGAGGCGTGTGTCTCAGAATGGTGAAACGATTCTTTAATACCCCAAATGACCTCTCAATGACATTTCTTAAAGAAGAATGTCTATAGTTGAATAATTCTCTTGCTGTCCTTGGCCGTTTTCCACTCCCCCTATAATCGTTCAGATGATACCGTTCACCTTTAAACGGAGTTAAAAATCCCGGCTGTGCTGCATAACCAGAATCTACCACGTAGTATTTGCCTATAATTTTTATATATATAAATTAGTTATGATATGAAACAATCATAAAATGAATTTCTTCTTATAAACAAATCAAATACCTGGTGGTGGTCGAGGAAATTGCAATTGAGGAGTCGCAAGTGCTGCCGAAAGCACTCGACAATCATTGGCAGATCCTTCCCATCCAAAATATACGAAAGTAAATTTCATATCAAACGAACAAACACATAACACATTCTGAGTGGTATTTCCTTTTCTGCCTCTATATGGGATTTGCTGAGACCTGGGGACAGTAGCATTTATATGGGTGCCATCAATAGCACCTACGCAATCCTGTGAATTTATTTCAAAAAAAGAATTATGTAAATTTATGAAAATTCAAAAATTATCAACTACATGTATTTGATGATGCACAATTGATATGAAAACTATACCTTGAAATAGCGTTCATGGTTAGGATTCATAAGAATTTCCGGTGGAACAACATCAAATGATGGTGATTTGATAATCTCTTTTGCAAGTTTGAGAACCTGCCTTCAACACTAAATTAAAATACGTGCTGATTGTTTGTCCTGAACATTGAAATCTCTCACATAAATCTCTAGTTGAATTATTATAACCAACCAAAGATAAGAAGATCCCAACTTGTTCATCTATCCTAACATACCGACTATCTTTCAACCAACCTCTTATCCTCATCAAATCACATAGGTTCAGAAAAACATGCATCTCCATCCTGAAGGCTTCATATATTCTATCTGAATGTCCACAAATAATCTCTCTCATCCATTCCGGTCCCGATAGTTTGCTGTCTCTAATAGGTTCTTTCGTATGCATGGACATGTCCATCGCAACCATGCATAACCATACTATCAATATGTCAAGATCATCGTCATCCAAGAATTGGTCAACTGATTCTACTTGCTCATTAGACATACTATTTGATCCATCTTCCATAGTACCTATATCATCACATAAATACAATAACATTAATAAAGAAATCTGAAAAAAATCCAAACGCGCCCTTAACAATTTAAGTTTTAAAGTAGAAGCAAATCAAATATAAAAATCTCACACAATCCATATTATCCATACAACAACACAAAAGAGTTTGAACAATTAAATCACACAGTTAAGTGAAAGCACATGCAATCCATAAAGCATATCTCAACATCTACAAAAGATATTGAAGAAGTCCAAGTCTCCTTTCAGCTGGTGATTTGATGAAAGCCTCTCTCCATACGGCACTAACACATGCTCGTTCCACTGCTTTGTTGTAAAGATCTTGGTCCAAGTCATCCATATTAAGCAGAACATCAATCACAACCGATACGAGAGAAGGGGTCTTCGGGTGGTGGTGGTGGTGGTGTGACTTGTGAGCTAATAGATCCACTCCCAGATTGACTTGACCTAGCTTTGAGCATGTCTTGGATAGCTTTGCACATGTCTGCAATATCAAATGAGGTGCTATTTCTTCTCCTCTTAACATTTGGAGTCCTATCCAACCTGTGCTTGTTATGAATGTGAGTGGAAGTATCTTTGGGATGTAAAAATGTCCTCATCAAACTGGTGTTCATCTAAGTCCTCTGGATCACCAGTTGCATTGCCACCACCATTGTCACCACCATTGTCACCATCCTCTGACAACGTCACATCTTGGGCATGTCCTACGGCATGCTCTCCAGTAGCATATGTATCACCAAATACAGTGCACAGTTCAGGATATTGAGGAAATCCATCCTTCTTAAATTTTGCCCAGTCATTATTGTCCTGCAATTTTCATAATAATGACATATGTCAATAACATAATCAAATCTTCTAAAACTTACATCTATCATAATATCAAAATGATCGAAACTTAAAACATACCCTGATGTGAGAGTCCCAAATACTTGGATCGTCGACAACAAGCGTGCTATTCACATTATCCCAGCCAAAGCCGATTGTGAAAGGAGCTTCTTAAAACTAGCATACTGCCTTCTCAATTTGTTCACCTTATTCTTCAACTGCAATATGTTATATTGGTATCCTGACTGTTTATTGAATTCAGCTCGTATGTTGTTCCACCCTGCTTTGTTAAAAGTAGAAGTTGTGCAATTTCCCTTTTGAACCTCCTCTACCAACAATCTTACAAACAAGTTGGTTAAAGGCTCGGTCCATTTTGCATTGAACATATCTTTCTGGGATGCCATTTAACCTTGATTGAGCATCATATAAATTAATTGAGATGACACTTAAAACTATCATGGAAGATAAAGTGTAACCGGGTAAGTAGAGAAAAAAGAAAAAGATGCTCCAATGACACTCACTTGAGGCGGCTTCTTGTTCAAATGCAAACCCACAACTTCAAACCAACAACTTCCAGCTGACCTAAAATAGAATCACTTACTTAGAATGAATCAACAGCCTGAAAAAATCAGATGAGAGGAACACTTTGAGGAAACTACAACTCGAAACAATATTTCAAGTATATTTCTAACGTCCTTCGTGAACTTAAAGAGCTATATATTCAATGCAATGTGATGAAAAGGGAATAAGTAAACAACATGAGCCTCCTCTTTTGCATAAAGCTACTCCATGGAAACCTACAAGCTACGAGTCCATTACTCGGCGGAGAAAAGCCAAATAGCCGATAGTCAATCACCATGAGACACTAAACAAATTCTATTCCCCAAGTAGAAACAAAGAAGGTGAAATATTTGTATCAAACAAATATAAGGGAATTCGATCAACCTGACTATATTCTAGTGGTAGCATTGATCCAAACTCGGTAATCTAAGAGCTTAACAAAACTAACCAGAATACAACACAACACCGTCGGTCATATGCTTTGAAAACATCCAAATGTACACCGAGGGATCATTCGGGTATAGTTTGCCCCATTGAATCAGGCACTACAGCCGCACAACACAGTCTACGACTTCCCCCAACCCTGAAATGCCTAATCAGCCAAATTCACAATACAAATCTCACTTCCCCAAGCTCAAAACCGATGTACTCAACACTAGAACCTTTGTCTATTTGCGCCTCATCACGATCATAACTCCCAATCCAAATTGAGCGGGAGGATCACAGCAAAAACCAATACATGAACATGAATTGCAATTGACCTCTCGCCCCACTTGCGGCATTCAAGGACATTAGAACCTGTCACTCCCAACTACAACCTGTTCCGCTCTATTTCTTTTTCCTTCCCCCTCCATCCGCCGTCATCCGCTCTTTGCTTCCACAATATCTTATCCAAATATATAGAACCGATAGAACAAAGAAAGACACGCACACAACACATAAAAGATCCAGTCGACGACGACCAATACATAAACATCAAAAGAAGTTCAATGAGTGAAGTTTGCCTTCAGATGGGTGCTCGAAACCGGAGTCCACAATAGCACGAATCAACTCTGGAGGAAGTCTCTGAAACCGGAGCTGTGAATCCCAACGTAACCCCTGCACGACATCGAAACAACAATAAGCTCTCCGTGCAAAGAATCGGCAATAGCCCGACTCGGCGGGCGCCCTCGCCGAGCCGGCCGAGGGCAAGCGACCGCAGCCGGCCGACCCCGCTCGGCGGGCGCCCTCGGCCGGCTCGGCGTCGCTCGCCCTCGGCCGGCTCGGCGAGGGCGCCCGCCGAGCCGGGCCGGGTCGCTCGCCCGAGCCCGACTCGGCGGGCGCCCTCGCCGAACCGGCCGAGGGCGAGCGACCGCGAGCCGGCCGAGCTCGACTCGGCGGGCGCCCTCGCCGAGCCGGCCCGGGGTCGCTCACCCTCGGCCAGCTCGGCGAGGGCGCCCGCCGAGTCGGGCCCGGGGTTGCTCGGCGTCGCTCGCCCGGGCCCGGCTCGGCGGGCGCCCTCGCCGAGCCGGCCGAGGGCGAGCGACCGCGAGCCGGGCCGAGCCCGACTCGGCGAGCGCCCTCGGCCGGCTCGGCGAGGGCTCCCGCCGAGTCGGGCCCGGGGTCGCTCGCCGAGCAACCCCTCGGCCGGATCGGCGCGGCGCCCGCCGACTCGAGCCGGTGGCGCTCCCGCCCGCCGTCGTCGCGGACAAGGAACGACCCATAGCTGCTAGTGAAGGGAACTCACCTTGAACGACCAGCTTCAACGATGAAGCAGCAGCAGTCGCCGTTGCCGTCGCCGTTCTTGAGGAGCTCGCCGTCGCCGTTCTGGAGGAGGGAGAGGGAGATGAGAGGATGAGAGAGTGAGACTGAGCAGAGATGAGAGGACGAGAGAGTGAGGACGAGAGAGTGAGACTGAGCAGAGGAGGACGAGAGAGTGAGCAGAGGAGGACGAGATTCGATTCTTTTTCTGATTCTCGGACAGAGAATCATATTTTTTCTTATTCTCAAATCTTGTCCCAAACTGTTCCCGGGAACAAATTTGTTCCCGGGAACAAAAATTTTACCAAACGCGATTCTCGTCGGCGATTGCAGGGAACAAAAATCGAATCGTGCATCTTGTTTGGATGGTTACCAAACAGTACCTAATTATATTTTTTTTTCTCGTTTTCTTTTTCCATTTTCTTTTTTTTTTCCTTCCTCCTTTGGTGTCTTCCTTGGTTTGGCGACGATGAGGACGTGCCAATGGCGCTACTGAGGGCGGCAGCAACAGTGGTGGTTAAGATAAAGAAGGCACGAATAAGGATCTTGATGGAAGGTAAATGTGTCATGCATGTATAAGCTTGAGATTTTTTATGTCATAACAAAAATCTAGAGTAAATGTGTCACATGGATACAAGTTTGGGATTTTTAGTGTAACAAAAAAAAATGGAGTAAAAGAGCCATATGGGTACAAGTTTGGTGTAAATGTGTGACATGATTACAAGTTTAAGATGTTTGGTGTCACAGATAAGTTTAGGGTAAAAGTGTCACAAGAGGCATAGTTTGGGATTTTTGGTGGGTTTTACCCATATATATAACAACATTTTTGTTACAACATACCTGGCTAATCCTTTCAGTAATACAATTTACATAATGTGCATGCACTCATTGCATAAACGACTAGAAGAAAAGCAAGATGAAAGGCTTCACGAGTATCAGTTCATAACTTACCTCTTCTAACTTCTCACGAGGGGCATAAAATATGGATTCTACTGAAAGCATCGCAACCGTAATCAGCACTTCTTCCACGCAGTTGAATTGACTAGCTTTGTATGAGTGCCTTTGAATACATGGGATCTAGGGAAGCCGAGCCATCTGGTGCCCCAATGGATCTGATAGTTTACAGTCCTCTATTAGAGCACCCAGCAAAAATAACTGCTCCAACGATTTCACAATAGCTGCCCTGATCAAAAGCTTACAGGTGTCATTACCCAGCAAAAAATACAGAGAAAAGTAGGTAATGTGACGCCACATCATAACCCATTTCATAACTTCTCTACAAATTATCAGCCTATTTGACCTGATGAAGCATCAGTACAAGAGAATCACCATAACAAATTCATGTGGGAACAGTGTGACAACGTGGAACACCCATACGTTCCGTAAGAATATAAAAACTCTTACCAAATTTTCCAGATTTTTCCGTCAGAGAAATGGTGAAAATGAAGGTGAAATAGAAAATTTCTGGGCACAAGAGACAGGATAATGTGAAATGAAGGATAATTTTCAAAGGACAATTTAATAGCCAAATAAAATCATTGATAAAGATGAATCCAACAAAACTAGATCAAATCACACCAATCCAGGCTTAAGAAAGATGATGCGTCCACAGCCTAGTGGACACACTTAAGTATGCACAAGAGAGAAAATGATAAAGCAACGAGATCTCTCAGGGAATAACCTTGGTGGTTTTTCGATAAAGTCAAACCCAATAACATCTTTTACACCCAAAGCCATGAGCTGCAAAACAACATTTGAAAGATTGCATCTCTTAATCTCAGGCTTTGTCGAATCCTCAAGTTTCTCAAATTCGCTTTCTGGGTAGAGGCGGAAACACTTCCCAGGTCCTTCACGCCCTGCTCGTCCACTGCAGTAGCAAGGTTTTAGTCTAATAACATGGGATTTTTATATGGTCAAAGTTCCAAATTGAATGGTTGAACAGACACAGAGATCCAAGACACGCAGACACGATAAAATTACTCCACATTATCATGTTTTACTTAAAAAGAAGTAACCATGCAAATATTGAATGCAAATTCAACTCTTCAGTATGATCCAGATTTTCAATTACAAGAAAGGAGATGAATTTGATTCAAAAAGTCCACGAATGGGCAACAAAACCCTCTTTCATGCCACAAGATACCTATCTTTAAAATGTTAAAGACAAATTAAAGGACAGATATCCCAATTTCTGGACATTCGCACTGTCTGAAAGTATGCATCCACAAGAGAATGAAGAGAGACTGTCTACCATCCATATGTTGCCATTTTAGGGCAGAAGATAGTGTATGTTTTTCAGTCAAGGAATTTGTATGGCACCACATTTGGACTTCAATACCTGTGCATTTAAATGGTACCCCTTCCCCTGTATCTTCTTTGGACTGTATTTGAAATGTGATCACACTATAAAAGCATAGATCAAAGTACAATAATTGCAGACTACCTTCTTTGAAGAGCCTGAGCCTTGGAAGTTGGTATGACAATTAATGATTCCATGCCTTTAGCCAGATCATATGACCGTGCTTTCACAAATCCAGGGTCTACAACATACTTTATCCCAGGTATTGTCACTGATGTCTCGGCTATATTAGTGGCCAATATAACCTGAAAGAGTTCAATCATATTAGCAATAATCATTACAAAAATAAATTTCTACAAAATTATTTTAGCTGGCCGAATGACAATGATGTAGCCGTATCTAAGCAATATTAGTGAATAAACAATAAAGTAAGAGGAATATAAATATGATATATCAACAGTTCATAAATCCAATAGATTGTCTGAAGGTTATGAGAGGAAATAAATCATCTTGACCACAAACAGCATGATGTTATGCTATCACAATAGAACCACCAACAACAACCAGATTCCAAGAGTTTGTTAATGTTAGAAACCCACTGCCAACAGCATAAAAGAGTTGTGCAACCAGTCTACGTATGTCTAAATGTGAAGATACTGAGGATAAGAAAAGCTGAGAAATATTACAAAGAATACTTTTTTATCGCTTGTCCTACAAGGGAAGTAAATAGACATAAATATCAACCATTCTCTCATGCTTCACCATACCGAGACAAGAAAGATGTACAGACAGTGAGGCCTCACATAAAGTTAATGAAAAACATCGACGTGACTGCTACTAGAGAAAAACATCAAAGTGACAATGATCTTAATAAAGGTCCACATAATCCAAAATACAAATCCTTACTCTATAGTAAAGGATCTGACTTTAACAGGAGCACTGTACATAGAAAAATCGAAAAAATTTGAGCAGCTTGGATAGTCACCTTACGAAATCCAGGAGGAGAGGGTGCAAAGACACGCATTTGTTTCTCAGAGGGAAGAGATGAAAATATAGAAACAGTCAACATATTACGGTTGCCTTCAGGCAACTGCCGTAGTCGCTCCTGAATAAGTCTGTCAACGGATTCAATTTCCTCTTGACCAGTCAAGAATACAAGGACATCTCCTGGACCCTCCAAATGGATCTGAGTATTGCAAAATGTGTACTTATCAAATACGGCAAATATTCCAAGCCAACTGATTGGGATCAAACAAAAGAGTAGCTCGCATGGTAATATTTCCAAGGAGAAATCAAATTGGCAAGCCTTATTGAGACCTCAATTAAATTAATGACATTTAGTGAATATATGCACCACATTCTACGTGGATACACTTAAAAAGCCTTTTTCATGAATCAAGTCAGATGGCAAATTATGTATCCTATCCTAGTCAAATAAACGAGAAGTGATTTTGGAAACCGGCAATGAATAGA
Organism: Eucalyptus tenuipes; assembly: GCA_014182365.1. Classification (NCBI taxonomy): domain Eukaryota; kingdom Viridiplantae; phylum Streptophyta; class Magnoliopsida; order Myrtales; family Myrtaceae; genus Eucalyptus; species Eucalyptus tenuipes. Next base: position 13,895,409 of record CM024545.1, read on the forward strand.
ATGTTTGGCAAGCCTTCAAAAGTTAAAAAATATGGAAGCTAAAGCAATCAAAAAACCAATTAACTAGAAACCCTGAGGCGCTGCTGCAGATTCTAGTTTATGACTCATCTATAGAAGTTCTGTGATTTTGAACTTAAATATATAAAGAGAGTTACACAATAGATACTGCATTTTATAGACACCACAACAAAGTTGCTGTTTGGCAAACATTCATTGCAGTCATACTTATGGCCCAACATCGAACAAAAAAGCACCAAAACTACCCCATCAGATGTAAGAGCAGTGACATGTCGACTGTGAACCAAAACATGAACTTCCTAGAATAGGAGATAATCCCTTTTCATAAAGACATAAAGAAGGCCTAAGCAAATAAGATTGAAAAACAACCTGGAATATGGTAATCAGGGTTGCATCTAAATAATCTGGTTGAGGATGAAGAGTATATAGTATATCCACAGGAAATTGCTGCCCCTGGACATGGACGGCTCTTGCACCACCAAAGTATTCGGAGAAGACACGTGCGTCTAAGCTAGCAGACATAATAATCAACTTCAATGTAGAAAACCGTCTGCTTTGGTCTTGTTTCAAAATACTGGACCAAACACCTTGCCCTTTCTCCAAGAGCATGCCATTACTCAACTGCTTATTTTCGGTATTTGGAAAATCATTGGCAGATGCAGACCTTTTATTCTGAACATCTTTCAACAAGCCCAACAGAACATCAGTGTGGACTGTTCTTTCATGGGCTTCATCCACAATAAGCATGCAGTACCTAGAAAGATACGGATCCAACAGTGCTTCCCTGTAGAGGAGTAGTATCAGCTCCACAGGCAGAGACTGGAATCAACATAAGTTGCTAATTTAGCATAATACAAGTTTCACATAATTTCTCCATATACTGTAATTGGAAGCATGAAAATTCTACTGGTTAAACTAACCTTGAAAATCTCAAAAAATAAGAACTAGAGCTTTGCCAGAATTCAGACAAATTAGCAAGATATCTAAAATAATTTCAGCTAGGTAGTAGATCTTGCTCCACCTATAGATCTAAAGAAATAAGACCAATAAGTCTCCTTTCTACAATCACATCCAGATTATGAAATGAATTCGGTAAAAATGATTCGAGTCAATGGACATCTTAGCCCACTGTAAAATAGCGATGCACCCAACTACTGAATCTTACAGGAATCTTCAACCTTCAAGAAATTGACTGAAAATATTACGCAAGTCGCAGGACAAGATAATGGCAGAAATTTTACCTTAGAAGCAAACCATCCGTCATGTACTTGATTCTTGTTGAACCGGACATCATGTCATCGAATCTGATGGAATACCCGACCCTTTGGCCCAACTCAACCCCAGATTCCTCCACCACTCTTTTGGCGACAGTAACAGCCGCCACACGCCGTGGTTGAGTAACCCCAATAATTTTCCCATCACGACAGAACCCAGCATTGAATAGAAACTGTGGTATCTCTGAAAAAATTAAAATTGCAAAGGATATAACAACTCCCACAAGGGGGATAGCAAAAGGCACATTCATACATGCCAAGGGATTTTCAGCAGTAACATGTTGCACTGTGCAACCTCATTCTTTCAACCTCTCTACACTTGGATACGACAAAACATCACGAAACAAATATATCGCATTGTAACTATATTATGTACCTAATCATGCTGAAATGCCGCACCATACATGGTATATACCCTACATGGATACTTACATGTAGTTTTTCCACTACCCGTCTCGCCGACGACGATCAGTGTGTCGTTGTTCCGCACCTCCTGGACGAGCCGCTTCTCCACTGGGGCAAAAAAGAAAGCACCAGCCTAAAACTCAGTCCAAGCCCACAACCAGCTAAGGGGACATTCACGGGGAAACAAACATTACCGGACGCAATCGGCAGAGACTTCCTCTGCTGCGCAATCTTCTGCCTCCTGCATTCCAGTCAAAAATTGGCCGGCACTCAATCAAAAAAAAAAAAAAAAAATCTTTCCCTAGAACAAGCTATAAAGAGTTCTTTTTTCCTATAACTCCTGACATTCGCTAATCGCCCAGGAAAGCCCAGAACGCCTCGGAGTTGCAGAGACTACTAGCGACGAGTCGGGATTGTTAAGCTAGTGCAAAGGAAAACGTTGAGAGAGAGAGAGAGAGAGAGAGAGAGAGAGAGAGAAAAGAGAACCGGTTGAAGGAGTTTGGTTTGGCGTTGTTGGCGAGGTTGGGATTGGAAGGCAAGCCATTGAGGCAAGGAGGTCGAGCTGCGTCGCCTTCCACGCCTTGAGCCATCGGTTCGGAAGAGTAGTCTTCTTTCCCGCAGGAGCCCTCGCTGCAGTCACAACTGTGAAGAACGTATGAGAAGTGAGAAAAATTGTGGCAACATCAAAAGAGGTTCTCAGAATCTGCATGGTACTACGCATGCTGAGGGGGAGAGCATGGACATATAACAATCGCAAAGTCCTATGAGAAAGTTCCTCATTTTGAGTAAAACGAGAAGGTATAATCCTTTCGTAGACCCACATGCTATTACATCTATCCAACACAACACAATTAATCATAATGCAAGGGATCAAGGCATGGAAAATATAAGGAAAAATATCCATAATCCTTTGGCAAAAAAAAAAAAAAAAAAAGAGATCAAAACCTGCTATCACCACATGTACTGGAAATGTTGCGTTGCTGTATTAGTGGAACAACACTTGAATTAAAATTGCCAAAGCCATCACCAATAGAGCTGACACCAATAAACTATATCCGTGCTTTGGGGAAATAATCCCAGTTGCTACAGAATAAGCACAAAAAATTCTATTCATTAAAAGGCTTCAGAATTTTATAAAATAATAAAATACGGGCTAGTCATACAAGTGCAGAGAGATAGAGATAAATGCATGCAGTTCGAACATATTGGTCAATCTTACTTCATCTCTTTATCACACTGGTTTTCAGAATGTTCTTCCTAAACCATCTGACTATGTAGTTCTTATCAGGAAAAGGAAAAAGAGAAAAAAAAGAACAATCAGAAGATGTAGGGGCAAGTGACACCATAGATGGAGTCATTTGGCACCTCGATGTTGACTCGTCACATCCTGGGATAATATAGATCACTTTTTGGGCTCATTATCAACTAAAAGGCCAACCCATTATCCCTCACTGCCTCAGTCTGAATCTAGATTATCAACTGCAATTACAACCTGTCAAGGAAGGCCCTTATCAAAATTAAACCAGCCACCTCGCATCCAGCCATCACTAAACACTATCATAACAATGTTTTCATGATTTCAATTAACAAGTCAAGGACAGGCCAACAGGCTTAGAGCAAGACATAGCCTGCATATCATGTCCTATGAGAGATGCCTTATTCAAATTTAAAAGGTCGAAGCCACCCTCAGCATGTCCTGGCTGAATAATATTAGAAACAAAGAGAACTCATGAGACATAGTAAAACAAAAAAGAAAACAAACCTCTTGTCTAAAGGAATTTATCAATTCTTCTGAATATTCTTGCATCAAGAATACCTTCACCGCCACATCCTGCAATTGGATTAAATGCAGAGAAAGTTAAAATCAAAAAAAAAAAGAATCATCATCAGGAGATCGCATAGGTCTATACCAAACAGTGAGATTAAGTAAGAAGCCAAATGCATTGCACTAAATTTCCTCTTTCATTTAGCAAAATAAGTAAAACATAGCAGAACGCACCAACCAAAGTTACCCACATCATTTAGTTATATATGGGAACAACACGATATCGCAAAGTCAATTACAACACTACTCTCCTTTCTTTCCACTTCTCCTCAACAGGTATTTGTGCCATATTTATCGTGCCACTTATAGCAAAACACAGAATAATACCTACTGTCCAGATAGATGACACATTTCTCCTGTGTTTCATGTCGGCAACATGAGTAAAATTCACTCCACCACCATCCATTACATATTATAAAGAGAACTTGAAGTCCGTAAGTGAATAGCATAAGAGATAGCCAAACGCTATTAGAGGAGTGAGATAAGTAGTACGTATACCATGAAGTGAGGTACATGCATTTTACATCATGACAGCATGCATCACTCTGTTAAACTAAATTTAAGGGGAGTAGAAGAACATACTGATCCGTACCACAGAGCGTGATAGACAGTTCCACAAGAACCCGAGAGAGGAGGAACGGCAGACTAAATATCAGAATGAACACTAAGAGAGTAGAGTTTATTACCATAAGCATCGAAAACACACAGAAACAAATATGACCAAATGATCTCAGAAGCAAGAAAAATCTACACTGCATGACAATAATCAATTGAGACTGGATGCATTTGCAGTGCATCTCAGCAAAGTTATTGGGGAATATACATATAAACATCAATATGGAAGAATGACAGATCTGGCTTTTCAAGGACTATCCATGATTTGCAACAATAGCACTCATTTTAGAGCCTTTTTCGGAGTATGTCCTACTGGCATAATGAATAGCCAGACCCAAGATTAAAGAAAAACTACAGGCGAAAAGCATACTACTAATGACTTTTCAGGCATCGCTGAACTCCTATAAAATCCCTTCCGTCGCCCCGTCAGACAGAGAGAAAGAGAGAAAAGAGAAAGCGAGATATTACCTGGACAAGCCGGTGCCGGATCTAGAGCCGGAGGGGGGCGCGGTGTTCGCTGTCGAAGAGAGGGAGGGCAGACAGAGACGCGAGGAGAGAGAAAAAGTAAGGGACGGACGAGTGGGGGCCGGAACCGGAGCCAGAGGTGCGGCGCGGTGGTTCGCCGGTCGGAAAGAGGGAGGGCAGAGAGAGAGGGAGGTCGCACGCCGGTCGGTCGGAAAGAGGGAGGTCGCACGCCGGAGGGCAGAGAGAGGGAGGTCCCACGCCGGTCGGTTGCTCGCGGCGAGGAGGCGAGTGGCGAGGCGAGCGGTGGAGGTGGTGACGGAGGTCGTCGACCTTCGAGGGAGCGGCGGAGGCGAGCCTCAGAGGCGGGCGGCGGAGGCGACTCGGAGGCGAGCAGCGGCGGCGCGTGGCGGAGGCGGCTCGGAGGTTTTCTAAAAAAGACCTAACCCTTTGGAATTTTTTAATTTCTATTTGCTTGAAATTGAAAAAAAAAAAAAATATATATATATATATGCAATTTTTTAAATATAAATTTTGACAATAATGTTAAAAAAATCAAATACATATATATAATTAAAAAAAAAAGATCAAATTTTTTGTCGAAATATTTTAATTTTTATTTGTTTAAAACTGAAAAAATAATGTATGTAACTTTTTAAATATAAATTTAAAAATAATACTAAAAATCAAATACATATATATATTTTTTTAAAGACCAAATCCTTCATTGGAATTTTTTAATTTTTATTTGTTTAAAATTGAAAAAAATTAATGTATGCAACTTTTTAAATATAAATTTTGACAATAATGCTAAAAAAATCAAATACATATATATAATTTAAAAAAAAAAACAAATCCTTCGTCGAAATTTTTTAATTTTTATTTGTTTAAAATTGAAAAAAATAATGTACATAACTTTTTAAATATAAATTTGAAAATAATGCTAAAAGATCAAATACATATATATAATTTTATAATTTTGAAAATAATGCTAAAAAAATCAAATACATATATATAATTTTTTTAAATATCAAACCCTTCTTAGGAATTTTTTAATTTTTATTTTTTAAAATTGAAAAAATAATGTATGCAACTTTTTAAATATAAATTTTGACAATGATGCTAAAAAAATCAAATATATAAATATATTTTTTTAAAACACAAAATATATTTAATATTTTTAGCATTTATGTAATTTTGATTTTTAGCATTATTTCGGCATTTAAAAAATAATACCGACAAAGCAAAATAAGAAATTTGAAGAATGGGTGATGATAATTTTGAAAAAAAAATTAAGTTTCAAAGATTTGATCAAATGTTGAAAGTTCAAAACTGGGCTTACGTTAAGACGCTTTCACCTTTCTAACGCCGACTTTCACTGAAAAGCCTACTTCAAAAATAGTTCTTAAACGGTCAAAGATTTTCCAACAGCTTTGGAGGCCGAAGTTCTCACATGGGAATCTAAACTAAACGCATTTCCCAATACTTTTTTTCTGTAGGTAGAGTTCCTATCGTCCTTGTAAATTCCGAGGATTCACCATACTACACATGTAGAAGTACTTTGATGTTGTTATTATTATTTTTAAATGTCAAAATAATGCTAAAAAATCAAAATTACATAAACGCTAAAAATATTAAATATATTTTGTGTTTTAAAAAAAATTATCTATTTGATTTTTTTAGCATTATTGTCAAAATTTATATTTAAAAAGTTGCATACATTATTGTTTTCAATTTTAAACAAATAAAAATTAAAAAATTCCTACGAAGGGTTTGGTCTTTTAAAAAAAAAAAAATAGATATATGTATTTGATTTTTTAGCGTTATTTTCAAAATTATAAAATATATATATATATGTATGTATTTGATATTTTAGCATTATTTTCAAATTTATATTTAAAAAGTTACGTACATTATTTTTTTCAATTTTAAACAAATAAAAATTAAAAAAAATTTGACGAAGGATTTGGTTTTTTTTTAAATTATATATGTATTTGATTTTTTTAGCATTATTGTTAAAATTCTTATTTAAAAAGTTGCATACATTATTTTTTTCAATTTTGAACAATTAAAAATTAAAAAATTCCAATGAAGGGTTTGGTCTTTTTTTTAAAAAAAAATTATATATATGTATTTGATTTTTTAGCATTATTTTTAATTTTATATTTAAAAAGTTGCATACATTATTTTTTTTCAGTTTTAAACAAATAAAAATTAAAATATTTCGACGAGATCATTTTCTTTTTAAAAATTATATATATATATATATATATATGTATTTGATTTTTTTAGCATTATTGTCAAAATTTATATTTAAAAAGTTGCATACATTATTTTTTTTTTCAATTTCAAGCAAATAGAAATTAAAAAATTCCGAAGGGCTTGGTCTTTTTTTTAAATATATATATATATATATATGCATTTGATTTTTTTAGTATTATTGTCGAAATTTACATTTAAGAAGTTCCATACATTATTTTTTTCAATTTTGAACAAATGAAATTAAAAAAAAAAATAATATTAATCACTCAAAGGGCTTTTCAAATGTGTTTTCTATCAAACGGGAGAAGTAAAGAGTATCGTGAATTTTTGCACAATTAATTAAGGAAAGGAAATTATAGATAACAAAAGCAACGCGATAATCTTTGATAGTAACTCGGAAGATGTCTTAAGGAACTTTTCCTCCTTACTCGTCAAATCATCCCTAGCAATACAAGCAAACAAATTATTTTTCCCTCTTGATCGATGTCGCGCCTACCTTTGTGTACGCTATGGTGCTTCGACTTGAGTCTTCACTTTTACATATTCTTGGTAATAGCTCTGCTTGAAATCCAGTGCATGAGAAGATGTGTCAACACGCTAATTTATCAAGAAGTACTAAATTTCAGATAAAAACAATTCAATTATCGAGACGGACATAGTCTTCATGCTGGAGAATAGAAGGGAGCTAGCCCTAAGTTTCATTAAGTTAACACCTGAATTTTTTCGGATCTTGGGTCGCTTCCATTTCCAGAAACATGCCTGCGTCTTTGGTACTTCTAGATGGTTGCAGCCATGCCAAGAAAAAAAAGAAGGCAATTCATCAGTTCTAGATATTGCCTCGACTTGAAAGGCTTTGGTCTAGGGTGATCAGCAACATTTGCACAACATGAATTTTGCCATTGAGCAAAGAGGTTTGGCCTTTGTAGCATTTAGAATCACCTTGGCAAAGAAAGAAGCGATGATGCAATTGAAATGTTTCAAGTTTTCAAGGTCATCAACTAATCGAGTTGTAAGATGGCTTGTTGCCAATACCAACTTTGACATTTTAGTGTTTGGTAGCCAGGACTTGCGACACTGTTTCTGCACATAGCAAATTGTACGTTACATATTTGGCATCGGCAACATTAGGCCTCCATCAAAATTAATTGCAATATTAAGAGAGATTGTTTTGAGTCTTCACCAACTCGCACATTATGCTAGTTTGAGAGGTAAGGAGAGGCTAGAAAATAACATTCACCGGAGACGTCGCTATATATGAAATGAGGGGAAATTGAAAGCCCAATCAAAACCAAACTCAAATAAATGTTTATGCAAACCATATGCACAACATATTATAATATATAGTTCTATAGTCAACATCTATTCACACAACATAACAATTGTATTAGGTCTGCTATTTACTACGCATTTTTTCTATTGGTGCTTGTGCAACTTGTTTTAACATTAGCATTGAGCTTAATGAAGATTTATTTGATGAAGATTACGCAGTTGCTGATATCTAACAAAAGTATAATGAGGAAAAGGACCGAGCTAGACAAACACTACATTTGGGTTTTAAGGTGTAAGATCGCTCAACATGAGGGAGAAAATTCAATAGATGAAGATCAAGAACTAGATGGAAACCAGGAGATAGAACCCGCAAAAAGATCAGGGAGGATAGAGATTAAAATGTCCAATATTTTTCACATTCAGTCATACCAAAAAAATCAAGCATGAGATCATTTAAACTAAGAATCCTGAGAAAATAAATAACAAACAAAATTATCATCAGACCGTTAAAAGATATCAAATTCTATGTAACCGTGCGTTGAATTCTCTTATTCTACGTTGCTGTCCTATGTAAATTGTTAATTGATTACACCTACGCTTAATTTTGGGGACAAGAGGCGAGAGGATTTACTTAAACTGGACACTCTCTCTCGATAGCCTTTAACAATAATTGATTGAGTAAAAGGCAATTTGAACGATCAATATTTGACTCCAAAAGCCCCCATTTGCCGATTTAAGTTAGCAAGCAAGGAGTTGTATCGCAATGAAAGCTATTGAAATTATTTGCTTATCATCGAAGTATATACACGTACATGGATGTTCATCGCACATGATCATGGTCCACACTTGCTAATCGCTTCCGTGGGGAAACGAAACGCACATGGTGCATCATCAGGTGTGCTATGGCAGAAGCTTTTCGAAGTGGGAAAAGCTCATGAGTCGGTGTTCGGTCGTTTATCTTGAATTAATTTTTGTATTGCGATAAATTTTAAGCCGATATACTAGAAGCAAATCTCTCTCCATTAGCTTCCATCCCATATGTCGTTGAATTCCTAATGTGAAATTAAATGGCTTTTGGAGATAACTTCATCTTAGAAATTCAAGCTCGTTGGAAAAGAAGATCTTGGAAAGAGTCACAAAGCGTCGGGCTTCTTAGGGCGAGCATTAGGATTATTGGCAACGTATTCCTAGGCAAACTTTGCCATGCCAAGTTCATAGGATAATTGTTCTTGAGCGAAGAATTTATTAAGTCTCATAGATCTCCATCGCCTTATCTCTATCAGAGAGTTGAGGATCCTCTTGATGGCTGCGGATAATGACTTCCATTCATTCTTGCCATTTTCAGTAGCTTCCCTTCTAAACAAAAGTTCTCTCATGTTTCGGAAATTTGTTGAAATCTCTAATTTTCCCCAAAGATTTGGTGATTGGAGGAGAGAAAAGCATATTCAATTTTGCCATGATTCACAATCTTAGTTTTTTTCCTTCATATTTGGCTTCCCCATAATGATGTTGTTTAAAACCATTTATGCCAAATTTCCACATTGGATCCATATCAAACAAATTGCTTGTCAGTGTGTATTTTCATGTCAATAACTTAATAGGATATTAACAAGAGCAACAAAGAGGTTTGTTGATCATGAATATATCAGTTTAGAATTTTGTAACAAAAAAATTAATTTAGGGTAATGAGTTAGAGTTGTATTGATTTGGAACTTTTAGTAGTATTATTCCTAAAAATTAATTTATCAGGAGATGGTAACTTCTTCATGTGGCTACAGTAAATTTTTCATGTAGAGAAGCATGATCCTATGTTGGAGTGTTAATAGATAGTGTTTCAATGTGGTGAATGATTTCATAGTGGAAAAAATAAGTAACCACCTATCTATTTATAACTAGTAATTCCCCAACCACTGGACTTTACTCTAGTGGCAACTCTTTTCACATGAGAAGGAAGAGGTGGGGGATATAAAGGGATTAGGGTGGGGATATTAAGTTTTAGGTATGGGTTTCGACTCTCACACTTTGCAAAGAGGTATGGTAAAAGTTTGATAGTGAGTTGAAAGTTAGAATATGACCGACAAAAAAAAAAAAAAAAAAAAACTAGTAATTCCCCCATTAGTTTAGCGGGTAAGTTTTAACATTTGAGTACTAGTAAAATCTAGACCTATCAAAATGGGCTATAGACCCATTTCTTAGCCCATATTTGACGAACTAGGCTGTTATATAGTTATGTTATATTTAATAAATGAGTCATACATAGATTTAAAATTGTAAAGCCCAACTTACTTAGACCCAACCCTATTTTTATGACTTTCTTTCACTTTACTCAATCTTACGCTCGCTCACTCTTTGCTCTTATCTTAATTTGAATATAAGTTTTCATAAATTAAGGTAAATATGAAGTATCTTAGCAATACGAGTCAAATTGTGTATTAGTCATTAGATTTATCTTACTTGGATTTGGGTCAATTTTTTCTGGATCAATTTTTGATTTGGCCAAAACCTGACCCGATTTACTTGTTTGATGGGATTGGGAAAGGTTTTGAAACATACAAAAAAGTTTATTTATAATTACTTTGCAGCTGCGTCACAACCAGGTCGTTGTAGTATAGTGGCGAGTATCCCCGCCTGTCACGCGGGAGACCCGGGTTCGATACCCGGCAACGGCGATCTTAATTTTTCTTTTCCTTCTTCGCATTTTTGGGTCCGTCGATCAGTCCATTCCCTCTGGGTTGAACATCTCAACGGACTAAACTCACCCCCACCATCCGACCAAAAAGGCCAAAAACTGACTCCCACTCTATCGGACGGTCATCGGCACTCCACGAGGGCTTTTGTTTATTTAGATGCATACCTGCGTTACAGGTGATCCTGTCCCCTGCCATTTCTCTTTCCCGCCATCTCGTCCCTCTCTAATCGCTATTTCTTTCTGTTTCTCTTTTCTTTTTTACCTCCTTCAACCTGAGGTCGGCGACGTCAATGGCGAAATCGAAGCAGGAGGAAGACGAAGTGGCGAAGGCGGACGGTCTGGAGATAATATCGATCGGGCGCTTGTACAAAGGACCGTGGGATAAGAAGTACTGGAGCTGCTCTAGGGTTCGTTCCCACTCGGATCCTTTTGTCTTTTTTTTTTTGTCGTTTTTTTTTTTTTTTTTTTTTTTTTTTTGCGTGCTCTCTCGATCAAGCATCGTCAGTGCTTCCGTATCGATTTCAATGAGCACGCCTGATTTAAAGTCGCTTCTCGTCTCGGATTCCGACGGGCTTGTGGTTGCTGGGGATAGGTTGCTTCCGTGTGCACCGATGACTTGAATTTTGGACGATGCGATGGTTTAGCGAGCTGTATCGGGTAGACATGACGTGGAACTTGCATATTAGAGACGGGGGCTAGATTGGCTAAGCTGTCGGCTGACGATGTAGATGGGGGCTATAGTCAGGATGGAGTTGTGTGCACCGTGCAGGGTGTTGAGAGAATTCAGCTCCGGAAGAGAAGCAGAGTCCAATTCACCGTGATGTCTATGTTTTCTGTGAATTTCGTGGTGGGGAGGGGGAGAATGACTCAATTAATGCGAAGATGGTATAAAAAGTGAGAGTGATGGGAGCTAGAACAGATTCCGTATGGTAGCAGCTGTTGAGTATATATTGTAATTTTGACGAAGAAAACAAGTTCTACAGAAGCTTTATTCATGTTCATGCTTAGCAATTTACTGTTGGAAGAATCTGTTTGATTTTAACTTTTACATCGAGAGTTTCATTAAATCCCTTCCTGCTTCATTGAGATTGTGCGAGATAAGGATCAACTCTAAAGCGCATCAATAAGAACCCATGCCTAGAGCTAGCATCACATATGCTGCTAACTGGAACTTTTGTCTTCACTTACTTTCCTTACAAGGGAACCTTTAGCATGAAAACGTGATTATTCATCCAGAGCTTCTTTTTAGAAGTCAGACCATCATTTAGCGGAAACCATGTGTACCTTGCCCTCAAGCAGACTGCTTGAGGTTTCCACGTGATGTGGGCCTTTGAGTATGTGCACATTACAACTTACTCATACACCATACTAACATTTGTTATACTCGTTTCATCATCCAAAAACATCTCATAGGGGGCCCTTAGTATTTCTTGGTACAACTCTTAAGTACCCTTATTTGTAACTATGCCACAGAAATTGAAAACTGATTTTCCTTCTAACTCCAAAGCATTAGAGAAGGATGGGCACAGTGGTTGGCTCTAACTCTATGCATAGCAATATTACGTGCATCGCATGTTATGTCTATCATCCTAGATAAATCTAAATCTATATTAAGTAGATCTCTTCATCAACTTCCCTCCCTTTTTGTAGGGAAAAGACCGATACCCTTATCCGATTGGATATCAAGCTGTCCGAGCTCATGGTGGGAGCAGATGTAAGATAGAAGTTTGTGAAGGTTCTAAAGGGCCTTTGTTTATGGTGTGTGGCTATATACTTGGGTAATTTTGTTGAGGTCTTGCTTCAGAAATCAATCTAATTGACTTCACTCTTATCCAGGTTACTGCTGCGGAAGGACATTCATGCTCTGGGCAAACCCCGAACATTGCCTGGGATAGGTTTCAAAAGAAAGGTTTCCCCCATATGAAGATATGGCATGGAAAGAGATTTTCTTGCAAGATAGATGGCACTGAGGTATACTGGTACTTCAGTATTAAACTTCAGAATTTCACATGTTTAGTAATGTGTTGCTTTCCAGTTTGTGCTCTCACTTTTAGTCATTGAGAGATCTTCATTTTCTTAATTTGATGTGGAGGTGAGTTCAGAAAATCACAGTTAATTAAATGGAAGCTTTCTCACTCCATCCCCCTTGCCCTTCCTCCCCCTCTTGGTCTGAGTACAAGGCACTGACCTTGATCAATAGGTTTCAAGAGTTTTTTGGTTTCATTTAGACTCGACTTCAAAATCAATAAAGGAATAAAACGCACTTGACTAATGAATTGGCAGGATTGAAAATCACCAAGGAATAGTCTGCATTGCAATTAGTTGTGTGTTGGCCTTGTGTCATTGGATGAAACAAAATATTCTTACATGATCCAGAAAAATTAACATATCTCCTCTCTTTCCAGAAATACAGGAGGCTTTGAAGAGTTGAACACATTCCTTAGACTTCATATATTATCTCATCATCTTGTTTTCTCATCTTTTGACATTCTTATGACATGCCTACTTATAATTCTATGAGCTTGGCATTTTAGTGTGATGGGTTGGGCTCCATAGAATATGAATAAGATAGGATCCAGATGCTGTAATCACTATATTCCTCAGGAAATGCATCGAATACACGTTTGATGCTGAGACCTCTTACATTAATCCCCAAATTGTTATTGCTGGTGCTGTTATCTTTTGCTACCAGTTGATAAGGCATGGGTGTCATCTTTGAAGTTTTGATAAAATAGGTACCCACTGCTGTTGTTTCATCTGGAAGTATTTCAAATGACTAGATTGCAATATGTTAGCAAACTTGATCCAAATATGTCATATTCTCCTGTATGTGCATTTTGAACTTGTTGGTTCCTCCCAGAGAGCATGTCATGTAGCTCTTGGGTATTGATTCTTCGACCAAATCTCTTTCCACGACAATGTTCGCTAATCAAAATGATCTTTAATATCACAGAAGCATTAGCTAGAGCTCCTGAAATATTTGAGAAATCTACAGTGAGCTTTTCCACAAAGGTCACGCTTCTTTTGTTTAATATAATTTTTTAGAGTGATTGCTTCAGTAATATCTTTTTGGTATTGGTGCAAAGGAATGCAAAGGCTTTACTTTTCTTTACTCATCTCTGATTTGAATATGCAGCATGATTAAGCAATTACTCTTGCTGCTGAACATAATAAATTCCCATCTATTTATATGGTATGCAGTTCTTTGGCTTTAAGGATCCATTGGTCCAACGATTGCTTAGGGAGCTAGTGGCCAATGTAGATGGAATTGCAGAACCGAATCTGCTAATATCCAGCTTCTGCAGTGGCCCTTCCCTAACAGAGCAAGAACTTAGATGCCCTGATTCACGCTCATATCCTGATTTACTGGCATGTTTGGTTGAGCCACGAACTACGAGAAAGAGAAGTAAGAGACTGGAAAACACAGGTACGAGGTCCAGCTCTGAAGTTCTCTGTAAAAGACTGCAAACATCAGTTCTGGAAAATGCTAAGGACTTGAATCCAGGAGGACCAGGTCAGGGAAGTCAGTGGAAGCGTAACAGTGTTGGCTCATCCATTTGCTCAGCTTCAGGCGGAGACAAAATCATTTGTGGATCTCCAGGAATATTGTTGAAGCAAATGAACTCAAACATTGTGACCGAGTATGATAAGGTTGAAGATGCAGATGAAAAGAACCTTGAATGCCCCGAAGATCACAAATCTACTGGCCTAATCCAATGTGTATCCACAGCAGAAGAATCCGTAAGTCCCTTGTTTTCATGGAAATCACCTGACAGTTTTGAGAGTCCTGTTCTCGTTAATGTCTTAGCTATGATATTGAGTACTTCCTCTGGACCTTATCATGTTACTAATAACTCCCATATTGAGGTGGGAATATCTATATTAGCTTCCTTTTCATCGTCAGAATCTCTGGAAAAGCTTTTTTCTTGTGTTAAAATGAGGTTTTCTACTTTGTGCATTGGATGGAGAAACATTCTTAATGCCTCACAGCTTGATAGGTTAGAAGATGGTGCAGCCCCTGGGTTCAGCTACTCTGTGGTAATGCACAACATTGAAGAACCTGCATCTGTGAATGACGCTGGTGTCAATGGCAGCGACATGCTTCTTTGTGCACTTGATACTTATGATAGTTTGCAAGGTATACCTAATCTGGGTTAATATTATAGAAGGAAGTCATATCACATCATAATGTGGTGGCTAATTTCCCTCAATTTATGACTTGCAGTAGACAACGGAGATAAATCGCATGATTGTGAGTTGGCTAGTCTCAGCAAAACAGCTCTCAATTCGGAAGGCGTGGTAGCTGCAAACCACAAGTCTGATTTTGGTGAATTGGCTTCTGAATCACATCCCGGTGGGGAGATGGACAAGGACCCTTTGAATTGTAGCTCTGAGAGTAGTGATCTTGATTCTGTTGGTCAAGATGTAGCCAAGTCTATGATGACAGTTCTGCTTCCACAAGCACTCCCTCTGCTGAAGAAGTTCTCAAGAAAGAAGAGTAAAGCAAAGCAAGGTGTTAGTGATCCAGGACATCTTTTAGGTGCTGTGGAGTTTGAGGATAAAAATGCTGGTTCGTTTGTTAACGCATCATCCACTGGTATGGGGAAACACCAGTTATCACTGTTAGACTAACATACATATACACAATTCACAGATTGGTTGCATGCTTTGTGTAATTTGTACTGAATGATAATTTTCTCTTTTATGTTGCAGATCTAGCAAACTATGAAAATGCACAAGTAGAAAGGGAAGAAAACATGCTAGTCCTAGCTGCAGATTCAGCTTCTTTCATCAGAAGTTCTAAGAATAGCAATGCAGCAGCTCCTGACAGCTTTAAGGTAGATCAATGTGGTGGCAATTTGAATTACTATGAGGCTACTATGTGCTCACATATTTCATTCTCAGATTAAAAGCTTGTCTTATTTTTTTGCAGGCTAAACCTAATGATATCAATATGAGTGGCACAAATAGTATTGTTTGTCTTGATGAAATGCATGCACTCTCCAATGAAAAAATTCAAGGAGATTGTGTTGATTCCGGGAATGTTTTTCACTATGGATCTCCGGACCTTCCACCCGAATGGGCTAATATGAGTGCAGACTCATTTTCATTTGAAGAGGGCCTCATAGCTGCATCTGATTGTATTTCAGGTGCTTTCATTTTCTGTTCATGCCTGGAGATCATTCATTTAGCATGCCTATAATGGTGTGACAAGCAGGCAGTAGAAACAGACCGTAAATTATGATGAACCTAATTTCTAAGTTATGTAAAAAAGAAAGTTTTATTTACCATTTCTCTGACAGTGAGCTTTGAAAAGCCTTCATCATTTTTGCCAGAAAATGTAGGAAGATCATTTATTCTTAGGGATGAGTTTTACGTCAGTGTGGGATTTTTGTTGATATCAAGGACCTGGAACAAGGAGTGGAATGTCCAACTTCATAAATCTAACAGGCTTCTTTTTAAGGGCACAAGCTTAACCATCCATGTGTTTTTTTTTTTTTTTTGGCATGCAGATGCATATGATTGCGGTAGGACTAACCATGAAGCTGATGCCAAAGCAGGTCTTGCAGACAATGACTATGCCATGATTGAGTCTAAAACACTTTTGACTGGCAAGTCTCAATGCCCACCATCAGAAGGCACTGTGTGCAGGATTTTCAGAAATGATTGCATTGCTGAAAGATGTACTGCCGCTGGAGCCATCCTTTGCCAAGAGATAAATGATGAACCAGGCAGTAGCGATATTGCAAAAGTCCTGACGATTGGACAGTCCGATGATTTGCCTACTACAAATGTTAAGTATGATAGAAATGAGGACCCCCCTGGTTCACAAGTTCAAGCTTTTGCCTGTGCATCAGTCAAGAAGAATATCTTGAGCTTCCCTTCATGTCAACCCTCGATTGACAAACCAAGAAACTCTTTACCATCCACAGTTATCCTTGATAGCATGAGAGATGCTGCTAAGAAAGATCAGGCTGTTCCACAGTTAAAATTGTCTGGGAATGTGCAGCTCAATAATGAGCAGCAAAGCATATGTCAGCTTGTTGGTTGCTATATTCATCCTCTTCCGATTGTGGCAGTGTGGTTGAGTACAAATGAACATGAGATATATATTTGTATTCTCTCTGGCCTTGAAGAGGATAAAGTGAAAACCTTGTTTCTTTACAAGGTACCCACTGAACATGCAGGGGCAGGATGCCCTTCATTTCTTGGTCATACGCCAGTTACCTTCCCGATCCCACAAAAGGTATATGGTGGTCAGGTAAGTTTCTTTTTGTAAGACTTCTGGCACATCTTTTTTGGTTATTGTGAACTGCATATGATTAGTGTATTGTGTGGTATGTGCTTCTCTTTCACTAGATTGCGCCAGAACAATCTTACTTACAGTTCACACCGCATGGAAAAGGCCTCGTTCTTCTTGGCTGTGTGAAAGCACCATGTTGCAGGTATAATTTACTTTCATATTTGGACGAATAATTTTTGAAGGTCATGAGAAAGACATTATTTATGACATTAATGCTTGCAGGGAAAGAAGAATTTCATGTTCATGCTCGACATGTGAATTGGTCTCATTTGATGAGAATGCCATAAGAATTGTTCAAGCAAACATGGGTTACGTAACTCTTGTGGCAAATCTGAAAGCTATTGATAGGGTACACTCAATATTGGTCTGCGAACCTGACTATCTGGTTGCTGTTGGAGGGAGTGGGAGACTGCATCTGTGGGCCATGAATTCTGCCTGGAGGTTATTACTAATACCTGCTTTAATTGAAGCTAGCTCTTGTTGTTGTTGTGCTTGCTGCAAAGAAAACCACTGGACTATTGCTTGTAACATGTCTTCTGCAGATGTGTAAATTCTTGGCAGTATATTAAATGCTGCAATAAATAGCTGTGAAATTAGTTTCATCTCTGAAGTGAAGCCCTTCCAGAGTTTCTACCAAGAAGATGATTTCTACATTAGTGCGTAACCTCATTTAATATAAAATGTCCATGCACAGTCAGGGCAGTCTGTCTTGGTCTAGGAATAATTAGACTTATAATGTGTCACAATATAACCGGCTATAGTGAATCTTGTTTGCTACCCATACTTCTATACTTGGCAATGATACCTGCTAATATCAGTGTAGGCATTTTAATCTATATATATTTCGGTGCTGTCCTAGCAAGATACATGGTAACCTAATTGTGAAAATAAAAGTTATGGAAATTTCCAAGCTCCTTGTCTTTATGAACTAGAGATAGTACCTTGTGGCATTCTCCATACAGACTTGACATTCTGAGATTAGTGGAAGTTGGGAAATTATGGTCACATGCCACATGGGGATATGGAAAAGCATTTATCTCTCTTCCCCCTACCTTTTCTTTATGCCAGCATTATATCTGGAACCTTGAACTTATGTACTGCATTACTTGGTCTTCACGTGTATGCGATAGTTAATACTGCAAAATACTGCCTATTTATATCTGAAAAATGCTTTTTTACAGTGCTGAAACAGAAGAATTTGATATACCAACCAGCGATTGCGATTCTCCCTGTATTGTGGAGTTGAAGAAAATCCCGAGACATGCATACTTAGTTGTTGGACATAATGGCCTTGGGGAATTTAGTCTGTGGTACGTTGCTATATTTATGAGGTCCAGGTCCTGCTTAAACATCCATTTTTAATCTGTTGCATGTTTGTAAGTGGAGTTAAGAATTAGTGAAATGGTTATGCATTAGTTAATGTGTGAGGCGACACAAAAGTTTGCATAGGATGAGAAAAACTGTGGAATACTTGTAAGGACATGCAAGAGTTTTGGGCAAAAACTTAAGAGCAGAAGTATTGCAATTGGGTCCTCAAGACTGTTGTACTCATAGCCCCTCCTTTCCCTTTATCGCATTTGGTCATTTTGTTATCCTGCAGCACTTCTCAATTTTTGTTGGCATATTTTCTTCATTGCATTAACTTGTCAATTTTTTCACGATTCTTTCAGGGATGTATCGAAGCGCATTTTCTTGTCTAAGTTCTCTCATCCCAATCCTTCAATCTGTAGCTTCCTTCCAATCAGCTTATTTAGATGGAGAAGGGAAGATTTTATTTCGGGTAATAGAAATTTAGAGGAGCATGTCGATGTAATTATGGAAGCAACAATGAAGGACTTCTCAGGGCATGATGTAAACCACAGCTTTCTTCATTTAGAAGGGGAAGATATTGCTTTATGGCTTCTAGTTGCTGCTGTTTCTGAGGCTGAACATGACTATCAATCAAATGCCTGCCAAACAGATTCAGTTGTAGGATGGAGACTAGCTCTATTGGCAGAGAAAATGGTTATCTTGGGAAATACGTTGGATCAAAGGTGCCCAACTTGGAAGTTTAAAGCGTTTTTTAGTTTATATTCTCCTGCATTCATGAATGCCTAAAGTGATCACTAAGCACCTTGCTTGATTCTTATGAAATTACTCCCTAGGTGTTATAAAACATGTTGACATCAAGACCTATTGTTTTTGCTAATTGAGACTTTTGGCTTCCCTTTCAGGTTAGGTTCCTTGTGCTTGTTGTAATGGTTTGAAGGTGGATATGTTTCTTTATAGATGGACCATTTTATCCTTATGAAGATGGGCATGTTGCTTATTGTATATTATCTTAGGGTCACAGTTACTGTTATAGGCAGAATTATATCAATTTATCAGAAACAAAACACAAGAATATAGACTGAAAACATCCTATTGCTCTCTGCAAAGTTTCTTCTATACAAAGATTTGGAGGATTTATTCTGGCAATGGCTTTTTCAGATGAGTTTGCTTGTCAACAGAAGGGTGGATGTGGATATGAACTCTTTAAGCCTGTGATGCATGTGCTAACCATTTGTACTGTTTGGTTTCAAAGAGCTCTAGGCTTTTAGGACACTGTTATGTGTGACTGTGCTTGTTTAGTAGCCTAATATGTTATTCCAGATTTTATGCGAATCTTTGAGGCATAGACTCTGTATTTCACATAGCAGATGCTTAATATATAGGATTGCCTTTGCAGGGCCACTTCAGTTGGTGTATTATCTGGTCAAGGGATCATTGCTACAAATGGAGGATACGTTTACATGTGGGAGTTATCTACTGGAAAAAGACTGACGACTCCTCATCAATTCCCAGGTATATGTTTGGCTTTTGTTCTTTGCATTTGTTTATGAAAGTCATCAAGATCGCTGTAAATATGAATTCTCGATTGAGCTTCAGTGAAGTTCAATAAACCTGGGAGTCTCTCTTGTGATAAGGTCCTTTGCCTACATATCCATATGTATGTGTGTATGTGTTGTGTCCTGGATACACATGATTTACAATCATGACTGACACTAGCCTCATTTGGATTGGTTAGTTAATAATCTGTGAAACTATATGCTTCTCCGGCATTGTCGAAGTAGAATGATTCTCTTTTCAATCTTTTTTCTCTTTCTTTCTTTTCTTTGTCATCATAAGTGAATTCACTTACAAATTTTTCATGATTTATTATCATTTCTTTGTCTAACGACACACAAGGGTCATACTCACCCCTTCTCATGATACTTTCTCATTCCTTTGACTTTGAAGAGTCATGAATTTTGATAGTAATTCCTCTAGCATATTTTATTTGTTGCAATTCACTAACAAGGACCCTACTCTGGCTTGTCTTAAAACTTCTGGAAGTCTCATTTACCAAATTAGCTCCCTGGTTTTGCTGGTAAAGGAAAGAGAGTCCAGAACTACAAGTTTAGCGTGAGTAATCATGTGGAATATGTCACGGGTGACACAGCAGCAAGCAAGAGGAAAGAATATCATAGTTCCTTTTTCAGGGCATTATCCCCATCCCCAAACTCTGTAGTAGTGACTGATTTCGTCACAAGGAGGGAAAACCTTGCGGTGCTTATAAAGTGGGAGTTGGTGCCATTGCACGAACAGCCACTTTGGTTGGGTGACACTATTGGCAATGGAGGCAGTGCATGCTGGCCTTAAACATCCACTGAAATTCGAATGGCTTTGTACCCTTTCCCTACATCGGTCTAAATTTCTAAGGATCAGAATCCCAGTTCAAATTTAATCGAGGAATTAATTAGATATTGTCATCAAACTAAGAACTTGATACGATAGTCTTCCTTGTGGATTGCAGCTGCCTAAAAAATTTGATTATCGTGAATGTTGCCTAAAAAGCTCTGCACTAATGTTACCATACCATAATCTAAGAATTTAGAAGCCCTGCAGTTATGTTATGATTCCATATCTCGGTACCATGGGCGATGTAATTCCCTGTCTAATCAGTCTTCATGGCAGGTGGCAGCGTCTCTTGTATTGCTACCAGTGATTCTACTCCAGCTGTCTTTGCAGCTGCTGGTGATGGAGGGAAGTTGCTTGTTTATAGGCATTCTCAGTTTAAGGCAATTGACAGGGAAATGATGCAACCATAGGATTTGGGTCTTCCCAAGTTTTCAGGTTTTCTCTTTTGGCCAGTGATATCAGATCTTCCATTAACTTGATGTGGAGACTTATCATGGGGTTCCATAGGCACGCTAATTTTCTGCAGTCGAGGAATTGGGATGCTCCTGGCCAGACATCTGAATTGTTCATATTCTCTGAAGGCGGTTTCTCAAAAACATGTATACTTTACGGTTGGAAGACAGGCGATCAAGCTGCCATTTGGTCAAACAGGTGTGCTCTTTCCCCAACTTTTGTCTGGGCAATTCACTTTTAAAGCTACCCATAGAGTTGTAATTGTGAATAACATGCAAAACTGATATGATTAGGGCACGGTTGGCTAGTTAATTGGCCTCCCTTTGACAAGCTCTTCGCGCAATGAGTCGAGCATGATGTATAGGGTCTGATCAAGGGCTCTTGAACTCGCGTGTCAAGCCACGTCCACCATGCTTTTGAGCTACTGTGAGGATTCCCCAGCTGAACAAAAGTTTTCTCTAACCCTTGTCTCTCAAATCTGCGCAAGGCTCGCGCAAAGTGCAACGTGCAGCTGCAATCATTCCGCAAACTGCATTTTGCAAATAATTCAAGTACAATTAAAGAAGGTTGATGGGCACTAGAGAAGAAAATTGAATTTCCATAACAACTATTCCAAATACAATTAGACGCCTACAAAATCACAAAACTCGACAATTAACATTATCCACAGCACTCTGATTTTCACGTACTCTCACATGCCCACAAAAAATCACTGCACTTATAACGGGTCCTAAATTCATTCTTTATACGCTTAACTACATGCCATCCAACTCACGATCACTTGAGCTCGCCGATGCACTTGAGCACATTAATAAACACGAGCAGGAGCTTCACACTACTCACCCACGAGTACATTCTCACGCTCTTTTATTGCTTATATGCAAGTTCTTATTGCTTGCTTCTTGATTGATGAAAACCAATAAGGTTCCTCTTCAAACTACAAAAAGAACACATCGGACACGAAACAGCTACATGGTAAGGTTGGTAACTACACAGGATAGGACTACTTAGCTCAATTGATGTTCTTCATGTTGAAGTAGAGCCAAGGTTCTCGAACATGTCTTTCCACATTAATGACAAAATTCAGGAAGAATAAGCTAGTTTAGAGAGTTGATTCTATCTTGTTTAATGCTCTACCTTAACATGGAAATTTTCTACAATGGTGATACCATATGTCATACTAACGTGATATCACCAAGCCAATACTGTTCCTCTATTTTGCAGACACCATAGCGACCCTTATTTTGAATTTGAAATTTGGAGGGACTTGTTAGCTTAGTAATACCACGTTAGCATGACATGCGGTACCACCATTGCACAATTTACCTTTTCTTCATTGCCATCTCATCTTCATTTTGTTATCATGCCTGCTAATTTTTGAATGCTGTGAATTTGGAAGTGAGCAATCCCATCCTAGATATGTCATCAACATGATCTTTTATGTCAATGGATATCATTTCCACTGCTCCCTCTAGAACCTTCTCTCCGATAAATTGATGGGAACCTTTGTATGTATTGTTTGAGCATGGAATAATGGATGTTAACTAGTCTACAATATGGTCCTAGCCAAGCGACTACCATTTTGTTGGATGGCTATTTGAAAGAAATAGAGTAGTCAACCATACCGTTAACTACTAAAACATAGAGTAGTTAACAGCTTGATGCAAGTTCCCATCAATTTTACCAGCCACAACTTCTTTCGACCATTGTTGTTCCTCTATATGTAGCCTTGTCAAGTAATGTTCTTAAACTAGTCAGCATCACGATATCCACCAATTTCAGATTTCACTCCCTTTCTACATGAAATGCCCTAATCTATGCTTACCTTGGGTAACTTAGGTTTTTCAACATGAAAGGTCTAACCATACCCTTCATATAATATTTCGTGCTCAACATATTCATTGAGGACAACCCATTTAAAAATTCGCAGCATTCAAAGATCGCGACTTGGGATGATAACAAAATCAAAACTACTTTGTTTTCAGGTAGATTGTTAAACAATGCAAAATCAACTCCTTAAACTAGCTTTTGTAAAGACCAAAAGGGGAAAAAATTAGCTTTTGTTGAATACTGATAAGTCATGATATGAAAGAAAATGTTCTACAACCTCAACTCTTCTAAGACATGGAAAAAAAGTCAATTTTGGGTGCCAGTGTCTGTGAGCCTATGTGAGTCTTTCATATTCATGTATCAATACTACTATGTGAGTCATCTGCATCCGGGTATTTGTGTTTTGCAATATGTATGAATGGGGATCCTTGTCGCTAGTTCTCCATCAAGCAGGAAACAAGTAATAAGAGATGAGTGAAGTGTATGACTTTTAGCTAAGTGAATTCTAAGGGTGTACTGGTATGAGTGCCACAAGAGAACTTGGTTGGTTGGTGGAAATAAGTGCAAATAAGTGCAATGTGTATCAACAGGAAGTGCCGAGTATGTGTCAAGTGTAACCTCGTAAGTCAGCTGCAAATGTGCAGATGCACTTGATATTACAGTTCCATCATTTTTAGTATAATCCCATCTTTTGATTTTCACAATGCCAAAATGCACCAACATAATCAACCCATCAAGTGTCAAGAGCATAAAATGGCACCAAACATCACTCTACTCAGTCACAGCAACAGACTAGTAACTAGCTATTCAGTTAACTCCAATCCCATCAAGAACTAGACTTCTTGCTCAGCTCCGCGGAATCACAATAAGAAACTCTCTCAAACCACGAGAATTACAAAAGGAGGGAGAAAAATAGGAGCAGTTACAAGCCCTCCCGAATCAATGCTAGGATTTAAATGCAAAAGCAGCAGTATCATGCATCCTCAACTATTTGAAGAGAATGGGAGGTTCAACTGGTTCGATGAATGCGTACAACATCAAATAAAAGTTACACTTCCCTTCGAACACGACAACACAGCCACACAGTGCTAAATTCATGATTTTTCAGTTCGAACTTTTCTTCTTCCCAGAGCAAGCAAACAACAACACTGAAGTAGCCACTAATAACAACGAAAGCGGGCATCGTACATAGCAACGTTTGAACACGGGAGGGGTGGAATCTGAAGGAGGTACAAATCAGACTAGACGGTTCACGACAGCAACACACATAAAATCCCAAAGAGTTCACAGAAAGAAACGACCGTAGAACGAGGAAACGAAGGGCTGACCAGGAAGCAGGGCCTCGTCGAGATCCTCAGAATCGTCAGCGGAAGAGGAGGCCTCAGTGCTCAAAAGCAGGCGAGAAGCGTGAGAAGGGAGCAGGCTCGAGCCGGCTCTTGAGGAGAGAGAGGGAGGAGCTACGGAAGTCGCTAGCTGCGGGGTAGAGGCTCCTCGCGGACGACAAGGCTCGCGAAGAAGCGGCGGCGGCGGAAATGGTTTTGCAACCGCGAGGAGAATGATGTCGACGGAGAGAGCCCAGGAGGATCCTGCCCATCGGATTCGCCATCTCGCCTTACGCCATCTCACCGGTATCCTCCTGGTTCGTCGGTTGCTCACGGTGGTTCGGCGGTTGGAAAAAGCGAGGGCAGAGAGAGAGGGAGTTCGTCGGGGAGAGAGAGCGAGGGTAGAAAGAGGCGCAAAGAAAGAATCCGCGATAGAAAACCTCTCTCCAGAAGCTACGGTACAGGAAAATTTTCAAAATGGGCGCTAGGATTCCACGAGGACACTCTCATCACCTTCTTGTTTGTCACGCCGGAGCATAAGATGTACCTAATATTTTCTCGTTGCAAACCACATATTTTCTCCGGTTGAACACCGTAATTGTCCATATTTTTCATTTTCTAAATTATATAATTACTTGTGTCCCCTTGAAACCCTTTTATCAACGTGAAATAGGGGTGATCGGGTCTAGGGTGGGTAGGGTCTAGACCTGGATCCTGTACCCAACCTTGTTATAACCGGTTCCCCTTTTTTGGACCCTATACCCAACCTTATTTGTATTGGACCTTGTATCCGACTCACTCTGTTTTTCCGATCCGGTTCCAAGGTCAACCTTGTTTCTAATAGGATCTGTTTTGTAATCTCCCGATATCCTATACGACTTCGAATTTTATATTAATAAGTGAGAAAATAACGTAATCCTCCTAACTTAAATTCATATTGAAACATTAAGCACTAGTAATAAATTAATTATGAACTTTTTGACTAAACAAAAAATTTAGGATCCATATGGCTAATTATAATAAATAAAATCATAAGACAAAGAATTAATAACAAACATGAGTCTAATATTAGTCTTATTCCCACAATTACTACATGAAGTTACTCATTTATGCAAGCATAACTCCTCCTATAAAAGAGAAATTAAGCGAGCCAATCCAATCCATGCGACGAACATCGTCCATCCATCATACAGTGCAAGAGGGAGCTGGTGAGGGAGGGAAGCAAGTGAGGAAGAGGAATGACAGAGGAGGAGTGCCGTGCGTGTTTGAGAGAGCCAAGAGGAAAAACATCGTGTGATTGCGGGAGTAAAAGTAGAAATCGGGAGAAAAAAAAGGGTTTTTGACCTCTACTTACAAAACCGGTCTGAAAACCGGTTCCAAAATCGGTCCAAGAACTGGTTTCCGGGTGGGTAATCACTCAGAACCTATTCCCGGACCGGTTTAAACAGGTTCCGAATTTTAGGAACCGGTGCCCGGACCGGTTTCAATGGGAACCGATTCGACCCAGTTTTCTGGGAACCGGGTATACCCGGTCCAGTTGCACACCCCCTAGTGAAAAGAATAGTGATTTTGCTTATCTGAATGTAATTTTTACATATTATGGTTTGTTCGTGAACCTCAAAAAAAAAAAAAAAAAAAAAAGATCACACATACGAACAGAAGAGAAGTCCTGTTAAGATACTTTAAAATATATTATCGTCAATGATCTCTATTGTGGTGAGATGAGCTTTAGAGGAGAACGGTTTTAAGGTCGTGTAAGCTTTATTGAGATTTTTTGTCGAAAATATATAGATTTCATTACTTAACCAACATCAGAGAAACGCAAAGTCTCCACATCTGAGCATAAAATTAACAAAAGAGAGTGGGGGGGGATGGGTAATCCAGTCAAGGGGAGTTCTCCTGCTTTGTGGGCTTTTGTGACCCAGTCCGCTGCTCGGTTGGCTTCTTTAGGCTTGTGGGCTAATTTGACTCTGGGCATTTGGTTCAGTAGGTGTCTATAGTCTTCAATAATTGATTGGGCGGCCCATGCATCTTCTTTTTGGCCCAAAATGCACTGCACGACTTCTAGATTATCTGAAGTGATTTGAAGCTCCTGTTCACCTCCCAAGTACAATTCAGTTCGTGCGCTTTTCTCCTGGTCGAAGCTTCTTAGCCAAAGTAAAGCCTCCCTCACCGCTAGGGTTTTGGCAAGGAGGATTGAGGTTGCACAGATGGGTTTCGTGAAGCCGTTGACGAGGAGTCCGTTGCTGTCGTGAACCACCCCTGCAATCGAGCCCAACATCATGAAGCAGCACCAGGCGTTGTCCACGCTGATTTTATGGGTTGGCGGTTTTTTGGAGTTGCTGTTTCTCGGATTTAGGCTGTTTGTGATTTGCTTGGTTTTGCTGCGCAGGAGTGAGTGCTTGAACAGGAGGGTCATGGAGGCCGCGTCTTCAAGAATCAGCCTGAGGTTTGGCCAACGAGCTTGGAAAATCAGAGCATTCCTTGCTTTCCAAATCTGCCATAGAGTCCCAGCAAAAAGTGCCTTTGCCTGAGGGTCAATCGCTGAGGTGAGTACATCGTGGATCCACTTGTCTATGCGGGTTATGTTCATCGGGGAGGTGTCGATCTGTAAGCTTGGGTCTGACCATATAGCTTTTGTCTAGCTGCATAATGCGAATAGGTGCTCTACCGTTTCTGGACTCTGATTGCAGATGGGGCAGCTCAGATCAGGCATTATCTTCCTTTTGAATAGATTTTCTTTGGTAGGGAGGGCATTGTTACACATACTCCATACTAAAAATATGACTTTGGGGCAAATCTGGAGCTTCCAAACTTCATGCCATAGTGATTTGGGAGTCTGGTAGGAAGTGGAGGGTTGCGTTATCGACAAGTTCCTTTCTTGATCTCTGAGCCTATTGTAGCCACTCTTAACTGTGTAGGATCCTGATCTATTTGCCATCCAAATAAGTTTATCAGGTTCAGGAGTTAAGCTAAGTGGAGTCGCTAGTATTTCTTTTGCCATACTCTCGCCAAAGATCATGTTTACTTTCTGTGCATTCCATTCTCTGGTGGGATGGTCTACCAATTCAGCCACTCTTTGTGGATCATTTCTGTTTGGCGGACCACAAATCTTTCCCAAGTTTAACCATCGATCCTCTCTGATTATGATTTTCTATCCATCTCCTACCTCCCATTTAGTAGCAGGTTCAATTACTTCCTTGGCCATTAAGAGACTTTGCCATCCCCAAGACGGTCTATAACCTTTTTTTGCACTCCAGAAGGTATCACTTGGAAAGTATAGGCTTTGTAAAATTCTGCTCCATAGGGCATCTGGTGTTTGAGTTAGTCTCCGGGCTTGTTTTCCTAACATCGCTTTGTTGAAATCCACAAGATCTCGGAAACCAAGGCCTCCCCTGTCCTTTCTAGTCTTCAAAATGTCCCAATTCTTCCAGTGAACACCTTTCTTGGCTGAATTTTGTTTCCACCAGAAGTCGGATATGCGCTGCTCTATCGCACGACAAATAGATATTGGGATTTTGAAAAGAGACATAGCATATTGCGGCAAAGCTTGAACCACTGTCTTGATAAGAATCTCTTTCCCCGCCTTGGATATTAGTTTTTCTTTCCAGCCCTCTAATTTCCTTTCTACTCGGGAGAGGGCCCAAGAAAACATCTGTTTTTTGGTTTGGCCCCAATCTGAAGGTATTCCAAGATATGTCCCTATTTTTTCGATGATAGGAACTCTTAATTCAGCTGCTAGGTTGGGTTTCAAGGGTTGTGGACAGCCCTTACCAAAGAAAATCCCTGACTTGTTAAGATTGATGGCTTGACCCGAGGCAAAATAGTATTGGTTTAGGATGTTGGCCAGGTTTTGGGCTTCGGTAATTGTACCATTGAGAAAGAAAATAGCATCATCGGCAAATAGGAGATGAGACAAAGTGGGGCAGGCTGTGTTTAGTTTGATGCCTTTGAGTGTTTGGTCTTCAATTCCTTTATTGATGAGGGTAGATAGAGCATTGGCCATAAGGATAAAGAGATAGGGGGATAGAGAGGGACGGATACCTCGGGATGGTTTAAAAGGAGTGCAAAGGTCCCCATTTACTCTTGCATTATATGAGACCGAGGAGATGCATTGCTTGACTAAAGCTACCCATTTTTCACTTAATCCCAATGTTAACAGATAATCACATAAGAAATCCCACTCCACCCTATCAAAGGCTTTTTGCATATCAAGTTTAAGTACTGCATGGAAATTCCTCTTCCTTTTCCTCACTCTCAGTTGATGAAGGACTTCTTGAACGATGAAAATGTTATCTTGGATTTGACGGCCACTAACAAAGGCACTTTGTTCTTGGGATATTAGGTCTGGGAGAAGGGGTTTTAATCTATTGGCCATGACTTTAGCAATGTTTTTATAGCTGAAGTTGCAAAGACTGATAGGTTTGTATTGAGTGATTGTTTCGGGGTTTGCTACTTTATGGATGAGAGTGATATGGGTCTTATTTAATTCAAGATCGAGAGTACCTTGGCTAAAAAAAGAATCGACCATTCTGAATATGTCTTCGCGCACCGTTGGCCATTGGCTTTGATAAAATAATCCACTTAGTCCATCCGGTCCCGGGCTTTGGTGGCTCCCAATTGAAAGACTGCTTCTTTAACTTCTTCCTCTGAGATGGTTTTGATTAGGCTGTCATTCATTTCAGCAGTGACTAATTGCGTGCATTGATCAAGAATGGGCTGATAATTCCTCTCCCCACCGTGGAATATAATGATTGATAAAAGGCCTTGACGTGATGCTTTATGGTTGTAAGCTCACGACTCCATGTAGTGTCATCAATCTTTAACATAGAGATATTGTTTCTAATTCTTCTTTGAACCGTCGTGGCATGAAAAAATTTTGTATTTTGATCACCCCATCTCATCCATGTGATTCGTGACCGCATGCACCAATACATCTCCTCTTTTCTGCAAAGGTTTTCTATTTTTTGTACCACATTTCTGTACTCTTCTCTGTTTGAGTGAGTTTCCTCCTGATTTGTCAGGTCCGTTAGTCTTTTCCTTAGTGGTTCAATTTGTCGGGATGCATTCTGGAATTTTCTTCTACTCCATTTGGTTAGGTCTGCTGCAATTCTCTTCACTTTTCTAGCAAAGTCTACATGGTCAATGTTGTTTTTCCCCCATGCCTCTTGGATCACTTCTATACATTCTTTTTCCTCAAGCCAGTATGCCTCGAATCTGAATTCTCTCTTTCTTTTCATTGTGTTTGGTTCCAATGCAAGGAGTAAAGGACTATGGTCCGATCCTATCGCCGGCAAAGCAAATACCTCCGTGTTTGGATATTGTACTCTCCATGCCCAATTACACAGCGCTCGGTCTAGCCGTTTCTTTGCTAGATCATCTCCTTCCCGATTATTAGTCCATGTGAACTTGCAGCCCTTACTTTCCATGTCCATTAAAGAGCATGAGTCCATGAAAGCCCGGAAGGCCACCATTCTATGTCTATCTGCTTCTCTTCTTCCAACTTTTTCCCAAAGATAAAGAACTTCATTGAAATCTCCCATGCAAAGCCAAGGAAGATTGTTTGATGAGTTGATTGAGTTGAGCATTTGCCAAAGACTTAGCCTCTCCTGAAAAGAAGTAGATGCATGTAAGAATGATATTCTCATTTGACCGCCACTGTTGAGAATTTTGCACTTTACATCAATGATTTCCCCATAGCATGCTAGAACTTCCACTTGTACTTGATCATCCCACATGAGGATTAATCCCCCTGCAATTCCAATCGGATTGATTATGGTAGAGCTACTAAACTTCAGACTCTTTCTTACTCGGTCAACCTTACTTTCTTTATTCTTGGTTTCCATAAGGAAGACCAAGTTAGGACTCTCACGAGCCACAAGGGCCCTTAGGTGCTGAATTGTCAAGGGTGTGCCGGACACCCGACGGTTCAAAGATAGGATCTTCATATATAACCTGGTGGCTTATTAGGGCTAGCCACCAAAGCCCGTTCCGAGACCCATTCCAATGTTTGGATAGGGATATCCAATAAGTTCTCCTCATCATGCAGCTGGATTGAAGGGATCTTTTCTCATATGGGTTAACTCTTTTATGCTTTTTTGCTACAGGTGTTTTAAGCATGTTCTTGTTTTTCTTCAGGTTTTCCAGCCCCTTTCCTTCCTTGACAGATTGGAGAAGCAGGAGCTGTTGTTGATCAATTTGCTGAGGCCTCTTTCCCTTGTTTAGGGCAGTTTGATCGGCCATTCTTACATCTTCTTCTGCGTCATTTGCTAGACCAGTGGGTGGGAGTATGGCTAAGGCATTTGTTTGAGCAGCAAAAGGCTCTGGTTCAGGGGCTTTATCTGTGGATGGCATGGGGGTTTCAGGTACCATTTCCTCTTCAAGTTGTCCGTAAAAGATCTTCCAACATGGGCTTGACTCACGAGCTTCTGCTTTCAGCCAAGAACCATATTTCCCTGGTTTATCTTGAGCCAGCTCTGTCTCCTCATAAGGTGTTTCAGGGCAGAAATTGGCATAATGTCCGATTCGGCCACATGAGTAGCAAAAATGAGGTAGCCTTTCGTATTTAAAATCTAGCCACCATTTGTTCCCTCCTAAGTTAACCACTGTTCCTGTTTTCAAGGGGCATGATAGATTTAGGCGCACTTTGGCCTTGCCGATCTTGCGCCAGCTATTACTACGGGCTTCTAATTTCACATCTTCTACTATGCCGAGTTTTGAGGCGATGTTCCGAACAGATTCCTCATTTATCCGAGCTCGAGGTAACCCCAATATATGCACCCATAATGCATTATGTGTGAAGTCATAACAATGCTCGGGGATGTCGGGATCTCCTTCCAATAGAACAAGTAAGTGACTTGCAAATGACCATGGACCATTTTCTATAACTCTTTTTTTGTCCTCTAATGATTTCAAATATGAAGGAGAAGAAACCTGGTTCGATAACTTCGCATTTAACATAATCCGTCTTCCATGCCTTCCTCATTGTGTTGATGAAGGCCTGAAAATTGACGTTCGGTTTGGAGAACAGTTTTCCATACAGGGTTAGTTCACTTTCCTGTTTATCTTTTTCTGGTAAGCGGTCATCCAGCTCCATTACTTCCTCTTCTGACCAGAGATCCCCCATACTTCTTCATAAGGCTGCTAGACGGAGCTGATTTTCTTTGGTTTTGTCCATTTCTGATTTTTGGATGTTTGGATTTGGGATTTGTGAGTAGAAAGGAGTGAAGGAAGCTCAATGGGTGAATATTTCAATTGCAGGTAAAGGAAATGGGTTTGGATTAGGGTTTTCTGCCATGAGTGATTTCTGGGTTTTAGGGTTTAAAGAGAAAGAAGGAACCAGCGATCAATCAAACTAAAGGGCAAAGGCCAGATGCCATCGCTATTGCCGGGAGGAGGGGTTGAGGATGCTGCATCACCCAAACGGAGGAAGCGAAGAGGAATTTGCCGGAAGAGGAGTTTCTGCGTCTGAGTGTTGCCCGAGTGAGCTAATCGGGAGGAAAGAGTGTGGGTGTATCCATGGGGTGGATGGGAGCAACCAAATGGGGTTATAGGGTTTCAGCTATCAACAAGGATAGAGGAGGAACTCACACCATTGATGAGAGAAGAGGCTCCGAGACGGAGAGAGGAGGCCTAATCTTTATTGAGATGGGCTCTCCAGCTTTAGAGATGAGCTCGGTTGCAGCGAGACGATTTCGGCTTTCCGCCTGCGGTCATTGCTTTCCCATGGGCCCCATCTCTTACTCCTGATTTATAGAATGAGGTGCCAAAGAGCTAACTCAAGCTTTATAGTATGGTCATAGGTTGCCTTTTTGTTATTCCAAGCACTATTACAAGTCAATTTCATAGATAACTTCTTGTCGCTAAAAAATATATTAAGGAAATTCAGATTTGGAGAAAGCAAAACATTTTATAGTTTCTGTTCGCGTTGAAAACAAATTGAAAAAAATCTAACTTCATAATATTTGATACTAAGTGCATCCATTAAAAGCCGCTCATATCGCCATTTTCTTTGTTTATTCTGTAATCTATTAAAATAACAAGAATTACAAAGTTAGGAATAGATATTAGGAGATCATATTTGAAAAATACTATATAACACGAGCATCAAAATAATATTCGAGAGATGGTAGACAAGATTTATACAAAAAATCTTATAGACTTATTGAAGAAAATAAGAAAAAAAAATTGATGGGAGACAGAAAATAGGCATAACGGGATATATTCTTCTAACTCAAATGCGCATCAAGATAACACCGAAAATGATTTACTTCTTACTAGAAAATGAAATTGCTTTTCCAAATCTAAGCTCGTTGTTTTCATGCTATGGAAATTTTTTTTTCAATTGACTAGTTTTTTGGCATCCAAGCATTAGATAGCTCGAAAAAAAATTCCTAGAAATGGTTTTTTATCACACATATAAATCCTACATTTTATTATATAAGTTTATTTGATTTTTGACCACGTCTAGTAGTTTGGTCCAATCTTTTGATTCCAATTTACTTCCTCTCTTGATTAATTACTACTAGGCAATCCTACTTAATTTTGATTCAATATTTTGGTTTGCTTATTGCCTCTTTCCAAATTCGATTCAGAATTTTCTGTTTTTTTTCTGCCCACAAACCTTTTGTCCCTAAGACAATTACAAATTAAACTTAAACACGTTTATCTAACAAATCCAACGGGCGCTTTCCATAAAACTATTATATGCATGGCACTCATTTGCTCTTGTTTCGTCAAACAACGAAAAAGAAACATGTCCATAAGCGTTCTGTTATGTTTGCTCGGTACCCCTTTCTTTATTTTATCTCATAGGTTATCGTGCAGGAACAATACGTGATGTGCAATTTGGTCAATTTTATGCAAAATAAGTATATTATTGTCATTATTTTCCAAACTTAAACTCCATTTGTTCTGCAAAAATTATTTTCTAGGACAACATTTTCCTTTATTTGATACATTTAGGAAAATAAGTCAACGGAAAACTTATATTTAAATTAATGAAAATGATTTTCTCTTCAAAAAATCGAAAATTATATTTCAAAATATAACTAAGTATTGGTGTTTGGACCCAAAACTCTACGCTAAAGAATGGAAACCCCAACTATAGTTCCGAAGCCCCCAATGTTTGGGACCAAGTCTATAAGGCTTAGGCCCGAGTCCATTGACATCGGGGTTCTTTTGCCCAAATTCTCGGCACTCGCACTTAGGTCCATCGAGGTTGAGGTCAACATCTTGGGCTTGAGCCCATCGAGGCAATGCACTAATTGCCGGTGCCTGTGTCCGATACTTCAACATCCGAGCCTATGTCCACAAAAGTTGAGTGTGGGATCCTAGAACTCGAGCTCGAATACCCAACATTAGGGGCCTGGTTCACAAAGATCGTCCCCGGGTCCACTAAAGTTGTGCTCTGGTAGGCTAGGCCTGAGACCTAGGTGTGCCTATGTCAGGGTCCATTGGGACCGGAAAATGGAAGAGAGAGAGAGAGACGACTAGCAACAACTCGCAAGAATCTCTGTGCATTAGCTGAACAGTCTTTCTCAAGAATAATTCTCAAGGCATGCCGTATCGACAATGTCGGGAGAAACAACAGGCTTGGTGGTCCGTGGTGAAGGAGGGTGTTGGTAGGTGGAAGGCTCGAGAGTAGGAATTTTTGGGGCTTTTTCTTTGAAGGGAGGTAATTAGGTCATTTCAGTTTGATAAATAGGGCCGAAGATGCAAACTTGTATTTCTGGAAAAAAAGAGAATGCGATGTAATGAAGCTGATGAAAACTCGTTTATGTGTTCGTGGTATTTATGCCAGGATTTAAAATTGGAAACGATTCGACAGGTTTATATCTCAAACATTATCCCAACATATTTATCCACGATTCGACTGACCTTAGTTTATGATATGTAGGACTGAATGCCACCAATAGAGCTGCGTAAACCAAAAGCACCAAACATCGACGGTATGAGGATAAAAGGAAAGCAATAGAAGGGATACCTAAATCAAGCAGACCTCATCAAATGAATTCGTGCTTGCTAAATGCGCAACGCTCAAGAAGAAACCTATAAAGAAAGCTGCAAATATAGAACCACCAAAAGATAATAATCATAGATAATTATCAATACCTGAAGGTACTGAGGCATCTATAAGATTTGTATAAATAATAAAAGGAGTTGAATAAGTGGCTGGATACAATTGACTATGTCAAGCACTTTAAATTTACGTGGGTACTTCTAAAAATTGGGGCATCCGAACACTTCGGTTGAGTGACCATAAAATAGGTCTCTTCTTAATGCCTGTTGTTAGAAGAATCAATATATGCCATCTCTCGATTCTCCTCTCCGATTTTGGTCTTACAGCACCTCATCACTAATAGGGCTACTGAAACAGCATTTAGCACAGGTGATCTAACCAGAAGATTTATCCCCGCCAAACCCTGTTCCAAGATATTCTGTTTGCTTGAGATGACTAACATCGCCCCAAGATTTTAATACCCAGTTGTCCCCATCAGACAAGCGGAAAATGTTGACAGAAGTATTCAGCACCTTCCCAGCAGACTGTTTTGGGCAAGCCCGCCTATGAAGCGATCGGATTACACCACCATGAGTGACCACTACTACTCGCTCTCCTGCACAGTAAAGAAAGTTTTATTTGCACTTCTTTCTCCAGCTTAAATTGTATCAAAATTAAACGGAAAGTGCATTAAATCATTGTCATTGTCACCTTCGTCTTTCTTTAGCTATAACAAAGCAAGCAAACTGAAGAAAGGGCATTTAAAAGCAAAGAGCATCAGTAACATTTAAACAACAATTAAATCTGTGCACCAAGTCCTGTGATGCCTAGTTTTCAAGACTGAAAGGGCGATCTGGGAAAATCTCCTTTAGAGAGAAGCTACGGGACTTTTGAACTAGCAAAATATATCATAGTGCCCGGTCAACATTATGTGAGGAGTCACTTTTGTATAAAATTACTAACATTGCCCAGTCAACATTATGCAAGGAGTCACTTATGCATAAAACTACTAACATAGCATTTAGCTAACTCTCCACAATTCTGGCGAATAAGCAACATAAATAATCTCTTTACCTTTATGCTTCATACTGATGTTTCGCAAGCACGTAGTGCAACGCTGATAAAGCTGATCAATACTTTCACCACCACCCTGTATGTAGAAGAAACAATAGAAACACTGGTAAGGCATTCCACTTGTGAACCAATTTGAACCCTGCAGACTGCCAAACTCTTTCTCAGTAGATGTCTATCTAGGAATCCTTCGTCATGTAACACCAAACCTATGAGACACAAGCTTTACTATCTTTAATGGATTACACAAAGAACATGCAAGATGCGAGCCTTTAAAAAGGCCAATGAACGGGACTGAAATTCTTCTAGCTGTGTATACAGCACATAGAAAAGAACACATGACTTGAACCATTTAACAACTCCAATAACAAAAACTACAAATTTTGCAAAATCCACATCATGGATAGTTCCACATTTAAAGTTAGTGGCGAAATGAAATAGGACCAAAGTTGGGCACTTTATGTCGAGCTCAGTGCAAATCAAAACCCACCGGGATTTCTTGATCCGTCTTGTTCGATCGAAAGGCTTTATAGGCTTTTGGACAGACACTAGATGCAGCACGTAGCTGAAGGCCTTGAAGCTCCCCCAAATTTCTTTCCCGAAGATCTGGATCCTTGATAACCTAGATTCTCATTTTGGGAAAAAAGAAGAAGAAAAAAGAAACATTCAACACATTTCAGAGGACCCAATTACTAATCGAATTGTGAGAAAACACAAAATTTTTTACAAGGAACTTTCCAACAAATAAAGAAAAAAAATCTAATGGAAAATTTTTAGCTCTACATCACTGTCTGAAATTTATGATATATTGGGTTTTTGAATCACCAAATGAATAATGCTAAAATTCATGTGTAATTTTCATAAATGGAATGCCCGATCAAGAATGTTCCCACAACATTCATACCTCTAGTCCATCACACGCAGTTGCAATCGAATTCGCTGTTTCAAAAGCTCGTTTTAAGTCGGATGAGTAAATTGCAGAGATTTTTCCTTCTCTGGAAAGCCTTTCACCCACCTTTCAGGGAAAACATTAGAAGAAGGAGATAAACCTGTTGGTCAGTCCAAAGAAAGGGACAACATATCACATAAAATACTCACTGCAGTTGCTTGCTGCCTCCCAATTTCATTTAATTCGACATCGAGATGTCCCTGTTAAATGTAATGAAATAAATCAAACGAAGGTAAATAGAGAAAGAGGCAGAAAAAAGTTCTTAAAGAAAATGCACGAGATGGCAGATACCAGCACGATTGGAGATAAGTTTGCTTAAACCCATAAAAAAATGCCGAGCAACCACAACCTAGTAATCATTTTCCTCTAATGCTATTAGGCATGTCCTATCATGTTATGAACATCGATCACTTAATCATATAAACTGTAAAATAAGAAAAAAAAAATGAACCTTTTAAGGTACAGTGCAGATATCCTTTGCCAATAGGTATTCTCTATCATCTTTTTGGCTCACCCTGAATATTACGTTGCCATCAAGGTTCCATTTTTACAAAGGAAAAGAGCAGTATGAAAATAAACTGTATTCTCAAGCAAAGGCTAGTAATGGTGGGTTCACTATGCAATTACAGATATATGTAGCCCAATGCAACTACATAGCTCGAAAAGAACTGATATCATTCACCAAAATGATGCCTCTACTAAGCATTTTCATTGTAATCTGTTCCTTTGTCACACAATGTCATATACTACACTACATGGGGCCTTCTATATTGTAATGGGTAATCAGCAAATTCTACGCAATTAGAAAGCCAAAGAAAATTCCAGGAGCATAGAAAACCTGAATTCTTCCATCAGCATTCCACTCCGTTTCACCATGGCGCACGACCACGATTTCAGCATAGTCCACGCCAATCGGAACCGATTGATCGCTCCCACCGCAACCCAAATCAGCAGCAACGCTGACAGATGACCGGGGCAAAAGAGAGTACCGGTTAACCTCACGCGCATGAAGACAGAACCCACAAAGCAAAAGATTAAAAAAAAAAAAAAAAAACGAACTTTCAACGCAAATCAAGACGCTCCCACAATGACATTGGCCTGGAGAAACAGAACCCGCGAACAAGCGAAACGAAAGAAACAACATGGAAAGCCGACCCAATCGATCGGAACACAGCCGATGGACCATTTGCCTTGTCAGCCGCAAGTTCCGATCGTCGCCAACATGACCAGAAACGAGAACGCAGGCGCAGAAACAAATCGAGCTCAGCGATTTCCGGAGGCTTTCATCATCCTCCGAATCTCGCGGGAACCTCGCGACGCACGGTTCTCGACGACGATAGAGAACAGGGTCGGACCTCGAGTTCGAATCCGACATGGCGGGCTGGAGAGTTGGCCCTGGACCTTGCGCCCTCGATCGCCGCCGCGGAGCGATGGACCGAGCCGCGAGCCCCAATCTCGAGCGGAGGAGCGGGAACGTGCGCGGCGGACGCGGCGACGAGGGCGGCGAAGGAGGAGGAGGAGGACGAATCGGAGGAAATAGAGTGCACCGGGCGGGCAGTGCGCTCATGCCTTGCGCGACGCATCGGATTCGCCCTCTTCCAGCTTGCTTTCTACGGGCCACCGAAGCAAGATGGGCCTGGTAGAGTGGGCCCAATGCTTTGTGAACGATCGAATAAATAGCTAAGCGAACTAATGGATTGAATCGAATCTCGTCACATCTTTATGAAAAATCGTTAAGCATGAATATATTAGATATATATGATTTGATTGGTATCTCTCTCCAAATAAGCGTATTTTTTTTTTACCGTAGCACAAAGAAAATATTTTGTTGCAAATACACCTTCGACAACGTTGCTGTTTTGGTTCTTGTAGTTTGACTCCACCTGTTAACTCTCTTTTTGGGGCTTGCCTTGCCTAGACATTTTTTAGCTAAAAATTTAATATGATACTTAGGGTCCGTTTGTTTCGCGGAAAAATATCATGTTTCCGTAAAACATTTTCCTAAAAGTCATTTTCCAGGAAAATGACTATTTTTTGGTGTTCTACTGAAACCTAAACTTTGAGTGGAAAATATTTTCCATCGTTTATTAGCTAATTTAATTGTTTAGGAAAAATTATCAAAAATTTAATTTTAATATTTTTAATTGACCAAAAAATTATTTTTATTTTTTATATTTTTAAAAATGAATTTTTAATTATTTGTATTTTTCAAAATTGAAAATTTTATTATTTTATTATTTTATTATTTATTATTTTTCCTTTTTCTTTTCCTTCCTCCTTCCTTCTTCCTCCTCCTTCCTCCGCCGCCGCATGCTTGACGATGGCCGGCTGCCTAGTGGCCAACCAAGACCTAGTCGCTAGATTCGGCGAGCTCGAACCTCGGCCAATCTCGCCC
Source organism: Eucalyptus tenuipes (assembly GCA_014182365.1). Lineage (NCBI taxonomy): Eukaryota > Viridiplantae > Streptophyta > Magnoliopsida > Myrtales > Myrtaceae > Eucalyptus > Eucalyptus tenuipes. The sequence goes on from CM024545.1 coordinate 13,934,251, forward strand.
GAGCTCGCGAGTTTCATCGCACTCGGCAAGCTCGACAAACCTTGGTGAGCATGGGGTGGCTCGAGCCCGCCCGGCCGCCGGATCCGGTGAGTCGCGAGCTTTGCACTAGAGAGAGAGAGAGAGAGAGAGAGAGAGAGAGAGAGAACACCGCTCGACGATGATGGCGATTCACGAACGATCGCTTCCCTTGATGAAATGAAACAATCCCTCCGACTCGCCGTTTCCTCTCTAGAGATGGACATTGATGAGTGGGAGCTCCTCGCCGTTGATGGCCTCCTCGACTTCCACAACGACGGCCATGGCGGCCGCGTCTACTCCCGCCGCCGGACTTGCCACTTCGAGAGTGTCCTCGACATGGACCACTTTCGTTGCCCCTCCCTTGTCGGCCTTGGGTGAGGCTCGAGCTAGCTTGTGGCCGCCACCGTCGCCGCCGGTGGCCGGTGGCCGCCGGTGGTGGCGACCAGCCAAGGCCAAAGAAGAAGATGAAAAGGAAAGAAAGAAAAGAAAAAAGAAAAGGAAAAAAAAATTAAAAAGTGATTTTTGAAACAAAAGAAAAAAAGAAAAAGAAAGTATAAAAATAAAACCAAAATGTATTGGTAAAAAGAAGTAAGATGGAAGAAGTTATGGAAAATGTTTTCCACTTCTCGAAGTGGAAAACATTTTCCTCACTTTTAAATGTTATTTTTTCCAATGATGAAAAACATTTTCCTTGACTAGTTTATTTTCCGTGAAACGGACGCTGGAAAATCCGGAAAACGTTTTCTTGGAAGTCATTTTTACGAAACGAATGGACCCTTAGTTAAGACTAGGCCCGTCAAAATGGGTCATAGCTCCATTTATTAACTCATGTGAATGTTAAATAGGTTAGTTATATTGAGTAAATGGGTCATATATGGATTTAGATACAATATGATGGTAAAATGAGTCATAAATGGATGTACAACTTATTTAGACTCACTCTCTTTTTATTCTCTATCTTCTACACTTAATCTCGTGCTTGCTCACTCCACATTTGCACCTTAGTTAAGCTATGAGTTTTCATAGATTAAGTTAAATGTGAAAGTATTTTAATAATATGGATCGGATTGAATGTGGGTTAAGTTAGATTGAGTATGGGTTGTTGGATTTGCATTGAATCGCAATTAGTCAAAACGAATTAAATGGGATTATTTGAATCGGACTATTTATGACTTAACCTAAACCCATCCCGACCCATCTGTTTGACAGGTCTAGTTAAGCCACCGTGCATGATTTTTAGCTCCAACCCCAAATGAACACTGACGATGCCCAATCAAGATTGACTTCCCGTCACCACCTCCGACTCCATAACGCGATCTGGACCACAATTTCAACTGGCTGCCTAGTTCAATAAATGGCTTCTTCAACTCATTTTTTTTCTTCTTAGGGCAAGTTGCCCGCCTCTCATTGCGCAATCTTGATGATATCTAATAAAAATCTCTAAAGGTACATCTTATCGATGTGCTGTGGTTGTCCCCGTTTTTTTAAAACAGCAATTAACAGTTAATTAAGTTAATTTATCATAGCTTGAAAGTCGAATTATCTTCTTTTTGATAAGGTGTCAATGATAAAAGATAGGGTGCTAATGTATAGCTTTAAATTATGTCTCCAATGATGCTCGACATGTGTCATCATAAGAATTTGCTGCATATGAGATACGCATGCATGAGAAAGACAAACAAATTTGTCTTTTTCCAAGCAAATGGGAATGTAGAACTCCCTATCACATTCATGCCGTCTCCGGTTGAAGTCTACATTGTAAGATGCAAAACGTGCAATCCCATAAGTTCCATAACTAGAACAAAAGCACAGATAATCAAATAGAAAGATTAACACACATGTTTTTGGAATCCATCGTTCTTGATGCGGAAGTGAAAAATCGATGATTCATGTACAAGTTCTTCTCCTCTATTGCCTCTATATCACTGGCTCAACGAGACGATCCCATCATCCTTTTGCACTAGGTAAACGCTCCTGTTGTGAGAATACTTGTGAGAATTTTTGGTTAAAGGAGATACTTGAGTACTATTTATAAAATTTTCAACTAGGCTCTCTCATTACTGGCTATGCTCAACTCGGCCCACACTAGCTAGCCCCATATTAGACTAATTAAGAAACCTTCTATCTTATCTTAAACCAACCAACCTCATAAAATGGTAGATTATAATATCAATTAATGGAGCCAACATTAGGAAAACTCTTACATTCTCCCACTTGGGTTATATTAATTGAAATTGTACTGTATGTGCGCACATTGGTCTAGAGATAATTCTTAATAGTCAATCACATCTTATAAAGTCTCAAACACCGAATCATTGCGGTAATTGCATATATACACACAAAGCCTTTCATGGTCACGAGTGCTTTCAACTTTATTGATATAGATTCAATATGGTAGTGTGGCAAATTGATAACATATCTCATAGAGAGATCTCATTTGTCAGTCACCATTTTCTTACCTTAAGTGTCACAAAAAACTTGTGCCACTAAAGAATGTCTTTATGGTTTCAATAAACCCACATATGCCTTGTCTTTACGGTTAACCTTTCTTTATATATAACAAGACATATGCACAAGACTAATAATTGGCTGTCCCTAGCCTTCACTCGAGGTTTATACAATACCTTGAAACTTTTATCAATATGTATTCAATATAATAACAACACATTTAAAAATATTTTATTGAATGCAAAAGTTGAAACTTTTATCAATATGTATTCAATATAATTTTGGTTTTAACATAAAACACATTTGGGAAAAATATTTTATTGAATGCGACGCTCGGGGAGGAAAAGGATTGATACGAAGGGAGTGAGGAGATGAGATCAAAGGGTTTCTTTTAGTAATTTTTTTTAAATATTAAAAAGGTTCCGGTCCGGTCCGGGTGGGCGGATCCGTGTGGAACCGGGAACCGGACCGGTTCCCTCAAGAAACGGGTATTTTGCAACACATATGTAAACTTTATTTAAACTTTATTAGAGTAAACCAAAAATAGCTCCACTAAACAACATCATTTCATGATGCTCTTAAGCCCATATTAATGACATGTCGAAATCCTTTAGTTAGTAGATTTGCAACTATATCATTCATGGAATATGTTATATTATAACTTCACCTTTTTGTACCGTTTCTTTATGATAAAAATTTGATTGTCATATATTTAGACCCTTTAAGATCTATGTTATTAACAAATAATACTGCAAATTTATTGTCTCAATACAATTGTATGAGTCAATCCATAAAGTTAAAAATGGTCAACTCCTTAATGAGGTTCCGGAGCCTAATAGTCCAAGTAACAGCCTAAAAGAATGTTACAAACTCTGCTCACATAGTAGAAAATGATATAAAGCTTTATTTATTGCACTTCCTGCTAACATAAATATGTATTCCATTATTGATCTCATGTCATCCTAACAGTTAGCAAAATTTACATCTAAATGCCCTACTAGCTGCAAGACTTGAACATGTATGTAAATAAGCATATATCATACTTTTAAATGCACTGACACAAGGTACACCATTTAACTAGATTTTCTCAATATCTAGATAAGGATAATGTAATAGATTCGGTCCATCACCTTTAATGACAGGAGCAATTTCTAGCTTGCAATGATGTATATTACATATTTTCAACAAATGTCCACTGAGATAAATCCTATATATATGGTGAGAACAATTTTTACGGACCTTAGTGCAAATAACAAAAGATGTCTCAAGGTCATTCCTTATAAGCAAAATATAACGTACATAAAGTATGAGAAAAATAAATTTCCTCCCACTGACCTTTTAGTATATATCTACTGAATTACTTTGTTCCCAATTGAACGAAATGACAACACTATAAAACTTTAATAATATTATCTAGAAATTTGTTTAAGACCATGAATAAGACTTTTCAGTCTACACATAAGTTTACTTGAATCATCTACTGCAAAATCCTCCGGTTGCACTATATAGATTTTGTTATCAACGTGTCCATTTGAAAAGATAGTATCTATTTGGCGTAACTTCATATCAAGAAGAACTATTAATGTCATGTTCACTCTGAAAGAATCTTTAATATATATGTTTCTTCACTGTCCACCCCTTTTTCAGAGTGAAAACTTTGGCTACCAGTTTAGCTTTAAACTTCACAATCTTCCTTTGAAATCCTTTTTGTCACGCCCCGACCCTCGGTCTCGTGACCATCCTTCAACTTTGGTCGATTTTAAAATGCGATATCCCAGGACTACATATCGCCGACCCTTTCATTTTTGATAGCACATGCGGAAGCAGTTATAAAAATCCCCAGACAATAAAGCAATGGGATATACAAGTAGGACTAGAAAATTTAACCTTAAAACCAACACCCTTATTTACAAATACAAGTCATGCTAAAAGGTTGGTTTCTACTCAAATAGATTCTACAGCCAAAATCATCGATGGGATTGACGACTCAATTCTCATCGGGTCCTACTGGATCATCCTCGTAGTTCTCCTCCGCATACTCCTCTTCGAGTTCTTTCTCCTCGTTTCTTCATCGGGGTCCTGAAATGTTGTCCCCAAACCGGGTGAGACTATGTCTCAGCAAGTTCTACCCCCTAAGACCCGATTAGTAAACTAATACACCTTAGGGTTGCTTATGCACAACATGAGTCAAAGGGCTTACCTTGGCCTCAGATTCCACCTGCATATTAGCACATATCAAATAGGGATCCAAGCAATCACATCACTGATCGAAGCATCGATCAAATCGACCTAGTCGATTACGGGCCAACAAGACCACTCACGATCATTTCAATTCAATCAATTAATTCACAACATCATATCAAAGCAATGATCAATCGACCTAGTCGATTACACATCAATCAGACCATACTTTTCCCACAATATATATCTAGTTGTCGAGCACACGTGCATTCTCTTAGGCACTAGTTCACCAAAGTGATGCATCAATTCACCGAGCCCACGTGTCTCTTTTTATGATGCCCGGGCCCACGTGCATTCTCTTAGGTACTAGTTCACCAAAGTGATGCATCAATTCACCGAGCCCACGTGCCCTTTTTACGATGCCGGGCCCACGTGCATTCTCTTAGGCACTCGTTCACCAAAGTGATGCATCAATTCACCGAGCCCACGTGCCCTTTTTACGATGCCGGGCCCACGTCCCCTTTCAAGACCTGATGGATTTACGGTCCCACCCGACCCTTTCAACTACGGCCAACGATATTGCACCTCGTAATTAAATTTCTCAATTTCATAATATCTTGGCCTAATTTGTTGATATCAAAGATACTCGATAAAATATCGTATGTGGGTACACAATCGGCCTTAGCCAAAATAGAATATTTTCCTTTCTATAAATCCCACCATTTTCTATAGTCTACCAAAACATTTTTGGCACTGTCAACCGATGCCCGGTTATTTTTCAATTAATAACCAAAGATTATTCAATTTAGGAATAAATCCTAAAATCACCAATAAATCAATTTCTCACAAATTAAGGCTCGAATAAATAAACGGACTGCACCACGACAATCAGCACGAAATTCCGGTCACCGGCCATCCCGGTTGAATTTCCGGAAAAATACATAATGAAATAATTAATTTCGAAAATTAAATAAATAAACACAATAATTCCAATTTAGCACAATATAAAACTCAATTAAATAAACGGACTGTGCCACGATCATCAGCATAAAATCCCGGTCACTGGACATCCCGGTTGAATTTCCGGAAAAATAAATAATTAAATAATTAATTTCGAAAATTAATATTTAATTCCTAAAAATTCCACTTAGGCCCGAATTGCCTAATTAACACCCGATAAGGGTCAGGAAAAATCCCAAGAAGCATCCAATAAATACTACGGGCCATTCTCTATCTAAGTACACTAACCATTTCACTAATATGCGATGCAATTCACTAATAATCACTAATTCATTCTAATCTAACCACCTAATTACACTTAACTAACACTAATCAACCTTTAAGTATAATTAGCAAACTAAGAAGGCATTAGTGAGCAAAAGTCACTTGATTAACGAGCCGATCGGACCAAAACGACGGGAACGGCGCGGGGAACAATAAACTCCAAAGGCGGGCCAACTTCCGAGGTCCGACACCACCTCAAAACGGACCTAGAAGCCGGTGCGAAACCCTCTCTGTTTCTGTTCTGATCTTGCTGGAAATTGAAGCAAACAACCCGGCTAAGCACGGGAATTGACCGGTGAGGAGGAAATAGGCCAAACCGGGCCATGGCGGGTCTTTACTGGCAAGGAAACACTCAAAACCAGCCACGGCAAGGCTCCCACAGATCAAGGACAGCAGCTGGATGGCACGGCTGAAGGCGGAGAGGCCGCGGCCAAGCACGGCGGCACGCGCGCACGGGGAAGGGCGACCGGCGACGGCGGGGACGGTGGCCGCTCGGCGTGCGATGGCTAAACGGCGGGCAGCTTCTTCCTCTGCTGTGCTGGTCGAGAATGGTGAGGGGAGAGGGAGATTGGGTTCATCAAATGGAGAGAGGAAGAAGAGATAAGAGAAGTGAGAGATGGAGGGCTCCACTTGACCAATTTTTCCACAAAAATATCCTCTTCAAGCAACCTCAACCAAGTAGAATCCCTTGGTTCACATTTAACCACACACACACTCCTCATAACCTTTGAAGTAGTCCACTTTGGCTAGGCATGAGGGGGGTTACGAATTTTGGCTCAATCTTTCTCAAATGGATTCAATCCTCTCTTGATTCCACCTCAAATGGCTTTAATAAAAATCAATTGATGTCTCAATTATCAAATTGACAATTTCCTTATCCAAGAATCCCTCATGCTCCTCAATGTTGTCATCAAAATAATTTCCCGGATTCAATCGCATAAAACGGTCCGCCGACGACTTTTTCCCAAAAAGTGTCGGTTGTCAGAAAAATCTTCTAAGACTGAGTCAACACTCCTAGAATTTATTGTGACATGACAGAATCTTCAATTTCTGGAATCGGACTTAGATTGACTGTTAATTTCACTCCGATGCGTTTTTAGCGTGACCTAGGCTACCGGGTAGTTTTCAGAACTTTTTATGACAAATGACCCGTGGTCGATTTTCTTCGAGCCACGATGAACCGACTCGACCCATTGGCGATTCTCGATTGTCGTGAAAATCTTGAGGATTCAAATACGGACACAGGGTACCAAAACGATAGTAAAATCAAATTAGTGCCGGTCGATGAGAATTTTCCAATTTAGTGGAGTCACCCACGATCGGTCATTCATCTCAGTCGAACCGACCTATCTCTGATCTTAATTCGATTTTTAACTATGCCGTAATGATCTCTAAAGATGAACACAGTCGAGAAGTCGATTCATGGTCGAATTCTCAAGTCTATTTGCCTTAAAGTCCTTAATAGCTTACCCAACTAGTCTAGTTATCTCGTGAGTGGCCAACACAGAGAACAACACTATAGTTACGTCGATGAAATGCCCAAATTATCTAATCGAAATCAGAACCCAAAAATCTGGATGTCACACTTTTAGTTTTGTACACTTATTTGCAACTAATGAGCTTGTGATCTTTAGGCAAATCAGTAAGTTTCCAAACACTATAATATTTTATAGATTGCATATAGTCTTTTATGGCATCTAATCACATACTTGATTGAGGATAAGAAATAACATTTATACAAGTTTCTAAATCAACCATGTAGTGGATATTGCAGTCATGCTCTCACAGATAGATTATATAGTCTGATGATATAACTGATCATCTTTTCCTAATAGATCTTCTCAGTAAAGCTATAACTACTTCATTATGTACTTGAGAGGTTTGAGAAATTTCATTATAAACTATATCAAGAACTAATATTTTGAACCTCAATAAGTTTAGTATATGGTATAAGATATTCCACAATTATCTATATAGGCAAAGACAAAGACATAGTGATCTCCATTGTACTATTATCCTTATAGTCTGAGAGTAGCTATCTTTTACAACTACGACGAACTCTAGAAACTTTATTCCATAATTTTTGCACCTTCATTAGGGTCATAAAATTAATACCCCTTTAAACAATCTGGGCAAGATACAAAATAATTCCAAGTGGATTTGAATTCCAATGCACTTAATATTAGATTATACAACCTCACTTCAATATGACACCTCTAAATTTAATATAATTCAAGTTAAATTTACTTCTAGTTCATAACTCAAAAGAAGTTTAGGGAACAACTTTGGTAAGAAACATGTTTTTGTATGTGAAAAGGTTGCTTTCAAAATATCAGCCCACAGAAGACCGAATAAATTAGTCTTACTAATCATACTTATCACCATGTTCATTATGGTGCGATTATGCCTTTCGGCCAAATCATTTTGTCAGGATTTTCAAGCATAGTAAATTAAGTTACTAGCCCAGAATTTACAAAATATTTGACAAATGACCCTTTAAGCTATTCAGCATTGCCATACTTGTCATAAAACTCACCGCCACTGTTAGGCCTAACAACCTTTAAGATTAATTCTAACTAATTTATTATTTATCTCGGTCATTTTACTTCCACAATAATCTATAGAAGTCTTTAGATAACCGTTAAGAGTAGACAAAATATCAATATTATCACATTTTCTACTCTTTCTTTAGACATGTGAGAGATTATTTCTTAGACAGAAAACTTTTTGAAAACAACATTTTCAATCGTATACGAGACGTATATATCATTAATAGTTAATCACAATCTGTACAATTCATTTGATGTAGTATTCCACCTTATTTGAATTAAAGAACACAATTTTCTTTTTATTCTAATTTTTAGCTTTGTTTATGAATCAATTACCTATTATCAGCCTGTCCAGTTCATGGTGGCTAGATAGTAGGGCAACAACTTTGTTGTGTTTATCATACAAAGATTCATAAATCTAAAAAAGCCAAATTAAGATGAATTATATCTCACATTGGAACAATCACTAATTCTTCTTGAACGATTCTATCGTAGAACCCAAACTATTAAAATAGCCGGTGATTTCATGAGTTATTTTATAAGTATGATTTTAAACTTTAAATCTACTATCCTTAGAGCGTAATTCATAACCTTATCAAAATAATCATATCTCATGTTAAAAAGAGTCTTTGCAGATGTGTCCTAATTTCGGTATTAGACAAGACATAATTTCAAACCACAAAGACTTCCATCATTTTTTAGCAGTGCAATTAGTTAATAAACCATTTTTCAAATGTTCCTCAATGAAATGCTTCATGAATAACAAGCAAATCCGATTGCTCTTTTACCAAATAGAAAATCCTATTTCCACTACTTAAAATTTGAACCGGTAAAAAAACCTCAATAATAGTGGAGTTATTAATTACAGAAAAGGCAACTGAAAAACAAGTAATGTATATAATTAGCATCATGTGAGCACTTTGTAACTTGACGTACAAGTACACATCTAGAGAGTTACATGCAAAATCATATAATCACATTTGGACAGAATACATGATATGCAATTGTACACTCCCTACATTATAGTGGTTATGAGAATATATTATAATCTTCATGAATTCATCACTTTTGGGCATATGAACCACTAGGATCAGTCACTCCTTTATCACATCATCATGTATCTCTCCATGAACTAATACATAATTACCTCCTTTGGGAGTATGACCATGCATTAGACCAGGTTACATCTAATCATTATACGAGACCGATATTTCTCAAACCCAATCAAGTGTATCACTTTGGCGGTCACTACTCAATTGAATCGTTGAAACTCTCTCATACCAGGGATATAAACTTTACTTCTCACATACACTATATACATGTGATTTTAACTTTAGTGATATGGGTAATATATCACTAAAATCACATATCATGCTAATTACATTGATTTATTCATTAATAAAAGTTAAACTTTATTTATATAATCAATGAATCATACTTTTATAATATTTATGTGAAAACATACCTGTAAAACAACACATGTATTTCCAAAATCACAAAAAAATACAAGAAAAATACGCAAAAATATACTAAAAATACATGTATTTAAGGTTTCATATGTATTTTCACATCCATAAAATCATCAAACATGTAAAATAAATATACCACAACATAGAAAATACTCATATGAACCTGCAGCCACCAACCACGTGCCAGCACGTGCCGCCTGAGTGCGCGGTGTGTTGAGCTCACGTGCGGATCCCTCAAAAATCGGTTCGATCGGTAGCGGCTCGATCGGTTCCTGACTTGATCGCCCGATCCAACCGTCTAGTCTGACCGGTTGACCAGTTTTGTCCATAGTTGACCGGGTTGGGTTAGGTTGAGTTGGGTCGACGGGTCGAGTTGAGTCCGGTATCGGGTCGGGTTGGGCCCCCAGGTTGCTGACGTCATTGTGATGTCAGCCCTCACGTCGCACGTGCGAGTGGCGCCCCGTGCATGGGAGCATGTGAGGGCGCATGGCCGCGTGTGGGGCGTGTGCTTGACGCCCTTGCGGCGCGTGGCCGTGCATGGGGCCTCCCCCGGCAACATGTCACCCACGGTTTTGCTCATCTCACCGAGCCTAGTCCAAATTTCTATTTTAATTTTATTTTTATCAAACAAAAAATCACGAAAATCATAAAATTAGGGCGAAAATTCTATGCATTCAAGTTCTAGGTTATGGCTGCTATGATATCACATGTAAGATGCAAAACGTGCAATATCATGATCTCCATAACTAGAACAAGAGCATAGATAATCGAATAGAAAGATTAACATACTTGTTTTTGGAATCCATTGTTCTTAATGCGGAAGCGGAAAAGTGATGATCCAAGTGCAAGTCCTTCTCCTCTATTGCCGTTTGTATCACTGGCTCAATGAGACGACCCCCTCACCCTTTTGTGCAAGGTAAATGCTACTTTTGTGAGGATACTTGTGAGAATTTTTGGTTAGAGGAGAGACTTGAGCACTATTTATAAAGTTTCCAATCAGGTTCTCTCATTACGAGCCATGCTCAACTTGGCCCACACTAGCTAGCCCCATATTAGACTAATTAAGAAACCTTCTATATCACCTTAGACCAATTAACTTCATAAAACGGTAAATTACAATATCAATAAATGTAACCCACATTAGGAAAACTCTTACATACATAAGACTTCACGTTTTCCTTCAATTTTACTAGCTCCATCCTTCGTGTTTTTTCTTTGAATTGGACTTATCGCCCAATTTCCAATAGCTTATCATCTCTTTTGGTAATAGCTTATCACCATCTTCTCGAAAGCTTATCACCCCTTCAGTGATAGCTTAGTACCTATTTGCTGATAACCTATTAACTCTACTTATCACTTATCGCGATGACCTATTCTACTTATCATTGATCACGATAACTTATTGACTAAACTATCATTAATTAATACCAACTGCAATTAGCCTTAATCTAAACTACCCCTAAACACAATTAAAACCTTAATCAATGATTAGGAAGTTAACTCATGGTTTTACAATGACGGTGAGCTAATGACAATGGTGGCTCAATGACAACAAGAACGTGATGCTCGAGGCTTGAACAGCGGCAGCTCATCTTGTGGAAGGCGGTGGTGGCGTGAGGAATGGCGGAGCAACGACGGCATGGGTGGCAGACATGGCTCGGACATATGGCATGAGAGACGGTGGCAAGCCTCATGGCCAAGGGGCTTGGTGGCTTGGTGGTGGTGGTTGTAGCTTGTGGACGATTAAGCACGAACGGACGAGCAGCGGTGAATGGATGATGGTGGTAGTGGTGAACGGTAGTGATGGTGGTGAGGAAAAGAAGAAGCAAGAGAGCAAAGTAAGAGAGATGGAGAGGGGAGATGGAACTAATTAAGACTAACTGCGATAAATTGATCTAACTGCAATTAACCTTAATATAACCATCGTTAATCACAATTAAAACTAAACCATTGTTAATTAGTGCTAAATGTCCTTAATTAAGGCTAACTATGATTAGCCTTAATCTAATTAATCCTTAAACGCGATTAGCACTAAATCATCATTAACTAACATTAATTATCATTACTCATAATCTAATCCTACACCTAAACGCAATTAACTCCCTAATTTAAGAGTAGGAGGTTAACTCACGTTTTACGGTGACAATGAGCTCATGGCGACTGTCACGCCCCGATCCTCGAGTGCATGCCCATCCCTCGGTGGTTGATAAATTTTGCAACGTCTTAGGACGCGTCGCCGATTCATTCATTTTAATGCGCATGCAGAAGCGAATTACTAATCCCTTGACCACAATAAATGTGGGATAGAAAAGTAGGACAACAAATTTCAAATCAATCAACACAACTTTTATAAACAATCTGGTTTACAAACAAAGGCCAACTCTAGGGTCTAAGTACATGGGGTCTATCTCCAAAAGAACTTCTGAGCCACCCATGCTCCTGACCCTTCCGCCTCAAGCTCCGGGTTCTTCACACTAGGGACCTGAAAAGTTAAGCCCACGATGGGGTGAGACAATGTCTTAGCAAGTTCACCCCCTCAACTTTGACTAGGAAAGAAATACGCCTAAAAGCTGCCTATGCACACACAAGATAGAGGACTTACCTTTGCCTCAATTCTTTCCTACAAGTTAGTACAATTCACATATCACATATGTGTAGCAATAACACTCGATCAATTGGAGCGTCTCAAATCACATTTCCGTCAATCACCACATCTCAGTCAATCAATCCATCCATCAATCTACCACACAGGTTCCGATTATGAGACCAAATTATTATGACATGTCCCATACCGTGTCACCCAATTTCGTCCCATAATCTTGCACGTTTAACTCATTCAATCATGCATTCCAATTGATCACAGTCACACGGGCACGATCTAATCGTCACACAACAGATCTAACCGTCACACATCGGATCTATCCATCACATAGCGGATGACGAATTCTCTTAACTGGCACACGATCATCCAATCCTGGCCAAATACATTGTGCTTTGCACTCGACGCCTCAATTAAAATAATGTGCTTGGATTATTTTCATCGTGTTAAAAATACCCAATAAAATACAATATATTCATTTTTAAAAATCCCACTACTTATTATAATGTCTAAAAACATTTTTGGTGTTAGAAATCGATGCCCCGGTATTTTCTGAGTAAAATACCAAAATTACTCAATTTTGGGATAAATACCAAAAATTATAATTTCCACTCAATTTGCACAAATCAACACTCAATTAAAAAAAAACCAAGCATACCATTGCAATCAGCACAAAATTTTGGTCATCGATTATCCCGGTATAATTTCTGAAAAATAATAAATAATTAAATAAATACCAAAAATAATTAAATAAATACCCTTAAATGCCACAAATAGAAACTTAGGCTGGAAAATCATAATTAAATACCGAAAAGGGCCCGAAAAATTTCCGAACATATTGAGATAAATAGTACAACTTATCTAGTCTCTAATTAAGCCGATCTAACCACCTAACATGCATAAACGAATAATTAAATCGCTAACCGTTCTAACTAACCACCTAAACTTTAATTAGCCTAAACCAATCAATCATTAAGCATCATTAACTTCCTAAGCAGAGTTTAGTGAGTAAACTCACCGGTTTTATGGGCAGGTGAGTCCACGGCGACGGCGATGCAACGGCGGCCGAAACTCGAGCTTACGGCGGCGCTAATGGGAGCTCAGGAGGTCCTAAAAAAGGCCCGACAAGCCTCGGCTAAGGACTAGAAATTGGTTTTGCCCCTGCTTGATTCTGGAGATGTTGGTTAGCTTGGCTTGGGCTGGTCTTGGTGACTGTGGGTGGTGGTGCTGGTGTATAACACGAAGATAAAGGAGCTGCTGTCGTTTTGCGGCTGCTGGGCTCGAGGGACGTCATTGGAATGGAGTTGCTACGTGGTTGCTAGATGCGAATAAGTGGAATAAACGAATGAGTCAACTTCGGGGGAAGCTTTGCTGGGTTTGATCGATGGGGAGAGATGTGCTGACGTGTGGCAGCTGGGAAGAATTTGGTGGATGCTGCCCAGTTGAAGTGCCGAAGACGAAGGGAAGTGGGCTTGTAGTTGTTGTCGCTGGGCTGGGCTGCTGAGGAAGAAGAGACACGATCGTGGGACAGCTTTGGTGGGGCTGTTGCAGGCGTGTCAGTTGGATGGAGGTGGTGACCGAGTGAAGGAACAATAGGATGGGAGGAGTTGCTTTGAAAAAAAGAATGAAAGAAGGGCAGAGGCAGCTGGTTTTGGTCCAAGAAAGAGGAGACCGATGCACGAAGGAGGAGGGGATTAGCTTTGTGTGTTGGAGAAGCCGAAGGAGAGGGGATTGAAAGTCAATGGTAAATGTCTTATCTCATCAATTCAAGGTCCCACAAGCCTTCATGGTAATCCCCTTTGTCCCCCATAATAGTTTCTTGTATAATTTTCCACAAAAACTCAATTTTGGTGCGAAATGTTGCAGCCCTCATACTAGCCCACAAATTTCACCAATAGAGCTTCAATTCTTCATCAATTTCTCCAATTTGATGTCCAATTTTTTTGAGGAGGAAGCCTACACAATTTTGACAATTTCCCTTCACCAAATAGCTCACTTTGGAGGCCAAAAATCCCTTCTATTTGGCCCATCCGAATTTCATTTTTTTCCGAATTGTCTGAATTGATTTTCCATAAAAATCCCGAGCTCGCCGAAAATTCTTCGGAGGGTGAGTCGACGTTCCTAAAATAAATCGTGACACAACACAACTTTCAATTTTTGAAATCAGGTTCAAATTCGCGGTTAATTTCAATCTGACGCGATTTTAGCGTGACCTAACCTACCGGGTAGCTTTTAGGAATTTTTAGCACATTTGACCCGTGGTTGATTATTTTCAAGCCACATTGCACATCTTCGACTCATTGGCGACTCTTGGTTGTCGTGAAAATCTCGAGATTTTAAATACGGATACAGGGTACCAAAACAATAGAAAATCGATCTAGTGTCGATCGACGAGAATTTTGTAATTAGGTGGAATCACCCACACTGAATCACATGACTCAGCCAAATCGACCTATCTCTGGTCTCTAATCAATTTTTAACTGTGCCGTAATGATCTTTGTAGATTAGCACGGTCGAGTAGTCGATTCTTGGTTGAATTCTCAAGTCTATTGCGTTTATATTCCTTAACTGCTTCACCTGATAGACTAGTTATTTCGTGAGTGGCCAACTCAGAGAAAAGAACCATAGATGCGTCGATGAAAAGCTCAACTTATTTAATCGAAAACAGAACCTGAAAATCAAGATGTCATAACTCTTCCCCTCTTATAAAAATTTTGTCCTCGAAATTTAAACCATTTCCAATCTTTAAACAAAAAGGTGGGACTACAGTTGTCTCATCGAATCTTCACTTTCCCATGTTGCTCCTTCTGTCCCGTGGTGTTGCCAGACCACTTTAACAAGGGGACCATTTTGGTATGCATAACCTGTTCCTTCCGATCCACAATCTGAATCTGGCTTTCCAAGTACGACACTTTGTCGTCCACGTCTAACTCTTCAAGATTTAGCACATGGGTCGGGTCAGACTCATATGTCCTCAACATCGACACGTGAAAGACGTCATGCACTTGCGCCAACCTCGGCGGCAAGGCAAGGCGATACGCTAGGATCCTGATTCTTTCCAAAATCTCAAAGGGACCTACGTACCTCAGACTTAGTTTTCCTTTCTTGTCGAAGCGTGAAGTACCCCTCATTGGTGACACCTTCAGAAAGATGTGATCACTAACTTGGAATTCCAATGGCCTTCGACGCTTATTAGAGTAACTTTTCTGACAGCTCTAAGCGGTCTTTAATCTATCTCTGATAACGGCAATTGCATCCACTAACTACTGGACTAACTATGGGCCTGTGATCTTTCGTTCTCCGATCTCATCCCAACAAACTGACAGTTCGCACACTTTGCCATACAACGCTTTGAAAAGAGCCATCTGAATGCTCTGCTGGTAGCTGTTGTTGTAGGCAAACTCGACAAGATGAAGCTGTTCCTCCCAACTTCCTTTGAAATCTATCACACATGCTCTCAACATGTCCTCGAGAGTCTGAGTCATCCTTTTAGACTGGCCATATGTCTGAGGATGATAGGCCAAACTGTATTGTAACTTCATTCCTAAGGCGATTTGCAAACTCTTCCAAAAGGCAGTTGTGGACCTCGGGTCTCTATTCGATGTAATCGTCATCGACACTCCATGCAGACGAACAATCTAATGCACGTACAGTTCTGGATGCCTATCCAAATCAAGGTCCTTCCGTACTGTGATGAAGTGAGTCGACTTCGTCAGTCTGTCGACCACTACCCAAACAGAATCATTACCCTTCGACTCCTTGGTAAGCCTGTCACAAAGTGATAAGTTCCTATTTCCACTCGGGAATCTCGAGAGGTTACAGAAGTCCTCCCGGCTTACAATTCTATGCCTTCACTTGTTGACACGTTAGACACTTAGCGACATGCTTGGCGATGTCCGCTTTCATACCGGACCACCAATAATGTTGATGCAGATTTGATACATCTTCGCACTGCCAAGATGAATGCTATAACTGCTACAATGAGCTTATGATAAGATCTCTTCCTTAAGCTTTGCATCGTTAGGTACACACAATCGTCCTCGGAACCTTAGTGTTCTGTCTTCAGAAATATGAAAATCAGTCTTTCTCTTTTCGGTATCCTCTTGTAGGATCTTTTGAACATTTGGGTTTGTCAATTAAAGCGTCTTGATTTTGACTTGCACTTCCGGCTCAATTTTGAGGGTGGCCATGAGATTTACCTCAAATTTGAAAACCGAATCTCGAACTATCTCGATTAAAATCCATTTCTTGGCCATCATCTGTGCGACTGAAGACTTCCGACTCAACGCGTCAGCTACCCTATTCGCCTTTCGGGGGTGATACAAGATATGACAATTGTAGTCCTTCAGAAGTTCCGTCTAGTGACGCTGTCTCATATTCAACTCTTTCTGAGAGAGTAGACACTTGAGGCTTTGATGATCTGTAAAGATTTGGAACCTTTCTCCACACAAATAATGTCTCCAAATCTTCAGAGCGAAAATGATTGCCGTGAGTTCTAAGTCACTCGTCGGGTAATTTAGCTCGTGAGGTCTCAACTGACGGGACGCGTATGCAACAACCCTACCATGTTGCATTAACATGCAACCCAATCCTTTAAAGGACGCATCACTATAGATCTTGTACCCTCTAGGACTAGATGGTATGGTCAGCATTGGTGCAGTAGCAAGCTTTTGCTTTAGCTCTTGGAAACTATGTTCGCACTTTTCCGTCTATACAAACTTCTCTTCCTTCTTCAGTAGTCGAGTCATTGGCGAGGCTAATGCTGTAAACTCTTCCACGAACCTTCTGTAATATCCTGCTAAACCCAAAAAGTTTCTGATCTCTGTCACGGTAGTCGGTTTGGCCAGTTGATAACTGATTCGATTTTGGACGGGTCCATGGAGATTCCTTCGCCTGAAATCACGTGACCTAAGAATGCAACACGAGTTAATTAAGACTCGCACTTACTGAACTTGGCGTATAGCTCATGATCTCGCAAAGTCTGAAGTACTGTCCTCAACTGTCTTTCGTGCTCCTTAGGACTCTCGAGTACACCAGGATGTCGTCGAAGAAAACATTCACAAACTGATCCAGATACTCATCGAACACACGATTCATTGCAACAAGAGGCTCCTTGAATCAAACCATTTTATATATAACATCAAAGTTATACACATGCAAAATATTCAAGTACAACCCTAGCCAGTGATTCTCTTTTCTATGACTTTATTACAACAAACTGAAGTTCTACAATCTTAACCAAAATTCCGCTGCGCTACTCTGATAAAATCACCCCAAAAATGTTCTTCCTTTGATCGGTGCATGGCTTGGTTCCTTCCTGTCTCCTTTGCCATCCCAATAGCGCCCTATCTACGGTGCATTCTGCGGCGCATTCCTCCTGTTCTGTCCCATCGGTGGCGGCGACAGTTGAGATCCCATTGACTTGTGCGGACAATCCTTGATTAGGTGGCCGTGCTGGCGACACCCGTAACAAATTCTCATCCTAGAAAAACACGAGGCCGATCCATGTCGTTTCCCATAGAAACGACACACTCCATTCTAATTCGGTGCTGACTTGTCTATCCCACCCTTCCTGTTGGGCGGAATAGAATATCTCCCTCCGGTCATAGGCTTCTTCCTAAATCAGTTTCCATCTCTATTTGAACTGAACCTCGACCCAGATGAGGCGGCTTGCTCACTCAAACTTCTCTCTATCAGCTGGGCCCTACCATACACCTCATTGTAAGCCTTAAGATCAAACGGCACCAGTGGATTTCTCAGCTCTAGTCGGAGGCCGTTCTTGAACCTCCAAGCTTTATCTTCAGGGTCTTCTATTAGTCTTGGAGCGTACTGTGAAAACTCCGCAAACTTTGCTTTGTACTAGTCTACACCCAGCATTCCTTGGTGGAGGCGCTGGCATTCCTCCATCTTCTGCTTTTGGGTGCTACCTAAAAAGTACTTTCCATTAAAGGCTCTTAGGAAGGCGTTCCACACTAGAACCTCGCCTTCTAGGCATACTATGCCTTTGATGGCCCTCCACCAAGTATTCGCGTTACCTTGCAGTTGATATACTACAAGGACAACCTTTTCCTCCTCATTGCACATAAAAAATGCAAAGGCCTTCTCCAAGTCTTGGATCCAAAGCGATGTAGTCTCGGGATCTCCAGACCCGTGAACCTCGGCTGGTTCAACTTTAAGAATTGCTTCATGAGCTTAAGAATTAGTTTCTCTCTCTCCACAACTACGTTCCCTGGTGGAACTTCAATAGGTGCGGCAGCGGCGGCAACAGTAGTAGTAGCGGCAGCTTGAGTGGCGGCGGTAGTGGCGGCGGCTTAATTCTAGGCCTGTTGCCCCATTAGTGCTCCCATCGCTTCAAGCGCCTGCATAATCCCTTCAATCCTAGGATCACCAGGGGCTGCTACCCTAGCACAAATAGGAGGTGGTGCTACACCCCTAGCGCTAGTCTGAATTGGCGCTCGACTACAACCTCCTCGGGCACCTACCCTTTTCGGCGTTCTACCTCGAGTAATAGGTCCAATGGTTCGCTTTCTAGGAGTCCTTTGCTCATGATCACTCATAATGTAGATTCTTTACAGAAACCTACCTTCCAATTCCACATAGAATTAGAAGCTGAGCGATCCCCACAAAACAATCTACCAATTAGCTATCATTGACATGCACTAGTATAAAATAGAGGCTATTCCTATTAACTATCCCAAGAACCAATTGCACCTCATCACTCTAACTATTGACCAGCTCTGATACCACTCCGGGCGGGGATGTTATGCCCCGATCCTCGAGCGTGTGCCCATCTCTTGGTGGTCGATAAATTTTGCGATATCCCAGGACGCGTCGCCGACCCATTCATTTTAATGCGCATGCGGAAGCAAATTACTAATCCCCTGACCACAATAAACGTGGAATAGAAAAGCATGACAACAAATTTCAAATCAATCAACATAGCTTTTATAAACAATCTGGTTTACAAATAGAGGCCAACTCTAGGGTCTAAGTACAGGAGGTTTATCTCCAAAAGAACTTCTGAGCCACCATGCTCCTGACCCTTTCGCCTCAAGCTCCGGGTTCTTCACACTAGGGACCTGAAAAGTTAAGTCCACGATGAGGTGAGACAATGTCTCAGCAAATTCACCCCTTCAACTCCGACTAGGAAGGAAATACGCCTAAAAGCTGCCTATGCACACACAAGATAGAGGACTTGCCTTTGTCTCAGTTACTTCCTACAAGTCAATACAATTCATATATCACATATGTGCAGTAATAACACTCGATCAATTGGAGCGTCAAAATCACATCTCAGTCAATCAATCCATCCATCAATCTACCACAGAGGTCCCGATTATGAGACTAAATTGTTATGACACGTCCCATACCATGTCACACAATTTCGTCCCATAATCTAGTGCGTTTAACTCATTCAATCATGCATTCCAATTGATCACGGTCACACGGGCACAATCTAACCGTCATATAGCGGATTTAACTATCACACAACGGATCTATCCGTCACATAGCGGATGACGAATTCTCTTAACCAACACACGATCATCCAATCCTGGCCAAGGACATTGTGCTTTGCACTCAAACGCCTCAATTAAAATAATGTGCTTCATCGTGTTAAAAATACCTGATAAAATAATCGTGTGTGGGTACATGGTCAGTTTAAACCGAAAATACAATATCTTCCTTTTTAAAAATTCCACTACTAATTATAATGTCTAAAAACATTTTTGGCATTAGAAACCGACGCCTTGGTATTTTCTCGAGTAAAATACCAAAATTACTCAATTTTGGGATAAATACCCAAAATTATAATTTCCACTCAATTTCCACAAATCAACACTCAATTAAATAAACCAAGCATACCATTGCAATTAGCACGAAATCCCGGTCACCAGCTATCCCGGCATAATTTTTGAAAAATAATAAATAATTATATAAATACCAAAGGTAATTAAATAAATACCTTTAAATGCCATAAATAGAAACTTAGGCCTGGAAAAGCCTAATTAAATACCGAAACGGGCTCGGAAAATTTCCCAACCTATTGAGATAAATAGTACAACTTATCTAGTCTCTAATTAAGTCGATCTAACCACCTAACATGCATAAACGAATAATCAAATTGCTAATCCGTTCTAACTAACCACCTAAACCTTAATTAGCCTAAATTAATCAACCCTTAAGCATCATTAACTCCATAAACAGAGTTTAGTGAGTAAGCTCACCGATTTTGCGGGCCGGTGAGTCCACAGCGATGGTGGCCGAAACTCGAGCTTACGGTGGCGCCAACAGGAGCTTAAGAGGTCCCGAAAAAGGCTTGACAAGCCTCGGCTAAGGACTGGAAATTGGTTCTGCCCCTGTGCAGTTCTAGAGCTGCTGGCCAGCTCGGCTTGGGCTGGTCTTGGCGACTGTGAGTGGTGGTGCGGGTGCAACACGAAGACGGAGGAGCTACTGGCGTGTTGCAATTGCTTGGCTAGAGGGACGTCGCTGGAATGGAGCTGCTACGCGGCTGCTGGATGCGAATTGATGGACTAAGCGAAGGAGTCAACTTTGGGGAAGCTTCGTTGGGTTTGACCGATGAGGGTAGAGATGTGCCGACATGTGGCAGCTTGGGAAAAATTTAGTGGATGTTGCTCGGTTGAAGTGCCGAAGACAGGAGGGAAGTGGGCTTGCGATTCTTGTCGCTGGGCTGGGCTGCGGACAAAGAAGAGACACGATCGTGGGACAGCTTCGGTGGGGCATTTGTTGCGGGCGTGTCACTGGATAGAGGCGGTGACCGAGCGGAGGAACAAAAGAGGATGGGAGGAGCTGCTTCAAAGGAAAGAATGAAAGAAGGGCAGAGGTAGCTAGTTTCGATCCAAGAAAGAGGAGACTGACGCATGAAGGAGGAGGGGATCAACTTAGTGTGTTGGAGAAGCCGAAGGAGAGGGGATTGCAAGTCAATGGTAAATATCTCATCTCATCAATTTAAGGTCCCACAAGCCTTCATGGTAATCCCCTTTGTCCCCCATAATAGTTTCTTGTATAATTTTCCACAAAAACTCAATTTTGGTGCCAAATGTTGCAGTCCCCATACCAACCCACGAATTTCACCAATAGAGCTTCAATTTCTTAATCAATTTCTCCAATTTGATGTCCAATTTTGCTAAAGTGGAAGCCTACACAATTTCCACAATTTCCCTTCACCAAATAGCTCACTTTGGAGGCCAAAAATCCCCTCTATTTGGCCCATCCGAATTTCATTTCTTTTCCAAAACGTTCGATTTGATTTTCCGTAAAAATCCCAAGCTCGCCGAAGATTCTTCGAAGGATGAATCGACGTTCCTAAAATAAATCGTGACATGACAAAAATTTCAATTTTTGAAATCGCGTTCAAATTCGCGGTTAATTTCAATATGACGCGATTTTAGCGTGACCTAACCTACGGGGTAGCTTTTAGGAATATTTAGCGCATTTGACCCATGGTCGATTATTTTCGAACCACATTGCACATTTTTGATACATTGGCGACTCTCGGTTGTCATGAAAATCTCGAGGTTTCAAATATGGACACAAGGTACCAAAATGATAGAAAAATCGGTCTAGTGCCGATTGACGAGAATTTTGTAATTAGGTGAAATCACCCACACTGAATCACATGGCTTAGTCGAATCGACCTATCTCCATTCTCTAATCGATTTTTAACTGTGTCGTAATGACCATTGTAGATTAGTATGGTTGAGCAATCGATTCCTGGTTGAATTCTCAAGTTTATTGCGTTTATATTCTTTAACGGCTTCACCTGATAGGCTAGTTATCTCGTGAGTGGCCAACTTAGAGAAAAGAACCATAGGCACGTCAATGAAAAGCCCAACTTATTCAATCGAAAACAGAACCTGAAAATCAGAATGTCACAGCAATGGCAGCACAACAGCATCGAGGGCGTGATATTCGCAGCTCAAATGACGGCACGAACAGCCTGGCTCGGTGAGGCTTGGGCTCACAGTCAAGCTTTGGAGGGGTGGTGGCTTACGAGAAGCGGCGAATAGTGTGAGGAATGTCAGAGCAACAGTAATGCGAGCATCAAACATGGCTCAGACGCATGGCATGAAAGGCAATGGCAAGCCTCATGGCTAAGGGAGATCGACGAGCTTGGGAGGTGGCTCGGTGGCTTGTGGATGGTGGCGACAGTGCATATGGACGATGGTGACGACACGGACGAGTGGTGGCAAGAATGGAGGTGATGGCGGTGACAAGAATGGAGGTGATGGCGGTGACTTGCAGTGGTGATGGTGAGGAGGGGAAGAAGAAGAAGAAGAAGAAGAAGAAGAAGAAGAAGAAGAAGAAGGAGAAGAAGAAGAAGAAGAAGAAGATGATGATGATGAGAGAAGAAAAGAGAGAGATGGGCAGGGGTTGTGGGTGGCCAGCAAAGGTGTGATATCCTGAAATTTGACCCATTTTGAAACATATGAAATGGTTATTTCATCAATGCACTAATAGTTAATTTACTCTGAACTAATCACTCATGAGTTAACTAATCTATTGGGTGATGCCGTAAAGGGTTAAAACGCGAACGACCAGAGAATTCAATCAAGAATAGAGCGCTCAATCATAAGGATCGACAAAGGACAATACTACACTGTTACAAGTCAATTAGTGAATGAATAAAAATTGATTTGACAGAGGTACGTAGTCGGATTGCGGGTGATTTCGCACAATTACGATGCTTGTCGTGAACGATAGTAAATCGATTTTCTATTGATCTTGTATTTAGGGTGAATAATTGATTCCTCTCGATTACATGATAATCGAGGGTTATTCATGATTTGAAGAGGCACAAACATGGATAAAAAATTATTGACCATGGGTCAAATGCGTGAAAACCTCTGAAAGCCATCCGATAGTTTAGGTCGTATTAAAGTTGTATTTGATCGATTTCAACCATGAATTTTAATCTGATTTTGGGTATTGAACTTTCAAGGATTCCAAGATCAACCTATCATATGTCGCCTCATTTATCGGTCAATTTATTAGTAAGCCTTAATCTTTGGATAAGGATTAGTAGGTCGAGATTTGTAAGCTAGAAAAGGAGCCGAGCCAAGCAAAGGCCTAATGGGCTTCACGCCCAAATTAAAGACCGAAATTGGATGAGTTAAGCCCAAGCCCAAGTTCGTCAAGCCCAAACCCAAGCTCTAATGAATAGTGTGCATGAATAGTAACTCGCGTGAATAACCTAGCCTCTAGAAGCCTAATTTTAGGCTTGCCTTCAAAGTCTTGATTCATTAATGCCCTCTAGAAGCCATGATTACAAGAGACAAAGACTTTGGTCTTGCAAGAAGACTTGTCACCTTTGGTTTCTTAATTCTACTCTGATTCCAGTTTTCGAAATTCCTGGACCTCACTATTTTCTGATTTATAAAACTTCTTGTGGTTCGAATTTGGAGAAATTTCCTTCATGAAAGTTGTTCAAAATATTTTGATGTATAACATACTTTAATTTCAGAATTTTCTTAGGTGAAATGCTTAGTACGAGAGACTATTCTTTTACCATGTGAAAACTACCCGATATAGTAAAAAAAGTGACCTATTTGTCTTCTCAATTTTTTTATAAAATTTTCCTTTAGAATCTAAACATTCTTCCTTCACAAAAATGGTAAAGGACATCCATATCTACAACATAATAAAATTTCAAAGTGTTTTATGAAGATTTGGATGTCAAAATGAATTTTCTTCTATGATCATTGAATCTGTCTGACGGACGTAATGCTGGGTGGTCTTTGGTGGTTTTCTGCTCTTTATAGAAAAATTATCTAGGCTTGGCTCCTTCATGAAAATATGTTATTTAAGACATTTTTTACAACATATTCAATTTTTATAATTTTTTGAATCCGTTTGATAAGGTAATGACATTTTTTTCAAAAGTTGCTCGAAACTGTTCTTTACATTAGAAGGGGAGGGTCACACGCTCAAGCTTGGAGGACAAGCCTAGGCAATTGCATGGTTGAGATCAACCCTTGCTCCCTAAGCTTAGACTATTGGATGGCCAAGATTGCTTCTTGCTCCCCAAGTTTAGTCAATTGTGTAGGCAATTGTGCGGTTGAGATCTACCCTTGCTCCCTAAGTTGGAATGGAGGGTCAAGATGTGTTCTTGCTCCCAAGTTAGGACTTTAAGTCAAGGAGTATTAATTGGCCAACTTCTTCCCCAATTTTTCCTCTTTTTTCCATCATTTCTCTCACTTTCTCTTTCTACCTCTCTCTTTGGATGAATTTTCCTTCATCTCTCTCCCTCATCTCATACCCATTCCTCTCTCTTTCTCTCTCGGTTTGCTACCCTACGTCGCCATGCTATGCTGCCTTACCGTTCGCCATCCCTCAAATCGCGAGACACCATTACCGCCAGACCACCACCAAGCCACCAAGCTTCCTTGGCCGTGAGCTCAAGCTATTGCCACTGCCGTGGTGCTGCCATTCGAACCGTGAGCTCCACGTTCTCATCATCATCGTGCCGCCGTTGCCATTAGCTCGCCGTCGCTGTAAAACTATGAGTTAACTTCCTAATCTTTAATTAGGGTGTTGATTGCATATATGAGTGGTTTAGATTAAGGCTAATGGTAGTTAGTATGGTTTAGTTTATAGGTTATCGTGATAGGTGACAAGTGAACTTGATAGGTTATCGCGATAGGTGATAAGTG
Organism: Eucalyptus tenuipes; assembly: GCA_014182365.1. Classification (NCBI taxonomy): domain Eukaryota; kingdom Viridiplantae; phylum Streptophyta; class Magnoliopsida; order Myrtales; family Myrtaceae; genus Eucalyptus; species Eucalyptus tenuipes. The sequence continues at coordinate 13,959,470 of CM024545.1, forward strand.
GACTTGATAGATTATCAAGAATGGGTGATAAGCTATCACTGAAGGGATGATAAGTTATCGAGAAATTGGTGATAAACTATCACTAAAGGGGTGATAAGCTATCAAAAAATAAGTGATAAGTTATCGCTAAATAGGCGATAAGCTATCGGTTTAAGGTTGATAGGCTATCATAATAGGGTGATAAGTGATGATTTTTATGTGTTTTGTACTTGATTTATTGGATGAATTTATGCATAATTTGTATTGTTTGAGGTTATTATGCCATGATATTGATTGCCCAAATCATAAGTTTTAAATGCTATTTTCAAAGAAGGTTTTACTTACAAGAAAATGACAAACTTTGAGGCATCATGTTTGGACGCCATGTTTTATGTGCTAAATGGGACAATGGAGTTTTAAAATGAAAGTGTGCAAAGTTTAGCGGAATGATTATAAGTACATGACCACATGTGACTATTTCAATGGAATTTTAAGTGTAAAGATTTTCTGAGATTTGTTATTTGAGCACGAACTCTTTTACACCGGGCTAATTGATGATAGATAAAATTGGCTTGGGTGTTAGTGTGCTTGAGTGGTCACTTAATTGAATCTGTCACCCAATGAGAGTTTGGGGGCAATGCCCAATGTTTATTGGATGCCTAGCGGGGGTCTGGATGCCGAGTTGTGGTTGAGGCCGGACTGATGCTCCTTTATGGAATGCCGTCTAGGCGGGGGTTCTAGATGTTGCTGTGCACGATGGGGTGGGACGATGCTCGATCATGCTGAAAGACCGCCAACCCTTGTGGTGGCTGTGGCTCGAGGGGTCGTAATAATCTGAAATCATGGTCTCGAGAACAACATGGTAGTATGGGATGCCATGATATTCTTGAGACGCCATGTGTGCAAAATGCATGAGTGCTAATGCATAGTCTAAGAGTGATGTTATGACTTGCACATGTATGGCATGGAAATATATATGAGTCGCATGAGACATATGTGATTAACTAATGTGCAGGATGCGCGAAGGCGAGGTAAGGATGCCGACGGGTTACTTGACAGCTTTAATATTTGTCTTTGGGGTTGGTTGGCTGACCATGTTTATAGTTAAGGTAAAGCAAGGATTGCTTTGCTATTGATCTGCCGTCGATATAATGTTGCATGTTTAGGCTGCCTTCGAGACGAATTAGCGTCCTAATTTAGGCTTGGGTTGTTAACTCGCTGAGATATTTATATCTCACCCCGTTGTTGTTTAATATTTTTTAGGCTCGTGGTATGGAGAACCGTCATGCTCGGTTCGGGGTCCCTTTGGAGACGAGAGATTGGCCTGGCGTTAGTGAAGTTTAATTAACCCCGACTCACTGTTGGTTTTGTTGGTTGGTTGGAAGTTGCCAGTGTAAGGGCTTGTAATCACTAAACTTCCTAGGGTTAACAGTAAATTTGTAATTGAAGTGTTCAGTTTGATGTTGTAGTGTTTTCCGTGCTATCCCTATTATATTTGTTATGATTGACTGGATGTTATTTATATCAAATGCTTCCGCTTGCGTTTAATTGAAAGAATAAAAGAATGGGTCGACGACACGTCATGGGTCGTCATAAATTTATCGACTGTGGTGGGACGTTCGCGTGCTCGGGGGTTCGGGGCATGACAAGAGGTGAGGGAGATGAGGGGGGAAGAGAGAGAGAGAGAGAGAGAGAGAGAGAGAGAGAGAGAGAGATAAGGGGTTTTTTTTTTTTTTCCCAAAAATCTTCCTTAAAATCCTCTCCACCAAGCCTTTTTCCCTTTTGTCTTTTTTGCTAAACCTTCTAGAAGGGCAAAATGGTCTTTTTACACTTTTAACTTGAATTTTCAATTTTGCCCCTAGGTCCATTTGCTTGAAATGGGCTTGGCTTGGCTTGGCTTGGCTAGCATAAGTAGGCCCTCATGACTAACTTGAGGGGCGTGAGGCCCGTTGGCCTTCACTTGACCCAGCTTCTCTCTCTAGCTTCCAATTCTTGATCAATTAGTCCAAATCTGGAAATTTTAAGCTTGCCAATAAATCAACGGATAAATGAGGCGATGTGCAATAAGTTAATTTTGAAATCCTTGAAAGTTCAATACCTGAAATCGAATTAAAATTCATAGTTAAGATCAATCAAATACAACTTTAGTATGACCTAAACTCTTGGATGGCTTTTAGAGGTTTTTGCACGATTAACCCGTGAGTAATAATTTTCGATCCACGTTTGTGCCTCTTCAATCATGGATGACTATCGGTTGTCATGTGATCGCAAGGAATATATGACTAACCCTAAGTACAAGATCAATAGAAAATCTATTTACTGTCGTTCATAGTGAATATCGATATCGTGTGGAATCACTGGCAAACCAACTACATACTCATGCCAAATCGATTTATATCCGTTCGCTAATTGACTTATAATAGTGTACTATTATCTCTTGTTGATCCTTGTAGTCAAGCGATCTATCCCTGATTGATTTCTCCTATCTTTCACTTTTTAACCCTTCGTGGCCTCTCCCAATAGATTAGTTAACTCATGAGTGATCAGTTCAGAGTAAATTACTATCAGTGAATTGATGAAATAACTATTTCATATATTTCAAAATGGGTCGAATTTCAGGATATCATAATATGCATGCTTGATGTATCGCCATGGGCACATATTAATTAACAATGTGTAGAGGTGTGCCAAGGTGAGGTAAGAATGCATGCGGGACTATTTGATGTTCTACATATGTAGGTTGCACCTGAGACAAATTAACATCTTAATTAAGGCTTAGGTTGTTGACTTACTGAGATTTTATTTCACCTATTGTTGTTTATTGTTTTCAGGCCCATTGTATGGAGAACCGTCATGTTTGGTTAGGGTCCCAATGGATCAAGATACTATCTTGACCTCACACCCTATCCCGGGATCCAACCAGGTGTACAAACTTTTGTATCACGACGGTTTGGGTAGACGAGTGGTTGGCCCACTAGGTGACCCATAGGTTTAAGGCATAGTTTATTTGGGTCGGGGAGGAACATCTTAGCTTGATCCGTGATTTTCATGGACACATAGTGAGGCTCCTGGAAAGCAAGTATGGGATCCCATGGACATTGACACCCCTGGTGGTGCCGTTGAAGATCTAGAGACTGACCCTAATGTGGAGTTTGATCTTGAACACCACTCGGATATCACGGCTGGCCCAGACATTTGTAAATTTTGGGTCAATCCTGACCCCTGCTGGTTTCTATTGATGGTTGATAGGAAGTTGCCGTCGTGGGAAAGGCTTGTGAATATTTAACTTCCTAGAGTTGACAAGTACATAAATAAAAGTAGTGCTTTTGGAAATGTTTGTTGTTGTGTTTATACTATCCCTACTAATAAATTTGACTTTGTGTTTATAATATGCTTCCGTTTTTCATTTAATCGAAAGAATAAAAGTATGGGTTGGCGATGCGTCCCGAGACGTCGCAACTAAACCATCATCGAGGGATGTTCGCGTGCTCGGGGTTCGGGGCGTGACACATACCGCCACGGATGTGTCCAAATTCACTCACCATGATTTCGTGGCCAGCATTATTTCCTTATTTATTTTTCTTAATTTCTGCTTCGCTCAATCTTTCCATTTGGCTTTTCTTGTTTGCATTGCCTCGTGCATGAACTCCCAATATTCGGCCGAGTGAGGGTCAATTCTGTCCATATTGCCGGATAAATCCCACTAATTCTTTCCCTAAATTTGCTCACTCTCCTTGCCGTTTCATGGCTCGCTAATTTCAGAAGCACCAACTTCTGCAAATATCTGGATTCTTTCCCTCATTTCATCTCTTTATACATTCTTTTCTTTTCTTCCCATTCCTAACTCAGTATCTTGCTTTCAAGTCTCTGTGCTTCATCTTATTAATGACATTTACATATTTAGACCGGAAAAAAAAATTATCTATCTTGCCCCCTTGCTAGCCATATTTCAAATATGTGAATCATTTAATTGTGGAAGAAATTCCACCGATTCCTCCTCTGGCTTCGAGCACGTTCCCCAATCATGGTCCTTTCAAAATTGTGACGTGTGATCCCTTTTCTTAAGCCACCATTCTAGCAGTCATGCATCATCCTTCATTCCTCATTGGCCAAATTTAGACTCCAATCCGGGTTACCATGTAGAAAATCCTAATTCAAATTGTGACCTTGATCCATTCAATGAATCCAAGATTTTCGCTCAAAATATGTCAATTTCAATTGGTGCTAGTCAATAAGAAAGATTCCGTATGTAATACTCCATGGTATTTTGCACGCCACCGATGAGAATGCAAATGGGAACTATGCAATATTGATTTTTTTTTTGTTTAGGGATTGAACTTGATACCTAATTTTTCATGTGATAAATGACTAAAGAAAAATCAAAATTTAGGTGTCAACATTGACCGAAAAATGTTAAGGCCCTTGAAATACCTTAGTAATCTCGTTGCCTACATAAAATGTGAGCCAAAGCTCCAGTGAAACGGTCATGAGATGGGAAACTTTAACACCATCTTCATTAAGACGACATAATTTATCCTATGAAGTCAAAAATATGCATGCCTCATCTTAGTAATTCATTGACATTTAAAATCCAAGCCGGCGATGATTCCTCATATAAAAATAACATCTTAGTTTGACTTTTGCCAAAAAAAAAAACACGAAGGATACTTGCATAGGTACTATCCTTCCCCCTCATGTCATATACTCCAAATTAATCTGATTTACAATATGTAACTCAAAGCTGGCTCATTCTTTTAACTTGTAACTATGTACTTTGTCTAATGCTCTATTTTCATCTATAAATAGAAAGGTACGCAAGGTATATCTCTTACAAACTCAGTACCGAAAAAATCTCAGATATTCAAAAAGCATGGCTAAGATCACCAGTCACAAGTACACCGTCTTCTTCAACTTGGTTTCGATACTCTTCTTCATCCTCATGGTCACCCGGGTCGAGAGCCGATACACTACAGGTAAGTAATGGGTTACTAATCTCCATTAATTGATAATATATATTTTCCACCCGCATACTTCAAAATCTTGTTGCAACTTAATCGTACGTTGAGGATCCGCTTTCTATTTCAAAACCTCGGCCAACCACAAGTTACATCCCTAGTGCCAGTACTTTCGACCGGTTTTGAAAGAAAATCTGTTTTAATGCTGTATTAATAGCTGGAAGTTTTTCTTTCATACGGGAGGATGAGCAGCTTGACATTACCCATGTTTTCCCATAATATTGAAGTAGTTTGCATGCATGAGCTAAGCACAATTCTTTTAATTGCAATTAAAAAAATTATTCATTTTTTTCCGTACATAATTGTGTTGCAAATACAATGTATATAATGGACTCCAAGAGATAAGATACCGCTATGATACCAAATCAAAAAAATTATTCAATTTTTCCCTACATAATTATGTTGCAAAAACAATGTAAATAAAGGACTCTAAGAAATAAGATACAAAAGGCAACCGAATAACAAATATTCCGTATATATTTGTTGACTTACTAACTCTAAGAGATAAGATGCAAAAGGTAACATAATAACAAAAATTCCCTAAATATTTGCTGAATATTTTCTTCCCTTAACAATTGCTAATGTAAATTACGCAATTAGTGTTTCACTTAGTCATCAATCAAGTCGTTCCATTGGGACTCAAGTCTTTCTTTGGTTTATGCATGGTACTTTACAGGGACATTTTTTTGCCGCCTAGATGTGCAAGTGAACAGTGGAGACACTTGCTATGCAATAGCACAGCAGTACGGCTTGACTCTGGACACCTTCTATTCCTACAATCCAAACGTAAACTGCGATGATCTCCAAATTGGTCAATATCTTTGCATCTTCGGGGTGTGGCTCTAAGCCACAAAGATGTCTAGTTTACACTTGTATGAATAAAGGAGTGGATAAGTGCAACGCGCTCATCACGCAATTGCTGGTAATGCAAGCGCAGGGGTCTGGTCATCATGTTTCGTTTCAGTGTCATCAAGCAATGCAGTTTGAGCATTGTGACTAGAGGGTGTCGATAAAGTTAGTACGCATGCTTTATTTCAGTATTTTGGTGAATAGTTAAAGTATATTTGTTATTCATAAGAAAATATTGGGCACAGAAAGGGTAGCCACCTCGGTAATGCATTAGTCCATTCCACGAGCAACATGTATAACTCGCATGTCCACCTTTAATAAAACCCAGAAGTCCCTCTCACTCCTTCGTTTCTCTCTTTTCTACACCGTTGCTTTCTTCGTTTTCTTTTTGCCCTTCCAAGGCCATGGACAACGCTCGATTGCAACGGCCAGCCATGGACAAACCACTCACGAGCATGCCGACACTTACCCACACTTGTTGTCGGCATCATTCAAGCATGCTATTTATCCCCAGGCATCCATCTTTCCCATCTAGCCATGGACGACGCTCGCGGCCAACCATGGATGACCGGCAAGTGCCAAATACCTCGAGTGCCAAGACTTGACATGGGTAAACACTTAAGTGCCAAAATTAGAGAAAAAAATGAACATTTGAGTGCCAACGGTGAGAATTTCCGGCCAAATTGCTAACTTAGCATTTTCTCGCACGATTTTTAACCGATGTGGCAACTCTTTAAAAAAAAAAATTATCAACGTGGCGCTAACATGGCTAGATAACCCAAAACGACGTCGCTTTGGTCCAAATTTGATTTTTAATATAAATATTAATTAAATTAAATTTAAACATCTAAAAAAGAAAAGATCAGATATGGGGCCGTGGAGGCCCTTGCTGCCACCTCCCCCACCATCACCGGAAATGGTCAGCAACGGTGGGGCGAGGGTTAGCCGGAGCCTCAAATTTGGGCGAAGGCTTGTAGGCCACAAGCCTTTCGGATACTATGAAAATAACAATTTGTTGTAAGCAACAAATTCTTGAAAAATCGGATCCAAAACAATTTATAATTATTTATGATTTAGTTTTTTGTGGTCTAAAATAAACTGTTATTCTCACACTAGATTAAAAACTAGCATGCAATGTCATCCACTTGTTTACTAATAACAAGATGGGTGTTCTAAATAGTTTATACCTAAAGGGGGATTTTGCCTTGAACCTTTAGGTTGAATATAAAACTAAAAAGTTACCTGTTCATTATATATGGGTTCATCTTACGCTCAATGGTAGCTCTTTTCGGACATCCTAGTTTTAGAGCAAATACAATATTGCACCAAGTATTAAGTTGTAATCAACCTCCACTTCAAATAAACACTCCTAACTTTCTCAGCAAACAGTCTGATGTTAGAGCCAAACACGGATGAGATCCTCTTCTTAACATCAGATAGCACTAGATTAGAAAGTCTTATTAACACAAGGAGAAGCCTTGCCGCATATCCCATCATTTCAATCTTGCCAAATACAATATAAAGTGGAATTCGGAATCTACATCAGTATGATTTATCTCTGATTAGATGGTATTGATTAGTACCACACAAATGGCGATCCGCTGGATGAAAATCTCCATCACTTGAACCTGAGAGTATAATTTTACCAAAGCAGCTGAATTGGGAAAAAGAGTGCTTTCCAAAGCAGGTCGACTACTCTCCCGCTTCATCTCCGCATCCCAAAAACTCTAATCTTTTTATGTACAAATTTTTATTTTTTGTTAACTTATGTGTATATCTTTTTGTAATCTAACCATACATTACAATAAGATTATACTCATGTTTGAGCACTTTCATACTTCATTTTAGTTATATTTTGTACGACCTAGATCATAGGGCTACGTCTAGTGGCATACGAATCGAAATGCTAAGTAGAAATCAAGCGTTCAACTACAAAGAAAATTTCAGATTTCACTTCTCTTTTTCATTCCCCAATATGTGCAGATTAGGATATGTTTGATATACATTGTTGATTGACGAATTCAGGGGGAGACAACCTCAGAAATCAGAGGAATGTTACAAAAACGGCATTGAAGAGCTTGAGTCCCACATTGTCTCACCGTGTGAGTGACATGCAAACCCTAAGTTGCCACATCCTCTTAGCGATCGACGGTTGGAGGCTGGAGTTTCCATGGCGTTTTGTGATTGGAATAAATGGAAGAAGCCAAACGGATGTTTCTTTATTGGAAAATTGGTTTTATACTAAAGGGCATAATTGTCATTGTATTGCTTTAGCCCTAAACCCTATGTATATATTGTAAATTACTTCATCAATGCAAGTGAGTTCGCCCAATCTCTACATGGTATCAGAGCGGCGATTCTTGGAGCCCGACTCTCACGTCTCCCTTGAGGCCGTAGCATTGATGCCGTGCTCTGACGGAATGGCTCCGATCGAGCGCTAGGGTTTCTTTCGGTTGCGTTTCATGTTCCATTACTCCTCTACCGTTGCCACCAGAATTCGGCCGACAACTTGGTCAGAATTCTCCTTCCACCCCTTGGATCAACATCAACGCCATAAATTTTGATATAAACTTTTGCTCCCCCAATAAATTCTGCGGAAAGCATCTACGCCAATATAATACCGTAAATTCTCTCAAGTATATCTTCCTCGCCATTGAGGCGGCTCTGATGTAATACCGTGGTAGTCTTTACAATGTTAGTCCAGTGAGGTAATTCAATCTAGCCGGATCGCTTGAGGTGAGCCGCATAGGCTTTGACGAACTTGTGCGGCGACACGTCCTTCACTGTCCTCGCCGTCGCCACGCCATATTTCACTACCTAGGCGAGCAGGCCAGTTTTCTCGCTAAACTCAGGCAAGTAATCATTCGAAGCTTGCAGGTAATTATTCTCAGGCAAGTCGCCTACAGGTTTCTTTCCAGCAAATTTCAGTTCAGTCCATCGTCCAGACAACTTCTTTGAGATAAACTCAAAGCCAACAGCCACTCTTTTGGCCGCAAGTAATCATGGCAACTGAGCCTCAAAACTCTTCAGCCACCGTTCCTGCACATGAGCAGGTGGGCAGCCCTTATTTTTTGCATCATTCTGATAACCCAGGATCTAATCTCGTTGGCATGGTCCTTACGGGTGACAATTACAACAATTGGTCTCGTGCCATGGAGATTGCCCTTTTTGCCAAGAACAAGATGTTGTTTGTTACTGGAGAAATAAAAAAGCCAGTTGCAACAGATCCTACCTATGCATCTTGGATTCGTGTGAACAATATGATTCTATCTTGGATCCTTAATTCCATTCATACAGATTTGGTGCCAATAGTTCTCTACACAGAGTCAGTTGCGGATGTCTGGGCCGATCTTCGTGAACTTTTTTTGCCATCGAATGGTCCTTGGATTTTTCATCTCGAGCAAAAGATATGCACCCTTACTCAATGTGATGATGCCGTGACTAAGTACTACGACAATTTGCGAAGCTGGTGGGATGAATTGAATAATTTGGATCTGTTACCACAATGCTCTTGTTCGGCTCATCTATCATCACCACACAACAAGAGAATCGGCGCTTGTTTCAATTTCTCATGGGTCTCAATCCGAGGTACGCTAATGTTATTAGTCAGATTTTACTAATGAATCCGTTACCTAGTGTTGCACATGCATATGTGCTAGTTCTTCAAGATGAGTCACATCGCCATATCCAATTAGACCACCCACTATCCGACCAAACAAGCACTTTGCTTAGCACTCATGGAAATAATGCTCCATGGCCGTACACGAATTCCTCATACCATGGACAAGCCAGCTCTCTTGGTGCCCCCGCTTCGTCCGCTAACCTAGCTAAATGGACGAACACATCTCGCAGCCGAGAAAGATGTGCCCACTGTGGCATTCCGGGACATACGCGGGACGTGTGTTATCGACTTCATGGCTTCCCTCTTAACCACAAGCAACGCCGTGACAGCCATCTACTTCCTCCCGGCTCGCGGATAACAAGTCCAGTCATACTTCTGATGCGGCACCTCCACCATTCACAAATGATCAGTATAAGCAATTGATGCGCTCGTTGCAAGAGGTAAACATCCTGAAAGCCAACCTCTCAGGTAATGTTCTCGACTTAACTTCGAATTCATTTAATTCCAATACTTGGGTCATTGACACTGGCGCCACCAATCACATCACATTTGAACCCCATTACCTTACAAACCCGACATACTATTCCTCTCCACATCCCACTGTTGGAATTCTGAATGGTGTTGGTGTCCCCGTGACATCACGTGGTTCAGCCCCCCTTACCTCAACTATCTCCCTTAATAATGTCCTTTGTGCTCCCTCTTTCAAATACAACTTATTGTCAATCTCCAAACTCACTCAAACTTTAAACTGCTCAGTCATTTTTTTTTCCTAACTACTGCCTTTTTCAGGATCTCTTGACGAAGAAGATCATTGGTCGGGGCCATGAGCATGGTGGTCTCTATTATCTAGAGATTCCTACCGAACCTGCCGTTCTTTCTACTACAACCTCTTCATCTCATCTTTGGTACGCCTACTTAGGCCATCCATCTGAGTAAGTTTTATCTACTTTGCAACAAACTTTACGTTTTAGTCCAGCAAAACAATTCAATCCATGCGATACTTGTCATTTATCCAAGCAAACGCATCTGTCTTTTGAGTCTAGCACTATTACTACTTCACGTCCTTTTGAGCTTATTCAGGTTGACATTTGGGGACCTTATTCTCATTTTACACATAAGACATGTCGTAATTTTTTTTTTATCTATTGTTGATGACTATTCGCGCTATACTTGGATTTTTTTGCTTACTTTTAAGTCCGATGCCATTGACTCTATGATTTGCTTCTTTACTTTTGTTGAGACTCAATATCAAATCAAAGTCCAAAATGTTCAATCTGATAACGGGACTGAATTCCTTTCCTCTCGCTTACAAGAGTTTTTTTGCGCACACGGTGTTCACCACCAACGTAGTTGCCCTCACACTCCTCAACAAAATGGAGTTGTTGAGCGTAAGCATCGTCACTTGCTCAATGTTGCTCGTGCATTGCATTTTCATTCTAGCATACCTCTTCACTTTTGGGGGATTGTGTCTTAACTGCTACTCATCTCATTAATAGATTACCTAGTCCTCTCCATCACAATAAAACCGCGTATGAACTTCTTTATGGCAAACCACCTTCCTATTCTCATCTTCGTGTCTTTGGCTCATTATGCTATGCTTCCATCGGTCATCTTCACTCTAATAAATTTGGTCCTCGATCTCGCCGATGTGTTCTAATTGGTTATCCCACAAACCACAAAGGTTACCGTCTCTATGATCTTCAAGACCAAACAATTTTTACCAGTCGCGATGTCATTTTCTATGAACAAGATTTTCCTTTCCATCAAACTAGCAAACATACCACAATCGAACAGACCTCAGTACTTCCATTACCCAAACCTGACCTTGGTGAAACGTACCCACCTCCCTCCACCCCAGTCCTTGCACCGACCTCAACTCCTCACCCTCCTACACCCACGATCGCACCATCACCAACTGAACCCGAAGCCATGCCTCGGCCATCTCGGCAACGCCATCTACCCGGATATCTTCAGGACTACTACTGCGCTATTGTGGCCTCCGATCAATCCTCTTCGGACTCTAAGGTAGCTGAATCAGGTACTCTTTACCCTTTATCTAACTGTTTATCATACTCGCGCTTTTCATCCACTCACCGTGCCTTTTTAGCCTCCATATCCTCTGAACAAGAACCTGAAACTTATGACGCTGCGTGTCAATCTCCCAAGTGGTGAGAGGCAATGTCTTCTGAGATACAGGCTCTTGAACAAAATGGCACTTGGGAAATTGTTTCTTCCTCCTAACAAACATCCCATTGGATGTAAATGGGTTTACCGCATCAAATATAATTCTGATGGCACCATTGAGTGTCACAAGGCTCGGCAAGTTGCAAAGGGCTACACTCAAATAGAGGGGATTGATTACCATGACACATTTGCGCCTGTTGCTAAAATGGTAACTGTTCGCACTTTATTAGCTCTTGCTTCAATTTGTCATTGGCCTCTCTACCAATTAGATGTAAATAACGCTTTTCTGCATGGTGATCTTGACGAAGAGGTTTACATGAGGTTTCCACCGGGTTTTCATACTAAGGGGGAGAATTTAGTTTGTCGACTTAAGAAATCACTCTATGGCCTTAAACAGGCATCAAGGCAATGGTTTGCTAAATTCTCTTCTGCACTACTTGATGTTGGTTTTCAATAGTCAAAGGCGGACTATTCACTTTTTACATTTGTCCGTGGCTCTCTCTTGACCATTGTCCTTGTTTATGTTGATGATTTGGTTATAATGGGTGATGATGATGTTATGATTCAACTTCTCAAGCGATTTCTCGACACACAATTTCGTATTAAGGACTTGGGCACTCTCAAATATTTCTTAGGCATTGAAGTTTCTCATTCCAAGTCTTGGATTTTCTTATCACAAAGGAAATATGCTCTTGATATTTTGTTTGACATTGGTCTTCTTGGTGGACGTCCTATTGATACTCCGATGGAACCCAATATACAATTTTCGGACTCCTCTCCAGCTCTTAAGGATCTAGGTTCATATCGACGACTTATTGGTAGATTATTATATCTTACAGTAACTCATCAGATTTACTTTTTGCAGTGCAACATCTTAGTCAATTTATGCACTCTCCTCATGAAGACCATTGGAATGCTGCCCTTCGCATTGTGCGGTATCTCAAGCATGATCCTGGCACTGGTTTATTTTTTCCATCTGATTCAACTCTCCAACTTAATGGTTATACAGATTCTGATTGGGCATCATGTTCTACATCTCGACGATCTGTTTTTGGCTATTGCATGTTTCTTGGTTCTTGTCCTATCTCATGGCGTTCCAAATAACAAACCACTGTTGCCCGTTCCTCAGCAGAAGCCGAATATCGTGCTATGGCGTCTACCACATGCGAAATCACATGGCTTCACATGCTTCTCTCGGATCTCCATGTCAACACTACCACTGCCAATCTTTTTTGTGATAATAAAGCGGCCATCCACATTGCCACTAATCCTGTCTTCCACGAACGAACCAAGCACATCGAGATTGACTGTCACTTGCTTCGTGAAAAAATTCAAGATGGCATTTTGCGTACTCTTTATGTTCCCAATCACTCCCAACTCGCGGACTTGTTCACGAAACTGGTCGCACGTGATTTATTTTGTAATTTTAAGAACAAGTTGTTGACATGTTTACATTCACCAACTTGAGGGGGAGTATTGGCAAATTGGGTTTATACTAAAGGGCATAATTGTCATTGTATTGCTTTAGCCCTAATCCCTATGTATATATTGTAAATTACTTCATCAATGCAAGTGAGTTCGCCCAATCTCTACATTCTTCTTCCCCTCTATTTCTCTCTCTTCTTATTATGTTCCGTGCACTATTTCAGTCTCACAGTTGTCCAGGAATGGCGATGGAGGCCAGAGAAATCACCAGAAACTTGCCCACCAGAATGAAATACCGCTGGTGCGAAACTGAGAGCTCTATTTTCTGGTGATCGAGCAATGGGGCTGATCGCACGTTAGGACTGGCCAATGACAAACGCAAGAACTTGTTGGTGCACTTGTGGCGGTTCGAGAGAATCGCTCGGTGGCTGGCACTCGTCGGGAAGATCACGAGCAGGCGAGCTTGAGTGGCTGAATGGACTCCAGGAAGGGACGAACTTTAAAACTTTTGGATCTCTTCGGATGTGATTCTTCTTTCAATAAATCAATGATGGTGATGTTATGAAGAAGTCCACTCTCTCTCTCTCTCTCTCTCGTTTCGCTTAGAGCATCTCTGTATATTTTCGTGATCGACTCCTCTATCTCACTCTCTGCTTGTGCGTACTCCCAGTGAATATTTAGAGATGGACGTGATATATCGTGAAGGATGAGGTGATGGGCGTGAAATGGTGGGGATGGCAAATAATGATGAAGGTTTTCGCTGTTCTCCTTTTATCACTCTGCTTGCATTACCTCCTACAAGTTTCCCATTCTCTTTCTCTTTGCAAAAGTGAGCATGGAGACTGAGAAACGTGATCGTGTGTAGCTGCCATCTTGTGATGACTTCTCGTGAACATGCTGATTGTTATCAAGAGAGGAGATCGCGGGAGTGCTTGCTGAATGAAACGGAGATGTGAACCCTCGGAGGTCCTCCCCTCGGAGTTTAATCTGGACAAGAAAACAGAATACCGTTGCAACAGTTTGAATAGCAAAATGGAATCGCGCACAACCAAACTGAAGCAAAAGATGCTCGATATGATTGTTGTCAACGTCCATGAAGTAAGATGAACACTGGATGTCAAGAGAACCTGCAAAAGAGTGAATAGATCGCTGGGCTTGGTAGGAAGTGATGGAGAAGCGCAGGGATCACTAATCGTGCACAGCAAAGACCAACGTGGTGTGACAGTGAAAAGGGGGGGAAGAACACTAGAAATGCCAAAAAATGTGTAGGGCACTCACTTTACTGTCAAAAGTTTTCGCTAAATTGCTTGAATGCTAAATCGGAGAAAAAACGGTAACTGAAGTACCAACGGTGAGAAATTCCAGCCAAAAATAATCCATAGCTTTTATAATGAAAAATTTTATGACTTGGCAAATTATTTAAAAAATCCAGTCCAAGTGGCATTTTCACGTGGCGTGTTTGATATTGAAATGATCGTCTTTTTAACGATGATTGGCACTAAAATAATCACTTTAAACAAAATTTAGCATTAAAACTACCATTATTTATAACTTTTAAACAACGTCATTCAAGGATTATATGTTGATTGGGCGCACTTACAAGCCATGCAGAACTGAAAAATTAATAAAACACATAGAAGTTGGCACTTAAGTTATGGTTTTTTAAAAGAAAGTGGTACTTATTTATCCGAAAGACTTTTGACACACAACTTTTGGCGCTTTTAGTGTCCTTATCCCGTGAAAAAGGAAATGATTTTGTGACCAGCATTTTCCTTAATTCTTTCCCTTAATTTCCTCTTCGCTTAATCTTTCCATTCGACTTTCTTATTTGTATTGCTCCGAGCATGAACGCCCAATGTTCAGCCCGGTGAGCGTCCATTCTGTCCATAGTGCCAGATAAATCCCGCCGATTCTTTCCCTAAATTTGCTCACCATCCTTGCCGTTTCACGGCTTGCTAATGTCAGGAGCACTAACTTCTGCAAATATCTTGGTTCTTTCCCTCATTTCATCTCTTCATACGTTATTTTCTTTTCTTCCCATTCCTCACTCAGTATCTTGCTTCAAGCCTCTGTACTTCATCTTATTAATGACATTTACATATTTTTACCCAAAAAAAAAAAATTCATCTACCTTGCCCCCTTGCCAGCCGTACTTTCAATTGTGGATAATTTAATTGTGGAAGAAATTCCACTGATTCCTCCACTTGGCTTCGAGCACGCCCCCACAATCACAGTCCTTTCAAGATCGTGATGAGCGATCCCCATTTCTAAACCACTATTTTAGCAGTTATACATTATCCTCCTTTCCTTATTGGCCAAATTTGGACTCCAATTCGGGTTGCCACGTCAGAAAATCCTAATTCAAATTGTGACCTTGATCCATTCAATGAATTAATGACTTTTGGCTAAAATATGTCAATTTCAATCAATGCCAGTCAATAAGAAAGATTCCGCGCGTAATACTCCACGGTATTTCACGCACCACTAATGAGAATGCAAATAGGAACTATGCTATATTGATTTTTTTTTTAATGGATTGAATTCGATCCTTAATTCTTCAAGTGATAGATGACTAAAGAAAAATCAAAATTTAGGTGTCAACACCAACAAAAAAAACAAAAAAGGTACAGACCCATGAAATACCTTAGTAATCTTGCGGCCTGTGACATCCTGAAATTCAACCCCCGTTTCGATAATATGAAATGGTTACTTCGTCGACGCACCTATGGTCATTTTACTCGAAATTGATCGCTCGCAAGTTAACTAATCTATTAGGTGAGGCTATTAAGGGATATAAACGCGATTGACTAGAGAATTCGATCGGAAATCGATCGCTCGACCATAATAATCGATAAGGGTCAATACGACACCATTATAATTGATTAGCGAACGGGTATATGCCGATTCGATGGAATTGCATAGTTGAATTGCGGGTGGTTCTACACGATTGCGATATTCGCGTCGAACGGCAATAACCCGATTTTCTATCGATATTATACTCGAGATACGTAATTGAAATCTCATGATTTTTATGACAACCGAACATCGTCTACGAGTCTAAGATGCACAAATGTGGATTGAAAATTATCAACCACGGGTCAAACAAGTTAAAATCTCTAAAAGCTACCCGATAGGTTAGGTTGTACTAAAATCGCGTTCGGTCGATTATTACCACGAAATTAAATTCGGTTTCGGGAATCGGACGTTCAAGCGTGTCACGATTCATTTATAGGACGTCGTCTCATCTTTCGGAGAAATTTCGACTAGTCCGGAATTTTGCGGAAAAATCGATTTTCAGACAACATGGAAAATAAGGGCGCGTTTGGTAACGATTCTGTTCCCGGGAACAAATTCTGATTAGAAATGATTTTTGATTCTGTTCTCGGGAATTAATTCTGAGTAAAAGAACACGTTTGGTAACTGTACAAAATTTATTATTCTGGAATATAATTGCGTTTGGTATTGTGTTCATTGATTCTGTTCCAAATCAATTTATTTTAATTTTTTAATAATTTTTATAATTTTTTCATTCTTTTTTTTTTTTTTTTTTTTCCTTTTTTCTCCTATTCTTCTTCTTCTTCAGGCCGGTTGCCGGACCGCGACTAGCCGATGAGGGCCGGCGACCTCACCGGAGTGTCATTGACCCTCGTTGGTCGAGCCTCGCCGGTGGCCAGGCCGGCCTTGCCCACCGGCGGGGTTGGGCATCGCGAGGCTCGCCTAGCCACCGCCGAGGCCCGACCACGGTGAGGCTCGCCTAGCCACCGGCGAGGGGGTGGCTAGGCTTGCCTCCGGTGAGTTTTTGGACCTCGCCCGGCTCGGCGAGCTTCCGGCAAGCTCGTTGGACCGGTTGTCGGCGACCGGCGACGACGGATGGCTGTGGGGGACGGCAGCAGACAGTGGCGGGCGGCGGTCGCGGGATGGCGATCGATGAAGAAGAAGAAAAGAGAAGAAGAAGAGTTTTGATTCTCAAATTGATTCCTGGAACAAGAATCAACTTTTTTTTTTATTCTTGATTCTCTTCCAAAACAAAAATTTTACCAAATGCGATTCTCATTCCAAATTGATTATGGGAACAAAAAATCAGAATCAGGCACTGTTTGGATAGTTACCAAACAGTGCCTAAGTGGAAATTCGGAATTAGAGGAAAAAAGGGGGAAATGGCTGCCCAAAAGGATTTGTTTGTGGGAAATAAGAGGAAAATTGGCCATTGGTGGAGCTAAGGACTTTTGTGCATGAAGACTTTTGTGGCTTTGCAATGATTGCATAGATATTTACCTAGGTTTTCTATTGGTTGTTAGTTGGACTTATTTGTTTTCCCATTTCTCCCTCTTTCTTTATTTCCCTCTCTCCTCCTCTCATGCATGAAGCCCCCTCTCTCTGCCGCCAGCTTCTTCTTCTCCTTTCCCCCTCCACTCTCTTCTCTTCTTCCCTCCTTCACGCATTTCCCCTTAGTTCTGGTTCTGTCCCCCTCACTCCTCCTTCTCACTAAGACCACCAAATAGCCCCACCAACGTCCAGCTCACCCAGCAAGCTCAACCCAAGCCAAGCTGAGCTAAGCTCTCTTTGGCCAAGAGCTTGCAAGGCTGTTTCCACCGCCGTTAGGCCTCTGTTGGAGACACGGTAGCCTCAGGTCTTCACCGCCGTCGCGCCGCCATCGCCGTGAACTTGCCACCGTCCTAATCTAGTGAGTTAACTCCCTAATCCTTGATTAGGTTGTTAATTGCGCTTAGTTGGTTAGATTAGTGTTAATTATCCTTAAGATGGATTAGTGTTAATCTAGTTTGATTATATTAGCCTTAATATGGATTAGTGTTAATCTAGTTGGTTAGATTAGTACTAATAAGGGTGGTTTAGCTTGGTTTAGTGGATTTCCCTGTAGATCGGTTTACTGGACCCTTGCTGTTTACGATTTTTGTGGGTTAAAATATGTCACAATTTTGAGGTTGTTTCCTTCTTGAAAAATGTTTTAAACATCTTCATCTATGACATATATTTAACTCATGATTTTATGGATTTAGAAGAACAAGATTCCAGCTTCGTTTCAGGCAAGGCAGAATCCCGGTCTGTGCTGGAACCAGTGACCTTTTAGTGTTTAAGGGATTTTTATCAACTCTTATGGTTTGATTTTCGAAAGAGTTCCTTCACAAAAGTTTTGCATCACATCTTTCATTTTAACATAGTCAAATTTAAGATCAAATGGACAAGTTTTGGACCTCGAATCAAGCTAGTTTTGGAAAACGTAATTTCTGGACATGGACACAGTTTTGGTACCAGTTTGAGCGATTTACTGCTCTCATTCTAGAAAGATCTGGGTCAAGGTTTCTTAACAAAAAGTGTTTTTTTGAGTGTCCTTTAAAACATATTCAAATTTGAGAATTTTCCATTTTTTTTATATGTTTCTGGAATTAAACTTGGAGACGCGCGAGAGGACCAGTTTTCTGCCGGTTAGGGTTGATTGTGGTCTTGGTTGTTCTTTTTTTTTTTTTTGATGGCCCGTGAACCGCCGTACAGCCGGTAGCTGGTGACGTAAACCTGGGGTGATGCTAGTGTAGGGACCCACCTCCCACAACGCTGTACTTAAGTCGTACAATTGTGCACGTGGTGATTCGAACCTCCCATGGTCTTGTGGTTGTTTTTGGTGTCTTGCTTGCTAGAAAATGTGTATATTGTGATTTGGTTGACTTTTGACATGCTTAGAACTTAGGCATGGTATTATGTGAATGGTTGTTCTAGGATGATTGTTTATTATTGTTGCAAAAGATAGCTTTATGGGCAATTAAATAGAAAAACAATGAGGTGTCGGGTTTGGACATCAAAACTTATTTGGTCAATAAAACAATGACGTTTTAAACTAGATGTGTGCAAAGTTTGACGGATTAATGTTGAGTACGTGAGCACTTACGAATTTATTTCTAAAAGTTTGAACAAAAAAAGGGGGTTACTAAATATTGTTTTCAAAAGGGATGGTTGGGCAAGAAACTGGAAAAAAAAATGAGGTGTTGGGTTGGACGCAAGGTTTTATGTGCTCAATAGATCCATGAGGTTTCAAATTAGATGCGTGCAAATTTTGGTGGGTTGATTTCAAATACATGACCCCGTACGAATTTATTTCGGGAAGCTTGAAAAAAAAAAAAGGGTTGCTAAGTTGATTTTTTTTTTTAAAGGGGTTTGGGTGTCCATGGCTATATGATGGAGGATAAAGTTGACTTGATTGATGATGTGCTTGCACGGTTAGGTTAATTAAGTGGTTCAATTTAATTAATCATAGTTTATTTACTTGATCGCAATTAGTATAATTAGCGATGGATTAGCCTTTTTCATAATTTTACGCTTGTTCTCGTGAGTGAATTTATAAGTGAATTTGATTGTTTATATGTGCTATGATGAGCAATTGAGTGCTTGGTGGTAGTTGTCGATTATTATTACAAAACTCGATTTTATGGGCTTTTAAAAAGAAAAATGCCAGGTGTCGGTTTTTGATGCCAATTTTTATGTACTATATAAAATTGTGGGATTTTAAAATGGGAGCGTACTATGTTTAATGGTTCGATTTAAATACGTGACCACGCACAATTATTTTACCATGATTTTTAATACGAAGAAAAGTGGCCAAGTTCATTATTTAAATACAAGGTATTTGAATGCAAAGCATGGTGTTCTTGGCCAAATATGTGTGCGCGTGTGGTCACTATCGGAACCCGTCACCCAACGAGATTTGGGGAGGCGATGCCTGATTAAGTTCGGATGTCCCACGTCAACGAATGCCAGTCGCGGTGGAGGCCGGGCTGATGCTCCTTTATGGAATGTCATCTAGGCGTAGACGTTGCCGTGCCTGATGGAGCTAGACGACGCCCGGTTATGCCGGATGACCGCCGACTGTTGAGTTGGCCGTAGCCATTGGGTCGTAATAACTGGAACACGCCTGAATGGTTGTGATAGATGCGCCTGATTATAGGACAAAATTGTATGGCATGGTATGGGATGTGTCATAACGGTTTCGTCTTATAATCAGGACCCATGTGAATATTAATGGATGAAATGATGTGTTCCGGTTATGAAGTATCTTGTGATATTTATAAGTGCATATGTGATGAGCATGTTTAGGACCGCTTTTAAGGCGAATTTGCATCCTAATAAGAGTTTCAGGTCCTTAGTATGGAGGTGCGTCCGGTACGGTTTGGGGTTCCATGGGATATGGAAGTAATTAATACCTTCTATCCCATCCCCGGGACCAACCGGTTCCGTGAGCGGGTTGTGACTACGGTGTGGGTCGACGAAGGTTTGGGCTACGACATGCCCCACTATTTCCATGTGGCATCCTAAAATTTCATGACAACCCTTGGATATACCATGAACCTTATAAGTTGGATTTTATTGATTATTGTTGCAATTTTATGGCCAAGTGAATAAGTGTAATTAGGTATTTATT